>CM060448.1:194268757-195468757 GCA_030545235.1 Helianthus tuberosus | reverse complement strand
GAGCAAATATTAGTGTAAAACTCTTGGATCTTGTTTTGTTATGATTATTGGTTGATTATCTGATGTGTTGCTGGTTAATATTGATGTTTGATATTGTTATGATCACTAAACATGATTAACGGAATCAATCGAACACAAGTTAGTAAGTTAAAGTGGGAAAACAGAATCTGTCCAAGTTTTACAGCCAACTTCAGTTGGCTGTAAACAGGTCATAAAATCAACGAAAAACTGATATTTTGAGTCTAAAACGTGTTATTATGAAATACGGTTCTAATGGCACCGGAATCGTAATTTTTGGATTTCGTTTACTATTTTTAAAGCGTCATTTCGTAACAGCAGCTAGAGCTGCATTTTTCTGCTGAAAATATATGTTTTGTTTTCTGTCATAACTTGGGTTCTGTGTAGAGTTGGATCATGAAACTTGTACTGTAGATGACCACTGATGTATTTGTAATTACCCCACTGGAATTTCGTAAATTGGACTTACGATGAATTTTTAATAAATTGTTCCGTGGACTGTGGTCAGAAATAGATAAATCTGAGATCAGTCCCGAAAATGAATTTTTATAAAATATTGGTAAAGAACTGGACCCCGATATTTTTACACAATAAAATTTGGAACGTTTAGGTCATTCTGTAAAAATTTGGGAATTTTTGGAATAATTTAACTATTTTATTAAAATGTCCGAAAACAGCCGGTTTTGAATATTAATGCTGAAATGACATAAGTTGTGATTTGCATGTCTAAATGTCGGGTAGGTTATCTGTGAATGATATAACATGTTATATGTGTTATGTGCATTATCGTATGTTTGTTTATGAGTGGGGAATGGATGGGAAACTTATATGGGTATAAACTGTTAAAGTAATGCATGTTATGTGATAGATACGCGTAGGAACTTTGTGCCCTATTTGAAACCACTAAACGACTAACTGGTAATCATACCAGGACGTGATTGACCAACCTTGATTGTTAGCTATTTGTGAGAGTCAAACCGAGCAACCGAGGTGAGTTCACACTTTTCTACAAAGCATGGTAAATTCCCGGTGGGAATAGGAATGGGTTCAGGAATAGGGATTCCTCGTCCTTTGGGACGTGTTCAGGAATGTAAATTCCTCGTCCTGTTGGGACGGATTAGACTTACTGGACTAGAACTCTATCATCGAAGTCCCTCCCTTTTTTGTATCAGCGAAACCACTAAATGACTAACGGATTAGGCTATGGCGAGCGGGTCATTAGTTAATAGCGCTATTAGGTTTAACAAACCTCACACCGTGCCAGTTGGACGGGTGTGTACTAATGGACTATGGCACGTCGGTGGTGATAGAACACCGACGCTAGGGCACAATTGATTTTTGTTAGTAGTCGATATGATAAACGAGTCTGGTAGTTTAAAATAATGGGGTAGCTCCCCACGGCCAAAGTGTCGGGCTGGATAGCCAGGGAAGGTGAACATGGGATGGTTAACAAATAATCGTTTTCGAACTATGGGGTAACCCCCACGGCTGGATAGCCGAATGAGATTAAACTATGTTTTTGGAAACAACTCTAAAATGGACAACCAACCGTGAACTCACTCAACTTTGTTGTTGACTCGTTATCACATGCTTTGCAGGTCATTAGATGCTATGGAGCTTGCATATGGAGGTGGTCGTTGTGGGATGCGAACTGATATGTCCCGTACTTAATGAATAAACTTTATGAACTTATTAAACCTACGTTTTGGACTTAAAACTTATGAACTATGGACTTATGTTTTGAACTTATGTTTTATGCTTCCGCTGATAACCTAAAATCGGTTTACTTCCTTTTGGTCACCAATCGGATTGTGTTTGGTTTTATTTCCTTAATTATGTTGTTCAATATGATTGGTGGCTCGATCCTGGTCATGTCACGCCTCCAAGCGGTGACGCTCCGCATGGTGGATTTTGGGGGTGTGACATTATTTTCCACGATTATACCCATTACCCGGGCTTAATAACTTTGCGTTCCACGCTCCCAATACCCGGTTTGCGAGAACACATATTCGACCCGTTTGATGTTCAAGTTCGTAAACTTGAATCATTCACATTCCTTTCATGGAATTATTTGTTTTTCATCTACAACCCATTTACCCGGGTTCATTACTTACAATACTCACGCTTCCATTACCGGTTTGCGTGTTTAACCAATCTGTAACACCTGTGTCATTTCAACCATCAAACAAATGCCAAACCAATGAAATAATGTATTTCATACTTTGGACTTGTATAAATATGTGTATCTTTTGCACATATCAACTCATGTTCGATTTCAAGCTCTAAATCGCTTTCTGGAAGGTTATACACGCACTGATGCGTAAATATAACCAGTTTAATGCAACGAACACTCCGGAATAGTGAAATAGGCTTAACATACCTTAAATAACCTTTACATAACTTAGATATAAGTTTTGGAAGGTTTGGTGTGGTGAAATCAAAGTTTAATCGCTTACAGGGACTAAAGTTGACAAACTGCGAAAGTATGCCAATTTGAACTGTAACAGACCTTCCGGAACATGACCATAAGTTAAACATACCATAAATATCCTTTACATAGTTTAGAAATAGGCTTTGAGGGGTTCGGTGTGCTAAAATAAACTTTTGGGTCATTCAGGGACTAAAAGTGTCAAAAAGTGCACAAGTTTGCATTTTCGCGCATAACTTACGTTCTGAATACATCCGGACATCCAAAAATTTATGTAAGCACTAAAATATTTTATTTTAGTGTTCGCCATAAGAAAAATCCATTCGTCACGTCATTTGGATCGTTTTTCGCGCTTGTGCGCATTCCGTCGTAATTAAGCGAACATCGCGTTCGTACGACCAAACGAACCAACATCCGGCATATTTTTGAGCATGTTTTGAGTTCCCTGTACTTTAACTTCATTTTAGAGCCTTGAAATGAGGTTAACGGGGTTCAAACGCATCGAAAAAGGCCTTAAACACGTGCAGGGACCATTTCTGCCAACTTTGAAACATTTCTGAATCAGAGGGGTGCTAGCGTAGCGCGAGCCCTATAGGCTTTACCAGTCGCGCTACGCGACTGCCTATGCTGGACAGAAAACATGTAGAAATATCAGTTTTGCACTTTCGGGACCAGATTCGATGTATTAGCCGTTGTTTAATTCACAACCACACATTCTAACATGCTTAGTCAGCGGATAAGGATGGAAATTTAGGCACCATAACTTTGCAACACATGTATGGATGGAATTTAAGCACCTAAACACCATAACTTTGCAACACATGTATGGATGGAATTTAAGCACCTAAACACCATAACTTTGCAACACATGTACGGATGGGATTAAGGCACGTTTTCCATGAAACGATCTTAGCGGTTCGGGTATTCCTATAAATACCCCATACCCCTCATTGCTAAAATCACTAGAATTCTGATTTGAGAATCTCTAAGTTGAAACCATTGTTTCATACCTGAGATTCTTGAATCGGGATTAGCATTCGGGGACCCTTCGTAAGTATTCTTTCGTTCTTTTCCTTATTTTACTGCTTTTCGAGTCAGAAAGTCAAACTTTGTTTGACTTTCAGCGTTGACCAGTAATGGTCAATGCGAAGTTCGTTTGAACTTCGCAACGTGAGTGTAATCACGTTGGTCATAGTCCCTTGGGATTATGCCCACTGATTACCACGTTGTCTAGGGTCGTAGGGTAAGCGATCTAATAAATCGCTTATACCTCGAACCCGACCCAGTTTGGTCGATCATTAGGATCCGACCAAATACATTAGGTGACCCTAGTATAGGGCATAACCTTCCGAGGTTATACCCTATGGTCACATCGTTTAAGTAGTTGTATGATAGGTAGTTTATATGCCTTAGGTAAATTACCAGAATACCCTTTTCATGTATAATTGGTAATTAAGCATATGTAACCTAAACTTTTGTCACATAACTGATTATGTAACATGTTTAGGCATATAACACTTGTCATAGGGCTAGTTAGGCGGTCCGAACGCGTTTCACGCGAACGCCGCGTTAAAGTAGCATAAGCTACCTAAACGGGTCGTAATGGGTCGAAATCACTTAGGTTAAGTTTCATTTAGTATGTAGGCTTTGATTAACAATATCACATGAGTTCCTACACTCATTTGGTTTACAAACCCTCATGTTACCCAGTCTTCCTATTTAGGTCCGGTTTATTAATGTAGTTACCTATATTAGGTGCCGTTTGATATTCCGCGATCTCTAGCTTTGCTTGGTGGTTATCCTAGGACTTCTGAGCAATCTCAAGTGAGTACATAGACCCCTCTTTTACTGTTTTCCAAACTGTTTTGGGGTGGAACACATGTGCCTACTTGTTACATTCATGCTTTCCCGTTTTCACATCATATACCTGCTATGTTCGTTAGTACATTATAGTACATGTTTTCAATACATTTTATGCTATGTATGTCCATTATGTGCATACTTAGTACATTGTTTTACATTGCTTTTCTGTTGCATATGCTTATCCAGCATATGAACACATTATACTACATATTGAACCGGTGTAATCATTTGACTATGTGATCCGTTGATATCTGTGAACCGTTTGTATCTGTGATCCGTTGATATCTGTGAACCGTTTGTATCTGTGAACCGTTTGTATCTGTGAACCGTTTGTATCTGTGATCCGTTGATATCTGTGAACCGTTTGTATCTGTGAACCGTTTGTATCTGTGAACCGTTTGTATCTGTGAACCGTTTGTATCTGTGAACCGTTTGTATCTGTGAACCGTGTGAACCGTATTTGACTATACATGAACATTTCTATACTTGTTAAACATTTCATCTTGATAGTTTGGTTTGAGTAAGTGATTAAGTAACGAGGCGTGTGTAATATGATACAAGCATGGTGGATACGCCGCTGGTACTTCCTATATATAAGTGTTTGTATGGTATTACATATCGTAGCGTTATTTGAATCATTTCAGTTTGAGACATATAACATTTTATACAAATAACATACTTTTCACAAGACATTGTTTTACAAACAACTTATCTGATACAAATCCATTTTACTATGGTTATTCATTTAACCATACATTATTTACTTATTTATACATATCATCTGAACTCATTGTTTTTCAAATGATTTACAAAACAAAGCAAATTACAAGGTTCATGACTAAACATTTTCTCAAACATAAGTCATGGAACCTATTTTCACAAAACCTATGTATCTCACAGGCATTTTTATGCTGACGTACCTATTTTCACATGTGTTTTTCAGGAGCTGTTGCATAAGATGATCAAGATACACATAGGCAGACTTGGGCTTTAGTGACAATAAAAGATGCAAGACTAGTTAATTATGTTGTATTCCTTTGTTTGTTAAGACATTGTAACACTTTTAATCAATAAAACGAAACTTCAATTGCCATGGATTTGAAACAATTAATTCTGTTACAACACTCCCCGACATTTCCGCCACGTTTTGTATGTTCTACGTGGTCGGGGTGTGACAGAAAAGATGGTATCAGAGCCAATGGTTATAGGGAATTAGGTTATTAGTAATGCTTTGACCTAGTCTATAACTTTCTTAGGACCCTAACGTGAGTTTACTTGCGTTTAGTCATAAAACAATACCGTCACCTATCCTTAGGCGACGACCACAACAAGAACATAAATTTCAAAACCGCTTTGAAAACTAATCATCTGTTCTAGGATGATTGATTACTAGGTTTTGAACCCTCTATTGTAAGGTTTTGAACCCTCTGTTATACGGTTTTGAACCCCTTTGAGTTTTCAAAATCTCGTCAAGGTTTTGGGTTTTAAATAATGTGAACACGTGCAAACTGGAAGGGTGAATGCCTGTATTCTGAGTTTTCTGTCTAGGCAAGCACTTCGTATACATCTCAACCAGACGCGAGACCAGTTGTGCTTACCTGGGAATTCTTGGGATGAGTGTTCACTTATAGGCGAGCATGTCTTCGCGATACATTATTTTTGACCTATTTACTTTGATTTTTCACCGAGGTCGTTTGTTGCTTTGTAGTAACAAACAAATGACCACTATCCATTGCTTTCATCAAATTTGTTTCATCTCATTCTTTTCGTCTAATTCTCTCACTCGTTTCCTTTCATGTTCCTCTTTTAGAATGCCTCCTCGACGCGAAAACCAGATAGCGACTGCCGAGCTGGCAGAAATAATTGCGCAGCAAATGGCTGCTCAATTCCCAAACCTCTTTGCTCAATGGAATCAAGCCAACAACAACAACAATGGTCCATGCAATTTCAAGAGTTTTAACTCGGCAAAACCACTCAAGTTTAGTGGTTCTGAGGGAGCGACTGGGCTTCTTCAATGGTTCGAGAGCATCGAGAATACTTTCCGCCACGTGCAGTGTCCTGACAATCACAAGGTCGAGTTTGCTTCGAGTGTGTTCCAGAAGAGAGCCCTTACGTGGTGGAACGGTGTTATGAGAGATCGTGGTGCAGAAGTTGCTCTAGCACAGACATGGGCTGAACTTAGAGCCCTTATGATGAAGGAATTCTGTCCTAGACACGAGATCAGGGCTTTGGAAAGGGAATTCGACAATCTTGAGCAAGACAGCGGTGAGCATCGAGCCTACACGGACCGTTATGAAGAGTTAAGTCTGTTATGCCCAAACATGGTCACGCCTTTGGATAAGGCAATTGAAAAGTACATTGATGGCCTCCCTGACTCAATACAAGACATTTTGACTGGTAGCAACCCTACAACAGTTAGACAGGCCATTGAGCTATCTGCAACCTTAACTGAATCAAAGATCAGGAAAGGTAAACTTTTCCGAAAAGGTGACAAGAAGCCGGTCGAAGAATCGAAACCAATCGAGGAATCAAAGATCATGGATGAACAGACTGGATCCCCTAAGAGGTCAAAGAAGCGAAAGGCTTCTCAGAACTACGCTGTGGTCGCTCACAATGGTCAAGCCGTCCCCAACCAACCAGCTCAACTCCGTACTAGGAAGCCATACAATGGAACTTCACCCTTGTGCAACCGATGTGGCCTACATCATCATGCTAATGTGAAGTGCCGCGAATGCCAAATTTGTGGACTTAAAGGTCATATGGCAAAAGTTTGCGTTGCAGCAGTTGCACCGAATCAAACCGACAACAAACCTGCTCGAGCTCGCTTTCCACCAGGTTCTTGCAACAAGTGTGGTAAGATGGGACATTTCCGAAGAAATTGCCCAAAGCTTGCTAATGCTAATCCAGCACAGAGATGAGCATCTGATCGACTAGAAGACAACACTCTTTAGAAATAATCATATCTTATGTATTATTTTCTTTTGTTGTCACGATCCAAGAAACAGTTGTTATCGTTGTTTATAAATAAATCTTTTATTTACATTGCAATGTATTTATGTGATTGTATGTATAAACAACATATCCCCTACAATACCGACAATCAAGGAACCGCATTCCTTGAAAAGCAAACTACCCCCAAAATTCTTCCATTTTACATTCTCTAGCGTTTTTCACAAAGGTCCTAAGTACCCGTCTCTTGCAAAGAAACGAAGTACAAGGTGTTGTACGAATACCCCAAGTACCACTATAAATTCTTAATAGGGTACCCAAGGGTATTTCCGTATGTCCTAAATTATTGTGTACCTTAATTCGAATATTGCGTTTTCCTGAAAACGAAAATCGAATCTTTGGTAGATCATCCTATTTTCATGGATGGATTCTTGAAATAATTAAAGTGCCAAATGAAATCCACGAATTGGATTCCTGGTGTACTTTAAGTACCCGCGTCCAAAGATAACAAATTAATAACCAAGTTAAACAACTATGTGATTATGTGCTTATGTGTTTCCTTTTATGTTTTTGGTGTAATCCAAGTTTTGTTATCCAAATCCTCGTAGAATCTTCCATATCTTTGTATAAGGAAATTCATAGTAGGATATCCAATGGTACTATATTAAATCCTCAATGGGCTTTTATGTAATAGTAAAGACCCTCGGATTATATTGTACTATTCCATAATTAGACCCCTGAGTGGTCTAGTTAAACAGATTGATCCAAAAATCTGGTTAGGAATATCATGTGATGAGATAGCTGAAAGGACTCCTTGGTGGCCTAATTAAAAAGATCAATTGTCGATCTAATTAAAAGGACCCTATGGTAGTCTAGTCACACTCATCACAGGTTTGATTTTTCCTCCCCACAAACATTTCAAGACAAGTTGTGCGGACTATGCAAGGAATTGCATAATTATGGATGCATACATAATTATTGAATTCAGTGCACAGAAACCACAGCGAATTTTGTCATGTGTCTAGAGTCTATTCTGTTCATTTTTGTTTCTGAAGATGTAAAATGACTATTCTGTTCATTTTTGTTTCTGAAGATGTAAAATGACTATTCCGTTCATTTTTGTTTCTGAAGATGTAAAATGACTATTCCGTTCATTTTTGTTTCTGAAGATGTAAAATGACTATTCCGTTCATTTTTGTTTCTGAAGATGTAAAATGACTATTCCGTTCATTTTTGTTTCTGAAGATGTAAAATGACTATTCCGTTCATTTTTGTTTCTGAAGATGTAAAATGACTATTCCGTTCATTTTTGTTTCTGAAGATGTAAAATGACTATTCTGTTCATTTTTGTTTCTGAAGATGTTGTGGAAAATGACTATTCTGTTCATTTTTGTTTCTAAAGAATGCCTGTTGAAAATAACTCTGTTCATTTTTCATTTCTGAAAAATGTTCGTTAAAGAGAAATTACAGGATTACGTCTTGTTCATCTTTGATGGTTATTTAACACAAAGTCACAAATAGACTCCTACGAATGAATTTCGGGACGAAATTTCCTAAAGTAGGGGAGACTGTAACACCTGTGTCATTTCAACCATCAAACAAATGCCAAACCAATTAAATAATGTATTTCATACTTTGGACTTGTATAAATATGTGTATCTTTTGCACATATCAACTCATGTTCGATTTCAAGCTCTAAATCGCTTTCTGGAAGGTTATACACGCACTGATGCGTAAATATAACCAGTTTAATGCAACGAACACTCCGGAATAGTGAAATAGGCTTAACATACCTTAAATAACCTTTACATAACTTAGATATAAGTTTTGGAAGGTTTGGTGTGGTGAAATCAAAGTTTAATCGCTTACAGGGACTAAAGTTGACAAACTGCGAAAGTATGCCAATTTGAACTGTAACAGACCTTCCGGAACATGACCATAAGTTAAACATACCATAAATATCCTTTACATAGTTTAGAAATAGGCTTTGAGGGGTTCGGTGTGCTAAAATAAACTTTTGGGTCATTCAGGGACTAAAAGTGTCAAAAAGTGCACAAGTTTGCATTTTCGCGCATAACTTACGTTCTGAATACATCCGGACATCCAAAAATTTATGTAAGCACTAAAATATTTTATTTTAGTGTTCGCCATAAGAAAAATCCATTCGTCACGTCATTTGGATCGTTTTTCGCGCTTGTGCGCATTCCGTCGTAATTAAGCGAACATCGCGTTCGTACGACCAAACGAACCAACATCCGGCATATTTTTGAGCATGTTTTGAGTTCCCTATACTTTAACTTCATTTTAGAGCCTTGAAATGAGGTTAACGGGGTTCAAACGCATCGAAAAAGGCCTTAAACACGTGCAGGGACCATTTCTGCCAACTTTGAAACATTTCTGAATCAGAGGGGTGCTAGCGTAGCGCGAGCCCTATAGGCTTTACCAGTCGCGCTACGCGACTGCCTATGCTGGACAGAAAACATGCAGAAATATCAGTTTTGCACTTTCGGGACCAGATTCGATGTATTAGCCGTTGTTTAATTCACAACCACACATTCTAACATGCTTAGTCAGCGGATAAGGATGGAAATTTAGGCACCATAACTTTGCAACACATGTATGGATGGAATTTAAGCACCTAAACACCATAACTTTGCAACACATGTATGGATGGAATTTAAGCACCTAAACACCATAACTTTGCAACACATGTACGGATGGGATTAAGGCACGTTTTCCATGAAACGATCTTAGCGGTTCGGGTATTCCTATAAATACCCCATACCCCTCATTGCTAAAATCACTAGAATTCTGATTTGAGAATCTCTAAGTTGAAACCATTGTTTCATACCTGAGATTCTTGAATCGGGATTAGCATTCGGGGACCCTTCGTAAGTATTCTTTCGTTCTTTTCCTTATTTTACTGCTTTTCGAGTCAGAAAGTCAAACTTTGTTTGACTTTCAGCGTTGACCAGTAATGGTCAATGCGAAGTTCGTTTGAACTTCGCAACGTGAGTGTAATCACGTTGGTCATAGTCCCTTGGGATTATGCCCACTGATTACCACGTTGTCTAGGGTCGTAGGGTAAGCGATCTAATAAATCGCTTATACCTCGAACCCGACCCAGTTTGGTCGATCATTAGGATCCGACCAAATACATTAGGTGACCCTAGTATAGGGCATAACCTTCCGAGGTTATACCCTATGGTCACATCGTTTAAGTAGTTGTATGATAGGTAGTTTATATGCCTTAGGTAAATTACCAGAATACCCTTTTCATGTATAATTGGTAATTAAGCATATGTAACCTAAACTTTTGTCACATAACTGATTATGTAACATGTTTAGGCATATAACACTTGTCATAGGGCTAGTTAGGCGGTCCGAACGCGTTTCACGCGAACGCCGCGTTAAAGTAGCATAAGCTACCTAAACGGGTCGTAATGGGTCGAAATCACTTAGGTTAAGTTTCATTTAGTATGTAGGCTTTGATTAACAATATCACATGAGTTCCTACACTCATTTGGTTTACAAACCCTCATGTTACCCAGTCTTCCGATTTAGGTCCGGTTTATTAATGTAGTTACCTATATTAGGTGCCGTTTGATATTCCGCGATCTCTAGCTTTGCTTGGTGGTTATCCTAGGACTTCTGAGCAATCTCAAGTGAGTACATAGACCCCTCTTTTACTGTTTTCCAAACTGTTTTGGGGTGGAACACATGTGCCTACTTGTTACATTCATGCTTTCCCGTTTTCACATCATATACCTGCTATGTTCGTTAGTACATTATAGTACATGTTTTCAATACATTTTATGCTATGTATGTCCATTATGTGCATACTTAGTACATTGTTTTACATTGCTTTTCTGTTGCATATGCTTATCCAGCATATGAACACATTATACTACATATTGAACCGGTGTAATCATTTGACTATGTGATCCGTTGATATCTGTGAACCGTTTGTATCTGTGATCCGTTGATATCTGTGAACCGTTTGTATCTGTGAACCGTTTGTATCTGTGAACCGTTTGTATCTGTGATCCGTTGATATCTGTGAACCGTTTGTATCTGTGAACCGTTTGTATCTGTGAACCGTTTGTATCTGTGAACCGTTTGTATCTGTGAACCGTTTGTATCTGTGAACCGTGTGAACCGTATTTGACTATACATGAACATTTCTATACTTGTTAAACATTTCATCTTGATAGTTTGGTTTGAGTAAGTGATTAAGTAACGAGGCGTGTGTAATATGATACAAGCATGGTGGATACGCCGCTGGTACTTCCTATATATAAGTGTTTGTATGGTATTACTAGGGCTGTAAACGAGCCGAGTCGAGCCGAGCTCGACCCAGCTCGAGCTCGGCTCGAACTGAATTCGAGCTGGCTCGGCTCGAGCTCGAAATTCAAATCGAGCTGGGATTTGAGGCTCGAGCTCGACTCGATTAAAATTCGAGCTAGCTCGGCTCGGCTCGATCTAGCTCGAACTATCAAAAAATCGCAAAATTTACTAAATAAAAAGCTATAAAAATGAATATTTTATATACTAAGGGACATATATGCAATTTAATTTAACCAAATGGCTAAATATGCAAGTATAAATAGTTAACTCACTTTGTACATTGTCTTTACTTTCTTTTATAGGGGAAATACTCCCTTAGTTTTTGTCTTCTGAGCGATGTGGGACAAAAAAATGAAGAATGTAAACCTTATCGAGCCGGCTCACGAGCTCACGAGCCGAGCCAGGCCAAGCTCGAGCTCGGCTCGTTTACAAACCGAGCCGAGCCAAGCTGGCTCGTTTACAACCGAGCCAATTTCGAGCCGAGCTTTTTTTGAACTTTTTTTGAACTTTTTTCGAGCGAGTTTCGAGCGAGCTGCGAGCCACGAGTTTTTTGAACACCCCTAGGTATTACATATCGTAGCGTTATTTGAATCATTTCAGTTTGAGATATATAACATTTTATACAAATAACATACTTTTCACAAGACATTGTTTTACAAACAACTTATCTGATACAAATCCATTTTACTATGGTTATTCATTTAACCATACATTATTTACTTATTTATACATATCATCTGAACTCATTGTTTTTCAAATGATTTACAAAACAAAGCAAATTACAAGGTTCATGACTAAACATTTTCTCAAACATAAGTCATGGAACCTATTTTCACAAAACCTATGTATCTCACAGGCATTTTTATGCTGACGTACCTATTTTCACATGTGTTTTTCAGGAGCTGTTGCATAAGATGATCAAGATACACATAGGCAGACTTGGGCTTTAGTGACAATAAAAGATGCAAGACTAGTTAATTATGTTGTATTCCTTTGTTTGTTAAGACATTGTAACACTTTTAATCAATAAAACGAAACTTCAATTGCCATGGATTTGAAACAATTAATTCTGTTACAACACTCCCCGACATTTCCGCCATGTTTTGTATGTTCTACGTGGTCGGGGTGTGACACAATCATTACCCGTCACTCGGGTTTAACATTTATGGAATAAGTGCCCCCGTTACCCGGTTTGCACCTACCCTTAATTGGCCCGTTTGGTTTGCCCTTAGCGAAATCCATTGCTTTTATACAACCAAACCTTTATCATTTCATCATTTTGACCCGTTTGAATGTTCATGTGAAGTCCATCACTTCCAAACAAACAAACCTTTCATATATTCATTAATTTGACCCGTTTGGACATTTTAGTGAAATCCATCACTTTAAACAACCAAACTTACCGTTAATCGTATTTATCCATTTGGTTCATTCATACGGAATCCACCGCATAAGAACGAACTGAATTTCATGAATGTATCTTCATTATTCAACGTATATCAATACAAAATATTAGCGAAATTCTACGAAAGCATAAAGCTACGTAACTTTAAAGCTTCTCCTTTAAACGTGCGTTCGCTCCGGCTTAACTTCCCGAAGCTTCACCCGAGTTACCTATTAAGTGTAACCCGTTATAATTAGAACGTTTTTATCCATCGCTAAGGCATGTAACTTGCCCAAGCTTTCAATCATGGTTTCTAATTAACAACTTTCATTTAATATTCAAAATAGTAGTTCTTTTAGGCGTTTCATTGAACACCTTGTATGCATGAAGTTTTAGTTAACCATTTTAGCTCATTTAAGCCATGGCTAACCAAGAAATTCAACTCAATAAGTCCAATTTACTAATCATAATCCATAGAAAATATGAAATTTTAGCAACTCATGCTATTAGACTCTCTATTTACACCAAAACATGAGGTTTCTCATACAAACATCAAAACCCAATTTCATTATCCAAACATAATAATTTCAACACAAGAATTCATATAATTTTATCAATTATTTTCAGTTAGGACTGATCCTACACTTAAATTACACCCTCCATGGGTCACACCATCTATCAATTTGATCATAGGTTTAAATTCTAGATTTTTACCAAAGATCAAACATCATATACACTGAAATTGCAACTTACTTAGTGTTTGAAAGGCAAGGATGTTCGATAATTTCGATTCGTACATAGGTTTTAGACCGAATTTCCATTAAATTGCTTGATTTTGTTGGAAACAAGGGATTGGAGTTCTTGTTTCTCCTGACCTTGTTCTTGGTCGCTCACACACATCTGTGTGTTGAGTTTTAAAATTTTTGTTTTTATAAATAATCAAGTTTCACTTATTTACCATTTTAGTCCCTCCACTCTTTTCAAATAGATAATTTTTGTTAATCATAATATATTAGTTAACTTAACTTAGTTAGTTAACCTTGGTTAATTATGATTTAATTACAAGTCTACCACCCTTAAAGAGGTTTCGTCCTCGAAACTAGAATACGTACCATATAACGAAGGGTAGAGCCGATTCATCTCTTCTTTGGATTCCCAAGTGGTGTCCGATCCTTTTCGATGCTCCCATTTGACCTTCACTTGGTCAATTTCCTTATTTCTTAAGCCCTTGACCTTTCGGTAAAAAATTTCGATAGGCTTTACGACATAGGTGGTGTTATTTTTCTTGAAAAGGTCTTCAGAACCTCTTATGTCTGTGCCGCGCAGACCGCGCACAGACCTTTGGGTCTGAAGACTGTTTGTTTTCTCGTAGACCTTTCATTAAAAAGGCCTGTGAGACCACTTCTTGGTGCAGACATGGACCAATGTCTTCATGGGTTTGCAGACCTCTTCTTCTTCACAAAACCCTAGCACCTCTTCACCCCTTCTCCTTCACCCCTTCTCCTCCACCCTTTCTTCTCCACCCACCGTCGCCACCACCACCACCTCTACCTCCACCCCTTCTCCTCCACCCACCTGCAACTTTCGTTACGTTTCAGATCATCTTCTCCGACATCATCGCACACCTTGTCTCCATCATCATCTTCATCATCTCCGGTCTTCATCACCAACTCCGACCACCGTATCACAGAAAACCTGCAACCCCGTGCACGCCGACCACCTCATTGTCCTCCAACCACCGCACATCCACTGAATCATCACGATTACATTCTTTATCTTCGTCATATCTCCGCATTGTCCTCCAACCACGTCATCTCCGGAGACTGTACTCCCCTCCAGCGGCACCTCACCTCCTCCGCCACCCCATCCACCTTTGCCGCCCCTCCACCTCCGCCGGCCCTCCACCTCCGTCACCCTCCACCTCCGGCAGCCCTCCACCTCCGCCGCCCCTCACTTCATCCATTCAAAAATGCCCAGATGCTATTCTTTTCAGAGCCCCATATTTGCCACTGCTTGACCTAATTATCAGCTTTCCGACGTCATTCTCCGGTGACTATCTACGACAGCAGAGTTTACACTGGAAAAAAGTTTGTTGACGGCGTTTTGGATCTCGCTTCTATACTCATCAATTTCGGTTTTAAATCCGGTGACGTTTTAGCTATCTTTGTGCTCAAAAGGTTCCTTATTCTGCTTTAATTAGGTGTTGTTTGTTTTTTTTATTGCAAATTGAATTAAGAACATGTTTATTGACAAATTGAAATTTGTAAGTTGATGCATTACTCGTTTTTTGCATTTCAAGATTCACTAGTTTGATTCCCTACGCCAAGTTAAAAAAATGAACAGTCTTCTCCTTGCAGACTACAGAGGTTTGGTCCACCTCTTCAGCTGCAGATGTCTGCAGATGTGGTCCGCAGATTGCAGACGTTTTACCTCTTCAAAAACAAACATCACCATAGTTTAGTTTATCGAATACTTCAATGTCGTCGTAACTAACATAGGCCGTTTTATCGGCCAAACACTTTCGAAGATGTGAAACATGGAAAGTGTTATGTATACCACTTTATTCTTCAGGTAACTCCAAATGGTACTTAACCTTGCTGACCTTATCCATTATCTTGAATGGTCCAATAAACATTGGACTCAATTTTCCCCTCTTTCTGAATCAAATGATCCCCTTCTACGGAGATACTTTAAGCATTACTTTATCACTGATTTGAAACTCGATGGGCCTTCGTCTTTTATCCGCATAAGATTTTTGTCGATCTTGGGCCGCTTTTAGATGAGCTCGGACCATATCGATCTTCTCGTTTGTAACTCTAACTACATCTTTGTGAGGGAGTTCGCTCGGACCCACTTCACCCCAGCACACCAGGGTTCGACATTTCCTGCCGTAAAGCATTTCGTACGGGGCCATTCCAATAATTGAACGGTAACTGTTGTTGTATGAAAATTCAACTAACGGTAGATAAACGTCCCAACTACCGTCAAAATCAATGATGCATGCCCGAAGCGTATCTTCTAAAGTTTGAATTATTTGTTCACTTTGCCCGTCAGTTTGCGGGTGATATGTCGTACTAATAAACAACTTTGTACCCATTTGCTCTTGGAAGTCACGCCAAAAATTTGAAGTGAACCGGGTATCTCTATCGGATACGATAGATACCGGTACTCCATGGCCTGCTATGATCTCATTCATGTACACCTCTGACATCTTTTCAGAGGTATAAGTCTCCCTAATAGGAATAAAGTGTGCACTCTTTGTCAATCTATCCACAACCACCCAAATGGCGTCGAATCCTCGAGCTTTCTTCGACAGTTTGGTTAATAGGTCCATAGTAACATGTTCCCATTTCCAAACTGGTAAGTCAGTAGGTAATCCATTTTATATGTTCATTATGGTTTTAAACCCATTTATGCACAAAAGGGCATAATTGGTATTTTTATGGCATAATTCAAAAATTTGCATAAAACCCGACAAATGATTATGATCAAGTAGTATAACCATGGAAGGTTATCCTACATATAATTATGATCATAATGCAACTTAGAATCAGTAGCTAAGTTTTCTAATTCGGGTCAGAATTTAAAGTCAAAGCAGAAGTCAAACTGCTTGACTTTCGGTTGCGAACCGACATATAAACTGGAAATGACGGGCTGAACATGTTTAGACATGTTTTAAATATTAGTTACCAACTGATTTAGTGTCAAAAAGATGTGTTAAAACGTTTACAAGTTCATTTTATAAGTTTTCCGAAAATCTGCCTTTTGACTTTTTATTAAAGATAACTTTGATCCGTCATTTGACCAATTTAACGTGATTTCCAGAAGGTTCCCTTTTAAGCGATTAACACCTACCTTATTACGACCACGTAGTCACATTCGATTCGAACAATGGCTGGATCATAATGTTCTAAAGCAAAAGTCAAAGTAAAAGTCAATTTGCTTGACTTTCGGCTAAATACTAGCCTATAAAACGAAATGAGCAAGGATGGAACACTTACTAGTGATCCAAGAGAATGTTAGAACTCAAAGGAAGCTCCTTTTTTGACCAGGAACCTCCAAATAGCAGATAGAGAGGAGAAAGATAAAAGATAAAATGAGCAATGAAACGAGGAAGTGGAGCGTGCTATTTATACTTAGAGATCATACACAAGATCAAGACAAGTGTCCAGGGGCATTCTAGGATGTTTACAGGTGTTATTGAGGTATCAAGTACTGATCAAATGTGGCAGAGTCCGAGTTAAGTGGCAACATGGCAGAGTTTCTTGGCCATCAAACAAAGAAACTGCCAGCTCTGATCCTTACGGACCGTAAAGGTCCGGTGTTTACGGTCCGTAAGCCCTTAATAGCGCACCTGGTTTTCACCTGCTTATGGTCCATAACCTATTTATAAAAACAATATCATCACTTCCTTACGGTCTGTAAGCACTAATGGCTTACGGTTTGTAAGCGTCACTCAGAGGCCAAAATTTTTTCATGTTGACATATATGGTCCCTCCATAACATTCTTCCATATATTTCACACATTTTAGTCCCTCTCGCCAAACAACGTGGCATAATTGAGAGTTATCGGACACGTGTAATTATATAATTCGACACAAATTTCCGAGGTGTTGCAACTATGATCTCGTTCGTATACACCTCCGACATCTTTTCAGAAGTATAAGTCTCCCTAATAGGAATAAAGTGAGCGCTCTTTGTCAGTCTATCCACGACTACCCAAATGGCATCAAATCCACGAGCCGTCCTCGGCAACTTGGTTAATAGGTCCATAGTAACATGTTCCCATTTCCAAACCGGTATTTCTAGCGGTTGTAGCTTGTCGTAAGGATTTTGATGCTCCGCTTTTACTTGTAAACAAGTTAAATATCTTTCGACATACTTTGTTACATATCTTTTCATCCCGGGCCACCAATAATTTTGTTTCAAGTCTCTATGCATCTTGGTCGCCCCCGGGTGAATTGAATAACGTGACTTATGTGCTTCATCAAGAAGAAGGTCCTTAACACCACACGGGTTTGGAACCCATATTCAACCGAACCGGGATTTTAACCCGTTATCACCATCTATTAAATCTTTTAATTGGCCTATTATTCGTTCTTTTTTCCAGTTCTCTTCTTTTACCGCTTCGATTTGTGCCTCTCGGATCATTTCAAGTAAACCCAAGGTTACCACGAGTTGCATCGACCGCACTCGAATGGGAGTATATCCCTCCTTTCAGCTTAGCGCATCAGCTACCACATTTACTCTTCCCGGATGATAGTGTATTTCACAATCGTAATCTTTTACTGTTTCTAACCAGCGCCTTTGACTCATATTTAACTCCTTTTGGTCAGTGAAGTATTTAAAGCTTTTATGGTTGGTGAAAATAGTACATTTCACTCCATACAAATAATGCCTCCAAATCTTTAAGGCAAAAACCACTGCCACTAAATCAAGATCATGAGTTGGGTATTTCTTTTCATGCTTCTTTAATTGCCTTGAAGCATAAGCAATTATCTTCCCTCTTTGCATGAGTACGCATCCGAGCCCAAGCTGTGACGCATCGGAGTATACGACCATTTCGTCAGTTCCATCCGATAAAGTCAATACCGGTGCACTAGTTAACTTTCCCTTGACGGTTTGAAAAGCATTCTCTTGATCATTTTCCAAAATAAATTTCTCATCCTTGCGGGTCTAGTCAATGGTGACGCGATTTTGAAGAATCTTGAATAAATTTCCTATAGTAACCCGCAAGTCCTAAGAAACTTCTTATCTCGGATGGATTCTTCGGGGGTTTCCAATTCGACACTGCTTCTATTTTGGATGGGTCTACTAAAACCCTATCGGCACTTATGACGTGCCCAAGAAATTGTACCTTCCGTAGTCTAAAGGCATATTTTGAAAACTTTGCCTATAGCTTTTCTCGCCTGAGCGTTTCCAATACTTCACGCAAATGGCGCACATGACCCGCCTTGCTTTTTTAATAAACGAGAATATCATCAATGAACACTATCACCGACTTGTCTAACATTGTCTTGCAAACCCGGTTCATATGGTCCATGAAGGCTGCAGGTGAATTTGTTAGGCCGAAAGACATTACAAGATTCGTATTTCCCGTAACGTGTACATAACGCCATTTTTGGTATGTCTTCCTCTTTCACCTTCAACTGGTGATTGCCCGACCTTAAGTCAATCTTCAAAAACTAGCTCGCGCCTTGCAATTGATCGAATAGATCATCAATCCTAGAAATTGAGTATCGATTCTTTACCGTAAGTTTTTTTAACTCCCGGTAATCGATACACATTCGCATGCTTCCGTCTATCTTCTTTATAAATAATATCAACGCTCCCCAAGGAGAGACACTAGGTCGAATGAACCCTTTGTCGAGCAAATCTTGTAATTGTGATAGTAACTCTTGAAGTTCCGATGATGCTAGCCTATATGGTGCCTTGGCTACCTGCTTTGCACCCGGGACTAATTCAATCCCAAATTCCACTTCACGCTCGGATGGTATCTGTCACAACCCCCGACCCCACCCTGAGAGCGGGAGCCGTGAACCAGTAAAGTGGTACCGGTGTTTATTAAATACACATCGAATTTTTTTTTCATCAGGATCGTAGTTAGGAAATAATTTCAGAGTTTATAAAAACACCAAACTTTTAATATTTAAACAAATGGGCTAAAAACCATATTCCATTCAAATGTTTTTATAGGAAAAAACCCTAATAAATAAAATATAAATTTCTTCTTTTATTCAAGTATTTATATCCACTTTATTTAAGCCTTCAGTGCTCAATAGCTGGCTTCTATTATTTTCATAACAGTTTACCTGAAACGCGTTTTGAAAATATTTTATCAGCAAAAAATACTGGCGAGTTCATTTCATTTTATAAAAAGACACATTGTTATAACTTTACAATATTAAGAGCGATTACAATGTTTATATCTATCAATTATTCAACATAGTATGCGTCTAGGGACAATTCCCCCGTGCATATGGTCATATTACTTTGGGTCCAGTCACCCAATAGTAACGGTTCCTATCACACCCTTGGTGACTGCGGACTATTTATATATACAAAACCCCAATTACAGGCAATAATTATAGAATACAAAGACTTAATCCCTGTAATTATATCTGAAAAAAATTTAGGGTTTTGTAAAGCATTATAAATAAAAATGTATCACAATAAGGTGATAAAAAAGGAGAATGACTCACTTTGTAACTTTAGGGTTTAACTACAAGCCTCCTGGTATAATCTTGGGTATAACTCCTGAGCTTTTAATAAAATATATAATGCACTTGTGTTTAGTGTAATAACCCAATTTAACTTTATCAATACATCACGAGATCAGAACCCCAACGTTGTTTACAAAGCATAGCCTTTATCAGGCAGCGCCTTGGCATCCGTTGTTGGGTTCAAGATCGATCGGGCAGGGTATCGAATCAGTGATCAGGAGTTAAAACACTTCAAACGGGGTAGAGCTTTGTAGGATTAGGGGTATAATACTAAAGAAAATAGGGGTATAATATATGTGTAGAGAGGGGACGAGAGGGTGAAAGAAAAGAAAGTGAGCAGCTTTAAAATGCTTTAACAATTCTCATTTTATAGTTGAAAGGCAAGGCTTGTTTGGCACGCTAAAAATTAGATTCCTTCTGATCTAAATATACATGCACACATATCACAATCATATGTAAGTTTTAATTTATGTTATTTTATTATTATATCTAATGCAGCTGCTTCACTCATTTATCGCTTATAACTTCTAAATATGACGTTTTATAAACGATGAATATGTCATTAGAACGAGAATATTTTTATCTACATTTTGACCTAAGTTTCATTAAAAACGGAGTAAGGTTAGTTATAATGTATTTTTTATTATTATAATTTTTAAACGGTTCTTATGTTCGTCTAAATACCTCATGTTTCTAACAATCAACTTACCCGTAATCTACCCGTTTAATAATAAAGTTTTTATATACTTTATTTTATTCTATAAAAACGGAATTGTTACATCCTCTCCACCTTGTTTTAAATCTCGTCCTCGAGATTCACTGAAATATGGAGGAATACTTTTTGTTCGTCATTGATCCTAGTTCCTAAGTATATTTTGGTCCTTGCTTTGAATTCCACTATACTTTGACCAGAACTATTCTCTATGCTTTGAGATTCTTATCTTTGACTTGTATGGTCTTTTAATTCTTCATTTACCTCTATACCTTGAAGAGGTACAACTAAAGATTGTTAGCTAGGTATTTCCTTAAATTATATATATGAAATATATCATGTATTCCTGTCATTTCTTCTAGTAACTTTAGCTGATAAGCTACTGATCCTATTTATTTAATGATTCCGAATGATTCAACAAATCTTAGACTTAACTTTTCTCTTTTGCTGCATTGGACTATTCCTTTTTCATTCCTATCTATCAGTAATTCTTATTCAAACCTTGATACATCTTATCACCTCCACGATGCATCATATAATTAGTTTTATGAGCTTCTTTGAGAATCCTTTCTGGTAGGTTTCCTTGTCTCTAGTATTCATGATCATCGAGACCATACACACTATGCCTTACTATTTTAATGTCTAATTACTTCATCCTTCTTGGCGTATATACTAATGGTTAGGATACTTTAGTTCTTTCAGCCCATGTATTGTTGTAGCAATTCCTTTATTACTGGAAATCTTAGTAGGATTATAGGTGAAGAAAGTCTTTATAAGTGCATCTAGTCGTGGTTACTCTTATCTTCTCAAGAGTTCTTAATGAAGGTAAAATTACTACCATTAGCGTAAGTTTTTAGATTTTTTGTGCCTTAGCTCAACTTTTAGTTATAGGTTTCCTAATGCGTCAATAATCTAAGGTAACACAAGGGGAATTCTTATACTTTCGATGGCGTCCCAACTTAAAGGGTTCCCGTCGTTCATCTTGTCGCACGTTTTATGAGACGGATGATCAAATGAAATAGTGTTCGATATCGGAATTATAGATGTATACGAGAGATTCCTGATAAATAAATCTAAAATCATCATTGACACACGTGTCCGTGATTTATCCCTAATTGTCAATCATTATGGCTTTTGGATTTCCTTATAGATATACATTTCTATATAATCATATATTTCACATACTGTAATATACACACCATTCATAAGGTCAATGTATTTAACAAATTCATATTTCCAAAAATAGGTCAGATATCCGGTCATGGTACTTGTTTTGGTCAAAAATCACACAAGGATAATCCAACCAAATCCGATTTTATGAGGTGTGTTGCTTGAATAAATGGACAAATGGATGAACAAAATATGAATGAAATGAATGTGTGACACAAGGATTTATACGAGGAAAAAGCCCTTGATCAGAATATGATCTCCGGCACAAAAAACCTCGGGTGATGGAAACTACCGATCACCAACTATATTAAACAAGTAAAGGTTACAAATCGGGATGACAACAAGCTTGTTACAAGGATCACTAGTGTGCAAAAAGTGTGTAATCGCCAATAAGTTATAGAGAGTTCTCGAGAGTGTGTGTGTTGCTAATTGTTCTAACTGATCAAGCTTGTTATCCCCTTATAAAAATAGAAATAAACTATCTAACTAACAATCCGCAAAAGATGCTAGCTTCCCACGACTTCCATAACGGTAACAAAAGGCATGCACGTGTAGAATAATGAAACATATTCCCCTAGAATCTTGGCAAGACCAAGTCCCATTCGAATACTCCTGCAACACAAGCTCAAATATAGTGGAAACAACCGTTAGTGTAAGGATAATAATGAGGATTCTGGATCCTTAAACCTGCAACGACTTCTGAGGATCCTTAATTCAAACTGAACTGAGGATCCGTGATCCTGGCTGCACTTGAGGATCCGTGATCCTTAGGTTTAGAAAATCCATCCCTAACAATTGCCCCCAAAATATGAGGAATAAAATATCACTCGATGAGTCATATTTTCTACCTTATCTCCAATGAACTAATTATCGTAAATATAGCCGTTATATCTGAACTAGCCGTTGCAAACCTGACGTCAGCGACATGACTACCTGCAAATTCATCATTATAAATTCAAAGTTAGAGATAAGGATCAAAAGGCATTTAAATTCGAGTATTCCATCCCTTTAAATCCTCATCCAGAGATCAAACAGGTATTCTTTCTTTCCTTCTCTCTAAATCCTTCTATTCTGATCCTCTTTTCTTGAGCATCCATGGCGAAAATGGTTCTTCGATCTTCACCTGCTAAGGATCCTAAAAAGGATAGTCCTTTGAAAAGCCAAGGCGATACCAAAAACCCTTCGCTGGAACTCTACCGCTTTACCGATCCTGAAATTGACCGGATCCGCCATTGCTTTCCGGCTGAAACCGTTTTCCGATCCTTCGACTCTTCGATGAAGAGTGACTGTATTTCTGACACTTGGGTCAGTTTTCCGGCCACCCCTTTTCTGATAGGGTTCTCTTATCCTTTCCCTGTTTTCACACAATCTTTCTTCGCACTCACAGGCATGTGCTACATACATGCCATGCTAATGATGTGGAGAGTTCTTTATACCATAGAGAACATCATCGAGCAGGAGGGTATAGAAATAGAGATGTCCGAGTTGAGTCAACTATACAACCTTGTAAGCCATGGTTCACACCGTTTCTTGTTCAAGCATAAACCTGGTCAGCCTCACCCAATTCTCAAAACCACCAAAAATGACACACACTGGAAGAGCCATTTCTTCTTTGTAAGGAGGGATTCAATCCCAGACCAGAAGGATCTCCCTAAAAAGTGGATCACCCAGGGTAGGATATGGGATCCTTAGACAAGGATCATAGTAGGTATCTTTTTCTTTTGAGGATAACTGATCCTTCTTTATGTTTTTGCAGCTATCTCACTTTCTCACATCCAAGAAACACCTGCAACAAAAGAAAGAGTTTCTGCTTTCTGGAAGCTCGATCCTGCTGTAAGGACATTTCAAGCCAAAGCAAAGGATTCACAAGAAGTATCCTCCGGTTCCTTCACCATGTTAAGTAAGTATTCAAATTTGTGTATGATAAAATATTTAAATAAATGTAGAATAAGGATACTTATCTGTGTTTTGCATTTGTAGGCGCTGGAAAATCCTCAAAATCAGCCTCCAGGTTCAGCGTCAGTGATCTTGACGCGTTTGCTTCCTCCAAGTGCATCAAGAAACAACTAGCTGCCAGCCCCAGTGTTCCGAACCCCAAAAGCATGAGCACACAGAGCAAGGGTGCCAAGAAAAGAAAAGCCTATGAACCCCTTGAAGGCCTTCCTCTCCTCCAACACTAATTCGAGGAGTACGTCTGTCAGGTAAGGATCCTGAATCTTTAATTCTGATCTACCCTTTCTGAGGATAACGGATCCTGACATGTGCTTCTTTCTTGCAGAAATTTGATGAGATCCAGATGCTCATAGATTCACATGCTGAAGAGGCTGAGCAAAAGCACCTGGACATCCAGAAAATGTTCCTGGAAAAGGACAAGAAAATCCCCTCCCTTGAACATGAGATCAACCTGGTGAAGAGGGAGCTGGTCCTGACCCAAATTACAGCTCAGCAGGAGAATGAGGAGGTGATGGAAGGAGCAAAGCTCTCTGCTTCAATCACCATGCTCAAAATCAAGCTTCAAATGGCAAAGGAGGCTGAGGTTCCTTCTTTCGACAAGTCTGCCTGGGACCAAGAGGCCTGGAAGAGGAAGCTGGCGGAGCTGGATGATGAAGAGGATGTTGAGGAGGTCTTGGCAATCGAGGCTGGTGGCAGTGGAGTGAAGGATCAAGCGGAAGGAGCAGCTAGTTGTGATGACGACGCAACGAAGGTGTAGGCTGCAACAATGGGCGATGATGGAAATTTCTAGATGTGGCCGGAGCCCATTTTTTATGGTTTAATGTTTTTTGGTTGTTGATGTTTTTAAACAATGGTTTGTATGGTGAACAATAGTATTAGGTCTAAGGATCACTGATCCTTCAAACAATAGGGGGTAACAAAGGTGGATGGGTCCTTCTGTTTGTGGAGGATGAAGCCTTTGGTGCCCCTCGCCTTTAAATTCCTGCACTTAATGAACTTTTAGTATGGACACCCTTTACCTGCCCCAGCGGACGGGCTACGTATTGCTGGTAGATGCTTGGGGTAGGTAATTTTGACAACCTTTGAAGGGTTAATCCTTTGATAAATAAATAAAACTTTAATCTTTTGGCTTATCTTATGTTGTGCACTCTGAGATTATTTACCTTTCAATGATTATTGCATATTGCTTTTGAACTTGCAAATTAATAATGTAAGGATTAGTGTCACACCCCGATATTTCCACGTGTTACCGGTGGGTCCGGTGGGGAGTATCGTGACGTAGTTGATATCTTCATAGTCAAACAACACAATTTAAATGCACAGCGGAAGCACAAGATGAAATCACATTACAAACCAAAAATAGTAATATCAAAGTATCACAATGGACTGTAATGGATCCACAGGCGGATCAAAAGATAAATAAGATCGTTGTTCAATAGACTTCAGCATCTAGAGCTTGCGAGACTTAATTAATGATGCTAGGAGTAGCCAGCCTATTTCGTCTAGTACATGCACTTAGCCTTTTTGGAAAATACGTCAGTTTACACTGGTAAATACAATTAACTGACTCATTTTGAAAATGTTTTTAGAAAATTGATTTGAATGTACAAGGCACAAAATATCTTTTATAATTTGGGACAATTATTAAAAATAATCTTGTATACCGTTTTACTTAGTCCGTCAGGACCGGTTGGTAGAACCAGTCAAGATTAACTGACACGCCACATGTATAATGCCCACAAGGTTGATTCCTTTAAGTGGATTACCAGTTTTTACATAATGCAACTGTCAGGTGTACGCCTACACCCCGTGCTTAGGTCGTGGCCATTTCTTTGAATGATGCCAAGGATATCCGGGACATGGTCATTTAACCCCCAAAGGCCATACACCAAATAATACAGATTAAAACAGGTTATGTAAATACATTAATCACAATCCGATTTAAATGACTACATACCCGATCAAGCGGTATTATTATAATACCGTATCCCAAGCCCGTATAAGGAAAATAAGTTAAAAGTATTTACCTGAGCAAAGTATAAATCAAAAACAGCAAGTGCACGTAGCTTTTACCGGGCTCCTAATCTGGAACGAAGGTTTTTAATAACCTATTAGAATCCTAACGGGTCTTTAATTAAGCCTAAACTTAGACCAGTTAGTTTTTAAAAGAGGATACGGTCCAAAAACGCATGATTAAGCGAAGACCAGATTAGAATGTGGTTTAGACCCGAAAAGCTTAGATACTTGTTTATTATGGGTAAACTAAACACATACTGGATTTTGAGATAAAAATGATACGGTTTGACCCGTTTCGGCTAATATATGCAAACTAGTTACATAAGCCGATCCGAATGCGAAAAGTGCGTAACGGGTAACCAAATGAGTCATATGCAAGTTTCCTAAGTTAATATGCCTTAAATATGTTGTGACATCAGTAAGATATCTTCTATTATGCCCAAAACAGATTTAAACTCAAATTACGCCCCGTAGGGGTATTTTGGTCATTTTAACGGTTATAAAAGAGTTTAAATATTAATCCGAGTTTCAGGTCTGATATAATCAGTAAAAATACTTAATTTACTAAGTTATATCAGTAGGGTATTACCTATATATGAAATTTATCATTTATAACCAAACTATGTACCGAAAGGGCATTTTGGTAATTTCACCTAAGGTTTAAAGGTCAAATCTGAAAATCTAAGTTTAAAACTTTTGCTTACTGTTAAAGTATAAAAACTTACTTAAAACATCAGTAGGTATCAAGTCTTATATATCTAAATTGGTTTTAATACATACTATGCGTTTAAAACACGTAAAAAGGCGGTTTTAAGCGATTTCCGGGTATTATAAAAAAAGCTGATATTTTTATTATTCCAGAAGGCTTAAAATATTCTATTTATCATATCGGATCAGTAGAAAAAGGTTTGGTATCAAAAGTATTGGTAAAACTCATTTTATAGCCTAAAAGGGCAAAACCGACAATTACCGGATCAAGTTTAGAACTCTATGTTATGCTTAGCCTAAAAATAAATAAAAATCTCCAAAAATACCAAAGTAT
Organism: Helianthus tuberosus; assembly: GCA_030545235.1. NCBI lineage: Eukaryota > Viridiplantae > Streptophyta > Magnoliopsida > Asterales > Asteraceae > Helianthus > Helianthus tuberosus. The sequence goes on along the minus strand of CM060448.1, from coordinate 195,441,652 downwards.
TATTTTATATCAGTGGGTAAAAATTTTGGTATCAAAATTTGGGTTTAGATAGGTTATATGATAAGTACGCCATTTAATTACTAAAAAGCTTTCTAATTACGCTATTGAGCATAACTCCTACTCAAGACCTCAAACTGATGTCAAATTTTAGGTACAAGTTTATAAATAAGTAACTAAGGTTTCTATTCTTTTATATTTTCAAAAATCACATTTTAAGGTCATATGGGCATAATAGTCAACATATAAGCATTTAACGGAAACATGCATATGAATCGGATAACTAATGAACCAAGTTGTATAATCACAGAGGGTTATACTAACATGTAACCTGGTCCAAATAAAGCTCTAAGGCATTTCTAAACTATGCTCTAATGGGTCAGAACGGAAAGTCAAAGCAAAAGTCTACTTTTGCGACTTTCGGTTCCGAACCGAGCTTAAACTGAAAATTGTCGGGTTGAACATGTTTAGACATGTTCCTACATTAATTACCAAGTTATATTAATGACAAAACAGGTTGCATAGCTTCTACATTGTTAATTATGCATTTATGCCAAAATAAGCTTTCTGTTGACATTTTATAGTTAGCTTTGACCCGACAATTGACCTAGTTAGAGTGGGAATCAGAGGGTGCCCTTTTAAGGGTTTATGGCCCACATAATTACCAACTCATAGGTACTTTCAATTTGAAATTTGACTGGACAAATTAAGATTAATGACGAAGTCAAACCTTAATTACGATGGTTTGACTTTAAGCTAATAAACTAAGTAAAACTGAATTAAGGAAGGTTAATGACACTTACCAAGGTCCTATGCACGACTAATGATCACTAGGAAGGGTGCTTGAGCTCCAAAATTCTCCAGAAGATGAGTTGGGAAGATATCAAGTGAATGAGCATTTGAATAACTCAACTCATGGCCTTTATATAGGTTTTCTAAGGCTCTAATATCATTCCAACAAAGTCTAAGAATGATTCCTGATCATTCCAAGTGTCCCTAGGCATGGAAAAACCATTAAACAAGCCCATAGAATCGAAAACAAGCTCCATAAGTCAGTGTAACTTGCTGGAATAAACACCTGTGCAGTTTTTCTGAGGCTGGCAGTGCCAGGCGGCCCGCGTAAGGTTCCTTACATACCTTACGCGGCCGGTATGAGACCTGGGCCAGGTTTCACAAGTTTCAACTATTTACATTTCAGCCCTTGGTTCTTCCAAACATGGTTTTAAGCTTGTTTCTTGCAATTTCAACCTTCTAACTTGACTTTTAAGGGCTCCAAGGCATAAACAAACATTGTTAAGTCCTCGGTTAACTTTATGATCACCCGTAAAGCCTTTAATTTCAACGTTGATGCTTTTAACCCCTCGTATACGAATATTGTCATAACTTTCTCATACTTTATCGAAACCTTGTGAAATTTTTATCACTTATTCTAGTGCGAATAACTAATCATTACAAAGCTTTGGGTTTGCTAAAAGGTCACTCAGATGTATACTTTAAACATGTTGACACATTTAACCCCTATAGTTTGTAATTTCTCACTGTTTCTCACAATTAGCTTCGTATGATCCATGATTCATTCGTTTAAGGGTATAAACGTCGTGTAGGGTTATTGTAAAGTATATTTATCCATTGTTGACACTTTGAACCATTTTATTTACATACTTTCCTTGTTTGTCAACTTTAGTCCTTCCAAAGTAATTCTTTACACGTTTTAAAGTTCATGACACGTGTCGATACATTATTGGACCTGAATTTTTGAGGTGTTACATCCTCACCCCCTTAAAAGAAATCTCAACCTCGAGATTTACTGAAACAAATGAGGGTACTTTTCTTTCATTGTGGATTCTACCTCCCAAGTGTACTCGGGACCTCTGCGGGCATCCCATTTAACCTTGACAATTGGCACATGCTTCCTTCGAAGCTTCTTAACCTGTCGATCCTCAATCGACAAAGGTCTTTCCACAAATTTCAAGCTCTCATCTATATGCACATCTGTATACAGTATACCTAGCGATTCATCAGCTAGATATTTCTTCAGATTGCAGATGTGGAATACATTGTGAATACCACTGAGCTCTTCATGTAAGTTCAACTTACAAGCCACTGTTCCCACACATTCGATGATCTCGAATGGTCCTATATACCTTAGGCTTAGCTTAGCTTTCTTTCCAAATCGCATCACCCCCTTCCAGGGTGATACTTTAAGTAAAACCTTATCGCCAACCTCAAATTTTAGAGGTTTTCGCCTCTTATTAGCATAACTTTTCTGCCTATCCCTGGCAGCTTTCAGGCGGTCACGAATCTGGACAATCTTGTCCGTCGTTTCAAGGACTATATCAGGTCCTGATAACTGAGCTTCTCCTACTTATGCCCAACAAATAGGCGTTCTGCACTTCCTACCATATAATGCCTCAAAAGGTGCTGCCTTAATGCTTGTATGGTAGCTATTGTTATAGGAGAACTCGATCAATGGCAGGTGGTTATCCCAACTACCACCTAAGTCAATCACACATGCACGAAGCATGTCTTCCAAAGTTTGGATTGTACGCTCACTCTGTCCGTCCGTCTGAGGATGGTAAGCCGTACTAAAATTTAAGCGTATTCCCAAAGACTGTTGGAAACTTTTCCAAAAATGCGATGTGTATCTAGTATCTCTGTCAGAGATAATAGACACTGGTACGCCATGAAGATATACAATCTTATCCACGTACAATTGGGCCAATATGTCGGAGCTATGAGTCTCCTTGATGGGTAGGAAATGTGCTGACTTAGTCAGTCTATCTACTATGACCCATATAGTATCATTTCCTTTCTTTGTCTTTGGCAATTTGGTGATAAAATCCATTGCCACCTTTTCCCACTTCCAGGTGGGAAGTTCAGGTTGTTGTAGCAAACCTAACGGCTTTTGATGTTCAGCCTTGACTTGAGCGCACATCAAACATTTGGCTACATAGGTAGCTATAGACTTCTTCAAGCCTATCCACCAAAAATTTGCCTTTAGATCCTGGTACATCTTATCGGCTCCAGGATGAACGGAATATTTAGAACTGTGGGCTTTCTGGAGGTTTACATCTTGAAGTCCTCCATAAACTAGAACCCAAATTCGTCCATTTAGTCTCAGAATTCCGTCCTTGCCATAGGATAACTGTTCTTCAGTTACTCCTAGCTTTTCATTAGGATAGTTAGCTTCTAGCACAGCTTCCTTCTGCAGCTAACAACCTTTCATTCAAACTATTCTTTAATTCAATGCTCTTAGCATTGATTCTTATAGGCTTAACCCTTTCTTTCCTACTTAAGGCATCGGTGACTACACTCGCCTTGCCCGGATGGTATCTTATTTCACAGTCATAATCATTCAAAGTTTCCATCCATCGTCGCTGCCTCATGTTTAAGTCCTTCTGATTGAACAAATGTTGAAGGCTCTTGTGATCAAAACAGATCACGCACTTGGTTCCATATAAGTAATGCCTCCACAGTTTTAGTGCAAATACAACAGCGCCCAACTCCAAGTCATGGGTGGTGTAATTCTTTTCATGCACGTTCAGTTGTCGAGAAGCGTAGGCAATAACCTTTCCCTTCTGCATAAGCACACATCCCATACCTGTGTGCGATGCATCACAATACACTACAAATTCCTCTATTCCATCAGACAATGTCAATACTGGTGCATTGCTCAACTTTTGCTTAAGTATGTCAAAGGATTCCTGCTGCTTAAGGCCCCAGTCAAACTTAATATTCTTACGCGTCAACGAAGTTAGGGGTGCAGCAATCCTTGAGAAGTTTTCGATAAATCACCTATAATATCCTGCTAAACCTAGAAAGCTACGAATCTCTGTAGGCGTCTTTGGCTCTTGCCAATTCATGACAGCTTCAACCTTAGCGGGATCAACTTGGATACCACGCTCACCAACCACATGTCCAAGGAATTGGACTTCACGAAGCCAGAATTCACATTTTGAAAACTTGGCATGAAGCTTCTCTTGTTGAAGCAGTTCCAGAATGCATCGAAGATGCTTCTCATGGTCAGCTTGATTCTTCGAATAAATGAGGATGTCATCGATGAAGACAATGACGAACTTGTCTAAGTAAGGCTTGCAGACGCGGTTCATGAGATCCATGAACGCTGCTGGTGCATTAGTGAGCCCAAAAGGCATCACCAAGAACTTGTAGTGACCATAACGAGTTCTAAATGCAGTCTTGTGCACATCTTCATCCCTAACTTTCAATTGATGATAGCCTGACCTCAAATCGATCTTAGAGAAGTAACTCGCCCCTTGTAATTGGTCGAACAGATCGTCGATCCTGGCCAATGGATATCTATTTTTGATAGTGACTTTGTTTAGCTCATGATAATCGATACATAAACGCATCGATCCATCCTTCTTCTTGATGTAACACCCCGAAAACGGGTTTGGTAATCAAACTCTGTTCATACTAAAAGACGGGTAAAGTACCGTTAGCAGTAAAAATAACCCGTTAAATATTTGGATTTAAATAAGAAATCCTAATAATTAAATACAAGCGAATCAAAGAATTTAAGAATTTAGTTTATAAGAGCCCGAGTCAACGGGACTTAAAATACAACGGGTTTTTAACTCCCGGAACCCACTAAGTTAACTAGGTAAAATTAACCTAGTTAGTAATGGGTAATTAAATAATAAACTATGAGTTATAGTTTCATTTATGAATATCTAAACTTGAGGGACCAAACCGTTAAAAAGGAAACAAGTTTTATTTAATAAAAAAAAAAATAACACACCACACACACAAGGTGTGTGTGGATCGATCTCCAGGAGCGACCAGGAGGGTGAAAACCCTAGAACTCAACAAATCATCAAATTGAAGCCTGATTCAAGGTCAAAATCGATGCATGAACACATAGAAACGATCACCTAGTCGTGGGGATCGTAAGGTATGTCAAATTGTTGATGTTTATGAAGATGAGATTTGTGATGAACTTGTGAAAATCGAAATTCAAGTTTGAATGATTGATGTTTGGGTGAAACTAGGATGAAATTCATGCTTAGAAACAAACCCTAGTTGAAAACTTGAAGAATTAGTACTAAGACTAGGAATTTGATAATTATCCTATTATGTGCTAAGTGGGTTTTGATTATGTGGTGAAGATGATGATATACTCATGTTTAAAATCATCATAGTTGATAGTAGAAACAAGATACTTGAACAATTTGCAAGTTTGAGTGTTGATCATACATGACTTGAAATGGGTTTTTATGATATGATGATGTTAGTGTCTAATTTGCGATTAGAATCATCATATTAGATAGTAAATATAAAGTACTTGAACAATTTAGGTGTTTGGGTACATAAATCATAATTACCATGATTGGGTTTGGTATAAAAAGAGGGGATTATGAAAGAAACGCGTAATTAGCTAACTTGACTAATTACATAGATATGGGATAAAACGGTTTCTAATCATAATATTGAATTGCCTTGATTGTGCATATTATATGAATAAAGGTAGTTGATTTTAGAAAGTCGAAATAACCAATGATGAAGTGGAATAGAAGTTTCGACATAAAATCCGTAAGATGAAATAGTCATAATAATGATGACTAATCTAACCGTCTTACGAATTATGATGATAGTTTGACTCTTAACAAGCTAGATGGAGGCTTGGGAAAGAAGCGGGTCAAACGGATCGTGTACGCGAAAAGAGCATAACCGGATGCAAGGTAAGTAAAACTTACACCACATGTAGTATATGTGTTTATTTTATAAGCGATGAATACAATAAAGGATTAGGTTCGAATCATGGGTTCCGACACGAAACGAAATGCGTCGGAACCAATAAAAAAATGTTTTAAACCATGATTAATGGTGAAAGAGGCAAATTGGTAAATTGGTCATGTAATGACTAATAACTAATGAGTTTTCGTTAAGATCACTTTAAAGTGCAACTAATAACGAGAAAATAAGTAGAGATGGAAATTTAGTCAAGTACCGACTAAAGTAAAGTGTAGTTAAAAAGGGGTCTAGTGACAAAAATCCGAAATGGGTTGGATGGGCAAATTGGTAATTATTAACCATGTTTTGCTACTTATGAAAATGCTTGGTCATATAGGCCAAACGGGTCAAATGGCATGATAACACCATTTGACTATATCGACTGATGTGGTTGTCAAGTCTTGTGTTAACAGGAGCGATTAGTGATTCGGATACTCCCGTCGCCATAGAAAATGTGATAATAAAAGCGAGGTATAAATCGGGTCTATTTGTTGATCCGAGCCAGGTACGCATATTTATGTTGTAGTTAAAAGTGCTATTTGGTCGAATAATTGGTGAGAGTCCTTCATTGTAAAAGAAGGACCAAAATCGACCAAAACGCCCTTGTAGGCTAAATTGAATAAACAACCCTTAGAGGTTGTTTGGAAACGAGTCTTATGATTAAACAAAAGCTTAGAACGAGTATGAGTAGTGAAAGATGTAATTCTTGGGCCGAAAGACTCCATATGAGTCTTTGCCGTAAAATGACATTCCTAGGGGTATAATTCGGAACTCATAGATATCTACTTTAAATCCAACACACAATTAGTTGTGATGGAAGAATCCTAGATAAGAAATATAGGTTATAATGCTAGAATAGAATGAAAGCGATTTTGAGTTTAAAAGTGCTTAAATACTCTTAATGGGTCAAAATAAGCATTTAAACGTAAACGAGAATTTATTATGTAAGAAACCCTTGATTTGAGAGTAATATGATAGGAGATATTGAAATAATGAACTTCATGAGTTTAAAGATCAAATAAACTAGTTGGTGTGATAAAATCATGAACGGGTCAATATTTGGTAAAAAGGATGATAAGCCGAAGACTTAAAAGTCTGGAATTTTGTTAATCCGGATGTCGGATTTTAACTCCATAAGATGGATAATTAAATTACGGACGCGTAGGAAAAAGAATCGGGTGAAACGGACCAATAACGAAGAAGTTATGGCCGTTTCCGTAAAGTGTAGCGTTGCTGGGAAAATGCAGGTCACAGATCCGGACCTGCTGGAAAACGTGAACCCCCGCGCCACGCGACAGATGTGCTTAAATCTGTCGCGACACGCGACGACACAACGCGGCCCGCGTAAGATGATGTTAAGTCTGACGCGGCCCGCGTGAGATCCCAAAGCTGGCAAATTTGATTCTTTTGTCAGTTTTCGTATCCGGACTTGTTCTAAACCCATTTTAAGCTCGTATAACTAATCATTTCATGGTTTATGAAATGCAGGTATAATTTGAAACTCCGGATGATAATCGAGCTCAACAAAGAACCGAACACAATCAAGAATCAAGCTTCCGCATGACGTTTCGTTATTACTTTTAAATGACGAACTTAATTACATTTTGTTCTAAACTTTTAAATTGTAAAAGTTTTAGATTACTAGTATTTTCTAAGAATACTTAATCGTATTTACATGTTTATTTTCGTTATTTATACGGAAATCTTTGAAATAATATCAAGGGTGTTACAAGTTGGTATCAGAGCCTTGGTTTAAGAGATTCAAGTATGGTGGGAAAACTATGCTTGGACTTAAACCTTATGCTCTTAATAAAGATTGGTGTTCGGTTCGAGGCTTGATCGCAAATCTGGTAAGTACATGTATGTTAATAGTTTAGCATGCTAAAGCGTTGTAAACAACACATAGGGCTATCGTGTGATACACGTTACCCCAATTAAAATGATTGAAATAGTTGACGAAAATACGCGCGTTGACGCTTATAGTAGAAAAAGCCTTGTATTATAATACGGGCGATTATTGAAGTTGACGTTTCTAACTTTTGTGAATGTTTTAATTGAAGGACACTCGCGTTTGAAGACGACGAGAGTCAAACGAGTTGTGGATATGATGATGGAACAGTCCGAAGTATGACAAGAGGAGCATGCTCACCGAGGACTAAATCGCGTAACGACCGCGAACAAGGTTAATGGCAAGGAACGCCCGTCAGGGCAAAGATTACCAGGTGCACATTTTAAATAATCGCACAAATAGTAATATGCAACAAATAAGTAGAAATTGAAAGTTGCATATGTAGATAAAAAAAAACTTGGAAAAACCCGAATAGAAAATGTATTCGGGATATTGTTTCCAAGAGAAACAAATAGAGGCGTTACTTACATAGGGCGTGATGTGAAAACTATAAAAAGGTCATGTGTGTCATGTGTTAAACGCTTACTCTGGCCAAGTAAGTAGTGGCATATGAAACCATGAACTTCTTATGGCGGACACGTTTACATCCGATGTAGTAAGGGCAGGGTGAAATGGGACTAACTTAAAAGTACCCAAATGAATCAAATGAGCAAAATATTTGATAATAATGTAAACGCACAGCCGGGTGACCGAAGCGTATTACATTAGGAGGATGAGCCCGAGTGAAGGGACAAAGATTAATGTAAAATGATTAAGGTATGCAATTGGGAGGGGGTGCTTACATTCGAACCCGGAGAATGCAAATATGACTCTTAACGGGCCGATTTTGTAAAACGCCAAATTTGAGAACAAAGTAGGAATGTAAAGATGAAACGAAGTCATAATGCATACCGTAAGGGTCGTAATAATAACGATTTCGGTAAAACACCCGGTTGATGGGTAAGGAATTAAACGCATGTGTAGACTGAGAAACAGTAACGCGAAATAGAAAGTCAAAAGACTCGGAATATGAGTCATGACTAAGAGATGACAAGAAATTTCGCAAATATAAATTTTGGTAATTACGTTCAACTATTTTAAAGTTGAACGGGTCGAATAAAGAATAGAGTTTGATGTTCACAAGTGATGAAATTTCACACGAACAAGTCAAACGAGATAAATAAAGCATAAAAAAAACTGGGTAGTGCAAGTAAGCGCAAACCAAATAATGGAAGCGCGAAACATTAATGAACCTACGTGATGGCTCATAAAGGAATATATATAGGAAAAACGCAAACTAGCGAAACAAAAATGTTAAAAACATTAAAATAAAAGAACCCGGGTAATGGGACGTAAAGAAGCATAGGTAAGAACCGGATAACGGTAAGTGTAGGGCAAACCGACGTGTAATTGACGTTAGAAGTCAATAAGTCGGAAAGATAATTCGAAAGAAAACGAATGTAGCCTTAGACTACGGTCAAGGTCAAAGAAAATACCAAAGTGAAAATAAATGATTTAAAAAAAAAAACAGGATGCCTTAGCGCCAAACATGTATTTTAAGAATGATATGAGTAAGGAATGATCTACGGGAACAACCAAACCATTGGGGTCACAAACAATGGAAAGGTCTACGAGACTAAAATGACCCACGGATCACGACTAGAAAGAAATAGATTATAAGGAGCTCGCCTTAAAGAGGTGAAAGTCTAATAAAATAGCCTATAAGGCAAAGTGATAAAACCTACGGGTTAATTAAACCAAGCGAGGGAATAAATTGAGAATCCTCGCATAAAACAAAGACTGTAAAAGAATAAATTTTTCGGATTGTCAATATTCCGGTATGGATAATTGACAAAAGTTAAAGAGAAGAAGCTATACTAAAACTTCAGTTTTAATAAGAAATATCGTTTTTACAAATATAAATTCTAATAAGAATTTAAATAGTAAGCATAAAAGATACAAGTCTTGACACTGATAGGCGCAAGACGACATATTCGAAAAGAGATATCTTCAAAAAAATAAAAGGTTGATATAAATTAAACATGATGTGACACGATCACGGTCAAGAAATGCAATGTGAAGTAGAATCACATTATAACCAAGTGAGTGGTAAAAAGTAACTGGACTAATAAGTCTAGTTAGTGAGACCGGTTAAGGTCATTTAAATAAAATTGGTCGCTTGTAAGCGGTGGATTCAATATAACTGAATCGAATAAATGAAAATGAAAACAAAAGAAATGGTTGCTAAAAGTGAAAGATTTCACTAAAGACCTTTAAACGGGTCAAAGTAACGGATTCATAAAGAGTTCGATAATATATAAAAGCGATGGATATTGCTAAGATAACTAAACTAGTAGAAATAACGAAATTACGTTATTTCGAGTTGCACTACGTCGTAGGGGATATGTAGATGAATAATAACCAAAAGGATGATACCATATTTCCTGGTAATACTAACAATTGGATAAAGGTATAAACAATGTTTAAAAGAATTCTCGGCTCAAATACATTGAGTTAAAACTCAATGAATTATGTAAGAAAGGTTTCGAGGACAAAACCTCTTTAAGGGGGGTAGACTTGTAACACCCCGAAAACAGGTTTGGTAATCAAACTCTGTTCATACTAAAAGACGGGTAAAGTACCGTTAGCAGTAAAAATAACCCGTTAAATATTTGGATTTAAATAAGAAATCCTAATAATTAAATACAAGCGAATCAAAGAATTTAAGAATTTAGTTTATAAGAGCCCGAGTCAACGGGACTTAAAATACAACGGGTTTTTAACTCCCGGAACCCACTAAGTTAACTAGGTAAAATTAACCTAGTTAGTAATGGGTAATTAAATAATAAACTATGAGTTATAGTTTCATTTATGAATATCTAAACTTGAGGGACCAAAACCGTTAAAAAGGAAACAAGTTTTATTTAATAAAAAAAATAACACACCACACACACTAGGTGTGTGTGGATCGATCTCCAGGAGCGACCAGGAGGGTGAAAACCCTAGAACTCAACAAATCATCAAATTGAAGCCTGATTCAAGGTCAAAATCGATGCATGAACACATAGAAACGATCACCTAGTCGTGGGGATCGTAAGGTATGTCAAATTGTTGATGTTTATGAATATGAGATTTTTGATGAACTTGTGAAAATCGAAATTCAAGCTTGAATGATTGATGTTTGGGTGAAACTAGGATGAAATTCATGCTTAGAAACAAACCCTAGTTGAAAACTTGAAGAATTAGTACTAAGACTAGGAATTTGATAATTACCCTATTATGTGCTAAGTGGGTTTTGATTATGTGGTGAAGATGATGATATACTCATGTTTAAAATCATCATAGTTGATAGTAGAAACAAGATACTTGAACAATTTGCAAGTTTGAGTGTTGATCATACATGACTTGAAATGGGTTTTTATAATATGATGATGTTAGTGTCTAATTTGCGATTAGAATCATCATATTAGATAGTAAATATAAAGTACTTGAACAATTTAGGTGTTTGGGTACATAAATCATAATTACCATAAATTGGGTTTGGTATAAAAAAAGGGGATTATGAAAGAAACGCGTAATTAGCTAACTTGACTAATTACATAGATATGGGATAAAACGGTTTCTAATCATAATATTGAATTGCCTTGATTGTGCATATTATATGAATAAAGGTAGTTGATTTTAGAAAGTCGAAATAACCAATGATGAAGTGGAATAGAAGTTTCGACATAAAATCCGTAAGATGAAATAGTCATAATAATGATGACTAATCTAACCGTCTTACGAATTATGATGATAGTTTGACTCTTAACAAGCTAGATGGAGGCTTGGGAAAGAAGCGGGTCAAACGGATCGTGTACGCGAAAAGAGCATAACCGGATGCAAGGTAAGTAAAACTTACACCACTTGTAGTATATGTGTTTATTTTATAAGCGATGAATACAATAAAGGATTAGGTTCGAATCATGGGTTCCGACATGAAACGAAATGAGTCGGAACCAATAAAAAAATGTTTTAAACCATGATTAATGGTGAAAGAGGCAAATTGGTAAATTGGTCATGTAATGACTAATAACTAATGAGTTTTCGTTAAGATCACTTTAAAGTGCAACTAATAACGAGAAAATAAGTAGAGATGGAAATTTAGTCAAGTACCGACTAAAGTAAAGTGTAGTTAAAAAGGGGTCTAGTGGCAAAAATCCGAAATGGGTCGGATGGGCAAATTGGTAATTATTAACCATGTTTTGCTACTTATGAAAATGCTTGGTCATATAGGCCAAACGGGTCAAATGGCGTGATAACACCATTTGACTATATCGACTGATGTGGTTGTCAAGTCTTGTGTTAACAGGAGCGATTAGTGATTCAGATACTCCCGTCGCCATAGAAAATGTGATAATAAAAGCGAGGTATAAATCGGGTCTATTTGTTGATCCGAGCCAGGTACGCATATTTATGTTGTAGTTAAAAGTGCTATTTGGTCGAATAATTGGTGAGAGTCCTTCATTGTAAAAGAAGGACCAAAATCGACCAAAACGCCCTTGTAGGCTAAATTGAATAAACAACCCTTAGAGGTTGTTTGGAAACGAGTCTTATGATTAAACAAAAGCTTAGAACGAGTATGAGTAGTGAAAGATGTAATTCTTGGGCCGAAAGACTCCATATGAGTCTTTGCCGTAAAATGACATTCCTAGGGGTATAATTCGGAACACATAGATATCTAATTTAAATCCAACACACAATTAGTTGTGATGGAAGAATACTATCTGGTGGTAAACCAGGTAGTTCTTCCAGGAAAACTTCAGGGTACTCAGAAATGACGGGAATATCTTCAACCTTAGGCTTTTGCTCATCAATAGTTACTTGTGCCATATAAATGACACAACCCTTCTTCAAACACCTAGATGCCTTGAGCATAGACATTTGCTCAGGCAATCCATACTGGGTATCTCCCTGAATGGTAAGTGCCTCACCAGACGGAGTCTTGATCACCACTTGCTTCTTGTTGCACACAATCTGAGCTTGGTTATGAGATAACCAATCCATGCCTAACACTATATCGAAACCGGCTAACTTTAAAGGAAGTAAGGTTAATGGGAAAGAGTGGTTCCTAATGGATATAAAGCATCCATCTAACACGGTTGATGCGGTTTCTATGGTCCCATCGGCTAATTCAACCTCATATTTTACACTTAGGGTTTTAACAGGTAAATTCAACAACTTACAGAACTTATTATCTACAAATGATTTATCAGCTCCTGAATCAAATAGCACTCTTGCATAAACATTATTTATAAGGAAGGTACCTGTGATCACATTATCGTCCTGAACAGCTTCTCGTGCATCCATACGGAAGACCCTTGCATTGATCTTCTTTGCTTCCTCAGGCTTTTTGGCATATTTAGGGCAGTTGGTCTTAATGTGCCCTTTTTTATTGCAGTTATAGCACGTAGCATCCTTAATCTTCTTGCAGTCTACTGTCTTGTGCTCCTTAGACTTGCATAACCCACATGCAGGAGGTCCTGACTAAGACTTGGTCTCAAGCCTGCATTTCCCAAAGTGACGTTTCTGGCAAGTCTTGCACTTTGGCTTTTCCTATGTCTGCTGATTACCTTTGTTGGACCCAGATTCCTTCTTGTGGTCCACATAACCCTTATGCTTCTTCTCAGATCGCCGTGAGTTATCGTCCTCATGCTTTCTCTTACTTTCTTCCGAACTCTTAAGCGATCTCAGCCTGACCGCATCAAAAGTAAGAGACAAAGATAGATCAGCTGCAGACCTAAAAGTAGCAGGTCTAGATGCCTTAACACTGGCCTTGATTTCTGGGGCTAAACCCCCAATGAAACGTGCAATTTGTTTGGGTTCCGGTGTTACTAGATATGGAACCAGCCTAGACAGGGTGTTGAAACTGGTGAGATAAGCTTGACAATCTAAAATTTTCATTTCTAAAGATAAGAAATCTGACTCAATCCTCTCAACCTCATGCTGAGGGCAGTAATTCTCCTTAATGAGAGCAACAAACTGATCCCAAATCAGATTGTAGAGTGGGATCTTTCCAGCAGCTTGAATGAGAGACTTCCACCATGCTAGTGCCTCTCCCTTGAATGATTGGGATACATACTTCACTACATCCCTTTCAGCACAACCAATGATATCAACCACGGTGTCCATTTCATCCAACCAGGTCATACAATCAATCGCTCCTTTCTCCCCAGTAAAATCCCTGGGTTTGCAGGAGACAAAGTATTTATAAGTGCAGGACTTGGCACGTGGTTCCCTATCAAATACTATTCTCTTAGATGGAACACTGTGTTGATTTGAGGAGTGTTGAACATCCTATTTCTTTGGTTCATCTTTCTTAGAGGATGGCTTGCTATGAGCCTCTGAATGAGTCTTAGGAATAGAGTTAGTGTGGGGTGCTGATGAGGTTCTACTGTGCGTCCCACTAGACTCCTTGAATTGCCTATCCACAGCTTTAGATACAGTTGTACCAATCAGTGTACGGAGCTCTTCCCTGGTTATATTAATCCTAGTATTCTCATTATTCTCCAGGGGATGACTGTTTACTCCTTCCGACCTAGCCATGTAGCTTTAATTGCTACCTAAAAGAAAATTAAGGACGAGGTTTATTTAGAAGCCTATACAGTACTATCGTTCTTAACGATTTATTAACCATGGTTTTTAATAACTATTTTGGTTAATTTGTTAAGCATGCATATATTCAGGATCTTTATTATAATCCTTAGTTATAATTTAATAATAGCACAAAAGCCTAGTCACATGGACATATTTAATTTAAAAATCATGATTTTACAGAATCGAGGTATTAAGGTTGAATCAAAGTTCATTACCTTTTCTTGACAGGGGATTGTAGGCCACCACTGTCTTTAGTCCCAAAGGACGTTAATTATAGCCCGTAGGCACTTCATCCGTAAGGGATGGTTATATAATTAAGGGAAATTGGAATAACCCAATTTAGGAATGACTTATGTGATTTTATCGAATCACATTTTGCCAAGAATGTTAACATATTTTTAGATGTTAACAAGGATTGGAATCTTTTGAACAGGTCTTACCATTTTGGCCATGTCTGCAACGACATATAGACTAGGCTTTACCTTTAAGATTCTTTTTAATATTTAACGCAGAACAATCCTAAATTGAGATGTTAACAATGATCTGAATCTAATTGAGGAACTGCCATCTTGGCCCTGTCTTAAGATGACACATGAGCTAGGTCTTGTCCTTTTTAGTTTTTGCCATTTTATGATAATGGTAGATCTTATAAGAGGAATGAGGGTTTTTATTTACTTCATATTTTATGCTCATGCATATAATGAAATTTTAAATTCAACATTCCATTAAAATTTAGGCAAGTACATGGTTGCCCTAAACGGGACTTCTATCTGAAATGACTTGCCCGTGCAGGGGCTAAACAGAAAATAACAAGGAAACAAATAAAGGACAAAATAAAACGAATTAGGATTTGTCCTAAGTTCTTTGTCTAGACTCGAGAATCGAGGAATATGCAACTGTGTAATTAAGATTAAACACAAAAGGCAAGTGTTTAATTCACTCAGTGTTGGCTCTGATACCAACCTGTCACACCCCAATATTTCCACGGATTACCGGTGGGCCCGGTGGGGAGTATCGTGACGTAGTTGATATTATCATAGTCAAACAACACAATTTAAATGCACGGCGGAAGCAAAAGATGAAATCACATTACAAACCAAAAATAGTAATATCAAAGTATCACAACGGACTGTAATAGATCCACAGGCGGATCAAAAGATAAATAAGATCGTTGTTCAACAGACTTCAGCATCTAGAGCTTGCGAGACTTAATTAATGATGCCAGGAGTAGCCAGGCTATTTCGTCTAGTACCTGCACTTAGCCTTTTTGTAAAATACGTCAGTTTACACTGGTAAATACAATTAACTGACTCATTTTGAAAATGTTTTTAGAAAATTGATTTGAATGCACAAGGCACAAAATATCTTTTATAACTTGTGACAATTATTAAAAATAATCTTGTATACAGTTTTACTTAGTCCGTCAGGGCCGGTTGGTAGAGCCGGTCAAGATTAACTGACACGTCACAGGTATAATGCCCACAAGGTTGATTCCTTTAAGTGGATTACCATTTTTTACATAATTCAACTGTCAGGTGTACGCCTACACCCCGTGCTTAGGTCGTGGCCATTTCTTTGAATGATGCCAAGGATATCCGGGACATGGTCATTTAACCCCCAAAGGCCATACACCAATTAATACAGATTAAAACAGGTTATGTAAATACATTAATCACAATCCGATTTAAATGACTACATACCCGATCAAGCGGTATTATTATAATACCGTATCCCAAGCCCGTATAGGGAAAATAAGTTAAGAGTATTTACCTGAGCAAAGTATAAATCAAAAACAGCAAGTGCACGTAGCTTTTACCGGGCTCCTAATCTGGAACGAAGGTTTTTAATAACCTATTAGAATCCTAACGGGTCTTTAATTAAGCCTAAACTTAGACCAGTTAGTTTTTAAAAGAGGATACGGTCCAAAAACGCATGATTAAGCGAAGACCGGATTAGAATGTGGTTTAGACCCGACAAGCTTGGATACTTGTTTTTTATGGGTAAACTAAACACATTCTAGATTTTGAGATAAAAATGATATGGTTTGACCCGTTTCGGCAAATATATGCAAACTAGTTACATAAGCCGATCCGAACGCGAAAAGTGCGTAACGGGTAACCAAATGAGTCATATGCAAGTTTCCTAAGTTAATATGCCTTAAATATGTTGTGACATCAGTAAGATATCTTCTATTATGCCCAAAACGAATTTAAACTCAAATTACGCCCCGTAGGGGTATTTTGGTCATTTTAACGGTTATAAAAGAGTTTAAATATTAATCTGAGTTTCAGGTCTGATATAATCAGTAAAAATACTTAATTTACTAAGTCATATCAGTAGGGTATTACCTATATATGAAATTTATCATTTATAACCAAACTATGTACCGAAATGGCATTTTGGTAATTTCACCTAAGGTTTAAAGGTCAAATCTGGAAATCCGAGTTTAAAACTTTTGCTTACTGTTAAAGTATAAAAACTTACTTAAAACATCAGTAGGTATCAAGTCTTATATATCTAAATTGGTTTTAATACATACTATGCGTTTAAAACGCGTAAAAAGGCGGTTTGAAGCGATTTCTGGGTATTATAAGAAAAGCTGATATTTTTATTATTCCAGAAGGCTTAAAATATTCTATTTATCATATCGGATCAGTAGAAAAAGGTTTGGTATCAAAATGACTGGTAAAACTCATTTTATAGCCTAAAAGGGCAAAACCGACAATTACCGGATCAAGCTTAGAACTCTATGTTATGCTTAGCCTAAAAATAAATAAAAATCTCCAAAAATCCTAAAGTATTATTTTATATCAGTGGGTAAAAATTTTGGTATCAAAATTTGGGTTTAGATAGGTTATATGCTAAGTACGCCATTTAATTACTAAAAAGCTTTCTAATTACGCTATTGAACATAACTCCTAGTCTAGACCTCAAACTGATGTCAAATTTTAGGTACAAGTTTATAAATTAGTAACTAAGGTTTCTATTCTTTTATATTTTCAAAAATCACGTTTTAAGGTCATATGGGCATAATAGTCAACATATAAGCATTTAACGGAAACATGCATATGAATCGGATAACTAATGAACCAAGTTGTATAATCACAGAGGGTTATACTAACATGTAACCTGGTCCAAATAAATCTCTAAGGCATTTCTAAACTATGCTCTAATGGGTCAGAATGGAAAGTCAAAGCAAAAGTCTACTTTTGCGACTTTCGGTTCCGAACCGAGCTTAAACTGAAAATTGTCGGGTTGAACATGTTTAGACATGTTCTTACATTAATTACCAAGTTATATTAATGACAAAACAGGTTGCATAGCTTCTACATTGTTAATTATGCATTTATGCCAAAATAAGCTTTCTGTTGACTTTTATAGTTAGCTTTGACCCGACAATTGACCTAGTTAGAGTGGGAATCAGAGGGTGCCCTTTTAAGGGTTTATGACCCACATAATTACCAACTCATAGGACTGGACAAATTAAGATTAATGACGAAGTCAAACCTTAATTACGACGGTTTGACTTTAAGCTAATAAACTAAGTAAAACTGAATTAAGGAAGGTTAATGACACTTACCAAGGTCCTATGCACGACTAATGATCACTAGGAAGGGTGCTTGAGCTCCAAAATTCTCCAGAAGATGAGTTGTGAAGATTTCAAGTGAATGAGCATTTGAATAACTCAACTCATGGCCTTTATATAGGTTTTCTAAGGCTCTAAGATCATTCCAACAAAGTCTAAGAATAATTCCTGATCATTCCAAGTGTCCCTAGGCATGGAAAAACCATTAAACAAGCCCATAGAATCGAAAACAAGCTCCATAAGTCGGTGTAACTTGCTGGAACAGACACCTGTGCAGTTTTTCTGATGCTGGCAGTGCCAGGCGGCCCGCGTAAGGGTCCTTACATACCTTACGCGGCCGGTATGAGACCTGGGCCAGGTTTCACAAGTTTCAACTATTTACATTTCAGCCCTTGGTCCTTCCAAACATGGTTTTAAGCTTGTTTCTTGCAATTTCAACCTTCTAACTTGACTTTTAAGGGCTCTAAGGCATAAACAAACATCGTTAAGTCCTCGGTTAACTTTATGATCACCCGTAAAGCCTTTAATTTCAACGTTGACGCTTTTAACCCCTCGTATACGAATATTGTCATAACTTTCTCATACTTTATCGAAACCTTGTGAAATTTTTATCACTTATTATAGTGAGCATAACTAATCATTACAAAGCTTTGGGTTTGCTAAAAGGTCACTCAGAGGTATACTTTAAACATATTAACACATTTAACCCCTATAGTTTGTAATTTCTCACTTTTTCTCACAATTAGCTTCGTATGATCCATGATTCATTCGTTTAAGGGTGTAAACGTCGTGTAGGGTTATTGTAAAGTATATTTATCCATTGTTGACACTTTGAACCCTTTTATTCACATACTTTCCTTGTTTGTCAACTTTAGTCCCTCCAAGGTAATTCTTTACACGTTTTAAAGTTCATGACACGTGTCGATACATTATTGGACCTGAATTTTCGAGGTGTTACAATTAGCTTGTGTTAAAAAGTTTAGGATATGAACAAGGATCAAATATCCTATAATCAAAAAGTTCAAAAAGTTAGATAATTTTAGGATCACAAATCCTGTTGTCAAAGAATACGGGTAGCATAAATAAACCAAGAATAAAGTTAAAGTATATAAAGGTCATACCAGAGAATCCAAGTTAGGATCCTATATCCTTAATGCATACTATTGTGACAGATATAAGACAAACCCTTGTAAAAAGTTAGGATCCAGGATCCTTAACTGTTTAGCTTTAGTAACCTGAAATGAGACATAACTTGGGACTAAGCCAAATGTAAAAGGAAAAGTTAGTGACTGGGGACAAGCCCAACAAACTGGGGACAAGCCCAATAAACTAGGGACAAGCCCAAAAAACTGGGGACAAGCCCAAAATACTGAGGACAAGCCCAAAAAACTGGGGATAAGCCCAAAATACTGGGGACAAGCCCAAATGATCTTGTGTAAACTGGAGTATGGCCCTCACTGGCGACTATCCAAACTTAGTGACATGAAAATGCCAAAACCTTAGCTAACGTGAAAACGTTAGAAACCTTAGGAACGGGTGTATGGTACGTCTACCATTATAAGTAGGTGTTATGGGTGGTTTTCTGCTTATATATCCTGAACAATATTCTGACTATGTTTCTTTTGTTATGATCAGGATACCGGATCAGGATATTGGTAACATCCTGATATAGTATCCTGGTAGTGACTAATTAACTCACGTGCAGATTAACGGTGCAAGTCTATAACATTCAAATGGACTTCTTCTCCCAAAGACTCGGGCAAATCTGTTGGAATATGAACGTTGAAGCCGGAAGACGTGGACTACAACGTTCACAAAGGGAATATTCGTTATATCCCGGATTTGTAGGCTAGTTAGTTAGTTTTGTTTTACTATAAATAGGATTGATTGGATCAGATAAGGACACACAATCTCTCGAACTTTCTTGCTCTCGAGCTGCAAACACTCACAACACACTTACACTTGTATTCAAATCGTATTGTAACACTTAGTTGATCTGCATCATATCCTGCACTGTATCCTGGTATTTGAAGTAATAAAAAGAACAAGGCAACTGCGATTGTCAGCTCCCGAGGTTTTGTGCCAGCGATCTAGATTAATCAAGGGCTTTCCTCGAACATCTCGTGTCACCTTTTACCTTTTAGCTCATTGTTTGATTGTAGATACAGCTCGATATCCTGAGCCGTATCCTGAAAACCGTTTTTGCAAACAACTAAATCAGCATATTTTCGATACACCTTTTTAGCACACTACCTCACTTAACTAATTTGATCACTTAATTGCTTCGGTAATTTTTTACCAAAACAATTTGGCGCCATCCGTGGGACAAGTGGTGCTATTTCTACTAAAAGCTTTTGCAAAATCGTTACTTGGTTTTCTATTTTCAAAATTTTTTGCTACACTATTTTCAATGGCTTCGAGATCAAACATGAGCTCTTCTACCGTGTCTGCTACAAACTCTGCAACAATTGGTTCGGTGCTTCCACCACCTCCTCCGAGAACGCAAGCCTCTTCAGAAGGAACTGAAATTCATGTGGCTCGGGATGTTATTCTAATTTTGGCCTCTAATGATGAAATTCTAATTTTTGCCCACTCAGAATGTTCAGGGTTCTGCTCATGTTTTGGCCTCTAATGATGAAATTCTAATTTTGTTTGGTAGTATACAGGAACAGATTAGGCAACAGCAAGAGACCAACCAAATGTTGATGAGAGAGATACAACTCCTGAAATCCAGCTCAAGCAGGCCCGCTGAGGATACTGTCACTCCCTTGCAGTCTAGAGCTTTGAACTTCAGTTCTGCAGTATATACTGAGGATAATAGGGGGAATATTGTGCCTAGCCATTCCCAGAGTCATATTCCTGAGATACCCTCTTCGGTTAGGGTGTCAACTATGAGAAGTTCAGGATATGCTTCAGGATATGGCCAGAATCCTCAGACTGGTAACGTATCTAATAATAATAATACTCTTGCTACTAATGGTATTGGATCTTTGCAGGATGCAGGTATGACATCAGCATTTTCTAGGGAGCTTCAGAAATTGAAGGACATGATATCCAGTGTACCTGGGGTGGTCCAGCCAATTCCAGAAGTATCCCAAGACAGCCACAGGATATCCCGGTTTGCATATCCTATTTGTGATGCTGAAATCCCAAAAAGATTTCAGACCCCCAACATGAAGCTCTATGACGGAACTACGGATCCCGAAGAGCATATTGCCCACTATAGGGAAAGGATGGAAATCAACCCTATCCCTCCGGACCTCAAGGAAGCATGCCTCTGCAAGGGTTTTGGTTCTACCTTATCAGGATCAGCCTTAAAATGGCTCTTAAACGTTCCTCCTCATTCGATTACATCATTTGCTCATTTAGTCAATTTATTTAATAGTCAATTTTCTTGCAGTCGAAGTTTTGAAAAACTAACCAGTGATCTCTACAGGATAACTCAAGGACCTCAGGAATCCTTGAGAGATTATGTGAATAAGTTTAGCAGGGAATCTCTTGATATCCCACATCTTGATGTTGCAACAGCTGCGCAGGCTTTCAAAATGGGGTTGCAAAAAGATTCTTAATTTTACCAGGATCTTGTAATGAATCCCTACAGGAACCTGGATGAAGCTCGGAACAGGGCTTTAAGATATATTCGAATGGAGGATGACAAAAAGATGCAAGAGAGGATGAATTCATCCACAACCTATGAGTCAACCAACAGGAAATCAGAATCCTCATACAAACCGTATCGTTCTAAGCCATATGGCAGGAATGACAGTAAGAAAGTGAATGCTGTTGAAGACGAGGATCCTGAGGAGTATCCTGAATTGTCAGAATATTGTTTTTCTGTTAATATACCTGAACTGATGTATGCTATGCAGGGTTTAGGAGACAAAGCAAGGTGGCCCCGGAAGAATCAACAAAAAGCTGATTGGAAGGATAAGTCCAAATGGTGTGCCTTCCATGAGCATTTCAGACATGATACTGAGGATTGAATTGCTCTGAGGAATGAAATAAGCTATCTCCTGAGCAAGGGATATCTGAAGGATCTCCTGGGAAGAAAGAAGAATAAGGGTCAGGATACTGAGAAGGATCCTGAACGAGCGGCATCACCTCCTGCGGATGCCAAGATAATTAACTTCATTTTAGGAGGATCTGACATTTGCGAAAGATCATATTCTGCGGCAAAAAGGCACGCGAATGAGGCTAAGGCAGAAAGGGGAGATAAGCCAACCAGGATGTCAACCCTCACGACTGATAAAGTGATCACGTTCGATAGTGATGACATGGATACTGTCCAGGATCCTCACCATGATGCTTTGGTAATAACTTTATATGTTGCTAATCATTTTGTGCGCAGGATACTGGTGGATAATGGCAGCTCCGTCAACATAATTCAGCTGGAAACACTGAAGAGGATGAATGTATCCCTGATGGATATTACTTCGAAATCCACTGTGCTTGTTGGGTTCAGTGGAGAAGCCAGGAATACCGTGGGAGAGATAAAATTGTCGGTTTATGTTGAAGGGGTCAACTCAATACAACGCTTCTGTGTCATGGACTCCTTATCCTACTATAATATTATATTAGGCAGGTCGTGGATCCATGATATGAAAGTTGTGTCATCGACCTATCATCAATGCATCAAGATCCCAACCCCTTGGGGGGTAGTCAAGGTGGAAAGTGATCAACAGGAGGCGAAGGAGTGTTATTCTTCTTTGATGAAATCCTCGACAAAGCCCAATGCAACATAGCAATTAAAGATGCGAGCACAGGATATCATGGAGGCTTCAGAACCGGATGTTAAGAAAATTATCCTGGATCAGGATAATCCAGATATCTCGGTGCTCGTAGGAACCAATATCCCTCGGGATATTGAGAATCAATTGACTAACTTTTTGAAATGCAGGATGTCAACATTCGCATGGAAACATGAGGATATGTTAGGTATTTACAAGGATGTCATAACTCACAAGCTCGGAATTGACAGGTCTTTTAAGCCCGTCCAACAGAAACGAAGGAAATTTGCTTCGGAATGGAACGCAATTATTCAGGAAGAGGTGGAAAGATTATTAAAAAGCAAGATTATTAGGGAAGTGAAATTTCCCAAATGGTTAGCAAATGTAGTTGTGGTGCAAAAGAAAAATGGGAAATGGAGAGTCTGTGTAGATTACACAGACTTGAACAAAGCATGTCCAAAAGACCCATTTCCCCTACCTCATATCGACTCAATGGTGGATGCTACTGCCAGCCATGAGATGTTAACCTTCATGGATGCGTCCTCAGGCTTCCAGCAGATCCAAATGAAACCATCGGATCAGGAGGATACTGCTTTCATGACACCGACAGGTATTTATTGTTATACTGCTATGCCTTTTGGTTTAAAAAATGCAGGTGCAACGTACCAAAGATTGGTGAACATGATGTTTAAAGACAAGCTGGGGGACACCATGGAGGTGTACATTGACGACATGGTAGTAAAATCTAAGAAGGCTGAGGATCACCTCCAAGATATTAAAGGAGCATTTGATATCCTGGATCAATATAACATGAAGTTAAATCCTGCCAAGTGCCATTTTGGAGTGGGGGCAGGAAAGTTTTTAGGATATATGGTGACTAAAAGAGGGATAGAAGCAAGCCCAGAACAGATCAAAGCCATCTCGGATATCAAGTCACCTTCCAACATGAAAGATGTACAAAGACTGACGGGACAAGTAGCAGCATTAAACAGATTTATCTCAAGATCCTCGAAAAAATGCAAGGAATTTTACGATGTCCTGAAGAAAAATAAGAAATTCGAATGGGGAGAGAAACATGAAGCAGCCTTGCAGGAATTGAAGCAGTATCTTTCAACTGCACCTCTATTGATGAAGCCTGAGGATGGTGAACCATTATCCATGTATCTTGAAGTATCATGGAATGCGGTAAGTGCTGTCTTGGTAAAGGATCACGAAGGTCAGCAATATCCTGTCTATTATGTTAGCAAAAGTTTATTAGATGCTGAAACTAGATATTCTCATTTAGAAAAATTGATATTGGCCTTAGTTATGGCATCGACAAAGCTTAGGCATTATTTTGAGACACATAGGATTCATGTTAAAACTAATTATCCTGTTAAAAATGTGCTTAGGAAAACCGAAATGTCAGGCAGGATGGCTAAGTGGTCAGTAAAATTGAGTGCCTATGATCTAGTATATGAGCCTAGAAATGCCATAAAGTCTCAAGTTCTAGCTGACTTTGTGGCTGATTTCAGTAGTGATATTCAAAATGAAGTAGACCTAGAAGTGCAACATTCAGGAGAAAACTTAGAATCCTGGACATTATATACTGATGGTGCATCTAATGTGAGAGGTGTAGGATTGGGTATACTACTAAAATCGCCATAGGGGGACATATTACCCCAGGATATTAGATGTGAATTTCCTGCCACTAATAATGAAGCAGAATATGAAGCTTTGATTGCAGCATTAGAGTTAGCCAAGAATATGAATGTTAAAAGCTTACAAGTATTTGTTGACTCCTTGTTAATTACTAATCATTTTAATCGGACCTATGCAGTTAAAGGTGAGAAATTAATTGAGTATCTCGAAATTCTCAAAAAATTAGCAGGATGTTTCGATGTTTTTACACTTGAACAGGTACCAAGAGAGGATAATGTTGAAGCAAATGCCTTGGCAAACCTAGGATCATCAGTCAGGATACCGGAGGGAACCCAAATACCAATACTACATATCCTATACCCCGCAGTGGATCTTCTCAGATCTCAGGATAAGGAAGCAGTATGTATCCAGGATCCTGATGATGAATATCCTGAGGAGGATCCTAAGTCATGGACGGCTCCAATCATGAGATATCTCAAGGAAGGACACATCCCAAAGGATGAGAACCCCAAGGCCTTTAGAATGAAGGTATCACGATTCACTATTATAAATAATATTTTGTATAGGAAATCTCTTGCAGGACCATATCTGAGGTGCTTGGAGGATCCCGAAACTAAAGAAGTGCTTCAGGATATACACGAAGGTGATTGTGGTAACCACACTGGGGGCAGGTTGTTATTCTCAAAGGTATTAAGAATAGGATACTATTGGCCGATGATGAGAAAAGATGCTGCAGAATATGCTCGAAGATGTGATGCATGTCAAAGGCATAGTAATATATTACACCAACCAGCTGAACCACTATATCCTATTGCTTCCCCTTGGCCATTCATGAAATGGGGAATGGACATAGTGGAGGAAAAGTCTTCATGCTGGCAATGACTGATTATTTCTCTAAATGGGTTGAAGCTGAAGCATTTGTTCAAGTCAGAGACCAAGAAGTAGTATCCTTCATAAAAAGGAATATCCTGAACAGGTTTGGGATACCAGCCGAGATAATTTGTGACAATGGTTCTCAGTTTATAAGTAAGTGGACTACTGACTTTTGCAAGAGTTGGGGAATTAAAATGATCACATCCACACCAGTACATCCTCAAGCAAATGGACAAGCAGAA
This sequence comes from Helianthus tuberosus, assembly GCA_030545235.1. Lineage (NCBI taxonomy): Eukaryota > Viridiplantae > Streptophyta > Magnoliopsida > Asterales > Asteraceae > Helianthus > Helianthus tuberosus. Next base: position 195,416,311 of record CM060448.1, on the reverse strand, counting down.
TCCTCGAACAAGATAATTGTCAACAATTTGAAGAAAAGACTAGGAGCTAAGAAAGGAAGATGGGCAGAGGAATTACCCTTTGTTTTATGGGCTGATAGAACGACAGTAAAAAGTGCAACTGGCAAAACTCCATTTTCCTTAGTATTTGGACCAGAAGCGGTGATCCCGACAGAAATGGTGATACCTACAGCAAGATCCAGTCTCAAGGATCCTGAGTCCTGAAACTCTGTGCCAAGAATTGGACACTGTGGATGAAATAAGGGATGCGGCAAAGTTAAGGATGTCAGCATATCAACAGAGGATATCCAGAGCATATAACAAGAATATAAGGACCAGAAGGTTTCAAGTTAGAGATTGGGTGTTAAGAAAAGCTTTTCAGAATACTACTAATCCTGTTGATGGAAAGTTAGCTCCAAAGTGGGAAGGACCATATGAGGTTGAATCAGAATCTTGAAAAGGAGCATACCGACTCAAGAATATGGAAGGGGATATGCTACCAGGATGGTATGAATTCTATCTCTTTTAGTATGTTTGAATTAAGAGTAAACTGCCATTTTGGTCCTTGTGGTTTGGCCAGTTTTGCCACTTTAGTCCAAATCTCAAACTTATTACATCCAGGGCCCTGTGGTTTGCATTTTGTTGCCATTTTGGTCCAAAAGTGAAATTTGACTAGAATTCCCAATTTCAACCCCCCTGTTTTGTCCTTATCTCCAGGGGTATTTTTGTCATTTTGGTTTTATTGTAAATGATTATTAATCCAAACACCCCCTAAACTGATTATAAATCCCAAACACCCCCTAAACTCTGATTATAAATCCCAAACACCACCTCTTTATCTTCAAACCCAGATTATAAATCCCAAACACTGTTAAGAACATCATCATCAAGAACATCATCTTCAAAATACAGACAACAACAAATCAAAGTTCATCATCAAGAACATCATCTTCAACAACAAATCAAGAACATCATCTTCAAAATACAGACAACAACCATCAAACTTCATCATCAAGAACATCATCTTCAAGAAAAGGCATCTCCTTCCCCAAATTCACCACCGCCACAAGCACCACCACAAGCACCGCCACCTCCTCCCCCTTCTTACCGCCGCCACCATCAACACCCACCCTACCTCCTGAAATCAGACCTGCTACTGACAGCAAATTCACCAAAACCTAAACTAAATCGATATGAACATTAACAGCAGAATCTGACAGCAAATTCACCAAAACCTAAACTAAATCGATTCATATGCGCAGATTTACTCAAAACGATCGAAAACTGAACAAAATTTGGCAGCAAATTCACCAAAACACAAACTAAATCGATTCAACACACAGATTTATTCAAAAAGAACGAAAATCGAACAGTATTTGACAGCAGATTCAACAAATGTATCCATTCATACACACAGATTTACTCAAAACGAACTAAAATGTATCGAGGCAGTAAAGCTCCCAGCATGAATTGCCGACTTGACCGATGTGTATGCTGATCATCTCCCTCATCTCTCAGTGGTTGAATCAGTTAGTTGATCTACTACGATGTGTCGGTAGAAATGGTGTGATCGATGGAGTGAAGAAGAGGAAATATAATCAGTTGATAAGATTCGATTACAAGTGGTGGCAGAGGTGGTTTTATGTGGTGGCGTGAGTGGTGGTTTGTCAAAAATTGGGGGCTGGGTGGGGAGATGACGGTGATGATTGGTGATTGGAGAAGAGGGGTGTTTTTAGAGAGAGAGAGGGTATGTGCAGAGGTAGAAGAAGGGAGTACTTATTTTCTTAAAATAAAATAAAAAATAAAAAAATGACCATTTTGCCCCTGAGAAAAGGACAAAATAGAAGGTTTTTTTTTTGAGAAATCTGACCTAATTTGATTTTTGGACCAAAATGGCAACAAAATGCAAACCACAGGGCCCTGGATGTAATAAGTTTGAGATTTGGACTAAAGTGGCAAAACTGGCCAAACCACAGGGACCAAAATGGCAGTTTACTCTTGAATTAATTTATTCTTTTGAACCCAATACTGACTTAAGCATCGGAGGGGTGTTAGCCAGGCTAACACCCACCTTAGTTTACGGTTGTTTTACATAATATGCTTCGAGATATAGCTCCAGGATATACACTCAGGATAATTCAAAAGATTAGAGGATTGGCCCCCTCTCTCACGTTTAAGGGATCCTAATCCCTTCACAGGTTTAAAGGTATTCACCTTTCTCTCGAATTGGGTTTAAACACCCCTCCTGGAGCGCAAGCTATCTAGGAATAGTTCAAGATAGCGGGACCAGTCCATGTAAAAGTGGCTGACAATTTCGTTATTGTTGGCTATATCCTGGATCCTAAAGGTATATGAGGATTGATCACCCTCTCTCGCGAAAGGGTATTTTCATACTCTCTAAGGTTTAAAGGTTTTCACCTTTCTAAGTCTTGGAGTTTATACACTCCCGCCTGTAGTGCTTGAAAACTTGGGATTTTTCCCAGAATACCTATGGGTTTATCCCCAGAACACTAAGGATTTATCTCCAGGATATTTTAGGGTTTATCCCTTGTAATACAGAAATTATACAAATGGTTGCAATTGATGTCCAGAAAATTTTTAAGTGTTCAAAGACATAATGCATAGGGGACATTCCTACTAAGGCAATTATGCAAAGCTCAAAGGATCACGCTTGGACCCAGTACACTAAGTGTCCCAGACTGGGGACATCTTCGTTGGAAAGATTGCAAAAGGATTGAAGTTTGAGAATAGGGTTGCACTCTACCTCTGGTATGATCTTTCCTTTAAAAACCTTATCTAAATCGTTTAAATTTTTGAAACTATGTTTGACAAAAGCTTGATTATAACATTTATGAATGTCCTGATTAGGATATGTTCTCAGGATATATTCTCAAAATATATTTTCAGAATATACTTCAGGATATTTGGTTGGAATGTTTGGGACATGATACTTGGATTAAAAATTAAAACTGTATTCGAGTCAAACAAATGTTATCAAAATAAGCTTTGAAAAAAAGTAAAAATGAACAACAATGGATAAGGCCAAAACAAAGTTATATTATTAACATATCAAAAGTTTGTGCTTTTGGTTTCATCTCAAACCGAGACCCATCCACCAAAAGCACAATTAGTTTCTAACCATATTCACTTAACAGTTGAAGGCTTCGTCTTGGAACCCAAGATACCTCCACCTCCAACTGTTATATTGTTCAAAATAAAACCATACTAACTGATGACCAAGGGCTTCGTCCTGAAACTCAGGATCCCTCCACCTTTGGCCATCATATTGTTTTAGTGCAGGAAAGTAAATTGTTTAAAGGACAGGAAATGAAATTGTTCAAACAACTACAACCATCAAACTTAAAAAATGGGCTCCGGCCTCAGCATCAACATCCATCATCACCCATTTTGTTGCATTCAAGGGGCAGCACCTTCATCCACCATGGCTTCATCAGCGCCAGCATCTTTCCCAGCATCGCCACCAGCATCCTTTGTAGCATCAGCATCATCCACCTTCTCGACCACCTTAGCAGGCTCCTCCGCAACATACTTCACAAGAGGCTCCACGTGGTTACCACCAAGATCTTTCAGCTTCACCTCCCAAGCCTCAACGTTCCATGAAGGGCATTCGAAGCCCAGGGCCTTAGCCTCATAGGTCATTTTCAATCTAGCCTGGAGGAGGGAAATGACAACAGAGTTCTTGAGACCTTCCCGGTATGACGCCATATCCTGCTCATGTTGAACCTGGGCAGCATCGGACTTGGCTTGGGCCTCATGGGTGATCTTCTTGATGGCAGGCTAGTGCTCTTGGGTCATCGCCTTGTATTTGGCTTCGTAGTGCTCTGATTTGTCGGTGGCAATCGCTACTTGGTCTGTAATGGTGGCTTTAGCCTTTTCAGCTTGCTCTCTAACATTGTGTTTAGACCACACGCGTCCTCATAGAGGAACGCTAGACGTTCCAGACCCTGTGATCAAAGGGACAAGTATCAATGTATAGATATGTATATTGAATATGTGTGTGCAGGATATAGGATAAGAATACTAACCTGATTAAGGAAGCCGGTCATGAATTTGCTGGACTCGGTGAACCCGTGATTCTCAAAGGGGAACACGTCGGATGAGGCTGGAGAATCTGCTTCCTTCCTCTTACGAGAACTGGATGCTCGAGTCTTGGATGCCGTGGGAGCTTTGGGCGCAGTAGTGGTTTTTGAACCGGTGGGCTTTGACGTGACTGCTGGCTTAGGGTTGGTTTCTTTCTTAACAGGCATAAGGCAAGAGTAACTGTCTAACTCATCAAGCTGGAAGCCTTCAAGATTGATAACCGGCACTATTATGGGTGAAATTCTGAGCTCATATCCTGGATAATATTTTAAATTATATCTTGCTTATCTGATATATGTTCTTATCCGGGATGCTGATTCAGGATATTGGTAACATCCTGAATGGTATCCTGAGGATTACTAACGGATTATGTGCAGGAGTACGAGTCCAAGCTGGTAACGTTCTTGAGGACCCTTTCCCCAGAAGACTTGGTCTAAGTCGTTCAAAGGAAGACATTGGAAGCCGCTTTACTCGGTCCACAATGTTAATAATGGAATATTCGGGAGTATCCCCCGAATGTAGGAATTTTAGTTTGTATGTCATAGCTATAAATAGATGGGTAAATCAGATCGAATAGGACATCACAGAAACACTCACTACTCTTTCACACTTACTCTCTCGCAACTTTCACTCTCACAAAAAGCATTGTAACACTTAGCGATCTGATTAATATCCTGCACTGTATCCTGACGTTTAAAGCAATAAGAAGAACAAGGCAGCTGCGATTGTCAGCTCTCGAGGTTTTGTGCTGGTGATCTAGATTGATCAAGGGCTTTCCTCGTATATCTCGTGTCACCCCCTTTACTTTTTTGCTCATAGTTTGATCGTAGATATAGCTCAATATCCTGAGCTGTATCCTGAAAACTGTTTTTACAAACAACTTAATCAGCATATTTTTAACACATTTTCTTAGCACACTACCTCACTGTGTTGGTCAAAAATCAAGCAAAGATAATGCAACCAAACTTTCTGTTGTGAGGTGTGATGCTTGAATCAATGAATAATATTAAGGATCACTCAGAAATGTAATGAACAAATGACACAGAGATTTATATGAGGAAAAAGCCCTTGATTAAGAGTTGATCTCCGGCATAAAAAACCTCGGGTGATGGAAACTACCGATCACCAACTAAGATTAATCAAAAGAAATTTACAACTCGGGATAATGACAAGCTTGTTACAAGGATCACTAGTGTGTAATGTGCAAAAAAGTGTATGAAATCGCCAAGTATTGCTTGAGAGCTGACTGAGAGCTGTTACGAGTGTGTGTGTATGCCAAAATTTAGCTAAGTGTTCTATCAAGCTTGTCATCCCCATTTTAAATTAGAAATAAACTAGTCTAACTAACTATCCGCAATTTGTGCACTCTCCCCACGATCTCCATAACGTTCACAATGGTCAAGAACGTGCGGAATATTGAGGGAATATACTCCAGGAACTTCGGTGAGACTTGGTCCATGCTCTCGTCCCTGCAAAACAAGTTTACGTACAAGGAAGACAATTGTTAGTAGTAGGATAACAACAGTGATCTTGGATCCTGATCCTGCGACACCTGCTGAGGATCCTTAATTCAAACAGAATTGAGGATGCATAATCCTGATAGCAGTTGAGGACCCGTGATCCTTAGGATTTAGAAAATCCTCCCCTAACAATTGCCCCCAAAATATAAGGAGTAAAGTGTAATTTTGGCGAGTTATATTTTCTTGATCTTATCCGTAACAAACCAACGGATATATAGCCGTTATAATCTAGCTAGCCGTTACTGATCTTACGTCACTTGAAGCGACATCCCTGCAAATCATCATTATAAATTCAGGTTAGAGATAAGGATCAATGTGCATTTAAATTCGAGCGAGACTCCCTTTAAATCCACATTCGAAGATTAATCAGGTACTTCTCTTTCCTCTTTCTCTTCTCCTTCATACTCTGTTCTTATTCTTTCTCAAAATTTCTGAATCACAATGAAGTTAAGATCATCCCCTGCTAAGGATCATCGCAAAGACAGTCCCTTAAAAAGCCAAGGGATCATCGAAGATTCTCCGAAGGAATGTTGCTGCTTCACCGATCCTGAGATCGATAGGATTCGTCATTGCTTTCCGGCGAGAACTGTTTTCAAACCCTTTGACCCTACCGTCCGGAGTGATTTTATTTCTGAAACATGGGTTGCATTTCCAGTTACCCCTTTCTCGATAGGATACTCCTACCCTTTTCCTGATTTTACCCAATCTTTCTTCTCCCTTACCGGCATATCCTACATCCAGGCTATGCCAATGATGTGGAGGGTTCTGTTTACCCTGGAGAGGATCATTGAGCATGAGGATATTGAGTTGGGAATGTCCGAGTTGTTTGAACTTTACAACCTTGTGAGCCATGGTTCACACCCCTTTCTATTCAAACATAAACCCGGTGAACCTCATCCAATCTTGAAAACCACCAAGAACGATAACAAGTGGAAGAAACATTTTTTCTTCGTCAGGAGGGATTCTATCCCTAATGGGAAGGATCTCCCCAGAACATGGGCCACTCATGGTAGGATAGAGGATCCTTATAGAAGGATCATAAGATACCCTGTCTCTGCTAAGGATCACTAACCCCTTTGTTTCTATTTTGCAGCTATTTCTGTTTCACACATCATTACTTCACCTGCAAATAAGGAAAGGCTTCTTGCTTTCCGGAGTCTTGATCCTGCTATAAGATCATTCCAAGCAAGTACTAAGGATTCTCAAGAAGTATCCTCAGGCTATGTCACTATGTCAAGTAAGTATCCATGTTTGTACATAATTAAATGTTAAAAGATAAATGAAACAAGAATACTTATCTGTTGTTTTGGATTGACAGGTGCTGGAAAATCCTCAAGGTCTGCTTCCCATTTCAGTGTTACCGATCTTACCGCTGTTGCTCCCAAGTCTTGGAAGAAGAAGGCTGCTGCCAGCCCGAGTGTTGTGGTCCCAAAGCCTACCACCTCCAAGGGAAAGAAAAGGAAAGCCTCTAAGGCTGATAATCTTGAAGGCCTGCCTCTTATCCACCATCAGTTCCAAGAGTACTTCGCTGATCTAAGGATCACTGACTTTACTTGATTATCTTGCCCACTTGAGGATCATGTGATGCTAAACTTTTCCTCTTCTTCTATGTAGAAATTTGCCGAGATTGAGATGCTGCTGGATGCTTATTTTGAGGAAGCTGACCAGAAGCAAAGGGACTTCCAAAAGATTTTCCTGGCTAAGGATCAGACCATCTCCCGCCTTGAGAAGGATCTTGCTCTTGCAAAGCAGGAAGTGGTCATGGCCCAGATACATGCTGATCACGAGAAGCACGACCTGCTGGAGGATGCTAAAGTCTCTGCTGCCATCACGATGTACAAAATCAAGCTTCAAATGGCTCAGGAGGCGGAGGATCCTGACTTTGACAAGACCACTTGGGACAAGGAGGCCTGGAAGGCAAAGCTGGCTGAGCTTGAGGACGAAGAGGAGGAGGCTACTGAAGTCTTGGCAATTGAGGCGAGTGGCAGCGGGAAGGATCAAGCTGGCGGTGATGATACTGGTGGTGATGCAACCAAGGTGTAAGCTGCTGAAATGGGCGATGATGGATATTTCTAGACGTGGCCGGAGCCCATTTTTTAGGATTTGGTAGTGGTTTTTGGTTATGGTGTTTTAAACAATGTTGGGTTGTATTTTGAACAATAGTTTCTAGGGTTATGGATCAAGGATCCTTAGACAATAGGTAGGATAATAGGTGGTGGAGGGATCCTCTGTTTGGGGGATGAAACCACTTGTTATCCTGCCGTTTTATATTTCCTGCACGTCAAAGACCTATTAATAATGGACACCCTTTACTTACCCCAGCAGACGGGCCACGTATTGCTGGTAGATGCCTGGGGTAGGTGATTTTGACAACCTTGAAGGGTTTAACTATGAATAAATAAAACCTTTAACTTTTTGGCTATTTCCCGTGCTGTTATCCTTGTGAATTCTTTATTTTCCAGTTGTACTCATCCACTTTGTTTGAATTTATCAAGTTTAATAAATCATGTTTAAAAATTTTAGGATATGATCAAGGATCAAATATCCTATAGTCGATAAACTCAGAAAAGTTATGCAACTTAAGGATCATTAGTTCAGTTGTCAAAGGATAAGGGTCACTTATATAAATAATGAATAAAATCAAAATGATTAAGGATCATACCTGAGAATCCAAGTTAGGATCCTAATCCCTTAACATTTACAATCAGGATAACCATAAGACAAACCTTGGTAGAAGGTAAGGATCAAGGATCCTTGGCTGTTTAGCTTCAAAATCCTGAAATGAAAGATAACTTGGGATTAAGCCAACATAAGAGAAAAGTTAGTAACTGGGGACAAGCCCAACAATTCTGGGGACAAGCCCAAAGGATAACTGGGGACAAGCCCAAAGGATAACTGGGGACAAGCCCAAAGGATCTTGTGTAAACTGGAGTATGGCCCTTACTGGCGACTATCCAAACTTAGTGACATGTTAATGCCAAAACCTTAGCTAACGTGAAAACGTTAGAAACCTTAGGAACAGATGTATGGTACGTCTACCATTATATGTAGGATCCCGGATACGGCTAGTACAATGAAATTGTCATCCCCTAAAGCGAGTACTGGTCCCATTGCCATGAACTGTACCAGGATCATCGTGCGCTACTGGCGAAACTGGGGACATGCCCAAAAACTGGGGACTAGCCCAAATAACTGGGGTCAAGCCCAAATAACTGGGGCCAAGCCCAAATAACTGAATACTTCTTGTGGATACTCAATCCTTTGTTAAGGATACCTAAACCTTGTGCAAAACTCAGATTCAAGTGAAAGGAGGATAAAGGATCCATGATCCTTATCCTTATATATAGGATAATTAAAGAGTGAAATAGTTTGAGATAAGATCATTACCAAAATGAGGATCTTCTGTCTTGTAAGGATCCTCCAAGGATACTTGTTAGCTAAGGATCATGGATCCTTATTACATGAAATATTTCTTCAAGTGGACAGCATTCCAAGCTCTTGGTAGCAAATCGCCTTCCATTGTTAGCAATCGATATGCCCCCTTTCCTGCTTCAGCTTCAATCAAATAGGGGCCTTCCCACTTTGGTGCTAACTTCCCATCAGCAGGATTGGTGGTATTCTGAAATGCTTTCTTTAATACCATATCACCAACTTGGAATTTCCTGATCCTGACATTCTTGTTGTAGGCTCCAGCCATCCTTTGTTGATAACTGGCCATCCTTATCCTTGCCAAATCCCTGAGTTCTTCTATAGTATCCAAGTCTTGAACCAAGTTTTCAGCATTTTATTCAGGATCACTAATGCTTGTTCTTGCAGTAGGAACCACCATCTCTGTAGGGATCACTGATTCTGCTCGAAATACCAAAGAAAATGGAGTTTGACCAGTAGCATTCTTGGGAGTTGTCCTATCAGCCCATAATACATAAGGTAGTTCTTCTGCCCACTTTCCTTTCTTGGATCCGAGCTTTTTCTTCAAATTGTTGATGATGATCTTGTTGGATGATTCTGCCTGGCCATTAGCTTGTGGGTGGACTGGTGTTGATGTAATCATCTTAATCCCCCAGCTGTCACAAAAGTTAGTGGTTCTATTCCCAATAAATTGGGATCCATTATCACAAACTATTTCAGAAGGGATACCAAATCTAGTAATAATATTTCTCTTAATAAAGGATATCACTTCTTTTTCTCTAACTTGAGCAAAGGCTTCAGCCTCTATCCACTTGGAGAAGTAATCAGTCATAGCAAGCATGAATACTTTTCCACCAGGTGCCTTAGGAAGCTTACCAACTATATCCATTCCCCATCTCATAAATGGACAAGAAGAGGATATAAGATGAAAAAGCTCTGCTGGTTGGTGAAGGATATTACTATGTCTCTGACAAGGATCACACTTCTTGGCATATTCCACAGCATCCTTCTTCATAGTAGGACAATAGTATCCTGTCCTCAGGATCCTTGAGAACAATGCCCTGCCCCAGTGTGGTTTCCAAAATCTCCTTCATGGAAATCCTTTAGGACTTCTTGGATTTCAGGATCCTCAATGCACCTTAGATATGGACCAGCAAGAGATCGTTTATATAACATGTTATTCAATATTGTAAATTGAGATACCTTAATTTTGAAAGCCCTGGGGTTTTCTCCTGTAGGAATCTCTCCATGTTGTATGTATCTCATGATTAGAAGGATCCATGATCCTGAATGAGATTGTGTATCATCACTGGGGATGATCGCAGAATCCTCTCCTATCTCCATGGCTACATGATCCTCAATAGCGTGGGATAGGATGTGGATAATTGGGATCCTGATATCCTCTGGAATCTTCAAGGATGATCCTAGATTGGCTAATGCATCAGCCTCTGCATTCTCTTCCCTTGGTACCTATGTCAAACTAAAGGAAACAAAAGAGAGTGCCAATTCTTTGACTATCTCTAAATATTTGATTAGTCTTTCACCTTTAACATCATAGGATCCATTAAAGTGATTAGTAATTAACAATGAATCTACATGTACCTCAAGATACCTGATCCTCATATGCTTGGCGATTTGCAAACCAGCTATTAAGGCTTCATACTCAACCTCATTGTTAGTAGTTTGAAACTCACAAGCTATGGAGTGGGGTATTATGTCCCCCTGTGGCGATTTTAGTAGTATTCCAAGTCCAGTTCCTTTGACATTAGAAGCTCCATCAGTGAAGAGTATCCAAGGATCCTTAGTTTCTTCAATCTGTTGGACTTCTAATTCAGCTTCCCTTTGCAAGTCACTACTGAAATCTGCCACAAAGTCAGCTAAGGCTTGGGATTTGATGGCAGTCCTTGGTTCATATCTTATATCATAAGCACTAAGCTTCACTGCCCACTTAGCCATCCTTCCTGACATTTCAGGTTTCCTAAGAACATTCTTAATTGGGAAATTAGTCTTAACAATAATGGCATGAGTTTCAAAATAATGTCTTAATTTAGTAGATGCCATAATTAATGCGAGGATAAGTTTTTCTAAATGTGAATACCTGGATTCAGCATCAAGCAAACTCTTACTTACATAATAGACAGGATGTTGTGTACCTTCGTGATCCTTAACAAGGACCGCACTTACTTCTTTAGAGGATACCGCTAAATACAAGGATAATATATCCCCTTTTTCTGGTTTCATCAAGGCAGGGTCTGAGGATAGGTAATTCTTGAGAGCTTTGAGAGCATTTTCATGCTTTTCAGTCCACTCAAATTTCTTGTTCTTCCTCAAAATGTCATAGAATTCCTTGCATTTTTCTGAGGATTTGGATATGAACCTGTTCAAGGCTACGATCCTGCCTGTCAATCTTTGCACATCCTTAGCATTGACAGGAGATTTGATATTCACAATAGCCTTGATTTGCTCTGGACTTGCTTCAATGCCTCTTTTTGTCACCATATAGCCTAGGAATTTACCTGCTTTAACACCAAAGTGACACTTGGAAGGATTTAGTTTCATATTAAATTTATCAAGGATATTGAATGCTTCCTCCAAGTCTCTAAGGTGATCCTCAGCTTTCTTGGACTTAACCACCATGTCATCTATATAAACCTCCATAGTGTGTCCAATTTGTTCCTTGAACATCATATTGACTAGCCTTTGATAAGTAGCACCTACATTCCTTAGTCCAAATGGCATAGCAATATAACAATATATACTAGTTGGGGTCATAAAGGCTGTATCCTCTTGATCAGATGGTTCCATCTGAATTTGTTGAAATCCAGATGAAGCATCCATAAAACTCAACAACTCATGACCCGCGGTAGCATCCACCATGGAGTCAATGTGGGGTAATGGGAAAGGATCCTTGGGACATGCCATGTTTAAATCAGTAAAATCGACACATACCCTCCACTTTCCATTTTTCTTTTGAACAACAACCACATTGGCTAACCATCTTGGATTCTTGACCTCTCTTATCATACCTGCCCGAAGTAGTTTATCTACTTCTTCCTGGATAATGGCATTCCTTTCAGGTGCAAAGTTCCTCCTCTTTTGATGAATTGGCTTGAATGACCTGTCAATGCCAAGTTTATGAGTAATTATATCTTTAGATATACCTGTCATGTCCTCATGTTTCCAGGCAAAGGTAGTTTTCCTCCTCTTATGGAAGGATACTAGTTCTTGTTCAATGTTGCTGAGGATCCCTGATCCTATGAAGATTATGGATTCAGGATCATGAGGATCCATAAGGATCTCTTTCAAATCCTGTTCTCTTGCCTCCAAGACATCTCTTGGAGGATACTTTAGTTGCTATTGCTCCCTTGGTCTTGAGGCTGGCTTCATTGATGATGTGTAACAATTCTTAGCTTCTTGTTGATCACTCTCAATTTTCACCACTCCCCACGGACTAAGAAGCTTTACACATTGATGATAGGTAGATGGGACTGCCTTCATGTCATGTATCCATAGCCTGCCAAGGATAACATTACAACAAGATAAGCAATCTATAACACAAAATTTTTATAAGAATGGAGTCCTTCGATATAGATGGGGAGTTTGATGTCCCTCATTGTATTTTTGGTCTCTCCGCTGAATCCCACAAGTACTGAGGATCTTGGGACAATGTCTGATTCAGGGATGTTCATCTTCTTGAGGACATCAAGCTGGATGATGTTTACTGAACTTCCTCCATCTATCAGGATCCTGCGAACAAAATGGTTAGAAATAAACAGAGTAATAACAAGACCATCATGATGAGGATCCTGAACATCAACACGATCATCCTCATCAAAAGTTATAATCTTATCCTTGGTAACAGTGGAGGTCCGGATGGGTCTATCTCCATTATCCATCTTGGTTTCCTTGGCATGTCTTTTGGCTGCTGAAAAGGAAGTACCACAAATGTCTGATCCACCGGATATAAAGTTTATAACTTGTGCATCTGCTGGAGGAGCAGGAGCCTTTTCCGGGATCCTTTCAGGATCATGGATCCTTGACTTCTTCCGTCCCAAAAGCTCCTTCAAGTGCCCCTTGCTTAACAAGTAACCAATTTCTTTTCTAAGTGCAATACACTCTTCAGTGAGATGGCCAAAATCCTCATGATATGCACACCATTTGGACTTGTCTTTTGTAGCAGCTGGTTTATCACTTTTCCTTGGCCACCTAGCTTTCTCACCTAGATTCTGCATTGCAAGAATTAGTTCATTGTTATCAACAGAAAAACAGTATTCAGAAATGGGAGGATAATCCTCATCACCCTCTTCCTGCTCTACTGCATGCACGTTCTGGTTGTCGGACTTGTTGTGGGACTTGAACTTGTTATTCTTGAAGTAGGATCCTTGCTTTTCCTGTTTCGAGGATCCTGTCAGTCTCTCCTGGATCCTTTTGTGATCCTCTAAACGGATGAACCTAAGGGCCCTGGTTCTTACTTCATCAAGATTCCTGCATGGGGTCATGACAAGATCATCATAGAACAATGAATCCCTAAGCAAACCCATTTTAAAGGCTTCTACAGTCGTAGCAATATCCAGGTTAGGGATATCTAAGGATTCTTTACTAAACTTAGTGATATAATCTCTAAGTGATTCATTTTGTCCTTGTGTTACCCTATATAGGTCACTAGTTAATCGTTCAAAATTTCTACTACAAGAGAATTGACTATTAAACAGATTAACTAGATTAGCAAATGAAGTAATAGAGTAAGGGGGAAGACTTAGGAGCCATTTAAGAGCTGATACTGTGAGTGTGGATCCAAAACCCTTGCATAGACATGCTTCTTTTAACCTCTCTGGGATGGGGTTGATTTCCATCATTTCTCTATATTGAGCTACATGTTCTTCTGGGTCCGTTGAACCATCATACAGCTTCATAGTTGGTATCTGGAATCTTTTGGGTATCTCAGCATCACAAATAGGTGGTGCAAAGCGAGATATCCTATAGCTACCATCTGCAATTTCAGGAATGGGATTAACCACTCCTGGAACACTGGATATCATATCCTTCAGCTTCTGTAATTCCCTAGCCATAGCTTGATTGATACATGTATCCTGCATAGAGCCATGGTTAGTGTTATAAGAATTATTGAAAGTGTTACCTCCCGGGGGATTCAAGTTAGGAATTGCAGATGTGAATCCATATTGACAGGATTCTGATATGATTGAAGGACCAGAAGAGGCAATGGTCTACATCGGAATGAAGTCTCCTAGATGAACATCCAAGCTTGGAGGCTGCATACTTCTTAAGAATCCTTGATCCTGAAAGATGTTGGATCCTTGATGCTGAGAGGATCCATGAACCAGAAAGGATCCTTGGGGCTGAGAGGATCCTTAGAGCTGGGAGGATCCTTGAACCTGGGAGGATCCTTGAACTGTGTGCATTCCCAAATATCCTCCTGAGCTGACGAAGGATCCCTGATGCTGAAAAGAGGATCCCGATGGCTGAAAACAGGATCCTTGAGGCTGGAAGTGAGAACCAAATGCTTGACTCATAGTTGCTGTTCCATAACGCCTTTCTGATGGACCACTTTGATACTGGATGTTTGGAACTGCCGATTGTAGGGTAGTTACAACTGGAGTGTCAAAATTCAATAACCTTGGTATCAGAGGAGAGTGATCCTCCACTGATTTCTTCTGTTTCTTGATATCACCAATCTCTTGGAGGATCCTTTAATTGGTTTTGTCCTGCTCTTGCATGCGATCTCTCATCTGCAAAATCAGAGTAAAAAGATCATTAGTAGTAGGATTAGAGGAAACATAAGAAGTTGGTGGTTTTGGGAAAATGGGGGTTTGTCTCTTCGCAGCATTTTCAGCATTCTTCTGGGATCCAGAAGGTGGTGGAGCCAAAGGAGGAACGCCCTGTGAAGAACTCATTGTCGGCATAGAGCTTGATGTGTTCTTTGCAGAAGAAGCCATCTGCTTGGTTGTAATGAACCGAAATGATCACAAGAACAATAATTTCTCAAGAACGAAGCACCAATTGCCCCACGGTGGGCGCCAAACTGTTTTGGTCAAAAATCAAGCAAAGATAATGCAACCAAACTTTCTGTTGTGAGGTGTGATGCTTGAATCAATGAATAATATTAAGGATCACTCAGAAATGTAATGAACAAATGACACAGAGATTTATACGAGGAAAAAGCCCTTGATCAAGAGTTGATCTCCGGCATAAAAAACCTCGGGTGATGGAAACTACCGATCACCAACTAAGATTAATCAAAAGAAATTTACAACTCGGGATAATGACAAGCTTGTTACAAGGATCACTAGTGTGTAATGTGCAAAAAAGTGTATGAAATCGTCAAGTATTGCTTGAGAGCTGACTGAGAGCTGTTACGAGTGTGTGTGTATGCCAAAATTTAGCTAAGTGTTCTATCAAGCTTTTCATCCCCATTTTAAATTAGAAATTAACTAGTCTAACTAACTATCCGCAATTTGTGCACTCTCCCCACGATCTCCATAACGTTCACTGTTTTGGTCAAAAATCAAGCAATGATAATGCAACCAAACTTTCTGTTGTGAGGTATGATGCTTGAATTGATGAACAACAATAAGGATCACTATGAAATGTAATGAATAAGTGACACGAAGATTTATACGAGGAAAAAGCCCTTGATCAATGAATGATCTCCGGCATAAAAAACCTCGGGTGATGGAAACTACCGATCACCAACTCAAATTAAACAAGAAATGTAATACAACTTCGGATGATAGCGAGCTAAGTACAAGGATCACTATAGTGTATTGTGTAGGAAAGTGTGTAATCGCCAAGTAAGTTCACGAGAGCTGGTGAGAGCAGTTGTACGAGTGTGTGTGTAGCCAAAAATAGCCAAGTGTTTTCTAATTAGCTCGCTACCCCTTTAAAAATAGAAAATATCTACTCTAACTAACATTCCGCAAATGGTGCAAGTCCTCCACGACTCCATAACGTCCACTTCTGGCCAAGCACGTGCGGAATAAACATAGAATATGCTCCAGGAATATCGCCAAGACCAAGTCCAAGTTGATACTCCTGCAAAACAATTTCGAATTCAAAGTAGACAACCGTTAGTACAAGGATCCTTATGATGATCCATGATCCTAATCCTGCAACACTTCTGAGGATCACTACTTCAGAAAGAATTGAGGATCACTAAACCCAACAGTAAATGAGGATCACTAATCATTTAGAAATCCACCCCTAACAATTGCCCCCAAAATATAAGGAGTAATTATGTAAATAAATGAGTTATATTTTGTTCTTATCCGCAATTAACCAACGGAGAACTAGCCGTTATAATCGGACTAGCCGTTGCGAACATGACGTCAATGAGGTGACTATCCTGCAGAATCATCATTATAAATAGGAGTTAGAGATAGGGATCATTTCACATTTAAATTCAAGAGAACTCCCTTTAAATTCACATCCGACGATTAAGCAGGTATTTCTCTTCCTCTTCTTCCTGTACGTTTTCTTTCTCTGCTCCTTCTTTCTTTACCTTCTTCGAAACCAAGATGATGCTAAGATCCTCACCAGCCAAGGATCATAAGAAGGACAGTCCTCTCAAGAGCCAGGGGATCATCAAAGATTCACCGAAAGAAAGATGTTGCTTCTCTGACCCACAAATAGACAGAATCCGGCATTGCTTCCCAGCGAACACCACTTTCAAATCGTTTGATCCCACTGTTATGAGTGATTACGTTTTCGAAACTTGGGTAGCTTTCCCAGTCACTCCTTTCTCAATAGGATACTCGTATCCTTTCCCTGAATTCACCCAATCCTTTTTCTCCCTCACCGGCATCTCCTATATTCAAGCTATGCCAATGATCTGGAGGGTCTTATATACCCTTGAAAGGATCATTGAGCAAGAAGGAATTAACCTGGGAATGTCGGAATTGGCCGAGATGTATGATCTCACAACATTTGGATCCCACCGATATTTATTCAAGCGTGAACCCGGAGAAGAACATCCCATCTTTAAAGCTACTAAGAATGATACCAATTGGAAACATCGGTTCTTCTTTATCAGAAGGGAATCTATCCCGTATGGAAAGGATCTGCCGAGGAAGTGGAGCACTCATGGTAGGATAGAGGATCCTTAGAAGGATCACTGAGTAAGCTCAATTCTGATGATGATTACTAATATGCTTCTGTTTCTTTTGTACAACCATCACTATTTCACATATTATACCCTCACCTGCCACTGAGGGGAGACTTGCTGCTTTCAGAAAACTTGATCTTGCAACAAGATCATTCAAAACAAACACCCAGGATTCACAGGAAGTATCCTCAGGTTCTGTTACTATGTCAAGTAAGTATCCTGTACTTTTTATATTTAAATGTTTGAATAGATAGTTAAAAAGAAATAGGATAAGGATACTTATCTGTTTTGGATGTGTAGGCGCTGGAAAGTCATCAAGATCTGCATCCAAATTCAGTGTCACTGAGCTTGACACCGTCCGATCCAAGAAAAAGTCTGCTGCTAGCCCCTCCGTTGTAATCCCCAAAGCTACCACTTCAAAGGGAAGAGGTGGAAAGAAGAGAAAAACCTCCGAAGCTGACAACCTCCAAGGCTTACCTCTGATTCGTCATCAATTTCTCAAGTACTTCAATGATGTAAGGATCACTGACTCAGTTTAATTACCCTATCCACTTGAGGATCACCTGATCCTAATCTTTGCATTGTCTTTATTGTAGAAATTTGCGGAGATCGAGGATTATGTTGGGAATGTTGAAGAGCTAGAGGAGAAACACTCTGACCTCCAGAAAGTAGCCATGCTCAAAGACCTCAAGATCGCTTCCCTTGAAAAGGATCTCAACGATGCCAAAGCTCAAACAGCTGCCATTCTGATCAACTTTGATTATGAGAAGAGCGAGATCATGGAGGATGCTAAGGTCTCCGCCGCCATTGCCATGTACAAGACCAAGCTACAGATGGCCCAAGAAGCTCAGGATCCCGCATTTGATAGGAGCAGCTGGGACATGGAAGGCTGGAAGGCCAGGCTGGCTGAGTTGGAGGATGAGGATGAGGCTGACGAGGTCCTGGCAATCGAGGCTAGTGGTAGTGGCAAGGATCAGGCGAAGGATACTGGAGGTGGAGGGGATGATGATGCAGCGAAGGTGTAGGCTGAATGAATGGGCGATGAAGGACATTTCTAGACGTAGCCGGAGCCCATTTTTTTAGTTTGGTTATGGTTTTTATTTTGATGATGTTTTGATGAACAATGGTTGGTCTATACTTAAAAATAGTAATTAGGGTTGAGGATCATGGATGATCCTTTGAACAATAGGTAGGATAATGGGTGGTGGATGGATCCTCTGTTTGGGGGATGAAGCCACTTGTTATCCTTCCGTCTTTAATTTCCTGCACTTGTTAGACCTATGAACAATGGACACCCTTTGCCAACCCATGTGGACGGGCCACGTTTTGCTGGTAGAAACGTGGGTTGGCAATTTTGACAACCTTAAAAGGGTTTAAGCTTTTGTGAATAAAATAACCTTAACTTTTTGGCTTATCATGTGTTGATATCCTTGTTAGTATTTTACTTTCTAATTGTTGTGTTGTTCAATTTGTTTAAACTTATCAAGTAAAGAAAGAATTTAAGAAATATCCTCAAAAATTTTTAGGATATGATCAAGAATCACATATCCTATAATCGATAAGTTCTGAAAAGTAATATAGTTTAAGGATCACAAATTCAGTTGTCAAAGGATAAGGGTCATTCAAATAAATAATGAATAAAATCAAAATAGTTAAGGATCATACCTGAGAATCCAAGTTATGATCCTATCTTTTAACACTTAATATCAGGATAACCCAGAAGACAAACCTTAGTAAAAGGTAAGGATCAAGGATCCTTAGTCGTTTAACTTCAAAAACCTGAAATAGGATACAACTTGGGACTAAGCCAATATAAGATGAAAGTTAGTAACTGGGGACAAGCCCAACAATTCTGGGGACAAGCCCAATATACTGGGGACAAGCCCAAAGGATAACTGGGGACAAGCCCAAAGGATAACTGGGGACAAGCCCAAAGGATAACTGGGGACAAGCCCAAAGGATAACTGGGGACAAGCCCAAAGGATAACTGGGGACAAGCCCAAAGGATAACTGGGGATAAGCACAAAGGATAACTGAAGGATAACTGGGGACAAGCCCAAAGGATCGTATGTAAACTGGAGTATGGCCCTCACTGGCGACTATCCAAACTTAGTGACATGAAAATGCCAAAACCTTAGCTAACGTGAAAACGTTAGAAACCTTAGGAACGGATGTATGGTACGTCTACCATTATACGTAGGATCCTGAATATAGCCAGTACAATGAAATTGTCAGCCCCTAAAGCAAGTACTGGTCCCATTGCCATGAACTATACCAGGATCATCGTGCGCTACTGGCGAAACTGGGGACAGGCCCAAACTGGGGACTAGCCCAAATAACTGGGGTCAAGCCCAAATAACTGGGGTCAAGCCCAAATAACTGGATACTTCTGTGGATACTCAATCCTCAGTTAAGGATACCTGAACCTTCAAAACTCAGAACCAAGTAAACGGAGGATAAAGGATGCAGGATCCTTATCCTTATATAAGAGAATAAAAGAATGAAATAGTTTGAGATTAGAATGTTACCAGAAAGAGGATCATCTGTCTGTAAGGATCCTTCAATGATACTTGTCAAATGAGGATCATGGATCCTAGTCACATAAAATACTTGTTCAAATGGACAGCATTCCAAGCTCTTGGTAGCAAATCACCTTCCATTGTTAGCAATCGATATGCCCCCTTTCCCGCTTCAGCTTCAATCAAATAGGGGCCTTCCCACTTTGGTGCTAGCTTTCCATCAGCAGGATTGGTGGTATTTTGAAATGCTTTCCTTAATACCATATCACCAACTTGGAATTTCCTGATCCTGACATTTTTGTTGTAAGCTCCAGACATCCTTTGTTGATAACTGGCCATCCTTATCCTTGCCAAGTCCCTGATTTCCTCTATAGTATCCAGGTCTTGAACCAAGTTTTCAGCATTTTCTTCAGGATCACGAATGCTCGTTCTTGCAGTTGGAACCACCATCTCTGTAGGGATCACTGATTCTGCCCCAAATACCAAAGAAAATGGAGTTTGGCCTGTAGCATTCTTGGGAGTTGTCCTATCAGCCCAAAGCACATAAGGTAGTTCTTCTGCCCATTTTCCTTTCTTGGATCCAAGCTTTTTCTTCAAATTGTTAATGATAATCTTGTTGGATGATTCTGCCTGACCATTAGCTTGTGGGTGGACTGGTGTTGATGTTATCATCTTAATCCCCCAGCTGTCACAAAAGTTAGTAGTTCTATTCCCAATAAATTAGGATCCATTATCACAAATAATCTCAGAAGGGATACCAAATCTAGTAATAATGTTTCTTTTAATGAAGGATATAACTTCCTTTTCTCTGACTTGAGCAAAGGCTTCAGCCTCTATCCACTTAGAGAAGTAATCAGTCATAGCAAGCATGAATACTTTTCCACCAGGTGCCTTAGGAAGCTTTCCAACTATATCCATTCCCCATCTCATGAATGGCCAAGAAGAGGATATAGGATGCAAGAGCTCTGCTGGTTGGTGAAGGATATTACTATGCCTCTGACAAGGATCACACTTCTTGGCATACTCCACAGCATCCTTCTTCATAGTGGGCCAATATTATTCTGTGCTCAGGATCCTTGAGAATAATGCCCTGCCCCCAGTGTGATTTCCACAATCTCCTTCATGGAAATCCTTTAGGACTTCTTGGATTTCAGGATCCACAATGCATCTTAAATATGGTCCTGCAAGAGATCGTTTGTACAACATATAATTCAAAATTGTAAATTGAGATACATTGATTTTGAAAGCCCTAGGGTTTTCTCCTGTAGGAATCTCTCCATGTTGTATGTATCTCATCATTGGAAGGATCCATGATCCTGAATGAGATTGAGTATCATCACTAGGGATGATTGCAGAATCCTCTCCTATTTCCATAGCTACATGATCCTCAATAGCCGGGGTCAGGACATGGATAATAGGGATCTTGATATCCTCTGGGATCTTCAAGGATGATCCTAAATTGGCTAATGCATCTGCCTCTGCATTCTCTTCCCTTGGTGCCTGTGTCAAACTAAAGGATACAAAAGAGAGTGCCAATTCTTTGACTATCTCCAAATATTTGATTAGCTTTTCACCTTTAACAGCATAGGATCCATTAAAGTGATTAGTGATCAATAAAGAATCTACATGTACCTCAAGATACCTGATCCTCATATGCTTTGCAATTTGCAAACCAGCTATCAAGGCTTCATACTCAGCCTCATTGTTGGTAGTTTGAAATTCACAAGCTATGGAGTGGGGTATTATGTCCCCCTGTGGCGATTTTAGTAGTATTCCAAGCCCTGTTCTGTTTACATTAGAGGATCCATCAGTGAACAGTACCCAAGGATCCTTGGTTTCTTTAAGCTGTTGGACTTCTAATTCAGCCTCCTTTTGCAAATCACTACTAAAATCTGCCACAAAGTCAGCTAAGGCTTGGGATTTGATGGCAGTCCTTGGTTCATATCTTATATCATATGCACTTAACTTCACTGCCCACTTAGCCATCCATCCTGACATTTCAGGTTTCCTGAGAACATTCTTAATAGGAAAATTAGTCTTAACAATAATGGCATGAGTTTCAAAATAATGTCTCAATTTAGTGGATGCCATGATTAATGCAAGGATAAGTTTTTCTAAATGTGAATACCTGGATTCAGCATCAAGTAAGCTGTTACTTACATAATAAACATGATGTTGTGTACCTTGGTGATCCTTAACAAGGACCGCACTTACTGCTTTTGAGGATACCGCCAAGTATAAGGATAACACATCTCCTTTTTCTGCTTTCATCAAGGCTGGGGCTGAGGATAGGTAATCTTTAAGAGCCTTGAGGGCACCTTCATGCTTCTCAGTCCATTCAAATTTCTTGTTCTTCCTCAGGATATCATAGAATTCCTTACACTTTTCTGAGGGTTTGGATATGAATCTGTTCAAGGCTGCGATCCTGCCTGTCAATCTTTGCACATCCTTAGCGTTGGCAGGAGATTTGATATTCACTATAGCCTTGATTTGTTCTGGACTTGCTTCAATGCCCCTCTTTGTTACCATATATCCTAAGAATTTACCTGCCTTCACACCAAAATGACACTTAGAAGGATTAAGTTTCATATTA
The DNA here is from genome assembly GCA_030545235.1 of Helianthus tuberosus. Taxonomy (NCBI): domain Eukaryota; kingdom Viridiplantae; phylum Streptophyta; class Magnoliopsida; order Asterales; family Asteraceae; genus Helianthus; species Helianthus tuberosus. The sequence continues at coordinate 195,394,054 of CM060448.1, read as the reverse complement.
TATTTATCAAGGATATTGAATGCTTCCTCCAAGTCTTTAAGGTGATCCTCAGCTTTCTTGGACTTAACCACCATGTCATCAATATAGACTTCCATCGTGTGTCCAATTTTTTCCTTGAACATCATATTAACTAGCCTTTGATAAGTGGCGCCTGCATTCCTTAATCCAAACGGCATAGCAATATAACTGTATATACCAGTTGGGGTCATAAAGGCTGTATCCTCTTGATCAGATGGTTCCATCTGAATTTGTTGAAATCCAGATGAAGCATCCATAAAAGTTAACAACTCATGACCCACGGTAGCATCCACCATGGAGTCAATGTGGGGTAATGGGAAAGGATCCTTGGGACATGCCTTGTTTAAATCTGTAAAATCGACACATACCCTCCACTTTCCATTTTTCTTTTGAACAACAACCACATTGGCTAACCATTTTGGATACTTAACCTCTCTAATCATACCTGCCCGAAGTAGTTTATCTACCTCTTCCTGGATAATGGCATTCCTTTCAGGTGCAAATTTCTTCCTCTTTTGATGAATTGGCTTAAATGACCTGTCAATGCCAAGTTTATGAGTAATTATATCTTTAGATATACCTGTCATATCCTCATGTTTCCAGGAAAAGGTGGTTTTCCTTCTTTTGAGGAAGGATACTAGCTCTTGTTCAATATCTCTAAGGATCCCTAATCCTATGAAGATCTTGGATTCAGGATCATCAGGATCCATGAGGATTTCTTTCAAATCCTGTTCTCTTGCCTCCAAGACATCTCTTGAAGGATACTTTAATTGCTATTGCTCCCTTGGTCTTGAGGCTGGCTTCATTGATGAGGTATAGCAATTTTTAGCCTCCTGTTGATCACTCTCAATTTTCACCACTCCCCAAGGACTTGGAAGCTTTACACATTGATGATAGGTGGATGGGACTGCCTTCATATCATGTATCCATGGCCTGCCAAGGATAACATTACAACATGATAAGAAATCAATAACACAAAACTTTTGATAAGAATGCAATCCTTCAATATAGATTGGGAGTTTGATGTCCCCCAATGTATTCTTAGTTTCTCCACTGAATCCCACAAGTACTGAGGATCTTGGGATAATATCAGACTCTGGGATATTCATCTTCTTGAGAACATCAAGCTGAATAATGTTCACAGAGCTTCCTCCATCTATAAGGATCCTGCGAACAAAGTGGTTAGAAATAAATAATGTAATTACAAGACCATCATGATGAGGATCCTGGACGTCAACACGATCATCCTCATCAAAGGTTATGACTTTATCCTGGGTGACAACGGAGGTCCGAACGGGTCTGTCTCCACTATCCATCTTGGTTTCCTTAGCGTGTCTCTTTGCTGCTGAAAAGGATGTACCACAGATGTCTGATCCACCGGATATGAAATTTATGACTTGTGCATTTGCTGGAGGAGCAGGAGCCCTTTCCGGGATCCTGGATCCTTGACTTCTTTCAACCCAAGAGTTCCTTCAAATGCCCCTTGCTCAACAAGTAACCAATTTCCTTTCTCAGTGCAATACACTCCTCATGATATGCACACCACTTGGACTTATCCTTTGTAGCAGCTGGTTTATCATTCTTCCTTGGCCACCTAGCTTTCTCACCTAGATTCTGCATTGCAAGGATTAGTTCATTGTTATCAACAGAAAAACAGTATTCAGAAATAGGAGGATAATCTTCATCATCCTCTTCTTGTTCCACTGAATGCACATTCTGATTGTCAGACTTATTGTAGAACTTGGATTTTGTTGTTCCTGAAGTAGGATCCTTGTTTCTCCTGTTTTGAGGATCCTGCTAGTCTATCCTGGATCCTTTTGTCATCCTCTAGGCGGATGAACCTAAGGGCCCTGGTTCTTACTTCATCAAGATTCCTGCAAGGTATCATTACAAGATCATCATAGAATAATGAATCCCTAAGTAATCCCATTTTAAAGGCTTCTACAGCCATAGCAATATCCAAGTTAGGAATATCCATGGATTCTTTACTAAACTTAGTGATATAATCTCTAAGTGATTCATTTTGACCTTGTGTTACCCTATATAGATCACTAGTTAATCGTTCAAACTTTCTACTACAAGAGAATTGACTATTAAACAAATTAACTAGATTAGCAAATGAAATAATAGAGTAAGGGGGAAGACTTAGCAGCCATTTAAGAGCAGATCCTGTAAGTGTGGATCCAAATCCCTTGCATAGACATGCTTCTTTTAACCTTTCAGGAATTGGATTGATCTCCATCCTCTCCCTGTATTGAGCTACATGCTCCTCTGGATCCGTTGAACCATCATAGAGCTTCATGGATGGTATCTGGAATCTTTTAGGTATCTCAGCATCACATAAGGGTGGTGCAAAACGAGATATCCTATGGCTACCATCTGGGATCTCAAGAATGGGTTTAACCATTCCTGGTACACTGGATATCATATCCTTGAGCTTCTGTAATTCTCTAGCCATAGCCTGATTGATACCTGTATCCTGCATTAAGCCATGGTTAGTGTTATATGAATTATTAAAAGTGTTACCTCCCACAGGATTCATGTTTGGAATTGCGGATGTGAATCCATATTGACGAGACTCTGGCATGATTGAAGGACCAGAGGGAGCAATGGTCTGCATTGGTATGAAGTCTCCTTGATGAATGTCTGAGCTCTGAGGCTGCATACTTCTAAAAAATCCTTGATCCTGAAGGACGTTGGATCCTTGAAGTTGAGATGATCCTTGAACCTGAAAGGATCCTGGAACCAGAGAGGATCCTGGGACAAGGGAGGATCCTTGGACCGGGAAGGATCCTAGGACCTGGGAGGATCCTTGGACCTGGGAGGATCCTTGGACCTGGGAGGATCCTTGGACCTGGGAAGATCCTTGAACTGCATGCATTCCCAAATATCCTCCTGACGTGTAGTATCCCTGATGCTGAGAAGAGGATCCTGATGGTTGAGAAGAGGATCCTTGAGGCTGGAAGTGAGAGACAAATGCCTGACTCATAGTTGTTGTTCCATAACGCCTTCCTGGTAATTAACCCAAGTATTGCATGTCCGGAACTGCTGAGTGTTGGGAAGTTATGACTGGAGTGTCGAAGTTCAGCGACCTTGGCATCAGAGGGGAGTGATCCTCCACTGATTTCTTCTGTTTCTTGATCTCATCGATCTCCCGGAGGATCCTTTCGTTGGTTTTGTCCTGCTCTTGTGCATGATTCCTCATCTGCAAAATCAGAATGTAAAGATCATTAGTAGTAGGATTAGTTGAAACAGAAGAAGTTGGTGGTTTTTGGAAAATGGAGGTTGGTTTCTTCGCAGCATTCTCAGCATTCATCTGGGATCCAGAAGGTGGTGGAGGCAAAGGAGGAACGCCTTGTGAAGAACTGAATGACGGCATCAAGTTTGAAGTGTTCTTTGCTGAAGAAGCCATCTGCCTGGTTGTTATAAACCGAAATGATCACGAAAACACGAATCTTCTTAGGAATGAAGCACCAATTACCCCACGGTGGGCGCCAAACTGTTTTGGTCAAAAATCAAGCAATGATAATGCAACCAAACTTTCTGTTGTGAGGTATGATGCTTGAATTGATGAACAACAATAAGGATCACTATGAAATGTAATGAACAAGTGACACGAAGATTTATACGAGGAAAAAGCCCTTGATCAATGAATGATCTCCGGCATAAAAAACCTCGGGTGATGGAAACTACCGATCACCAACTTAAATTAAACAAGAAATGTAATACAACTTCGGATGATAGCGAGCTAAGTACAATGATCACTTTAGTGTATTGTGTAGGAAAGTGTGTAATCGCCAAGTAAGTTCACGAGAGCTGGTGAGAGCAGTTGTACGAGTGTGTGTGTAGCCAAAAATAGCCAAGTGTTTTCTAATTAACTCGCTACCCCTTTAAAAATAGAAAATATCTACTCTAACTAACATTCCGCAAATGGTGCAAGTCCTCCACGACTCCATAACGTCCACTTCTGGCCAAGCACGTGCGGAATAAACATAGAATATGCTCCAGGAATATCGCCAAGACCAAGTCCAAGTTGATACTCCTGCAAAACAATTTCGAATTCAAAGTAGACAACCGTTAGTACAAGGATCCTTATGATGATCCATGATCCTAATCCTGCAACACTTCTGAGGATCACTACTTCAGACAGAATTGAGGATCACTAAACCCAACAGTAAATGAGGATCACTGATCATTTAGAAATCCACCCCTAACATTCACAATGGTCAAGCACGTGCGGAATATTGAGGGAATATACTCCAGGAACTTCGGTGAGACTTGGGCCATGCTCTCGTCCCTGCAAAAGAAGTTTACGTACAAGGAAGACAATTGTTAGTAGTAGGATAACAACAGTGATCCTGGATCCTGATCTTGCGACACCTGCTGAAGATCCTTAATTCAAACAGAATTGAGGATGCATAATCCTGATAGCAGTTGAGGACCCGTGATCCTTAGGATTTAGAAAATCCTCCCTAACACCCACATAACTAATTTGATCACTTAATTGCTTCGGTAATTTTTGACGAAAACAATTTGGCGCCCACCGTGGGGCAAGTGGTGCTATCATTACTAAAAACTTTTGCGAAATCATTACTTGGATTTATATTCTCAAAACTTTTTGCCACACTATTTGCAATGGCCTCAAGATCAAACATGAGCTCCTTTACCGTGTCTGCTACAACCTCTGCTACCGTTGGTTCAACGCTTCCACCACCTCCTCCAAGGATGCAGGCTTCTTCACAACTTCAGGATATTATTCCTACTCGGGACATTCAGGGATCTGCTCCTGTTCTAGCTTCTAATGATGAAATTCTAACCTTGTTTGGTAGTGTACAGGAACAGATGAGGCAACAGCAGGAAACCAACCAAATGCTAATGAGAGAAATACAACTCTTGAAATCTAGCTCAAGCAGATCTGCTGAGGATAATGTCACTCCTTTACTGCCCAGAGCCTTGAACTTCAGCTCGGCCGTATATACTGAGGATAACAGGGGAAATATTGTGCCTAGCCATCCTCAGAATCATACTCCTGAAATACCCTCCTCGGTCAGGATGTCAACTGTGAGGAGCTCAGGATATGCTTCAGGATATGGCCAGAATCCTCAGACTGGTAACGTATCAAACAATAATATTCTTGCTACCAACAATAATGGATCTTTGCAGGATGCAGGTATGACAACAACATTTACTAGGGAGCTTCAGAAATTGAAGGACATGATATCCAGTGTACCTGGAGTGGTCCAGCCAATTCCAGAAGTGTCCCAAGACAGCCACAGGATATCTCGCTTTGCATATCCTATATGTGATGCTGAGATCCCAAAGAGATATCAAACCCCCAACATGAAGCTCTATGATGGGACTACGGATCCTGAAGAGCATATTGCCCAGTATAGGGAAAGAATGGAGATTAACCCTATCCCTCCGGAGCTCAAGGAAGCATGCCTATGCAAGGGTTTTGGTTCTACCTTAACAGGATCGGCCTTGAAATGGCTCTTGAATGTTCCTCCTCATTCGATTACATCATTTGCTCACCTAGTGAATTTATTTAATAGTCAATTTTCTTGTAGTCGGAGTTTTGAAAAACTAACAAGTGATCTCTACTGGATAACTCAAGGGCCTCAGGAATCCTTAAGAGATTATGTGAACAAGTTTAGCCGAGAATCCTTAGACATTCCACATCTTGATGTTGCAATAGCTGTGCAGGCTTTCAAGATGGGGCTGCAAAAAGATTCTCAATTTTACCAGGATCTTGTAATGAACCCATGCAGGAACTTGGATGAAGCTCGAAACAGGGCCCTAAGATATATTCGACTGGAGGATGACAAAAAGATGCAAGAAAGGATGAACTCGTCCACCACTTATGAGTCAACTAATAGGAAGTAAGAATCCTCGTTTAAATCATATCGCTCTAAGCCGTATGGTAGAAATGACAACAAGAAAGTGAACGTTGTTGAAGAAGATGATCCTGAAGAATATCCTGAATTATCTGAATATTGCTTTTCTGTTAACATACCTGAATTAATGTATGCTATGCAGGGTTTAGGAGACAAAGCTAGGTGGCCTCGAAAGAATCAACAAAAAGTTGATTGGAAGGATAAGTCCAAATGGTGTGCCTTCCATGAAGATTTCGGACATGTAACTGAGGATTGCATTGCTCTAAGAAAAGAGATAAGTTATCTTCTAAGCAAGGGATATCTGAAGGATCTCCTAGGAAGAAAGAAGAATAAGGGTCAGGATACCGAGAAGGATCCTGAACGAGCAGCATCACCTCATGCGGATGCCAAGATAATCAACTTTATTTCAGGAGGATCCGACATTTGTGGGACTTCGTATTCTGCGGCCAAGAGACATGAAAGGGAAGCTAAGGCCGAAAGTGGAGATAAACCAGCCAGGATGACTACCCTCACAACTGATAAAGTGATCACATTTGATAGTGATGATAGGGATACTGTCCAGGATCCTCACCATGATGCTCTGGTAATAACATTATATGTGGCTAACCATTTTGTACGCAGGATATTGGTAGATAATGGCAACCCCGTCAACATAATCCAACTTGAGACTTTGAAAAGAATGAATGTATCTTCAATGGATATCACTTCGAAGTCCACCTTGCTTGTTGGGTTCAGTGGAGAGGCTAGGAACACAGTGGGAGAGATAAAGTTACCAGTATATGTTGAAGGGGTCAACTCGATACAACGTTTCTGTGTGATGGACTCCCTATCCTGCTATAACATCATACTGGGCAGGCCATGGATCCATGATATGAAGGCTGTGCCATCAACTTACCATCAATGCATCAAGATCCCTACCCATTGGGGGGTTGTCAAGGTTGATAGTGATCAGTAGGAGGCAAAGGAATGTTACTCATCCTCAATGAAATCCTCAACCAAGCCTAATACAACATAGCAATTAAAGATGCGGGCCCAGGATATCGTGGAGGCTTCAGAGCAGGATATGAAGAAAGTTATCCTGGATCAGGATAATCCTGATATCTCGGTGCTCGTAGGAACCAATATCCCTCAGGATATTGAAGAACAGTTAACTAACTTTTTGAAGTGCAGGATGTCAACGTTTGCATGGAAGCATGAGGATATGACAGGTATATCCAAAGACATTATCACTCACAAGCTTGGAATTGACAGGTCGTTCAAGCCTGTTCAGCAAAAGAGAAGGAAGTTTGCTCATGAACGAAATACAATTATCCAAGAGGAAGTTGAAAGATTGTTGAAGTCCAAAATGATCAGAGAAGTCAAGTTTCCAAGAGGCTGGCAAATGTAGGTGCAGAAGAAAAATGGGAAATGGAGGGTCTGTGTAGATCACACAGACTTGAATATTGCTTGTCCCAAAGACCCATTTCCTCTTACTCATATTGACGCAATGGTGGATGCTACTGCCGGGCATGAGATGTTAACCTTCATGGATGCATCCTCAGGATTTCAGCAGATCCAGATGGAGCCTTCGGACCAGGAGGATACTGCCTTCATGACACCAACAGGTATTTATTGTTATACTGCTATGCCTTTCGGTTTGAAAAATGCAGGTGCAACATACCAGAGATTGGTAAACATGATGTTCAAAGACAAGATGGGGGACACCATGGAGGTATACATTGACGATATGGTGGTAAAATCTAAAAAGGCTGAGGATCACCTCCAGGATATTAAGGGAGCATTTGATATCCTGGATCAGTATAACATGAAACTAAATCCTGCTAAGTGCCATTTCGGAGTGGGGGCAGGAAAGTTTCTAGGATATATGGTGACCAAAAGAGGAATAGAGGCAAGCCCGGAGCAGATTAAAGCCATCTTGGATATCAAATCACCTTCAAATATGAAGGATGTTTAACGGTTAACAGGGCGAGTTGCAGCATTGAACAAATTTATCTCAAGATCCTCCGAGAAATGCAAGGAATTTTATGATATCCTGAAGAAAAACAAGAAGTTCGAATGGGGAGAGAAGCATGAAGCAGCTCTGCAGGATTTGAAGCAGTATCTTTCAACTGCACCCCTATTGATGAAGCCTGAGAATGGCGAACCACTGTCCCTATACCTCGCAGTATCGGGGAATGCTGTAAGTGCCGTCCTTATAAAGGATCATGAAGGTCAGCAATATCCTGTCTATTATGTTAGTAAAAGTTTGTTAGATGCTGAAACTAGGTATTCTCATTTAGAAAAATTGATACTAGCACTAGTTATGGCATCAACGAAGCTTAGACATTACTTTGAGACACATAGGATACATGTTAAAACCAATTATCCCGTTAAGAATGTGCTTAGGAAACCTGAGATGTTAGGCAGGATGGCTAAGTGGTTAGTGAAATTAAGTGCTTATGACTTAGTGTACGAACCCAGAAATGCCATAAAATCACAGGCTCTAGCTGACTTTGTGGCTGATTTCAGTAGTGACATTCAGGATGAAGTAGACCTAGAGGTCCAACAATTAGGAGAATCCTCAGGATCCTAGACATTATATACCGATGGAGCATCTAATGTCAGAGGAGTAGGATTGGGAATACTACTAAAATCGCCACAGGGGGACATATTACCCCAGGCTATTAGGTGTGAGTTTCCTGCTACTAATAATGAAACAGAATATGAGGCTTTAATTGCAGGATTAGAATTGACTAAGAATATGAATATCAAGAATTTGAAAGTATATGTTGATTCCTTGTCACTAATCATTTTAATGGATCCTATGCAGTTAAAGGTGAGAAGTTAATCGAATACCTCGATCTTCTCAAAAAAATTAGCAAGATATTTCGATGTTTTTACACTTGAACAGGTACCAAGAGAAGGTAATGCTGAAGCGGATGCCTTGGCAAACTTAGGATCATCTGTTAGGATACCAGAGGGAACCCAATTACCAATATTGCATATCTTGTATCCTACAATGAATCTTCAGGATAAGGAAGTAGTAGGTATTCAGGATCCTGGAGCTGAGTATCCTGAAGAGGATCCTGAATCCTGGACGGCTCCAATCATAAGATATCTCAAGGAAGGACACATCCCTAAAGACGAAAATCCCAAGGCATTTAGGATGAAGGTATCACGATTCACTATTATGAATAATGTTTTGTACAAGAAATCTCTTGCATGACCATATTTGAGATGCTTGGAAGACCCTGAAGCCAAAGAAGTACTTCAGGATATACATGAAGGGGATTGTGGTAACCACACTGGGGGCATGTCGTTATTTTCAAAAATATTGAGAACTGGATACTATTGGCCGACAATGAAGAAAGATGCTGCAGCATATGCTCGAAGGTTTGATGCATGTCAAAGGCACAGTAACATACTACATCAACCAGCTGAACCACTATATCCTATAGCTTCCCTTTGGCCATTCATGAAATGGGGGATGGACATAGTAGGGAAATTACCAAAAGCTCCAGGAGGAAAAGTCTTTATGCTGGCAATGACTGATTATTTCTCAAAGTGGGTTGAAGCTGAAGCATTTGTTCAAGTTAGAGACCAAGAAGTAGTATCCTTCATAAAGAGGAATATCCTGACCAGGTTTGGAGTACCAGCTGAAATCATTTGTGACATTGGATCCCAGTTTATAAGCAAAAGGACTACTGACTTTTGCAAGAGTTGGGGAATCAAAATGATCACATCTACTCCGGTACATCCTCAAGCAAATGGACAAGCCGAATCCTCAAACAAGATAATTGTCAACAACTTAAAGAAGAGACTAGGGGCTAAGAAAGGAAGATGGGCAGAAGAGTTACCCTTTGTTTTGTGGGCTGATAGAACAACGGTAAAAAATGAAACTGGCCAAACCCCGTTTTCCTTGGTATTTGGAGCAGAAGCAGTGATCCCAACAGAAATAGTGATACCTACAGCAAGATCTATCCTTCGGGATCCTGAACAAAATCCTGAAGCTTTGTGCCAAGATTTGGACACTGTAGATGAAACAAGAGATGCAGCAAAACTAAGGATGGCATCATATCAACAGAGGATATCCAGAGCATACAACAAGAATATAAGGACTAGGAGGTTTCAAGTTGGGGATTGGGTGTTAAGAAAAGCTTTTCAGAATACTACTAATCCTGCCGATGGAAAATTGGCTCCAAAGTGGGAAGGACCCTATGAGATTGAATCAGAAGCAGGAAAAGGAGCATACCGACTCAAGAATATGGAAGGGGATATGCTACCAAGATCCTGGAACGCTATACATCTAAAGCTCTATTTCAAGTGAGTTTAGAATTTAATTTCTAACTCAGGATGGTATGAATTCTATCTCTTTTCAATATATGTGAGTTTATTTATTCTTTCGAACCCAATACTGACTTAAGCATCGGAGGGGTGTTAGCCAAGCTAACACCCACCTTAGTATAAGGTTGTTTTGCAGGATATACACTCAGGATAACTCGAAAGATTAGAGGATTGGCCCCATCTCTCACGTATAAGGGATTCTAATCCCTTCAGAGGTTTAAAGGTATTCACCTTTCTTACGAATTGGGTTTAAACACCCCGCCTGGAGCGCAAGTTATCTGGGGATAGTTCAAGGTAGCGGGACCAGTTCATGTAAAAGTGGCTGACAATTCCGTTACTATTGGCTATATCCTGGATCCTGAAGGTATATGAGGATTGATCACCCTCTCTCACGAAAGGGTATTTTCATTCCCTCTAAGGTTTAAAGGTTTTCACCTTTCTAAGTCTTGGAGTTTATACACTCTCGCCTGTAGCGCATGAAAATCAGGGTTTATCCCCAGGATATTAAGGGTTTATCCCCAGGATATTAAGGGTTTATCCCAGGATATTCAGGATTTATTCAGTAAAGCTAAAGTACAATTATGTTTACATTTCTAAGTCTTCAAGTATGCTGAACACAGGGGACATACACCATACAGTTTAAAGGATGAATTCAAACTTATAAATCTACACTGGGGACATTTCTATAATTAAAGATTGGAATCGACTCTTTAAGAATCTCTGGTATGATCTCTCCTTTTTATTTGGATCACTTGAATTTTACGGATTGCGTGTCAGTATCCTGAACAGGATATCTTTCAGGATACACTTACAATGTGTTCCCAAGAATGTTCAAACAAAACTGTTTTTATAAGTAAAATTCATGTAGTAAAGGTATAACAACAGAAATAAAGCCAAAAGAAGGTTATATTATTAACATACCAAAAGATGTGCTCTTGGTTTCACCTCAAACCAAGGTCCATCCACCAAGAGCACGAATAGTTCATTACCATATTTACTTAACAGTTGAAGGTTTTGTCTCAAATCAAGACCCATCCACCTCCAACTGTTATATTGTTCAAAAGCAAAGCATACTAACTGTGATGACCAAGGGCTTCGTCCTGAAACTCAGGATCCCTCCACCTTTGGCCATCATATTGTTCAAATGAAGGAAAAGTAAAGTGCAGAAAAAGTAAATTGTTTTGGGGTTACAAACCAACGATCAAATTTAAAAAAGTGGGCTCCGGCCTTGGCACATACATCCATCATCGCCCACCTGAAGGCCCTCACACATCGGCATCTTCTCCAGCCTTCTCCGTCTTCTCAGCCTCAGCATCCTGCGCAGCATCCTCGCCAGCATCCGTCCCAGCATCCTTCTTATCTCCAACCTTGTCCACCACCTCTGCTGATTTAGAGGGTTCGCCAGTTTCAGCAGGAAAGGGAACAGCCTTGCCTCTCCTCCAGCTTTGCCACCCAGGATTCAACCGGCCAGGATGGGCACTCAAGGCCTGTCTCCTTGGCCTCATAAGCCATCTTAATACGAGCTTGTAGCAGAGAGACGATGGCAGAGGCTTTGATCCCTTCCCGGAAAGAGACCATGGCCTGTTCATGCTCCATTTGGATGGTGGCCAGTTTGATCTCAGCATCCTGGGTAACCTTCTTCAGCTTATCCTCGTAATGACGAGTCTTCACCTCGGCGATGGCCCCTTGGTCGGCAACAGTGGTCTCGAGTTGCTTGATCCTGGCTTCTTGAAACGCGTTCGTGCTACAAGCGTCGGTGTAAATGTGGAGCAGATGTTGGAGGCCCTGTAAGTCAAAATTCAGGTATAAGTCAAAATGTATTAACCAGGATATCCTGTCAGGATATCCTATCAGGATATCCTATCAGGATATGTGTGCAGGAGATAGTCCCAGGATATTACCTTGTTGAGGAAGGATATCATTGGCTCCAAGGAGTCAGAAAAGCTGAGTTCTTCATAGGAGAACCCTTCAGAGCCTAGGGCACTAACTTCAGAACCTTTCCTCTTTTTTGCGGTGGAAGCACGAGTTCTCGAGTTGCCCTTAGGAGCCGGGAGCGGCTTGGAGCTGGTAGCAGCAGGAGCCTCTTTCTTGACAATGACTGGAGTGGGGTAACTGTCAAGTTCGTCAAGATCAAGGAGGATTGGAACTTTGCTGGAGTCTGCGTACAGGGAGTAAAATTCTTTCCTAAATATATCAACTAAAAACATGTATGGAGAATATTGTGTAGGATCATTACCAGACATGTTTTCACTGGAAAGAGGGCGGAGATGGTGGAGATGGATTAAAACTTCTTTCAGCCTCTAAGAGGAGTCTGATAGCGTCAATTCTCTTCTGTGAATCATCTAGGGGAGGTGAAAGCTTCCTAAAATCGGTTGTGTACAAGACAATAAAAAGAAATTGATTAGCTCAAGATATAAAGCAGGATACAAGATAGGATCATCCTTAAACCCTAAATCCTACCCTTTATCAACCACTTCATCGGATAATCCGTTCCACCAGGGATTGAGTCTCTTTTTACAAAGAAGAATTTGGATTGCCATTTCTCCTCATTCCCGGTGGCACGAAGTATCAGCGGATCGCCGGAGGTAGAGTAAAACAAAAATCTACAGGAACCGTGGCATCTAAGCCGATACGCTAGGGGGAGGTCATGAACGGAGAGATCAGGGATATGATTCCTCTTGATCTGATCAAGAACAGACAAGACTCGCCAGAGCATTGGCATTGTTTGACTGAAGCAGATTTTGGTCACATTAAAGAACTCGGTGATAAAGTTCGAGAAAGGAAATTGCAACCCTAAGGTGAAAGGGGAAGCGTTGAAGCACAACCACTCGTCGGAAACCATATTTGATCGGATTTCCCGATCAAATGGATGGAACACCGTCCCTTTCGAGAAGATGCCAGAGGATTTGAGAGACGACAAGTGTGCACTATCAAAGGAGCATATCTCTTTCTCCGGTTCTTGGAGAAGATTCTGCTAGATGAATGAGGGGGCGGAGTCACCGGAGCTTGATCTTGTTTGCCTTGTCATATTCTCGCCGGAATATTAAACAGAATGTGAGAAGAAGATGGAGTAAAGAGAGAGAAGTATTTACCTTTTTCTCTTCGGTAAAGGTTAAATGGGATAAGCATGAGAAGATATAGGGGAGCAATGAGTAAATGTAGGCTGCGCGGTTGCAAACGGTCACATCATGAGTCTAATCTCTTAATTGCCTCGTTATTCGTAAAAAAATATAACAGTTAGTGCCAGGATACTAAACGGTAACATTTTTTGGGGACAATTGTTATGGGTGAAATTTTGAGCTCATATCCTAGATAATATTTTAAATTATATCTTGCTTATCTGATATATGTTCTTATCCGGGATGCTGATTCAGGATATTGGTAACATCCTGAATGGTATCCTGAGGATTACTAACGGATTATGTGCAGGAGTACGAGTCCAAGCTGGTAACGTTCGTGAGGACCCTTTCCCCAGAAGACTCGGTCTAAGTCGTTCAAAGGAAGACGTTGGAAGCCACTTTACTCGGTCCACAATGTTAATAATGGAATATTCGGGAGTATCCCCTGAATGTAGGAATTTTAGTTTGTATCTCATAGCTATAAATAGATGGGTAAATCAGATCGAATAGGACATCACAGAAACACTCACTACTCTTTCACACTTACTCTCTCGCAACTTTCACTCTCACAAAAAGCATTGTAACACTTAGCGATCTGATCAATATCCTGCACTGTATCTCGACGTTTAAAGCAATAAGAAGAACAAGGCAGCTGCGATTGTCAGCTCTCGAGGTTTTGTGCCGGCGATCTAGATTGATCAAGGGCTTTCCTCGTATATCTCGTGTCACCCCCTTTACTTTTTTGCTCATAGTTTGATCGTAGATACAGCTCAATATCCTAAGCTGTATCCTGAAAACTGTTTTTACAAACAACTTAATCAGCATATTTTTAACACATTTTCTTAGCACACTACCTCACATAACTAATTTGATCACTTAATTGCTTCGGTAATTTTTGACCAAAACAGGCACTATAAAGAAGGGAGAAATACTTAACTCTTAATACTCATATTCTGTAATTGGTCTAATAACATACTTACCAGACATTTCTGAACTTGATTTTTGGCTCGAACTTATGAGAGACAGGGAGAAGGTTCTTTCACTATCAGGAAGTCGATAGATGTCTTTGATCCTGAGTTCCGATTCTGCACTTGGAGGGGCTAGATCTCTGAAATTTGTTGGACAAGAAATGAAGATGTCAGTTAGGGATATAGTTTTAAAATATATTTGGGGATATTCCTAAAACCCTAAATCCTACCCGAAGTCAACCATTCAACTGGCAGGTCAAACCCCTTGACGATAGAATCCTTTTTTACGAAAAAGAACTTTCGTTGCCACTGATCTTCGTTCTTAGTGGCCTTGAGGATTAGGGGATTCTTAGAAGTGGAGAATAGAAGAAACGGCTATTACCATGGGACCTCAGTCGATATGCTATGGGGAGATCTTCGACACAAAGATTAGGGACATGACGAGATTTAATTTGGTCTAACACCATTAAAACTCTCCAAACCATTGGCATGGTCTGAGCATAACTAAGGCCGGTGAGTTCGAAAAAGCGGGAAATGAAAGCTAGAAAAGGAAGAATACCTGAAAAATTGCTTGAAGAGTGATGATCATAATGCAGAATAGTCCGGCTAAAGATAGGCTGGAAGAAGGGGGTATTGAGTAAATATCGCATGGGGAGTTGTAGCGTGTCACTTCAACCGTCGTTTCAACTTAATAACCTCGATTCACGAGATAAGATTTAAAATATATCCGTTGGAATTGGTACACCAACAGATATATTTTGGGGACAATTGTTATGGGTGGTTGTCTGCTTATATATCCTGAACAATATTCTGACTATGTTTCTTTTGTTATGATCAGGATACCAGATCAGGATATTGGTAACATCCTGATATAGTATCCTGGTAGTGACTAATTAACTCACGTGCAGATTAACGGTGCAAGTCTATAACGTTCAAATGGACTTCTTCTCCCAAAGACTCGGGAAAATCTGTTGGAATATGAACGTTGAAGCCGGAAGACGTGGACTACAACGTTCACAAAGGGAATATTCGTTATATCCCGGATTTGTAGGCTAGTTAGTTAGTTTTGTTTTACTATAAATAGGATTGATCGGATCAGATAAGGACACACAATTTCTCGAACTCTCTTGCTCTCTAGCTGCAAACACTCACAACACATTTACACTTGTATTCAAATCGCATTGTAAAACTTAGTTGATCCGCATCATATCCTGCGCTGTATCCTGGTATTTGAAGTAATAAAAATACAAGGCAGCTGCGATTATCAGCTCCCGAGGTTTTGTGTCGGCGACATAGATTGATCAAGGGCTTTCCTCGTACATCTCGTGTTACCTTTTACCTTTTAGCTCATTATTTGATTGTAGATACAGCTCGATATCCTGAACCGTATCCTGAAAATTGTTTTTACAAACAAATAAATCAGCATATTTTCGATACACATTTTTAGCACACTACCTCACTTAACTAATTTGATCACTTAATTGCTTCGGTAATTTTTGACCAAAACAGTAGGATCCTGAATACAACCAGTACAATGAAATTGGGGACAAGCCCAAAACTGGGGATAAACCTAAAAAACTGGGGACAAGCCCATAAAACTTAGGAGACTTCTGTGGATACTTGATCCTTTGTCAAGGATGCATCAATCTTCTGCAAAACTCAGAACTTAGTGAAAAAGGGGTAAAGGATCCTGGATCCTTCCCCTTGTAACAAAATAAGTTAAAGGATTAAATAAATTAGAATCAAATCATTGCCAGACTGAGGATCATATATCCTCTAAGGATCCTTGATGTATATCAAATATAAAGATGGCCAAGGATCCTGGATCCTTCTTACATGAAGTATCTCTTTAAATGGACAGCATTCCAAGCTCTTGGTAATTGATCAGCTTCCATTGTTAATAATCGATATGCCCCCTTTCCTGCCCCAGCTTCAATAAGATAGGGGCCTTCCCACTTTGGTGCTAACTTGCCATCAGCAGGATTTGTGGTATTCTGGAATGCTTTCCTTAACACCATATCACCAACTTGAAACTTTCTGATCCTGACATTCTTGTTATAAGCTTCAGCCATCCTTTGTTGATAACTAGCCAATCTTATCCTTGCCAAATCCATGAGTTCTTCTATGGTATCCAAGTCTTGAACCAAGTTTTCAGCATTTCCATCAGGATCACGGATGCTTGTTCTAGCAGTAGGAAACACCATCTCTGTAGGGATCACTGATTCTGCTCCAAACACTAGAGAAAATGGAGTTTGGCCAGTAGCATTCTTGGGAGTTATCCTGTCAGCCCATAGCACATAAGGTAGCTCTTCTGCCCATTTTCCTTTTTTGGATCCAAGCTTCTTCTTCAAGTTGATGATGATGATCTTGTTGGATGATTCTGCTTGGCCATTAGCTTGTGGGTGGACTGGTGTTGATGTTATCATCTTAATCCCCCTGCTGTCACAAAAGTTAGTAGTTCTACTCCCAATAAATTGGGATCCATTATCACAAACAATTTCAGAAGGGATACCAAATCTGGTAATAATATTTCTTTTAATAAAGGATATTACTTCTTTTTCTCTGACTTGAGCGAAGGCTTCAGCTTCTATCCAGTTGGAAAAGTAATCAGTCATGGCAAGCATAAACACATTTCCTCTTGGTGCTTTGGGAAGTTTGCCAACTATATCCATTCCCCATCTCATGAATGGCCAAGAAGAGGATATAGGATGTAGGAGCTCTGCTGGTTGATGAAGGATATTGCTATGTCTCTAGAAAGCATCACATTTCTTTGCATAATCCACAACATCCTTCTTCATAGTAGGCCAATAGTATCCTATCCTAAGGATCCTTGAGAACAATGCTCTGCCCCCAGTGTGGTTTCCACAATCTCCTTCATGAAAATCCTTTAGAACTTCTTGAATTTCAGGATCCTCAATGCACCTTAGATATGGACCTACAAGAGATCATTTATATAACATGTTATTTAATATTGTAAATTGAGATACCTTGACTATGAAAGCTCTAGGATTTTCTCATGTAGGGATCTCTCCATGTTGTATATATCTCATGATTGGAAGGATCCAGGATCCTGAATGAGATTGTGCATCATCACTGGGTATGATTGCAGAATCCTCTCCTATCTCCATAGCTGCGTGATCCTTAATAGCAGGAGCCAAGATATGGATAATAGGAATTTTAATATCATCTGGAATCTTCAAGGATGATCCAAGGTTGGCCAATGCATCAGCTTTTGCCTTTTCTTCTCTGGGTACCTATGTCAAACTAAAAGAAGCAAAAGAGTGTGCCAATTCCTTGACTATCTCTAGATATTTGATTAGTCTTTCACCTTTAACAGCATAAGATCCATTAAAGTGATTAGTAATTAACAATGAATCTACATGTACCTCAAGATACCTGATCCTCAAATGCTTGGCAATTTGCAAACCAGCTATCAAGGCCTCATATTCAGCCTCATTATTAGTAGTTTGAAACTCACAAGCTATTGAGTGGGGTATTATGTCCCCCTGTGGCAATTTTAGTAGTACTCCAAGTCTAGTTCCCTTGACATTAGAGGCTCCATCTGTGAAGAGTATCCAAGGATCTTGGTCTCTTCAAGCTGCTGAACTTCTAACTCAGCTTCTCTTTGTAGTTCACTACTGAAATATGCTACAAAGTCAGCCAAGGCTTGGGATTTAATGGCAGTTCTTGGTTCGTATCTTATATCATAAGCATTAAGCTTCACTGCCCATTTGGCCATCCTTCCTAACATTTCAGGTTTCCTGAGAACATTCTTAATTGGAAAGTTAGTCTTAACATTGATAGCATGAGTTTCAAAATAATGGCGTAATTTAGTAGATGCCATTATCAAAGCAAGGATAAGTTTTTCTAAATGTGAATACCTGGATTCAGCATCAAGCAAACTTTTACTTACATAATATACAAGATGTTGAGTACTTTCGTGATCCTTAACAAGGACTGCACTTACTGCTTTAGAAGAGACTTCCAAATATAAGAATAATATATCCCCTTTTTTCTGGTTTCATCAAGGCAGGAGCTGAGGATAGGTAATCCTTAAGGGCTTTGAGAGCATTCTCATGCTTTTCAGTCCACTCAAATTTCTTGTTCTTTCTCAGGATGTCATAGAATTCCTTGCACTTCTCTGATGACTTTGAGATGAACCTGTTCAAGGCTGCGATCCTCCCTGTCAATGTTTGCACATCCTTGGCATTGGCAGGAGATTTAATATTCACAATCGCCTTGATTTGCTCTGGACTTGCCTCGATGCCTCTTTTTGTAACCATGTAGCCTAGAAACTTGCTTGCTTTTACACCGAAGTGACACTTGGAAGGATTTAATTTCATATTAAATTTATCAAGGATATCAAATGCTTCCTCCAAGTCTTTAAGGTGATCCTCAGCTCTCTTGGACTTAACCACCATGTCATCTATATAGACTTCCATAGTGTGTCTGATTTGTTCCTTGAACATCATATTGACTAGCCTTTGATAGGTAGCACCTGCATTTCTTAGTCCAAATGGCATAGCAATATAACAATAGATACCAGTTAGGGTCATATAGGTTGTATCCTCTTGATCAGATGGTTCCATCTGAATTTGTTGAAATCCAAATGAAGCATCCATGAAAGTCAACAACTCATGACCCGCGGTAGCATCCACCATGGAGTCAATGTGGGGTAATGGGAAAGGATCCTTGGGACATGCCTTGTTTAAATCAGTAAAATCGACACATACCCTCCACTTTTCATTTTTCTTTTGAACAACAACCACATTGGCTAACCACCTTGGATACTTGACCTCTCTAATCATACCTGCTCGGAGCAGCTTATCTACCTCCTCCTGGATAATGACATTCCTCTCAGGTGCAAACTTTCTCCTTTTTTGATGTATGGGTTTGAATGACCTGTCAATGCCAAGCTTATGAGTAATAATATCTTTAGAGATACCTGTCATGTCTTCATGCTTCCTGGCAAAGGTAGTTTTTCTCTTCTTGAGGAAGGATACTAGATCCTGTTCGATGTCGTTGAGGATCCCGGATCCTATGAAGACTTTGGATTCAGGATCCTAAGGATCCATCAGGATATCTTTCACATCCTGTTCTCTTACCCCCAGGACATCTCTTGGAGGATGCTTTAATTGCTATTGCTCCCTGGGTCTTGAGGCTGGCTTCATCGATGAAGTATAAAAATTCTTTGCTTCTTGTTGGTCACTCTCTATCTTCACCACACCCCATGGACTAGGAAGCTTTACACATTGATGATATGTAGATGGGACTGCTTTCATGTCATGTATCCATGGCCTGCCAAGGATAACATTGCAACAGGATAAGCAATCTATAACACAAAATTTTTGAAAAGAACTAAGCCCCTCTATGTAAATGGGAAGCTTAATGTCCCCCAATGTGTTCTTGGTTTCCCCACTGAATCCTACAAGAACCGAAGATCTTGGGATAATTTCTGATTCAGGGATGTTCATCTTCTTGAGGACATCAAGCTGAATGATGTTTACAGAGCTTCCTCCATCTATCAGAATACTACGAACAAAATAATTAGATATAAACAATGTAATAACGAGACCATCATGATGAGGATCCTGAACATCCTCACGATCATCCTCATCAAAAGTAATAACTTTCTCCTGTGTAACAGTGGAGGTTCGGATGGGTCTATCCCCATTATCCATCTTGGTCCCTTTGGCATGCCTCTTGGCTGCTGAAAAGGAAGTGCCGCATATGTCTGATCCACCAGATATGAAGTTGATAATTTGTGCATCAGCAGGAGGAGCATGAGCTCTTTCTGGAACTCTTTCAGGATCCTGGATCCTTGACTTTTTTTCTTCCAAATAGCTCCTTCAAATGCCCTTTGCTTAACAAGTAACCAATCTCTTTTCTGAGTGCAATACATTCTTAAGTGAGATGACCGAAATCTTCATGATATGCACACCATTTGGATTTATCTTTTGTTGCAGCTGGCTTATCACTCTTTCTGGGCCATCTTGCTTTTTCACCTAGATTCTGCATTGCAAGGATTAGTTCATTATTATCAACAGAAAAGCAATATTCAGAAATGGGAGGATAATCCTCATCATCCTCTTCTTGCTCCATGTTAGGGGAGGATTTTCAATTATCAGTGATCCTTATTTACTGTTGGGCTTAGTGATCCTCAATTATGTCTGAATTAGTGATCCTCAGAAAGTATTGTAGGATCAGGATCATGGATCATCTTAAGGATCCTTATACTAACGATTGTCTACTTTGAATATGAAGTTGTTTTGCAGGAGTACGAGCTCGGACTTGGTCTTGGCGATATTCCTGGAGCATATTCCATATTTATTCCGCACGTGCATGGCTGAAATGGACATTATGGAGGTCGTGGAGGACTTGCACAAAATGCGGATAGTTTGTTAGCTTAGATATTTTTCCATTTTTAAAAGGGGATAGCGAGCTAAATAGAAACACTTGGCTATTTTTAGCTTAACACACACTCGTAACTGCTCTCACCAGCTCTCGACAATTCACTTGGCGATTACACACTTTTTTGCACATTACACTATAGTGATCCTTGTAACTAGCTCGCTATCATCCGAAGTTGTAATAACTTGTTTGTTTAATCTGAGTTGGTGATCGATAGTTTCCATCACCCGAGGTTTTTTATGCCGGAGATCATTCATTGATTAAGGGCTTTTTCCTCGTATAAATCTTTGTGTCACTTATTCATTACATTTCTGAGTGATCCTTAGTATTGTTCAATCATTCAAGCATCACACCTCACAACAGAAAGTTTGGTTGCATTATCTTTGTGTGATTTTTGACCAAAACAGTTTGGCGCCCACCGTGGAGCAATTGGTGCTTCGTTCCTAAGAAGATTCATATTTTTGTGGTCATTTCGGTTCGTTACAATCAAGCAAATGGCTTCCTCAGCAAAGAATACATCAAGCTCTATGTCGGCAATCAGTTCTTCACAAGGCGTTCCTCCTTTGCCTCCACCACCTTCTGGATCCCAGAAAAATGCTGAGAATGCTGCGAAGAGACAAACCCCCATTTTCTCAAAACTTCCAACTTCTTCTGTTTCCACTAATCCTACTGTTTTGGTAAAAAATCAAGCAATGATAATGCAACCAAACTTTCTGTTGTGAGGTATGATGCTTGAATTAATGAACAATGCTAAGGATCACTCGGAAATGAAATGAACAAGTGACACAAAGATTTATACGAGGAAAAAGCCCTTGATCAATGAATGATCTCCGGCATAAAAAACCTCGGGTGATGGAAACTACCGATCACCAACTCAGATTAAACAAGAAATGTATTACAACTTCAGATGATAGCGAGCTAATTACAAGGATCACTATAGTGTAATGTGCAAAAAAGTGTGTAATCGCCAAGTGAATTGTCAAGAGCTGGTCAGAGCAGTTGCGAGTGTGTGTTAAGCTAGAAATAGCCAAGTGTTTTCTATTTAGCTCGCTATCCCTTTTAAAAATGGAAAATATCTAAGCTAACAAACATTCCGCATTTGGTGCAAGTCCTCCACGACCTCCATAACGTCCATTTCAGCCATGCACGTGCAGAATAAATATGGAATATGCTCCAGGAATATCGCCAAGACCAAGTCCAAGCTCGTACTCCAGCAAAACAACATCATATTCAAAGCAGACAATCGTTAGTATAAGGATCCTTACGATGATCCATGATCCTGATCCTGCAATACTTCCGAGGATCACTAATTCAAATAGAAGTGAGGATCACTAAACCCAACAGTAATTGAGGATCACTGATCATTGGAAAATCCTCCCCTAACAATTGCCCCCAAAATATAAGGAGTAAAAATGTAAATAACGAGTTATATTTTCTGTTCTTATCCGCAACGAATCAACGGATAACTAGCCGTTGTAGTCGGACTAGCCGTTACCAACCTGACGTCGCTGAAGTGACTACCCTGCAAGATCATCATTATAAATTGAAGTTAGAGATAAGGGTTAGAGAGCATTTAAATTCGTGCGTTTCCTCTTTAAATCCTCATTCGAAGACTTAATCAGGTATTTCTCTTTCCTTTCTCTCTTCATCTTCTCACTCTGTTTCTCTTCTTCACCACCGTTATAATCGAGATGATGCTAAGATCTTCACCAGCTAAGGATCACAAGAAGGACAACCCCTTGAAAAGCCAAGGGATCATAAAAGATTCTGCAAAAGAACGATGCTACTTCACTGATCCACAGATAGACAGAATCCGACATTGCTTTCCGGCAAACACCGATTTCAAACCCTTTGATCCCACCGTTCTAAGTGATTATATTTCTGAAACCTGGGTAGCTTTTCCGGTCACACCATTCATAATAGGATACTCATATCCTTTTCCAGATTTCACCCAATCCTTCTTCTCTCTTACCGACATCTCCTACATTCAAGCGATGCCAATGATCTGGAGGGTCTTATATACCCTTGAAAGGATCATTAAACATGAAGGAATTGATCTGGGAATGTCGGAGTTTGCATAGATGTATGACCTCGTTAGCCATGGATCTCACCGATATCTACTCAAACATAAACTTGGTGAAGAACATCCCATCTTCAAAGCCACTAAGAATGACACAAACTGGAAACGGCGATTCTTCTTTGTCAGAAGCGACTCCATCCCTGATGGAAAGGATCTGCCTAGAAAATGGACTACCCATGGTAGGATAGAGGATCCTGAGAAGGATCACCAGATAACCTTGTTTTTGTTTAAGGATCACTAACGTCCTTTTGTTTCTATTTTGCAGCTATTACTGTCGCACACCTCATCTCAACACTTGCAACACAGGAAAGGCTTGCCGCTTTCCGGAGACTTGATCCTGCAAGAAGATCATTTAAAGCAAATACCCAGGATTCTCAAGAAGTATCCTCAGGTTCTGTCACTATGTCGAGTAAGTATCCTGTTTTTTGCATAATTAAATGTTTAAATAAATAGTTAAATAGAAATGGAATAAGGATACTTATCTGTTCTGAATATGTAGGTGCTGGAAAATCTTCAAGATCTGCCTCCAAATTCAGTGTCACTGACCTTGACACTGTCCGATCCTCAAAGAAGAAGCTTGCTGCCAGCCCAGCTGTCACGATCCCCAAGGCAACCACTTCAAAGGGAAGAGGTGGAAAGAAAAGGAAGACCTCTGAAGCTGACAATCTAGAAGGCTTGCCTCTGATCCGCCATCAGTTCCTCGAGTACTTTGCTGAGGTAAGGATCACTGACTTAGCTTAATTATCCTGCCCACTTGAGGATCACGTGATCCTGAGCTTTGCAATGTCTTCTTTGCAGAAATTTGCTGAAATCGAGGACTATGTTGGGAACGTCGAAGAGATTGAGGAGAAATACTCTGATCTCCAAAAAGTGGCGGTGCTCAAGGATCACAAGATTGCCTCCCTCGAAAAGGACCTCAATGATGCCAAAACTCAGGCGGTTGCAGCTCAGATCAATGCTGACTATGAGAAGCACGAGATCATGCAGGATGCTAAAGTCTCCGCTGCCATTGCCATGTACAAGACCAAGTTGCAGATGGCACAAGAAGCTCAGGATCCTAATTTTGACAGGAGCAACTGGGACATGGAGTGCTGGAAGGCTAGGTTGGCTGAGTTGGAGGATGAAGAAGAGGCTGACGAGGTTCTGGCAATTGAGGCTAGTGGCAGTGGCAAGGATCAGGGTGGAGAAGCAGGTGGAGCTGGTGAAGGTGATGCAGCGAATGTGTAAGCTACATGTATGGGCGATGATGGACACTTCTAGACATAGCCGGAGCCCATTTTTTTTAGTTTGGTTATTTGGTTATGATGTTTTTGTTGAACAATGATGGGTTGTAATAAATTTAGACAATAGTTTCTAGGATGAAGGATCATGGATCCTTGAACAATAGGTAGGATTACAAATGGTGGAGGGATCCTCTGTTTGGGGGATGAAGCCATTGTGATCCTGCCGTCTTTTAATTCCTGCACTACAAAGACCCGTAAACAATGGACACCCTTTGCCAACCCATGTGGACGGGCCACGTTTTGCTGGTAGAAACGTGGGTTGGCAATTTTGACAACCTTAAAGGGTTCAACGTTTTGTGAATAAAATAAGTTTAACTTTTTGGCTATCTCCCGAGTTGCTATCCTTGTTAGTACTTTACTTTTCAATTGTTGTGATATTCAATTTGTCTAAACTTATCAAGTAAAGAAAAAATTTAATAAATATCTTCAAAAAGTTCAGAATATAATCAAGGATCATATATCCTTTAGTTAGTAAGTTCTGAAAAGTAGTATATTTTAAGGATCATAAGTTCAGTTGTCAAAGGATAAGGGTTACTCAAATGAATAATGAATAAAATCAAAATAGTTAAGGATCATACCTGAGAATCCAAGTTAGGATCCTAACCTTTAACACTTATAATCAGGATAACCCAAAAGACAAACCTTAGTAGAAGGTAAGGATCAAGGATCCTTGGTCGTTTGTCTCCAAAAACCTGAAATAGGATACAACTTGGGACTAAGCCAATATAAGATAAGAGTTAGTAACTGGGGACAAGCCCAACAATTCTGGGGACACGCCCAATATACTGGGGACAAGCCCAAAGGATAACTGGGGACAAGCCCAAAGGATCGTATGTAAACTGGAGTATGGCCCTCACTGGCGACTATCCAAACTTAGTGACACGAAAATGCCAAAACCTTAGCTAACGTGAAAACGTTAGAAACCTTAGGAACGGATGTATGGTACGTCTACCATTATACGTAGGATCCTGAATATAGCCAGTACAATGAAATTGTCAGCCCCTAAAGCGAGTACTGGTACCATTGCCATGAACTATACCAGGATCATCGTGCGCTACTTGCGAAACTGGGGACAGGCCCAAACTGGGGTCAAGCCCGAATAACTGGGGTCAAGCCCAAATAACCGGGGTCAAGCCCGAATAACTGGATACTTCTGTGGATACTCAATCCTTAGATAAGGATACCTGAACCTTCAAAACTCAGAATCAAGTGAAAGGAGGATAAAGGATGCAGGATCCTTATCCTTATATAAGAGAATAAAAGAATGAAATAGTTTGAGATTAGAATGTTACCAAAATGAGGATCATATGTTCTGTAAGGATCCTTCAAGGATACTTGTCATGTATGGATCATGGATCCTTGTCACATGAAATATTTCTTCAAATGGACAGCATTCCAAGCTCTTGGTAGCAAATCACCTTCCATTGTTAGCAATTGATATGCCCCCTTTCCTGCTTCAGCTTCAATCAAATAAGGGCCTTCCCATTTTGTTGCCAACTTTCCATCAGTAGGATTGGTGGTATTCTGAAATGCTTTCCTTAATACCATATCACCAACTTGGAATTTCCTGATCCTGACATTTTTGTTGTAGGCTCCAACCATCCTTTGTTGATAACTAGCCATCCTTATCCTTGCCAAATCCCTGATTTCTTCTATAGTTTCCAAGTCTTGAACCAAGTTTTCAGCATTTTCTTCAGGATCACGAATGCTTGTTCTTGCAGTTGGAACCACCATCTCTGTAGGGATCACTGATTCTGCACCAAATACCAAAGAAAATGGAGTTTGGCCAGTAGCATTCTTGGGAGTTGTCCTAACGGCCCAAAGCACATAAGGTAGTTCTTCTGCCCATTTTCCTTTCTTAGATCCAAGCTTCTTCTTCAAATTGTTGATGATGATCTTGTTGGATGATTCTGTCTGACCATTAGCTTGTGGGTGGACTGGTGTTGATGTTATCATCTTAATCCCCCAGCTGTCACAAAAGTTAGTAGTTCTATTCCCAATAAATTGGGATCCATTATCACAAACAATTTCAGAAGGGATACCAAATCTAGTAATAATGTTTCTTTTAATAAAGGATATTGTTTTGGTAAAAAATCAAGCAATGATAATGCAACCAAACTTTCTGTTGTGAGGTATGATGCTTGAATTGATGAACAACAATAAGGATCACTCTAAAATGTAATGAACAAGTGACACGAAGATTTCTACGAGGAAAAAGCCCTTGATCAATGAATGATCTCCGGCATAAAAACCCTCGGGTGATGGAAACTACCGATCACCAACTCAAATTAAATAAGAAATGTGTTACAACTTCGGATGATAGCGAGCTAATTACAATGATCACTATAGTGTAACGTGCAAAAGGTGTATGAAAAGTGTATGAAATTGCTAAGCGAATTGCCGAGAGCTGGTGAGAGCAGTTGTTAGTGTGTGTGTTAGCCAAAAATAGCCAAGTGTCTCTATTTTGCTCGCTACCCCGTTTAAAAATGGAAAAATATCTAAGCTAACAAACATTCCGCAATTCATGCAAGTCCCCCACGAACTCCATAATGTCCACTTCAGGTAAGCACGTGCGGAATAAGTCATGGAATATGCTCCAGGAATATCGCGAAGACCAAGTCCAAGCTCGTACTCCTGCAAAACAATACCATATTCAAAGTAGACAATCGTTAGTATAAGGATCCTTAAGATGATCCATGATCCTGATCCTGCCATACTTCTGAGGATCACCAATTCTAACAGAAGTGAGGATCACGAAACCCAACAGTAATTGAGGATCACTGATCATTTGAAAATCCTCCCCTAACAATTGCCCCCAAAATATAAGGAGTAAAAGTGTAAATAACGAGTTATATTTTCTGTTCTTATCCGCAATCAATCAACGGATAACTAGCCGTTGTAATCGGACTAGCTGTTACGAGTATGACGTCACTGAAGTGACTATCCTACAAGATCATCATTATAAATAGGAGTTAGAGATAGGGATCAATCCGCATTTAAATTCAAGAGAAACTCCCTTTAAATTCATATCCGAAGATCAAGCAGGTATCTCTCTTCCTCTTCTTCCTTTACGTTTTCTTTCTCTGCTCCTTCTTTCTTCACCTTCCTCATAATCAAGATGATGCTAAGATCCTCACCGGCTAAGGATCACAAGAAGGACAGTCCTCTTAAGAGCCAGGGGATCATCAAAGATTCGGCGAATGAAAGGTGCTGCTTCACTGATCCACAAATAGACAGAATCCGCTGTTGCTTTCCGGCAAACACCGATTTCAAGCCATTTGACCCCACCGTTCTAAGTGATTATATTTCAGAAACATGGGTAGCTTTTCCGGTCACTCCTTTCACAATAGGATACTCGTATCCTTTCCCTGAATTCACCCAGTCTTTCTTCCCCCTCACCGGCATCTCCTACATTCAAGCTATGCCAATGATCTGGAGGGTTTTATATACCCTTGAAAGGATCATTGAGCAAGAAGGGATTGCTCTTGGAATGTCGGAGTTGGAAGAGATGTATGACCTTGTAACATTTGGATCCCACCGAATGAGGGATTCATAGTAGGATATTCAAAAAGTACTACCTTAAATCCTTATGGGCTTGTACGTAGTAGTTAAGACCCTTGGGTTATATAGTACCATTCCATGATTCGATGAGAGACCCTTGAGTGGTCTAGTCTAAAAGATTGATTCACAATTTGGTTAAAGAACAACATCTAGTGATGTAGTTGAACAGACTCCTTGATAGTCTATTTAGATCATTTATTGATTTAATTAAAAGGACTCTATGGCGGTCTAGTTACACTCATCACAGGTTTGTTCATTTGGTTTTACCCTACACATTATAAAATAGACTGTGTGAACTGTGCAAGGAATTGTCTAATTATGGACGCGTACATAATTATGAAATTTAGTGCATAGGAACCCAGTAAGATTTATTATGTGTAAGAACCGATAGTGACAAAAATAACGAAATGAGAACGATGTAATGGAGGTACGGTGGACGCACCAATGACGCTTCATATACTTGTATATAAGTGTCCCTCTTACATTGCAAACATAATGTTATTAAGGTTACTAGAAGTTCAAGAACCCTAACCAATGTTGTTCGATCTTTTCAACTTCATATTTCCAAGCTCTCACAAGTTTCCTCTAAATAAATTTCGGTACGAAATTTCCTAAAGTAGGGGAGACTGTAACACCTGTGCCTCCACGGCCATCAAACAAATACCGAACCAATGAAATATTATATTTCATACTTGGGATTTGTAAAAATATGTGTATCATTTGCACATATCAATTCTTGTTCAATTTCAAACTCTAAATCGCTTTCTGGAAGGTTATACGCGCACCGATGCGTAAATATAACCAGTTTAATGCAACAAACACTCTGGAATAGTGACATAGGCTTAACATACCTTAAATAACCTTTACATAACTTAGAAATAAGTTTTGAAGGCTTTGGTATGGCAAAATCAAGTTAAATCGCTTACAGGGACTAAACTTGACAAACTGCGAAAGTATGCCAATTCGAACTGTAACAGACATTCCGGAGCATGACCATAAGTTAAACATACCATAAATACCCTTCACATAGCTTAGAAATAGGCTTTGAGGTGTTCGGTATGCTAAAATAAACTTTTGGGTCATTCAGGGACTAAAAGTGTCAAAAAGTGCACAAGTTTGCATTTTCGCGCATAACTTACGTTCTGAATACATCTGGACATCCAAAAATTTATGTAAGCATGACTACATTATATTTTAGTGTTCTCCATAAGAAAAATCCATTCGTCACGTCATTTGGATCGTTTTTCGCGCTTATGCGCATTCCGTCGTAATTAGCCGAACAACGCAACCGTACGGCTAAACGAACCGACATCCGAGATATTTTTGAGAACATTTTAAGTTCCCTTTACTTTAAATTCATTTTAGAGCTTTTAAATGGGGTTAACGGGCCTTAAACACGTCGGAAAAGGCCTTATTACACTACAGGGACCAAATCTGCCATTTTTGAAACTTTATGTGTAGAAACTTTGAATCTGGTCCAAATTCAATTTTGCACATGTTTTAACAATACTATGGGCTGGTTTTGATGGCACATGGTATTACAATACCATGTGTGCTAAGTGTATGGCCAAGATCGCATCACATTTTCCTAGAAACGATCCTAACGGTTCGGGTATTCCTATAAATACCCATTCACCCCCATTGCTAAAATCACTAGAATCTTGATCTTAGGAACTCTAAGTTGAAACCATTGTTTCATACCTGAGATTCTTGGATCGAGATTAGCATTCGGGGACCCTTCGTAAGTATTCTTTCGTTCTTTTATTGCTTTTCGAGTCTTTCGAGTCTGAAAGTCAAACTTTGTTTGACTTTCTACATTGACCAGTTATGGTCAATGCGAAGTTCGTTTGAACTTCGCAACGTGAGTGTAATCACGTTGGTTATAGTCCCTTGGGACTATGCCTACTGATTACCACGTTGTCTAGGGTCGTAGGGTAAGCGATCTAATAAATCGCTTATACCTCGAACCCGACCCATTTGGTCGATCATTAGGATCCGACCAAATACATTAGGTGACCATAGTAGGTAGGGAATAACCTTCCGAGGTTATACCCTATGGTCGCTTCATTTAAGTAGTTGTATGATAGGTAGTTTATATGCCTTAGGTAAATTACCAGAATACCCTTTTCATGTAAAATT
Organism: Helianthus tuberosus; assembly: GCA_030545235.1. NCBI lineage: Eukaryota > Viridiplantae > Streptophyta > Magnoliopsida > Asterales > Asteraceae > Helianthus > Helianthus tuberosus. The sequence continues at coordinate 195,364,258 of CM060448.1, read as the reverse complement.
GGTAATTAAGCATATGTAACCTAAACTTTTGTCACATAACTGATTTTGTAACATGTTTAGGCATATAACACTTGTCATAGGACTAGTTAGACGGTCCGAACGCGTTTCACGCGCACGACGCGTTAAAGTAGCATAAGCTACCTTAATGGGTCGCGATGGGTCGAAATCACTTAGGTTTGGTTTCATTGTAGTATGTAGGCCTTGTTAAACCATATCATATGAGTTCCAACACTCATTTGGTTTACCAAGCCTCATCCTATCCGATCTCCCGATTTAAGTCCGGTTTATTTGTATAGTTTTAGATTGCCGACTGATTCCGTGCTCCCTCTAGCTTTGTTTGGTTGTTGTTCAAGACCTCTAAGAATTCTCAGGCGAGTACATTATTCCCCTATTTTACTGCTTTCAATTGTTTTGGGGTGACTCATATGTGCTAAATGTTTTCGATGTTATAACGATGGTTTCAAAAACAATTAAGACGATTTGTACAAAACTAATAACGATTTCAAAAAGTGAACAAACTTGTTGGTTGTATTTACATAACAAATGACATTCATTAGCAATGATCAAGCCGACCAGTATTAGGTTATGGTACCATAGGATCTGACAAGTCCCGTTATTTACTACACCCGTAGTTATGTGTGGGTGTTGTGGGTAGCGACTGAATCTGTAATTGTTAATTTACTCTTTGGTAAGGGTTTATTAATGCGAGTTGTTAATTTACTCTTTGGTAAGGGTTTATTAATGCGAGTTGTTAATCTATCCTTTGGTAAGGGTTTATTAATGCGAATTGTTAATCTATCCTTTGGTAAGGGTTTATTAATGCGAGTCAAGAAGGGTTGAATGTTATTAGCAAGACGACCATTTAAGTAGTTTCACGACCTAAAACGAATTAAACGATTGGGTAAACGATAGGTTTTCACACGATGTTTTAACGATCGGGTAAACGATTGGCTTCAAAGCGATATACGATATTATTTTGGTTACATATTACATGGTTTACATTTGACACAAAAACACTTTTGACATTGGTTATACATATTACATGATTTACATTTGGGCATGAACATTACTTTGGTGGTTTGGTTTGGATTAAGTGATTAAGTAACAATGCGTGTGGAATATGATACAAGCATGGTGGATACGCTGCTGGTACTTCCTATATATAAGTGTTTGTATGGTATTACATATTGTAGCGTTATTTGAATCATTTCAGTTTGAGACATAGAACATTTTATACAAGTAACATACTTTTCACAAGACATTTATTTACAAACAACTTATCTTATACAAACTCATTTACATGGTTATTCATTTAATCATGCATTATTCTCTTATTTATACATATCACCTAAACTTATTATTTTTCAAATGATTTACAAAGACAAAACAAATTACAAGGTTCATGACTAAACATTTTCTTAAACAGAAGTCATGAATCTTATTTTCACAAAACCTATGTACTCGCCAGCATTTCTTTGCTGACCTCGTTTTCACATATGTTTCAGGTATTGTTGAATGATATCGATTGATAAGATGCATGCTCACATAGGACTGGACAAGGCCTTAGTGACTCAATAACAATGATAGATTATGTTTAAATTGTATATTTAGATTTCCAGACGATGTAATTATTCAATGTTTAATAAAACGAAACACTTTTGATATCCATGGTTATGAAACATTAATTCTGTTGCAACACGCCCCGATGTTTCCGCCGCGATTTGTTGTTTTACGCGGTCGGGGTGTGACAGAAAGATAGTATCAGAGCCAATGGTTATAGGGAATTAGGTTATTAGTAATTAGTAATGCTTTGACCTAGTCTATAACCTTCTTAGGACCCTAACGCGAGTTTACTTGCGTTTAGTCATAAAACAATACCGTCACCTATCCTTAGGCGACGACCACAACAAGAACATAAATTTCAAAACCGCTTTGAAAACTAATCATCTGTTCTAGGATGATTGATTACTAGGTTTTGAACCCTCCATTGTAAGGTTTTGAACTCTCTATTATATGGTTTTGAACCTCTTTGAGTTTTCAAAACTTCGTCAAGGTTTTGGGTTTTAAATAATGTGAACACGTGCAAACTGGAAGGGTGAATTCCTGTATTCTGGGTTTTCTGTCTAGGCAAGCACTTCGTATACATCTCATCAGACGCGAGACCAGTTGTGCTTACCTGGGAATTCTTGGGATGAGTGTTCACTTATAGGCGAGCATGTCTTCGCGATACATTATTTTTGACCCGTTTACTTTGATCAGTCACCGTCTCATTTGTTTGCCTTAGGTAACAAACAAATGATCGCAATCTTCATGCGTTATCATTCTGTTTTGATTGTCCAATAATCTTTCATCTGTTTCTCCCTATGCCTTTCTTTTTCTTCAAGAATGTCTCTTCATCACGATGACGCCCAGATATCTGAGCAAGCAGCCAAAATTCGCTCAGCGAATAGGCGAAGTAGTCCTGAAGACTGTTGAATTAGCTACTGCCATGTATCATCTCCAGGATGAAGCCACTCAAGAGTCACCAAGACAGGCAGGACCTAGTCAGGCGACAACACCATCAGCCAATAAACCAATCGAGGAATCAAAGACCATGGATGAACGATCCCCTAAGAAGTCAAAGAAGCGAAAGGCTTCTCAGAACTTCGCCATGGTCGCTCACAATGGTAAAGCAGTCCCCAACCAACCAGCTCAACCCCCTGCTAGGTGTGTATGGCTTTTCCTATGATACCTACATCAAGGAACTATGTACCTTACAAACTACTCTTGTGATTTCTCTCTTTCAAATGATTGCTCATGATTCCCTCAAAAATTTTAAGTACTCGTTTCACTCTAAGAAACAAAGTACAGAAAATTAAGTGACATTATGAGTAATCGTGCTTTTCGCACATCTGTGCCTTTAAATCCTTGGTTAGATAACTAAGGGTATTTTCAAATCTCATACCCATTACGTTTTGATTTTTCAACATACACAGTACCAGTATTTCAAAACAATCTTCATGATCTCAAAACATTTCATATAGTTTGAAAACAAATTTTTCTAGATGCATTGTCTATGTTATTTCAAAAACATTGGCCATGTTATCAAAACCAACCTTTCTAATTTCAAAATATTTCATATAGTCTGAAGACAATATTAACACAATACATTTTCTGATCAAGTGCATGATTTCGAAAAGCATCATTCATGTCTTTCAAAAACCTTATACATAATTTCAAAATTCATCTCGCATGATTTTAAAACATTTTTGTAAATATATCTACCTAATACACCTACTTTATGATTTCAAAAAGTATTATATATAAGGTTTCAAAAACGTTAAACACATTTTTCTTAAAAGAACCCCATGCATAGTTTTCAAAAATATTTTCCTCATACATTGACTTAACCTTCAAAATTCTGCTTCATATGTCGCCTTGACATATCAAGCATCTCAACTTCATAAGCATTTTACATCATGTTTTGACCTAAGCACATCCAGTGCAAGGTTTCAAAACATCTTCAACTTCTAAAATTCATATGGGATTTTTTTATCTTTACAATTAGATCCTTGTGGATGATTATCATTCAAATCAGAGTCCTTAATTGGATTCCTTATGTACCTTAATTCGAACACTTCGGTTCCTAATAATCGAAATCGAATTTTCTTTTTGAATCTTTCTATCTTTATAGTTGGATTCTTGGTAACTGTAACAACCTTGATTTTCAAACATGTACTTGTTTGATACACATATCATATTTTGAGATGCAATTTATTTGATACATGTTTAGTTTTGTCGTTGCTGCATGCTTTGTCGGCCCGAACGCGTGGATATTTACAATTTATCTTAGTTCTATACTTGTAAACAAGGCCGCACTAATTGCAAGGGCCAAACATGTCATTTAGTGGAAATTATAAGTTAAGGGACCTATTTGTCATTCCCTAAAACTTGCCTGAAAGCTTTGATTTTGAGTTCGAGGACTAAAACCGTCATTTTTGGAAAGTACAAAAGTCCGGGGACTAAGTTGTCATTTTTGAAATTTTATAATTTTGGGTTAAAAGTGTAATTTTTGAAACTTAAATTTTATATAAAATAAATAAATTTATGTTTTGAATTAAAGTCCAAGGACCATCCGGTCATTTTATCAAACTTATAGTTTAGGGATCATTCTTGTCATTTTGAAACCATTTTTCAGTTAAAAACCCTAACCGGGTTAAGTTTTATAAAAGGATTTCAAAATTTGAAACTAACTCAGTTTACTTTTTCAGTTAAACAAGTCCAGGGACTGTTCGTGACATTTTCGAAAATGATTTAACCGGATTAATTAACTCGGTTAGACTTTTTATTAAGAAATCATGTTTTTAAAACTAACTCTGTTAGGCATTCTGGTTATAAAGTGAGGGACCTGTTCTGTATATACTGAAACTTCAGGGACTAATCTCGTAACATTTCATTTAAACGGTTTTACACCGTATACGTTGCCGGAACCACTCCAAACCGCAAACAAACAACGCACACTGATCAACATTTCACACCTGCTTGTTCTTCTTGACAATTCGAAACCGTCCAAAAGTTCAATTTCACCAAACCATGCAAGGATGTTCCCGGTAATTCGAAAATTTTATAAAATTCATAGTGGGAATCGAATTGGCAGTTTCCGTATGTTTTTGAATCAATTAAACTCGTTAAATGGTTCCTGATACCTCTACGAACCTCACACGCACTTAGAAACACTCAAGCAATACCTATATCGTCTCTGTTCTTCGACTGTTACCTCGCCGGAGTTGCAGGCTCGCCGGACATAGCCGGAAGCACACCTGAGACGTTGACGGACCTCTTTTTCTTCGACACTTCGGTATATTTTCACCCGGTCATTGTTCATGCAACTTTAATTTAGAATTGATTCAACTTTGATAGGCTAATTATACGTGTTGACTTCTGTTGACTATCAATTTGGGGAAGATGATGATTTATATTTGTATTTTAAAATTTTATTTTAAAACAGTTAACAAAAGTATTTATATAAATTTGATATTAATGATATAAAATCCGATATTTTTATCTTATATTCCTGACATATTAGTGTATTTATTAAAAAATATAAAAGTTTGAAAAATATTTATATTTCTATGTTATTTAATTTAAAAACTGTTCTGAATTAAAATAATTATATTAATTCGATATTTTTGAAATAATTCATGAAATTTTTAGGGTAATTATTTTGAACAGTAAACCTTGTAAAAATATTTTTTTATAAATTTTTGACACTGTTTTCATATTTTTATAATTTAAACAGTTAAAGTACTTGTATATTAAATTTAAACTTTAATCTGTTAAATTAATTAGTTATATAAATGATGCCCTAAATTATTTTTATGATATTACCTGTATTATTCTGAGCATGTATAAAATTTATCACTGTTTGATAATTTATAGATTTATTTACATAAATTAAAACAGATAAATCACTTAATTAGGATTAATTGTTTTAATTAGATAATTAAATGATTTTGGCCTGAAATTTATTTTTATATTTTGTGAATGTTTTACTGAACTTATAAAAATCCAGAAACCATGTTTTGATATTGCATGTTATTTTTATATAATTAATTTCACAAAATCAGTTAAATCATATGATTTATAGAGTTAATTTAATTAAATTAAATACTCTGAGTTATGATTTATATAAAAAATTATTTTTGTAATTTTATACATGTTATGCTGAGATTATTAAAAAAATCAGAAACCATGTTTAATTATTTTGCATGTCAATAAACCTTATAAATCAGTTATGTGCAATTATCCTCTTAATTTCCAGATTATTATATAAAATTTATTCAAGGCCATAATATTTATTTTAAATCTGTAATATTGCATGTTAATTTTTAAAAATGATATTTCTAAGTTTCTGATTTAAATCAATTAATTAGACAATTATTTAGACAATTATTCAGTTATTCCATTTTTAAACAAATAATTAACTGTTTATTTTAAATATATTTATTTCTGCCATGATAATTATTTTAAATCTGAATTTTACTTATTATATAATTAAAATATTAATTTTAATTATTCTGCCCTAAAATAATTATTAGATAATTAAATTGTATAATTATCTTATTATTTTGAAAATACACATATATATTTTGTTGTTTAAATATACAAATAATAATATTTTACTTATCATTTGTATAACTTAGTATTTTATATAAATACTCCACATATTTATCAAATTACCAAGTGTTCCCCAAACAGATTGTCAAATCGTACAACACAAAACCTAGTCACCCGTTATTACAAATTTCACTTTTACCCTTGTTAATGTTATGCCCCATATTGTTGTTTGGTGCATGTCTATAGAGTAACGTGGAAAGACTTGTTCCCGCTAAACTCTCATCTTTACACTTATTTGGATTTATTTCACAAGCAAGGTGAGTTCATAGTCCCCATTTTCTGTTTTGCAACATTTTCGGGGTGAAACATATGTAATAATGTGATATAAGCTCATTTTCATTGTTGTGGCTACCTTGATTGTTTTCTTGCAATTGTTTGATTACTTGATGCTTAATTTACATTCATTAACTCCGATCAAGCCGAGCGGTACATTATAGCGCTATAGGGGGAACGCCTCACCCGACTTCACGGACGATTGTTATAGTTGTTGTTAGTGTTAGACATTATGCGAGGTCTGGGTGATCACTGCCGTGTCATGAAACATAGGTTTGAATGTTAACCAAGCGGGACTTGTTTCAATCAGTTGTTTTAAACATATCAAATGCCACAAAGTTAACTTTTATTTCATATCACATTATTGTTTATTACCAAAATCAAATAAAACACTATGAATTCACTCAACCGTTTGTTGACCCAATTTGTTTTTAACATATGTTTCAGGTGGTGATGCTTGAAGTTGATCACATAGGATTGCAAGTCAAGTGCCTTAGTTTCTAAATAAAAATCAAAGACTTTTGTGGACAATTTGTTGTTTGTTTGTAGTACTGTTTGGATATGAATGCAATTCTCTAAATCAACTTAATCATATTTCGACTTAAATTTAATCACCATGTGCTTATTGCATTCTACCATGTTTCGTGATGCCCTCGACGTTTCCGCCTCCGGTCAGGGTGTCACAGGTTGGTATCAGAGCCATGGTTATAGGGAATTAGGTTATTAGAAATTTCTTTTGACCTAGACTATAACTTACCTAGGACCCCTATCCACTAGATATTCTGTCCGCTTCTTTGTCTCTATCTCTATTCTTACTCTTGAAACCCTAGCCTCGTCACGGTGGATTTCTCTCGTTTAACTTTTAGGCTATACAAATTACTTATCATCTGTCCTCAGGTGATTTAAAATTTTTCAAAACCTCTTCTGATTTTTAAACTCTCGTCAAAGTCTTGGGCTCCAATAACGAACTCGTGCAATCTGGAAGGGTGGGTGCCTGTATTCTGAGTTTTCTGTCTAGGCAAGCACTTCGTATATATCTCATCAGACGCGAGACCAGTTGTGCTTACCTGGGAATTCTCGGGATGAGTGTCCACTTATAGGCTAAAGCACGACTTCATTAAGTTATAAGAACCCAACTACTTTGATTAGTCACTGATATTGTTTATTTGCCAAATAAACGATGTCCATCTTGTTGTGTTTTCTCTCTCGTCTTCATTGATTTTATGAAACTATTCCATTTCATTTCGACTCCTATGACCTTATGTTTTCCCCTACTGCTTCTAGACATGTAGATGGTCCAGTGACTCTTTTACCCATGATTTTCCTAGCCATTGAAACACAAATCACACTACATCTTTTTACTAAAGATATTCACTATCAAGCAGAAACCTAACCAACTTTTATCACATGACTACGATGTTTTATAAACAATATAAATCGTTTTACCAAAACTCCTTTCAAATTTAAATTATTTCCAGATCATACCTGTTTAAAATCAAAATTTCAAACTGGCTATGATAAACTATTTTAAAACATATAAACAATGAAGTTAGAAACATTTTTGCACACTGCCACCCGAATAACCATCTGTCATCACTAAAGGTTTTCTTTATAGGGACAACCTATCCTTTTTATAGTTTTCATTTCGTTAAAAAAAAAATCTTTTAAAATTTTTGCCGCCTAAACCTGACAGCAATCACCGTCTCCTTTTTCAAAACTTAACATCACCAATTTTCTTTCCGGCTTCTGATCTTTCTTTTGGAAGATGCCTCTACGACGAGACACACGTTTGCCTACCTGGGAACTACCGATGAGAGTACAGTATGCCTATAGGCTCAAGGCATGTTACCCTAATTCGAAAGGATTGTTTTCTTTTTCTCTGTTTCAGAACAATCCAAGTTCTAATCAACCTACGTTGTACTATTATCAAATTATTACGATACGATTCCCTCTTTTTCAAAGTTCAAAATTTTCTCGAGACCATACCTGTCAGATTCAAATTTTCAAACTAGCTGTAGGACGTAGCAGGGAAGCTCTAACCGATCCTATGGTGTAATCCGGAATTTCCTTATCTATTTAAGGGAATCACCACCCAAGCTAATCTACACAAGAACTACAATTTCTGATGTAATCCAATACCCCATACCCAAACTTTTCTTAGCTCAACAAAAACCCCATGGAAAATCTCCCACCAGCATATGCTGAATCTTCAAATGCAGCAAACATTCATCCCTTCCTTCAGTTTACTAAATTACACTATCAAGAGAGGTATCAAAAACTCAAGCAGCATGAAGTTCTTAATATTAGTGGTATTGATTGGCAACATATGGGAATGATTGATCCCAGTGGTTTACTGGCGAGATCACTACTACCTAATACGCCCTGGCGTCGTTTCTTCGACATCCTAGAACCATCATACGATGAACTGGTGTATGAGTTCTCGGCCACTTTCTATTATAAATATAATAGAAACCTTACCGATGAATCCATTCATTTTCAACTTTGTGGACAACATCATACTATGTCATTGACAGAATTCGCAGTTCGTCTAGGCATATATACAAATGAAGAAGCTAAACAACCCATTTTTACGGAGGCATCAACCTCTTATTCCTCCGCTGATATGGTAAGTTATTGGCAATGCCATTCATCAAAAGCATGGTGTGGCCACAATAGTGCTACGAGCTTCACAAACCCTTGTTATCAATATATGCACCGTGTGTTAGCCAACACTATCACGGGGCGCAAGCATAATCCACAAAGGGTTAAAAAAATCGAACTTTTCTATCTGCGTAGTATGTTTGAGCAAGTTCCTTGTAATATTGCCCACGGACTTGCTGGATATTTTTCTAGTCAAAAATCACAACCTCTGAAAAGTCTCATGGGAGGGTCTTACGTCACAAAGCTAGCACAATCATTAGGTGTCTTAAGTGATCAGATTATCCAGGGATTATCTCCACCAAAGGCACCTGGGATTGTAAATCCTTACACCATGAGGCTAATCCCTGTTCATATTGACACACTAACTCAACCATCCCGATCGGAGGGAACTTCAGTTACCTTAGAGAATACCTTCCCACAAAATTTACAACAATCATTTTTCCAATTTCCACCATCATCTTCTTATCAATTTGATATGCAGCCACTGCTGCCATACATACAAGAGCATATTACCACTAACGTATCACAACCATTAGCACCTAACGTTTCACAAGGCCACTCACCCATAATTTTTGAGGAGGATCCAATAATGCAAGAAATTTATGAAGACTTGATGCTTCAAGAACAGTTAGCATCGGAGTCTTTTCTGCCACATTCTCTCCAGTCACGGTTGGACGAAGTAGAACAACTGCCAACAACTAATATAGCAGGCCCAAGTACGGTGCCTCAAATGGATCTACGTCCAGATCAAATGGTAGTTGAAATAGCTAGGTTAAGCAATCAGGTCCAAGATTTGTCACGGCAAGTACAATGGCTGACAGAAAGGAATCAATGGTTGGAAAGTATGCTAGTTGCTCGTATGCAACTGGATCCACTACCTCCACTACCTGATAGTTTTGAGCCTGAAATTGATCCATTTCACGACATGTTCTAAATGTAATTTGCATGATAGACCGTTAAACAAACAATGCTATCTATGTTTTAATTCAATTGATGTTGTGTTATAGTGATGCTTATTTGACTTAAACTTATACTATGTTTACGCTCTTATTCATGCTTAGAGTTTTACACACGTACCATTTCAATTGTTGAAACAAAGCATCTTTCTTTGACCATGTCCATAATTTATCACTTGGCAAGATAAGCTATGCAGACTGTGCAACGAGTCAAGTAATTATGGGTGCACACATAATTATGAGATTCGATGCATGGAAACCATAGTGAGTCCCGTTAAGTGTGATGGCATAAAATCTAGAGTGATTAGATAACGAGGCGATTGTAATATCATGAGAACATGGTGGATACGCCGCTGGTACTTCCTATATATAAGTGTTCTGATTGTATTATTTGTCATAGCGTTATCCAAGTCACTTGAGGATTTTATGTTATCCCAGACCCATTTATGTTAACTTAAAGCCATCTATATTCATTTCCGTCTCTGATGAAGTATCCGTTGGAAAAATGAACTAGCTACTCATTTTTCGCTTCTGAAAGAGATATCCGTTGGGAAATGAATGACCGTTTGTTTAAATCATTCATTTCCGTTTCTGATGAAGTATCCGTTGGAAAACGAATTAACCATTCATTTTCGCTTCTGAAGAAATATCCGTTGGGAAATGAATGACAGTTTGTTTAAATCCTTCATTTCCGTTTCTGATGAAGTATCCGTTGGAAAATGAATTACCCATTCATTTTCGCTTCTGAAGAAATATCCGTCGGGAAATGAATGGTCCATTATTTGCTTATTTGTACACACATTTGTTTGCATAATATTTACATTACAAATCCAGCATAGCATAGTGCCATGCAAAACAAATTTCTATACAATGATGCTCGGAAATTCCTCGGAATTTCCAGCACCAAACAATGACTTGTTTATATTTCTAATCATTTTCTACGGTCTCTTTCGAATAAATTTCGGGACGAAATTTTCTAAAGTAGGGGAGAATGTAACAACCTTGATTTTCAAACATGTACTTGTTTGATACACATATCATATTTTGAGATGCAATTTATTTGATACATGTTTAGTTTTGTCGTTGCTGCATGCTTTGTCGGCCCGAACGCGTGGATGTTTACAATTTATCTTAGTTCTATACTTGTAAACAAGGCCGCACTAATTGCAAGGGCCAAACATGTCATTTAGTGGAAAGTATAAGTTAAGGGACCTATTTGTCATTCCCTAAAACTTGCCTGAAAGCTTTGATTTTGAGTTCGAGGACTAAAACCGTCATTTTTGGAAAGTACAAAAGTCCGGGGACTAAGTTGTCATTTTTGAAATTTTATAATTTTGGGTTAAAAGTGTAATTTTTGAAACTTATATTTTATATAAAATAAATAAATTTATGTTTTGAATTAAAGCCCAAGGACCATCCGGTCATTTTATCAAACTTATAGTTTAGGGATCATTCTTGTCATTTTGAAACCATTTTTCAGTTAAAAACCCTAACCGGGTTAAGTTTTATAAAAGGATTTCAAAATTTGAAACTAACTCAGTTTACTTTTTCAGTTAAACAAGTCCAGGGACTGTTCGTGACATTTTCGAAAATGATTTAACCGGATTAATTAACTCGGTTAGACTTTTTATTAAGAAATCATGTTTTTAAAACTAACTCTGTTAGGCATTCTGGTTATAAAGTGAGGGACCTGTTCTGTATATACTGAAACTTCAGGGACTAATCTCGTAACATTTCATTTAAACGGTTTTACACCGTATACGTTGCCGAAACCACTCCAAACCGCAAACAAACAACGCACACTGATCAACATTTCACACCTGCTTGTTCTTCTTGACAATTCGAAACCGTCCAAAAGTTCAATTTCACCAAACCATGCAAGGATGTTCCCGGTAATTCGAAAATTTTATAAAATTCATAGTGGGAATCGAATTGGCAGTTTCCGTATGTTTTTGAATCAATTAAACTCGTTAAATGGTTCCTGATACCTCTACGAACCTCACACGCACTTAGAAACACTCAAGCAATACCTATATCGTCTCTGTTCTTCGACTGTTACCTCGCCGGAGTTGCAGGCTCGCCGGACATAGCCGGAAGCACACCTGAGACGTTGACGGACCTCTTTTTCTTCGACACTTCGGTATATTTTCACCCGGTCATTGTTCATGCAACTTTAATTTAGAATTGATTCAACTTTGATAGGCTAATTATACGTGTTGACTTCTGTTGACTATCAATTTGGGGAAGATGATGATTTATATTTGTATTTTAAAATTTTATTTTAAAACAGTTAACAAAAGTATTTATATAAATTTGATATTAATGATATAAAATCCGATATTTTTATCTTATATTCCTGACATATTAGTGTATTTATTAAAAAATATAAAAGTTTGAAAAATATTTATATTTCTATGTTATTTAATTTAAAAACTGTTCTGAATTAAAATAATTATATTAATTCGATATTTTTGAATTAATTCATGAAATTTTTAGGGTAATTATTTTGAACAGTAAACCTTGTAAAAATAATTTTTTATAAATTTTTGACACTGTTTTCATATTTTTATAATTTAAACAGTTAAAGTACTTGTATATTAAATTTAAACTTTAATCTGTTAAATTAATTAGTTATATAAATGATGCCCTAAATTATTTTTATGATATTACCTGTATTATTCTGAGCATGTATAAAATTTATCACTGTTTGATAATTTATAGATTTATTTACATAAATTAAAACAGATAAATCACTTAATTAGGATTAATTGTTTTAATTAGATAATTAAATGATTTTGGCCTGAAATTTATTTTTATATTTTGTGAATGTTTTACTGAACTTATAAAAATCCAGAAACCATGTTTTGATATTGCATGTTATTTTTATATAATTAATTTCACAAAATCAGTTAAATCATATGATTTATAGAGTTAATTTAATTAAATTAAATACTCTGAGTTATGATTTATATAAAAAATTATTTTTGTAATTTTATACATGTTATGCTGAGATTATTAAAAAAATCAGAAACCATGTTTAATTATTTTGCATGTCAATAAACCTTATAAATCAGTTATGTGCAATTATCCTCTTAATTTCCAGATTATTATATAAAATTTATTCAAGGCCATAATATTTATTTTAAATCTGTAATATTGCATGTTAATTTTTAAAAATGATATTTCTAAGTTTCTGATTTAAATCAATTAATTAGACAATTATTTAGACAATTATTCAGTTATTCCATTTTTAAACAAATAATTAACTGTTTATTTTAAATATATTTATTTCTGCCATGATAATTATTTTAAATCTGAATTTTACTTATTATATAATTAAAATATTAATTTTAATTATTCTGCCCTAAAATAATTATTAGATAATTAAATTGTATAATTATCTTATTATTTTGAAAATACACATATATATTTTGTTGTTTAAATATACAAATAATAATATTTTACTTATCATTTGTATAACTTAGTATTTTATATAAATACTCCACATATTTATCAAATTACCAAGTGTTCCCCAAACAGATTGTCAAATCGTACAACACAAAACCTAGTCACCCGTTATTACAAATTTCAGTTTTACCCTTGTTAATGTTATGCCCCATATTGTTGTTTGGTGCATGTCTATATAGTAACGTGGAAAGACTTGTTCCCGCTAAACTCTCATCTTTACACTTATTTGGATTTATTTCACAAGCAAGGTGAGTTCATAGTCCCCATTTTCTGTTTTGCAACATTTTCGGGGTGAAACATATGTAATAATGTGATATAAGCTCATTTTCATTGTTGTGGCTACCTTGATTGTTTTCTTGCAATTGTTTGATTACTTGATGCTTAATTTACATTCATTAACTCCGATCAAGCCGAGCGGTACATTATAGCGCTATAGGGGGAACGCCTCACCCGACTTCACGGACGATTGTTATAGTTGTTGTTAGTGTTAGACATTATGCGAGGTCTGGGTGATCACTGCCGTGTCATGCAACATAGGTTTGAATGTTAACCAAGCGGGACTTGTTTCAATTAGTTGTTTTAAACATATCAAATGCCACAAAGTTAACTTTTATTTCATATCACATTATTGTTTATTACCAAAATCAAATAAAACACTATGAATTCACTCAACCGTTTGTTGACCCAATTTTTTTTTAACATATGTTTCAGGTGGTGATGCTTGAAGTTGATCACATAGGATTGCAAGTCAAGTGCCTTAGTTTCTAAATAAAAATCAAAGACTTTTGTGGACAATTTGTTGTTTGTTTGTAGTACTGTTTGGATATGAATGCAATTCTCTAAATCAACTTAATCATATTTCGACTTAAATTTAATCACCATGTGCTTATTGCATTCTACCATGTTTCGTGATGCCCTCGACGTTTCCGCCTCCGGTCAGGGTGTCACAGTAACGTTTAAAGTACCAAATGAAATCCACGGAATGGATTCCTAGTGTGCTTTAAATGCATGTACGCAATTTACAAGACAAATTAACGAACAATTTTGTGGTTATATGATATGTGTTTATGTGTTCTCCTCTATGTTTTTGTGTGTTACGATTTTTCAAATCCTCATAGAATCTTTCATATCTTCATATGAGGGATTCATAGTAGGATATTCAAAAAGTACTACCTTAAATCCTTATGGGCTTCTACGTAGTAGTTAAGACCCTTGGGTTATATAGTACCATTCCATGATTCGATGAGAGACCCTTGAGTGGTCTAGTCTAAAAGATTGATTCACAATTTGGTTAAAGAACAACATCTAGTGATGTAGCTGAACAGACTCCTTGATAGTCTATTTAGATCATTTATTGATTTAATTAAAAGGACTCTATGGCGGTCTAGTTACACTCATCACAGGTTTGTTCATTTGGTTTTACCCTACACATTATAAAATAGACTGTGTGAACTGTGCAAGGAATTGTCTAATTATGGACGCGTACATAATTATGAAATTTAGTGCATAGGAACCCAGTAAGATTTATTATGTGTAAGAACCGATAGTGACAAAAATAACGAAATGAGAACGATGTAATGGAGGTACGGTGGACGCACCAATGACGCTTCATATACTTGTATATAAGTGTCCCTCTTACATTGCAAACATAATGTTATTAAGGTTACTAGAAGTTCAAGAACCCTAACCAATGTTGTTCGATCTTTTCAACTTCATATTTCCAAGCTCTCACAAGTTTCCTCTAAATAAATTTCGGGACGAAATTTCCTAAAGTAGGGGAGACTGTAACACCTGTGCCTCCACGGCCATCAAACAAATACCGAACCAATGAAATATTATATTTCATACTTGGGATTTGTAAAAATATGTGTATCATTTGCACATATCAATTCTTGTTCAATTTCAAACTCTAAATCGCTTTCTGGAAGGTTATACGCGCACCGATGTGTAAATATAACCAGTTTAATGCAACAAACACTCCGGAATAGTGACATAGGCTTAACATACCATAAATAACCTTTACATAACTTAGAAATAAGTTTTGAAGGCTTTGGTATGGCAAAATCAAGTTAAATCGCTTACAGGGACTAAACTTGACAAACTGCGAAAGTATGCCAATTCGAACTGTAACAGACATTCCGGAGCATGACCATAAGTTAAACATACCATAAATACCCTTCACATAGCTTAGAAATAGGCTTTGAGGTGTTCGGTATGCTAAAATAAACTTTTGGGTCATTCAGGGACTAAAAGTGTCAAAAAGTGCACAAGTTTGCATTTTCGCGCATAACTTACGTTCTGAATACATCTGGACATCCAAAAATTTATGTAAGCATGACTACATTATATTTTAGTGTTCTCCATAAGAAAAATCCATTCGTCACGTCATTTGGATCGTTTTTCGCGCTTATGCGCATTCCGTCGTAATTAGCCGAACAACGCAACCGTACGGCTAAACGAACCGACATCCGAGATATTTTTGATAACATTTTAAGTTCCCTTTACTTTAAATTCATTTTAGAGCTTTTAAATGGGGTTAACGGGCCTTAAACACGTCGGAAAAGGCCTTATTACACTACAGGGACCAAATCTGCCATTTTTGAAACTTTATGTGTAGAAACTTTGAATCTGGTCCAAATTCAATTTTGCACATTTTTTAACAATACTATGGGCTGGTTTTGATGGCACATGGTATTACAATACCATGTGTGCTAAGTGTATGGCCAAGATCGCATCACATTTTCCTAGAAACGATCCTAACGGTTCGGGTATTCCTATAAATACCCATTCACCCCCATTGCTAAAATCACTAGAATCTTGATCTTAGGAACTCTAAGTTGAAACCATTGTTTCATACCTGAGATTCTTGGATCGAGATTAGCATTCGGGGACCCTTCGTAAGTATTCTTTCGTTCTTTTATTGCTTTTCGAGTCTTTCGAGTCTGAAAGTCAAACTTTGTTTGACTTTCTACATTGACCAGTTATGGTCAATGCGAAGTTCGTTTGAACTTCGCAACGTGAGTGTAATCACGTTGGTTATAGTCCCTTGGGACTATGCCTACTGATTACCACGTTGTCTAGGGTCGTAGGGTAAGCGATCTAATAAATCGCTTATACCTCGAACCCGACCCATTTGGTCGATCATTAGGATCCGACCAAATACATTAGGTGACCATAGTAGGTAGGGAATAACCTTCCGAGGTTATACCCTATGGTCGCTTCGTTTAAGTAGTTGTATGATAGGTAGTTTATATGCCTTAGGTAAATTACCAGAATACCCTTTTCATGTAAAATTGGTAATTAAGCATATGTAACCTAAACTTTTGTCACATAACTGATTTTGTAACATGTTTAGGCATATAACACTTGTCATAGGACTAGTTAGACGGTCCGAACGCGTTTCACGCGCACGACGCGTTAAAGTAGCATAAGCTACCTTAATGGGTCGCGATGGGTCGAAATCACTTAGGTTTGGTTTCATTGTAGTATGTAGGCCTTGTTAAACCATATCATATGAGTTCCAACAATCATTTGGTTTACCAAGCCTCATCCTATCCGATCTCCCGATTTAAGTCCGGTTTATTTGTATAGTTTTAGATTGCCGACTGATTCCGTGCTCCCTCTAGCTTTGTTTGGTTGTTGTTCAAGACCTCTAAGCATTCTCAGGCGAGTACATTATTCCCCTATTTTACTGCTTTCAATTGTTTTGGGGTGACTCATATGTGCTAAATGTTTTCGATGTTATAACGATGGTTTCAAAAACAATTAAGACGATTTGTACAAAACTAATAACGATTTCAAAAAGTGAACAAACTTGTTGGTTGTATTTACATAACAAATGACATTCATTAGCAATGATCAAGCCGACCAGTATTAGGTTATGGTACCATAGGATCTGACAAGTCCCGTTATTTACTACACCCGTAGTTATGTGTGGGTGTTGTGGGTAGCGACTGAATCTGTAATTGTTAATTTACTCTTTGGTAAGGGTTTATTAATGCGAGTTGTTAATTTACTCTTTGGTAAGGGTTTATTAATGCGAGTTATTAATCTATCCTTTGGTAAGGGTTTATTAATGCGAATTGTTAATCTATCCTTTGGTAAGGGTTTATTAATGCGAGTCAAGAAGGTTTGAATGTTATTAGCGAGACGACCATTTAAGTAGTTTCACGACCTAAAACGAATTAAACGATTGGGTAAACGATAGGTTTTCACACGATGTTTTAACGATTGGGTAAACGATTGGCTTCAAAGCGATATACGATATTATTTTGGTTACATATTACATGGTTTACATTTGACACAAAAACACTTTTGACATTGGTTATACATATTACATGATTTACATTTGGGCATGAACATTACTTTGGTGGTTTGGTTTGGATTAAGTGATTAAGTAACAATGCGTGTGGAATTTGATACAAGCATGGTGGATACGCCGCTGGTACTTCCTATATATAAGTGTTTGTATGGTATTACATATTGTAGCGTTATTTGAATCATTTCAGTTTGAGACATAGAACATTTTATACAAGTAACATACTTTTCACAAGACATTTATTTACAAACAACTTATCTTATACAAACTCATTTACATGGTTATTCATTTAATCATGCATTATTCTCTTATTTATACATATCACCTAAACTTATTATTTTTCAAATGATTTACAAAGACAAAGCAAATTACAAGGTTCATGACTAAACATTTTCTTAAACAGAAGTCATGAATCTTATTTTCACAAAACCTATGTACTCGCCAGCATTTCTTTGCTGACCTCGTTTTCACATATGTTTCAGGTATTGTTGAATGATATCGATTGATAAGATGCATGCTCACATAGGACTGGACAAGGCCTTAGTGACTCAATAACAATGATAGATTATGTTTAAATTGTATATTTAGATTTCCAGACGATGTAATTATTCAATGTTTAATAAAACGAAACACTTTTGATATCCATGGTTATGAAACATTAATTCTGTTGCAACACGCCCCGATGTTTCCGCCGCGATTTGTTGTTTTACGCGGTCGGGGTGTGACACAACCCATGTGGACGGGCCACGTTTTGCTGGTAGAAACGTGGGTTGGCAATTTTGACAACCTTAAAGGGTTTAATCTTTTGTGAATAAAATAACTTTAACTTTTTGGCTTATCCTGTGTTGATACCCTTGTTAATATTTTACTTTCCAACTGTTGTGATGTTCATTTTGTTCAAACTTATCAAGTAAAGAAAATTTAAGAAATATCCCCAAAAACTTTAGGATATGTTCAAGGATAACATATCCCATAATCGATAATTTCTGAAAAATAATATAGTTTAGGGATCATAAGTTCAGTTGTCAAAGGGTAAGGGTTATTTAAATAATGAATAAAATCAAAATAGTTAAGGATCATACCTGAGAATCCAAGTTAGGATCCTATCCTTTAACACTTATAATCAGGATAACCCAAAAGACAAACCTTAGTAGAAAGTAAGGATCAAGGATCCTTGGTCATTTATCTCCAAAAACCTGAAATAGGATACAACTTGGGACTAAGCCAATATAAGATAAGAGTTAGTAACTGGGGACAAGCCCAACAATTCTGGGGACAAGCCCAATATACTAGGGACAAGCCCAAAAGATAACTGGGGACAAGCCCAAAGGATAAATGGGGACAAGCCCAAAGGATAACTGGGGACAAGCCCAAAGGATCGTATGTAAACTGGAGTATGGCCCTCACTGGCGACTATCCAAACTTAGTGACATGAAAATGCCAAAACCTTAGCTAACGTGAAAACGTTAGAAACCTTAGGAACGGATGTATGGTACGTCTACCATTATACGTAGGATCCTGAATATAGCCAGTACAATGAAATTGTCAGCCCCTAAAGCGAGAACTGGTCCCATTGCCATGAACTATACCAGGATCATCGTGCGCTACTGGCGAAACTGGGGACAGGCCCAAACTGGGGTCAAGCCCAAATAACTGGGGTCAAGCCCAAATAACTGGATACTTCTGTGGATACTCAATCCTTAGTTAAGGATACCTGAACCTTCAAAACTCAGAAACAAGTGAAAGGAGGATAAAGGATACATGATCCTTATCCTTATATAGGATAATTAAAAAAAATGAAATAGTAAGAGATCAGAATATTACCAGAGTGAGGATCATCTGTCCTGTAAGGATCCTTCAAGGATACTAGTCAGGTGAGGATCATGGATCCTTATCACATGAAGTATTTCTTCAAGTGGACAGCATTCCAAGCTCTTGGTAGCAAATCACCTTTCATTGTTAGCAATCTATATGCCCCCTTTCCTGCCTCAGCTTCAATCAAGTAAGGGCCTTCCCACTTTGGTGCTAGCTTTCCATCAGCAGGATTGGTGGTATTTTGAAATGCTTTCCTTAATACCATATCACCAACTTGGAATTTCCTGATCCTGACATTTTTGTTGTAGGCTCCAGCCATCCTTTGTTGATAACTAGCTATCCTTATCCTTGCCAAATCCCTGATTTCTTCTATAGTATCCAGGTCTTGAACCAAGTTTTCAGCATTTTCTTCAGGATCACGAATGCTTGTTCTTGCAGTTGGAACCACCATTTCTGTAGGGATCACTGATTCTGCCCCAAATACCAAGGAAAACGGAGTTTGGCCAGAAGCATTCTTGGGAGTTGTCCTATCAGCCCAAAGCACATAAGGTAGTTCTTCTGCCCATTTTCCTTTTTTGCATCCAAGCTTCTTCTTCAAATTGTTGATGATGATCTTGTTGGATGATTCTGCCTGACCATTAGCTTGTGGGTGGACTGGTGTTGATGTTATCATCTTAATCTCCCAGCTGTCACAAAAGTTAGTAGTTCTATTCCCAATAAATTGGGATCCATTATCACAAACAATTTCAGAAGGGATACCAAATCTAGTAATAATGTTTCTTTTAATAAAGGATATAACTTCCTTTTCTCTGACTTGAGCAAAGGCTTCAGCCTCTATCCACTTAGAGAAGTAATCAGTCATAGCAAGCATGAATACTTTTCCACCAGGTGCCTTAGGAAGCTTTCCAACTATATCCATTCCTCATCTCATGAATGGCCAGGAAGAGGATATAGGGTGCAAGAGCTCTGCTGGTTGGTGAAGGATATTACTATGCCTCTGACAAGGATCACACTTCTTGGCATACTCTACAGCATCCTTCTTTATAGTGGGCCAATAGTATCCTGTTCTCAGGATCCTTAAGAATAATGCCCTGCCCCCAGTGTGGTTTCCACAATCTCCTTCATGGAAATCCTTTAGGACTTCTTGGATTTCAGGATCCTCAATGCATCTTAGATATGGTCCTGCAAGAGATCGTTTATACAACATATTATTCAATATTGTAAATTGAGATACCTTATTTTTGAAAGCCCTTAGGTTTTCTCCTGTAGGAATTTCTCCATGTTGTATGTATCTCATGATTGGGAGGATCCATGATCCTGAATGAGATTGAGTATCATCACTAGGGATGAGTGCAGAATCTTCTCCTATCTCCATAGCTACATGATCCTCAATAGCAGGGGTCAGGATATGGATAATAGGGATCTTGATATCCTCCGGGATCTTCAAAGACGATCCTAGATTGGCTAATGCATCAGCTTCTGCATTCTCTTCCCTTGGTACCTGTGTCAAACTAAAGGATACAAAAGAGAGTGCCAATTCTTTGACTATCTCCAAATATTTGATTAGCTTTTCACCTTTAACAGCATAGGATCCATTAAAGTGATTAGTGATTAATAATGAATCTACATGTACCTCAAGATACATGATCCTCATATGCTTAGCAATTTGCAAACCAGCTATCAAGGCTTCATACTCAGCCTCATTGTTGGTAGTTTGAAATTCACAACCTATAGAGTGGGGTATTATGTCCCCCTGTGGCGATTTTAGTAGTATTCCAAGTCCTGTGCCTTTTTCATTGGAGGCTCCATCAGTGAAGAGAATCCAAGGATCCTTAGTCTCTTCAAGTTGTTGGACTTCTAACTCAGCTTCCTTTTGCAAGTCACTACTAAAATCTGCCACAAAGTCAGCTAAGGCTTGGGATTTGATGGCAGTCCTTGGTTCATATCTTATATCATATGCACTCAGCTTCACTGCCCACTTAGCCATCCTTCCTGACATTTCAGGTTTCCTGAGAAAATTCTTAATTGGAAAATTAGTCTTAACAATAATGGCATGAGTCTCAAAATAATGTCTCAATTTAGTAGATGCCATAATTAATGCAAGGATAAGTTTTTCTAAGTGTGAATACCTGGATTCAGCATCAAGTAAACTCTTACTTACATAATAAACAGGATGTTGTGTACCTTGGTGATCCTTAACAAGGACCGAACTTAATGATTTCGAGGATACTGCTAGGTATAAGGATAATACGTCTCCCTTTTCTGGTTTCATCAAAGCCGGGGCTGAGGATAGGTAATCCTTAAGAGCTTTAAGGGCATTTTCATGCTTCTCAGTCCATTCAAATTTCTTGTTCTTCCTTAGGATGTCATAGAATTCCTTGCACTTTTCTAAGGATTTGGATATGAATCTGTTCAAGGCTGCGATCCTGCCTGTCAATCTTTGTACATCCTTAGCATTGGCAGGAGATTTGATATTCACAATAGCCTTGATTTGTTCTGGACTTGCTTCAATGCCCCTCTTTGTCACCATATATCCTAAGAATTTACCTGCCTTAACACCAAAATGACACTTGGAAGGATTTAGTTCCATATTAAATTTATCAAGGATATTGAATGCTTCCTCCAAGTCCTTAAGGTGATCCTCAGCTTTCTTGGACTTAACCACCATGTCATCAATATAGACTTCCATAGTGTGTCCAATTTGTGCCTTGAACATCATATTGACAAGCCTTTGGTAAGTAGCACCTGCATTCCTTAGTCCAAATGGCAATGCAATATAACAATATATACCAGTTGGGGTCATAAAGGCTGTATCCTCTTGATCAGATGGTTCCATCTGAATTTGTTGAAATCCAGATGAAGCATCCATAAAAGTCAACAACTCATGACCCGCGGTAGCATCCACCATGGAGTCAATGTGGGGTAATGGGAAAGGATCCTTGGGACATGCCTTGTTTAAATCAGTAAAATCGACACACACCCTCCACTTTCCATTTTTCTTTTGAACAACAACCACATTGGCTAACCATCTTGGATACTTAACCTCTCTTATCATACCTGCTCGAAGTAGTTTATCTACCTCTTCCTGGATAATAGCATTCCTTTCAGGTGCAAACTTCCTCCTCTTTTGATGAATTAGCTTGAATGACCTGTCAATGCAAGTTTATGAGTAATTATATCCTTAGATATACCTGTCATGTCTTCATGTGTCCAGGCAAAGGTAGTTTTCCTTCTTTTAAGGAAGGATACTAGCTCCTGTTCAATGTCGCTAAGGATCCCTGATCCTATGAAGATCTTGGATTCAGGATCATCAGGATCCATGAGAATTTCTTTCAAATCCTGCTCTCTTGCCTCCAAGACATCTCTTGAAGGATACTTTAATTGTTATTGCTCCCTTGGTCTTGAGGCTAGCTTCATTGATGAGGTATAGCAATTCTTAGCTTCTTGTTGATCACTCTCAATTTTCACCACTCCCCAAGGACTTGGAAGCTTTACACATTGTTGATAGGTGGATGGAACTGCCTTCATATCATGTATCCATGGCCTGCCAAGGATAACATTGCAACATGATAAGCAACAATAACACAAAATTTTTGATAAGAATGTAATCCTTCAATATAGATTGGGAGTTTGATGTACCCCAATGTATTCTTAGTTTCTCCACTGAATCCCACAAGTACTGAGGATCTTGGGATAATATCAGACTCCGGGATATTCATCTTCTTGAGGACATCAAGCTGAATGATGTTCACAGAGCTTCCTCCATCTATAAGGATCATGCGAACAAAGTGGTTAGAAATAAACAATGTAATTACAAGACCATCATGATGAGGATCCTGGACATCAAGACGATCGTCCTCATCAAAAGTTATGATCTTATCCTTGGTGACAGTGGACGTCCGGATGGGTCTATCTCCATTATCCATCTTGGTTTCCTTGGCATGTCTCTTGGCTGCTGAAAAGGAAGTACCACAAATGTCTGATCCACCGGATATGAAGTTTATAACTTGTGCATCTGCTGGAGGAGCAGGAGCCTTTTCCGGGATCCTTTCAGGATCCTGGATCCTTGACTTCTTCCGTCCCAAGAGTTCCTTCAAATGCCCCTTGCTCAACAAGTAACCAATTTCCTTTCTCAGTGCAATACACTCTTCAGCGAGATGCCCAAAATCCTCATGATATGCACACCACTTGGACTTATCCTTTGTAGCGGCTGGTTTATCACTTTTCCTTGGCCACCTAGCTTTCTCACCTAGATTCTGCATTGCAAGTATTAGTTCATTGTTATCAACAGAAAAACAGTATTCAGAAATAGGAGGATAATCCTCATCATCCTCTTCTTGTTCTACTGAATGCACATTCTGGTTATCAGACTTGAGGATCCTTAGTTTCTTCAAGGATCCTTAGTTTCTTCAAGCTGTTGGACTTCTAACTCAGCTTCCTTTTGCAAATCACTACTAAAATCTGCCACAAAGTCAGCTAAGGCTTGTGATTTAATGGCAGTCCTTGGTTCATATCTTATATCATATGCACTAAGCTTAACTGCCCACTTAGCCATCCTTCCTGACATTTCAGGTTTCCTGAGAACATTCTTAATTGAAAAATTAGTCTTAACAATAATGGCATGAGTCTCAAAATAATGTCTTAATTTAGTAGATGCCATAATTAATGCAAGGATAAGTTTCTCTAAGTGTGAATACCTGGATTCAGCATCAAGTAAACTCTTACTTACATAATAAACAGGATGTTGTATACCTTGGTGATCCTTAACAAGGACCGCACTTACTGCCTTTGAGGATACTGCTAAGTATAAGGATAATATATCCCCTTTTTCTGGTTTCATCAAGGCCGGGGCTGAGGATAGGTAATCCTTAAGAGCTTTGAGGGCACTTTCATGCTTCTCAGTCCATTCAAACTTCTTGTTCTTCCTCAGGATGTCATAGAATTCCTTGCACTTTTCTGAGGATTTGGATATGAACCTGTTCAAGGCTGCGATCCTTCCTGTCAATCTTTGCACATCCTTAGCATTGGCAGGAGATTTGATATTCACAATAGCCTTGATTTGCTCTGGACTTGCTTCAATGCCCCTCTTTGTCACCATATAGCCTAAGAATTTACCTGCCTTAACACCAAAATGACACTTGTAAGGATTTAGTTTCATATTAAATCTATCAAGGATATTGAATGCTTCCTCCAAGTCTTTAAGGTGATCCTCAGCTTTCTTGGACTTCACCACCATGTCATCAATATAGACTTCCATAGTGTGTCCAATTTGTTCCTTGAACATCATATTGACTAGCCTTTGATAAGTAGCACATGCATTCCTAAGTCCAAATGGCATAGCAATATAACAGTATATACCAGTTGGGGTCATAAAGGTTGTATCCTCTTGATCGGATGGTTCCATCTGAATTTGCTGAAATCCAGATGAAGCATCCATAAAAGTCAACAACTCATGACCCGCGGTAGCATCCACCATGGAGTCAATATGGGGTAATGGGAAAGGATCCTTGGGACATGCCTTGTTTAAATCAGTAAAATCGACACATACCCTCCACTTTCCATTTTTCTTTTGAACAACAACCACATTGGCTAACCATCTTGGATACTTAACCTCTCTTATCATACCTGCCCGAAGTAGTTTATCTACCTCTTCCTGGATAATGGCATTCCTCTCGGGTGCAAACTTCCTCCTCTTTTGATGAGTTGGCTTGAATGACCTGTCAATGCCAAGTTTATGAGTAATTATATCTTTAGATATACCTGTCATATCCTCATGTTTCCAGGCAAAGGTAGTTTTCCTCCTCTTAAGGAATGATACTAGATCCTGCTCAATGTTGCTAAGGATCCCTGATCCTATGAAGACTATGGATTCAGGATCATGAGGATCCATGAGGATTTCTTTTACATCCTGCTCTCTTGCCTCCAAGACATTTCTTGAAGGATACTTTAATTGCTATTGCTCCCTTGGTCTTGAGGTCGGCTTCATTGATGATGTATAACAATTCTTAGCCTCTTGTGGACCACTCTTAATTTTCACCACTCCCCATGGACTTGGAAGCTTTACACACTGATGATAGGTGGATGGAACTGCCTTCATATCATGTATCCATGGCCTGCCAAGGATAACATTGCAACAAGATAAGCAATCTATAACACAAAATTTTTGATAAGAATGCAATCCTTCAATATAGATTGGGAGTTTGATGTCCCCCAATGTATTCTTAGTTTCTCCACTGAATCCCACAAGTACTGAGGATCTTGGGACAATATCAGACTCCGGGATATTCATCTTCTTGAGGACATCAAGCTGAATGATGTTCACACAGCTTCCTCCATCTATAAGGATCCTGCGAACAAAGTGGTTAGAAATAAACAATGTTATTTCAAGATTGTCATGATGAGGATCCTGGACATCAACACGATCATCCTCATCAAAGGTTATAATTTTATCCTGGGTAACAACGGAGGTCCGGACGGTTCTGTCTCCATTATCCATCTTGGTTTCCTTAGCATGTCTTTTTGCTGCTGAAAAGGAGGTACCACAAATGTCTGATCCACCGGAAATGAAGTTTATAACTTGTGCATCTGCTGGAGGAGCAGGAGCCCTTTCCGGGATCCTTTCAGGATCCTGGATCCTTGACGTTTTTCGTCCCAAAAGTTCCTTCAAATGCCCCTTGCTCAACAAGTAACCAATTTCCTTCCTTAGTGCAATACACTCTTCAGTGAGATGCCCGAAATCCTCATGATATGCACACCACTTGGACTTATCCTTTGTAGCAGCTGGTTTATCACTTTTCCTTGGCCACCTAGCTTTCTCACCTAGATTCTGCATTGCAAGGATTAGTTCATTGTTATCAACAGAAAAACGGTTTTCAGAAATAGGAGGATAATCCTCATCATCCTCTTCTTGTTCCACTGCATGCACATTTTGGTTATCAGACTTGTTGTAGGACTTGGATTTGTTGTTCATGAAGTAGGATCCTTGTTTCTCCTGTTTTGAGGATCCTGTCAATCTATCCTGGATCCTTTTGTCATTCTCTAGGCGGACGAACCTAAGGTCCCTGGTTCTTACTTCATCAAGATTCCTGCAAGGGGTCATAACAAGATCATCATAGAACAATGAATCCCTAAACAATCCCATTTTAAAGGCTTCTACAGCCATAGCAATATCCAAGTTAGGAATATCTAAGGATTCTTTACTAAACTTAGTGATATAATCTCTAAGTGATTCATTTTGACCTTGTGTTACCCTATATAGATCACCAGTTAATCGTTCAAACTTTCTACTACAAGAGAATTGACTATTAAACAAATTAACTAGATTAGCAAATGAAGTAATAGAGTAAGGGGGAAGACTTAGTAGCCATTTAAGAGCAGATCCTGTGAGTGTGGATCCAAATCCCTTGCATAGACATGCTTCTTTTAACCTTTCAGGAATTGGATTGATCTCCATCCTCTCCCTGTATTGAGCTACATGCTCCTCTGGATCCGTTGAACCATCATACAGTTTCATGGATGGTATCTGGAATCTTTTGGGTATCTCAGCATCACATAAGGGTGGTGCAAAACGAGATATCCTATGGCTACCATCTGCAATTTCAGGAATGGGTTTAACCACTCCTGGTACACTGGATATCATATCCTTAAGCTTCTGTAGCTCCCTAGCCATAGCCTGATTGATACCTGTATCCTGCATAGAGCCATGGTTAGTGTTATATGAATTATTAAAAGTGTTACCTCCCACAGGATTCGTGTTTGGAATTCCAGATGTGAATCCATATTGACGGGACTCTGGTATGATTGAAGGACCAGAGGAAGCAATGGTCTGCATTGGTATGAAGTCTCCTTGATGAACATCCGAGCTTGGAGGCTGCATACTTCTCAAGAATCCTTGATCCTGAAAGATGTTGGATCCTTGAGGCTGAGATGATCCTTGAACTTGAAAGGATCCTTGGGGCATAGAGGATCCTTAGATCTGCGAGGATCCTTGGACCTGGGAGGATCCTGGGATCTGGGAGGATCCTTGGACCTGGGAGGATCCTTGGATCTGGGAGGATCCTTGGATCTGGGAGGAACCTTGGACCGGGTGCATTCCTAAATATCCTCCTGAGCTGATGAAGGATCCCTGATGCTGAAAAGAGGATCCCGATGGCTGAGAGCAGGATCCTTGAGGTTGGAAGTGAGAGCCAAATGCCTGACTCATAGTTGTCATTCCATAACGCCTTTCTGATGGACCACTTTGATACTGGATGCCCGGAACTGCCGATTGTAGGGTAGTTACAACTGGAGTGTCAAAATTCAATGACCTTGGTATCAGAGGAGAATGATCCTCCACTGATTTCTTCTGTTTCTTGATATCACCAATCTCTTGGAAGATCCGTTCATTGGTTTTGTCCTGCTCTTGCATGCGATCCCTCATCTGCAAAATCAGATTAAAAAGATCATTAGTAGTAGGATTAGTGGAAACAGGGGAAGTTGGTGGTTTTTGGAAAATGGGGGTTTGTCTCTTCGTAGCATTCTCAGCATTCTTCTGGGATCCAGAAGGTGGTGGAGGCAAAGGAGGAACGCCTTGTGAAGAACTGATTGCCGGCATAGAGCTTGAGGTATTTTTTGTTGAGGAAGCCATTTGCTTGATTGTAACGAACCGAAATGATCACTGTTTTGGTCAAAAATCACACAAGGATAATGCAACCAAATCTGATTTTGTGAGGTATGATGCTTGGTTAATTGTATGAACGACTAGTATATGAAATCAACGATGAACACCGAGATTTATACGAGGAAAAAGCCCTTGATCTTTAGAAGATCTCCGGCATAAAAAACCTCGGGTGATGGAAACTACCGATCACCAAATATATTGCTGAAACAATAGTGATCCTTGTACAACTTCGGAAGAAAACAAGCTCAATACAACGAATTTCTAGTGTAAGTGTGTGTTTTTGCTAAGTGTTTGCAGAGAATTCGAGTGTTATGTGTTTTTGGTGTGGTGTGTACGACTTATGCCTTCATTGAGTTGTTTTCCCCTTAAAAAGATAAGAAATAAACAACTAACTTCCCGAAAAAGGTGGAAGTCACCCATGACCACCACTAACGGTTATTTATTCAATATGGACGTGCCTAAAAGCATATTCCACGAGATTCCAGCAAAGGAGTGGTCCACTACGTCCATTACCTGCATTTAAACATTAAAAACGTGACAATTGTTAGAAAACATAAGTTCTGTTAAGGATCCTGATCCTCAGACTCGTGATCCTCAGACGCGTGATCCTCAGACTCTGGATCCTCAGACTATCTGCATCATCCATTAAGGATCCGTGATCCATGCCCAGTCTCAGGATAGATGATCCTTAGCATAAAATTCATGCCCTAACAATTGCCCCCAATATGGCAGTTGTGATAAGGATTCACAGCTGTCATATTTCCGTTAGAAGCGAACTAGCCGTTGCTGCTGGTATCTAGTCGTTACATTGCCTGTCATCACTGATAAGACCTGCTATAATGATCATTGCAAAATATAGAGTTAGAGATAACTCCTCAAATGCCTTTACAGATCAGAAGATCCTTCCGTTCATGGAGAATGAATCCTTCTACACCATTTGCTATTAACCTTCCTGCACTTTAATTTCTGCATAGACACTTTAACTGTTAGATAGCCTTATCCGGCTTGGGTGGATGGTCCACGGTTTTGCTGGTGAAATCCAGGCCAGATGATTTGATACATAATGAATGGGTAATAACATTAAACATTTTTAGCTACAACTGTTGTTGTTTCTTTCCTCTTTATTTTTCATGTATGCTTTCTATTTTCAAAGATATCATCGCCAAACAACTGGAAAGTTATTGGAAATCTGATGATAATGTTAAACTTTTAACAGAAAACTTGAAGTGTTCGAACAAATGTGGATCAATGATCACTAACCAAAAAGGATAAGAGACAACTTACAGCTTGGAAAAAGTTAGAATATAACATACCAGAGAATCCAAGTTAGGATTCTATATCCTTGTAAATTATTGCTAAATAAGCAAACTATGAAAAGTAAAGCTTTTAGGATCAAGGATCCTTATCGTCAGAACTTGTATAACTTTAGACAGTAGTTTCTAGGGTGAAGGATCAGGGATCCTTGAACAATAGGCAGGATAATGGGTGGTGGATGGATCCTCTGTTTGGCGGATGAAGCCACTCGTTATCCTTCCGTCTTTTATTTTCTGCACTACAAAGACCCGTAAACAATGGACACCCTTTGCCAACCCATGTGGACGGGCCACGTTTTGCTGGTAGAAACGTGGGTTGGCAATTTTGACAACCGTAAATGGTTTAACCTTTTGTGAATAAAATAACTTGAACTTTTTGGCTTATTTTGTGTTGATATCCTTGTTAATATCTTATTTTCCAACTGTTGTAATGTTCATTCTGTTTATACTTATCAAGCCTGGAAAAATTAAAAAATATATCCAAAAAGTTTAGGATATGATCAAGGATCACATATCCCATAACCGATAAGTTCTAAAAAGTGATATAGTTTAAGAATCACAAGTTCAGTTGTCAAGTATAAGGGTTATTCAAATGAATAATGAATAAAATCAAAATAGTTAAGGATCATACCTGAGAATCCAAGTTAGGATCCTAACCTTTATCATTATAAACAGGATAACCATAAGACAAACCTTAATGGAAGGTAAGGATCAAGGATCCTTGGTCGTTTGTCTCCAAAAACCTGAAATAAGATACAACTTGGGACTAAGCCAATATAAGATAAGAGTTAGTAACTGGGGACAAGCCCAACAAACTGGGGACAAGCTAAAATAAACGGATGTAAACTGGGGTCAAGCCCATATAAACGGATGTAAACTGGGGTCAAGCCCATATAAACGGATGTAAACTGGAGTATGGCCCTCACTGGCGACTATCCAAACTTGAGCGACATGAAAATGCCGAAACCTTAGCTAACGTGAAAACGTTAGAAACCTTAGGAACGGATGTATGGTACGTCTACCATTATACGTAGGATCCTGGGTACAGCCAGTACAATGAAATTGTCAGCCCCTAAAACGAGTACTGGTCGCACTGCCTTGAACTGCACCAGGATCATCGTGCGCTACTGGCGAAACTGGGGACAAGCCCAAATAACTGGGGACAAGCCCATAAACTTTGGAGAGTTGGCCAACCACTTTGATCTTCTGTAAAATGATAACAACTCTACAAAAGCTTAAACTTTGTGAAAATAGATGTTAACTGATTAACATCTTTAACTTATGATAAGTAATAAGTATAAAATGAATGAAAATGAAAATGAAAGTAATGTGTTACCAAATGTAGAATCATATATCCTTTGAGGATCCTGGATCCTTAATCAGAATACCGGTATCGCTGAGGATCCCTGATCCTTCTTACTTAGTATTTTTTGAGATGAACAGCATTCCAAGCTCTTGGTAGGAGATCACCATCCATTGTTAACAAATGATATGCCCCCTTTCCTGATTCAGCTTCAATTAGATAGGGGTCTTCCCACTTTGGTGCTAGCTTGCCATCAGAAGGATTTGTAGTGTTCTGGAATGCTTTTGTTAGCACAAAATCACCAACTTGAAATCTTCTAATCCTGACATTCTTGTTGTATGCTCCAGCCATTCTTTGTTGATAACTGGCCATTTCCTTTTTTCTGACTTTGAGCAAAATCTTCTTCTTAGGATGCAGATGTTATATTGGTTGGTGTAGAATATTACTGTGTCTTTGACAAGCATCACACTTCTTTGCATAATCCACAACATCCTTCTTCGTGGTAGGCCTATAGTATGTTGTTCTAAGGATCCTTGAGAATAGTGCTCTGCCCCCAGTGTAGTTTCCACAGTCTCCTTGACTTTGAAAGCTTTAGGATTTTGTCCTGTAGGGATCTCTCCATGTTGTATATATCTTAGGATTGGAAGGATCCAAGATCCTGAATTCGACTGTGCAGGATCACCAGGTATGATTGCAGAATCCTCCACTATCTCCATGGCTACGTGATCCTCAATCGCAGGAGTTAAAACATGGGTGATGAGTATTTTTCACATCTTCTGGCATCTTTAGGAATGATCCAAGGTTAGTTAAAGCGTCAGCTTCTGCATTTTCTTCCCTGGGTACCTGTGGTAGACTGAAAAAAGCAAAAGAATCTGCCAGTTTCCTGACTCATGATTAGTGGTTTGGAATTCCATGCAGTGGATTGGGGTATAATGTCCCCCTGTGGCGATTTTGGTAGTGTGCCTTGTCAAGTTCCTTTAACATTTGAAGCTCCATCCATGAAGAGTGTCTAAGGATCCTTGGTCTTCTCAAGTTATTGAACTTTTAATTCAGCTTCCCTTTGTAGATCACTACTGAAATCAGCCACAAAGTCAAGTAAAGCTTGGGACTTGATTGCCCATTTTGCCATTCTACCTGACATTTGAAGTTTCCTGAGAAATTAAATCAAGAATTAATTTCTCTAAATCAGAGTACCTGGCCTCAGCATCAAGTAGAATATTACTTACATAGTATACCGGATGTTGAGAGCCTTCATGATCCTTAACTAGGATCACACTTACTGCTTTAGCTGAAATAACAAAGTATAAGCATAACGATTATCCATTTTCTGGTTTCATCAGGGCTGGTGCTCTTCTTGGATAATGGCATTCTTTCGAGTGCAAACTTTCTCCTGTCATATCTTCATGTTTCCAAGCGAAGGTAGACTTTCTTCTTTTCAAGAAGGATATTAAATCCTGCTCAATACTGTCTAGGATCCCGGATCCTATAAAAATTTTGGATTCAGGATCCTCTGGGTTCAACAAAATATCCTTGACGTCTTGCTCCTTGGAGGTTGGCTTCAATGAAGAAGTGTAACAGTTCTTGCCTCCTGCTGATCACTTTCAATCTTCACCACATCCCATAGAGTTGGGAGCTTGACACATTGATGATACGTTGAGGGGACTGCCTTCATATCATGTATCCATGGCACCGTCGTGATGAGGATCCTGAATGTCCGCATAGTTATCCTCATCATATGATATCACTTTCTGCTGGGTAAGGAGGGAGGTCCGAACAGGTCTGCCCCCATTCTCCATCTTTGTTTCCTTTGCACGTCTCTTAGCTGCTGAGAACCTCCGGAGATGAAATGGATGATTTGAGCATCGGATGGTGGAGGAGGAGCTTTTTCAGGAACTTTCTCAGGATACTTGATCCTTGACTTTTTCCTTCCGAGCAATTCCTTCAAGTATCCTTTGCTCAAAAGATAACCTATCTCCTTCCTTAATGCTATGCACTCATCTGTGAGATGACCAGAATCCCCATGGTAAGCACACCATTTCGATTCGTATTTGGTGGCAGGCAGTTTGTCATTCTTCCTTGGCCACCTAACCTTGTCACCTAAACTCTGCATAGAAAGGATTAGTTCATTATTATCAGCAGGAAAACAATATTCAGAAATAGGAGGATAATCCTCATCATCTTCCTCTTGTTCCACAGCATGCACATTCTGGTTGTCATGCTTGGAGTATTGCTTGGATCAGTTATCCTTGAGATAGGATCTTTATTTGTCTTGCTTTGAGGATCCTGACAATCTCTCGTGGATCCTTTTGTCATCCTCTAAACGGATGAACCTAAGGGCCCTGTTTCTTTCCTCATCTAAGTTCCTGCAAGGGGTCATGACAAGATCATCATAGAACATTGAATCCCTAAGCAAACCCAATTTAAAGGCTCCTAGAGCTGTAGCAATATCTAAGTTAGGGATTTCTAAGGATTCTTTACTGAATTTAATTATGTAATCTCTAAGTGATTCATTATGACCTTGAGTTACCCTATATAAATCACTAGTTAATCGTTCAAATCTCCTACTGCATGAGAATTGGCTATTAAAAAAATTAACTAGATTAGCAAATGAAGTAATAGAGTAAGGAGGAAGACTTAGCAGCCATTTTAACACTGATCCGGTAAGTGTGGATCCAAAGCCCTTGCACAAGCAACCAAATTTGGTGTCTGAAACCTCTTCGGTATCTCTGCATCATAAGTAGTTGGTGCAAAACGAGATATCTTGTGGCTTTCATTAGGAATTTCAGGAATGGGCTTAACCACTCCTAGAACGTTGGATAATATATCTCTAAGTTTCTTCAATTCCTTAGCCATAGCTTGGTTGATACCTGTATCCTGCACAAAGCCATGGTTAGCATTGCAAAAATTATTCAAAGTGTTACCTCCTGAATGATTCAAGTTTGGAATTCCAGATGTGAATCCATGTTGGCGGTATTCTGGCATAACCGAGGGACCAGAGGAAGCAATGGTCTTCATCGGTATGAAGTCTCCTAGATAAACATCTGAACTTCCGGGTTGCACACTCCTTAAGTATCCTTGATCCTGGGAAATGTTGGATCCTTGAAGTGCTGTGAATGTAGGTCTTGGAGGATAATCCATGGATCCGGAGACCTGAGATGAAGATCCTTGAACCTGGAAGGAGGAACCTTGAACCTGAGAGGATCCTTGAACCTGGGAGGATCCTTGAGGCTGGGAGGAGGATCCCTGAACCTGAGAGGATCCTTAAACCTGAGAGGATCCTTGAACCTGAGAGGATCCTTGAACCTGAGAGGATCCTTGAACCTGGGAGGAGGATCCCTGAACCTGAGAGGATCCTTGAACCTGAGAGGATCCTTGAACCTGAGAGGAGGATCCCTGAATTGGCTGCGTCCCCATGCATCCTCCTAAACTGGTGAAGAATCCCTGATGCTGAAATGAGGATCCTGAAGGCTGGAAAGAGGATCCTCGAGCCTGAGACATTACCGATGATCCATAACGCATTCCTGTTGATGCACCCTGGTATTGGACATCTGGAGCTGCAAAGTGCTGGGAAGTTATGACTGGAGTGTCGAAATTCAGCGACCTCGACATCAAAGGGGAGTGATCCTCTGCTGATTTTATCAATTTCGCGAAGGATCCTGCCATTAGTTTTGACCTGCTGCTGCATGTGATCCTCCATCTGCACAATCAAAGCATAAAAATTACTGTTAGTAAGTGTAGAGGAAGAAACAACAGTTGGTTTTGTGAAAACGGGGGTTGTCTTCTTCGGAGAATTTTCAGCATTCTTCTGGAATGCAAGGGGGAGATGATGCAAAGGCGGAATGCCCTGTGAAAAAGTGACCGCCGACATAGAACTTGGAGTAGTTTTCCCTGAGAAGCCATGTGGTTGAAGGTAATGAACCGAAATGAATGAAATGAACAAAATTTCTCAGAATTGAAGCACCAATTGCCCCATGGTGGGCGCCAAACTGTTTTGGTCAAAAATCACACAAGGATAATGCAACCAAATCTGATTTTGTGAGGTATGATGCTTGGTTAATTGTATGAACGACTAGTATATGAAATCGATGATGAACACCGAGATTTATACGAGGAAAAAGCCCTTGATCTTTAGAAGATCTCCGGCATAAAAAACCTCGGGTGATGGAAACTACCGATCACCAAATATATTGCTGAAACAATAGTGATCCTTGTACAACTTCGGAAGAAAACAAGCTCAATACAATGAATTTCTAGTGTAAGTGTGTGTTTTTGCTAAGTGTTTGCAGAGAATTCGAGTGTTATGTGTTTTTGGTGTGGTGTGTACGACTTATGCCTTCATTGAGCTGTTTTCCCCTTAAAAAGATAAGAAATAAACAACTAACTAACTTCCCGAAAAAGGTGGAAGTCACCCATGACCACCACTAACGGTTATTTCTTCAATATGCACGTGCCTAAAAGCATATTCCACGAGATTCCAGCAAAGGAGTGGTCCACTACGTCCATTACCTGCATTTAAACATTAAAAACGTGACAATTGTTAGAAAACATAAGTTCTGTTAAGGATCCTGATCCTCAGACTCGTGATCCTCAGACGCGTGATCCTCAGACTCTGGATCCACAGACTATCTGCATCATCCATTAAGGATCCGTGATACATGCCCAGTCTCAGGATAGATGATCCTTAGCATAAAATTCATGCCCTAACAATCACCAGAACAATAATTTCTCAAGAACGAAGCACCAATTGCCCCACGGTGGGCGCCAAACTGTTTTGGTCAAAAATCAAGCAAAGATAATGCAACCAAACTTTCTGTTGTGAGGTATGATGCTTGAATTAATGAACAATGCTAAGGATCACTCAGAAATGAAATGAACAAGTGGCACAAAGATTTATACGAGGAAAAAGCCCTTGATCAATGAATGATCTCCGGCATAAAAAACCTCGGGTGATGGAAACTACCGATCACCAACTCAGATTAAACAAGAAATGTATTACAACTTCAGATGATAGCGAGCTAATTACAAGGATCACTATAGTGTAATGTGCAAAAAAGTGTGTAATCGCCAAGTGAATTATCAAGAGCTGGTTAAAGCAGTTGCGAGTGTGTGTTAAGCTAAAAATAGCCAAGTGTTTTCTATTTAGCTCGCTATCCCTTTTAAAAATGGAAAATATCTAAGCTAACAAACATTCCGCATTTGGTGCAAGTCCTCCACGACCTCCATAACGTCCATTTCAGCCATGCACGTGCAGAATAAATATGGAATATGCTCCAGGAATATCGCCAAGACCAAGTCCAAGCTCGTACTCCTGCAAAACAACACCATATTCAAAGCAGACAATCGTTAGTATAAGGATCCTTACGATGATTCATGATCCTGATCCTGCAATACTTCTGAGGATCACTAATTCAAACAGAAGTGATGATCACTAAACCCAACAGTAATTGAGGATCACTGATCATTGGAAAATCCTCCCCTAACACCTACTACTAATGATCTTTTTAATCTGATTTTGCAGATGAGGGATCACATGCAAGAGCAAGACAAAACCAATGAACGGATCCTCCAAGAGATTGGTGATATCAAGAAGCATAAGAAATCAGCGTAGGATCACTCCCCTCTGATGCCAAGATCATTGAACTTTGACACTCCAGTTGTAACTACCTTGCAATCGGCAGTTCCGGGCATCCAGTATCAAAGTGGTCCATCAGAAAGGCGTTATGGAACAGCAACTATGAGTCAGGCATTTGGCTCTCACTTCCAGCCCCAAGGATCCTGCTCTCAGCCATCGGGATCCTCTTTTCAGCATCAGGGATCCTTCATTAGCTCAGGAGGATATTTAGGAATGCACACGGTTCAAGGATCCTCTATGGCCTCAGGATCCTCCCATGTCCAAAGATCCTCCCAGATCCAAGGATCCTCCATGGTTCCAGGATCCTCCCAGATCCAAGGATCCTTTATGGTTCCAGGATCCTTTCAGGTTCAAGGATCATCTCAGCCTCAAGGATCCAACGTCTTTCAGGATCAAGGATTCTTGAGAAGTATGCAGCCTCCAAGCTCGGATGTTCATCAGGGAGACTTCATACCAATGCAGACCATTGCTTCCTCTGGTCCTTCAATCATACTGTTAGGGGAGGATTTTCTAACAATTAGTGATCCTTATTCGTTATCCTAATTAATGATCCTTACTTCTGTGGCAGATAGTGATCCTCATAAGAGCTTCAGGATCAGGATCATGGATCACTTTAAGGATCCTCGTACTGACGATTGTTTATTTGTATTTTGTGTTACTTTGTAGGAGTAACAAGCTTGACTTGGTCTTGGTGACATTCCTGGAGAATATTCCCAGACTATCCCGCACGTGCTTGACCAAAAATA
This sequence comes from Helianthus tuberosus, assembly GCA_030545235.1. NCBI lineage: Eukaryota > Viridiplantae > Streptophyta > Magnoliopsida > Asterales > Asteraceae > Helianthus > Helianthus tuberosus. Next base: position 195,326,958 of record CM060448.1, on the reverse strand, counting down.
GACGTTGTGGAGAACGTGGAGGCATGGCACGAAAGTCGGATAGTTAGTTTTAGTAGTTATTTCTATTTTAAAAAGGGGTAACGAGCTAGTAGAAAAACACTTAGTCATTTTTCAGCTACACACACTCTCATACTCGCACACTTGAAGCTCTCGACGAACATTCATTCATTTTCATTCACTTTTACACATTACACGATAGTGATCCTTGTACCTAGCTCGTTACTATCCGAAGTTGTAAACATTTATTCATTTATTTGAGCTTGGTGATCGGTAGTTTCCATCACCCGGGGTTTTTTGTGCCGGAGATCAACTCTTGATCAAGGGCTTTTTCCCCGTATAAATCCTTGTGTTGTTTGTGCAATTTCCATTGAAGTGATCCTTGTCATTGTTATACATTTCAAGCATCATACCCCATAACAGAGAGTTTGGTTGCAATTTCCTCACCAGATTTTTTGACCAAAACAGTTTGGCGCCCACCGTGGGGCAATTGGTGCTTCATCCTTAGAAAAATTTGCATTTCTGTGCTCATTTCAGTTCACTACAATCAAGCAAATGGCTTCCTCAGCGAAGAATGCTTCAAATTTGATGCTCGCATTCACTTCTTCACAAGGCGTTCCCCCTTTGCCTCCACCACCTTCTGGATCCTAGAAGAATGCTGAGAATGCTGCGAAGAAACCAACTCCCATTTTTTCAAAACCTCCAACTTCTTCTGCTTCTTACACTCCCACTACTAGTGATATGTTTACTTTAATTTTGCAGATGAAGGATCAGATACGGCAACAGGATAAGACCAATGAGAGGATTCTCAAAGAAATCGGAGATCTCAAGAAACAAAAGACAACGGCAGAGGATCATTCCCCACTGGTGCCGAAATCCTTGAATTTTGATACTCCGGTGATTACTTCTCAGCCATCAATGGTTCCAGACGTTCAATATGTGGGTGGACAAAAAGGAGTGCACTACGGAACAACAACAGTGACCCAGGCATCAGGTTCATATTTCCAGCCAGCGGGGTCCTATCCTCAGCATATGGGATCCTTCACGAGTTCAGGAGGATATTCAGGAATGCAGCAGGTTCAAGGATCCTCCTTCGTTCCAGGATCATCCCAGGTTCAAGGATCCTCATTTGTTCCAGGATCATCCCAGGTTCAAGGATCCTCCTTTGTTCCAGGATCATCCCAGGTTCAAGGATCCTCATTCGTTCCAGGATCATCCCAGGTTCAAGGATCCTCATTCGTTCCAGGATCATCCCAGGTTTAAGGATCCTCATTTGTTCCAGGATCATCCCAGGTTCAAGGATCCTCCCTCGTTCCAGGATCGTCCCAATTTCAGGGATCCTTCCGGATGCCAGGATCCTTGAGGAATTTGCAAACAGGAAGTTCAGAGTCCATCAGGGAGATTTTATTCCAATGCAGACCAATGCTTCTACTGGTCCCTCGATCATTCTAGAGCCCCAACAATATGGATTAACATCCATTCTTCCTAACTTGAATCCAATGGGAGGTAACACTTTTAATAATTCTTATGCTACTAACCATGGTCTTATGCAGGATCCAGGTATCAATCATGCCAGGGCCAGAGAATTGCAAAAGCTAAAGGATATGATATCAAGTGTTCCGGGAGTGGTCAAACCTATCTGTTGATACACTTTGTGTGGACGCGACTCGGCTCGGTTCGACTCGGCCTTGAAGACTTGAAGACACGAAGATCGAGACAAAGCTACAGCCAAGGGGGAGTTTGTTGGTGCACTTGTGTCTGTACTTTGTCTGTATTTCGTCATGATACAAAACGATGTCTTTAATGTAAGGTTGATGTAAGTTTGACCAAGTCAACCATCCTCCTGGTTTGACTTGACCAAACAGTTAGAGAAATGTTGTAAGCTGGCTGTGTCGAAGGATGTGTCATCGAAGGATGGTTTTATATCCTTCGATGATGAGCTCGAAAGATAGACCACGAAGGATAGACCACGAAGGATATCATCCTTCGTGGTGAATGTGATCTTTCGAAGGGCTTTCTGGTCGACAGATGATCTTTCGATCAATCTGTCTGATCCTTCGACCAGACCTGCTGTGTCGGGTATATATACCCATGTGTTGTGTTCAGTTCGACAGATTAGGCAAGAGAAACAGAGAGAGCATTCTGTTGAGAGCACACACACGAGAGAACTTTGAGAGTTTGCAGAATACATCTGTGAACATTGGACTTGTAACCGAACCTTTCATACGCATTAATACAAGTGGTGTTAATCGTTGAATGTTGTGTGTTGTGTTTGTGCTTATTCTCATATAAAGTCTCGGTTGCATGCTAGCTTGGATTCCGCACTCGCTAGTGTGTTTGATATAACAAGGATAAGGTTTTATCTCATCCTCGAGAGGGACCTACAAGTGGTATCAGAGCTTTGGCTCTTCTCCTTGTTAAAACCGAGGTGTTCTTGGGTGTTTTTCGGGTTTTGAAAAGTTTTTTTTCTGAAAAACTTTGTTTTATCGGGTTTAAATCTTGTTCGGAAGTTTGTAGTTTTACCGGAAAACCCTTTGTGTTCATAATATCTTCAAGTGTTCTTCAAAGTTTACATCTTTTGATCTTGTTTAGGTTATTTTCGAAAGTTGTTGGTGTATTGGATAGGGTGAGCTGATTAAAATAATCAAACAAAATCTGTTTTTGCAGAAAATCATGGTCTGACCATACTTTCTGCCGAAAGATTTACCAACCCATCACCTTTTTCACCAACCTGTCACCCGTTGTCAACTGTGTCAGAAGATCGAAAGATATCCTTCGAAGTCGAAAGATCATCTTTCGACCAAAGGAGGTTCGACAGATAGTCATCATTCGAGCATCCTTCGAAGTGTGAGACTTATCCTTCGAACCAAGGAATATTTTCGAAACATACATCTTTCGGTCTTCTGCTCATTTTCGAAAGACTAGGATCCTTCGATTGGGGAGTCTTTCGAAGTCATCTTTCGTGTTCATCCTTCGGTCTACAGGTCTTATTCGAAAGACAAGGATCTTTCGTTTGGAGAGTCTTTCGAAGTCATTGCTCGAAACTCAACAGTGATCTTTCGAACACTGTTGATCCTTCGAACAAAGTTTGATCTTTCGATCCTTGTTTGTTTTAGTTTAACAGTTTGTGTTTTCAGGTCTTTCGATCAAGGATCTTTCGGCTGGTTGTTATCATTTGAAATTAACATAGTTTGTGAAAATTAATTTTTTTTAAAAAAAAAAAAAAAAAAAAAAAAAAAACTTGTTTTCTTTTTAAATCAATTTTCACTTAATATATTAATTTTCATAAAATGGGAACAAACGGCCAGTGGGATCCAACCGCGTGGACTCAAATAACTTCGACTCCACAATCATCAGCTACGCAATCGGCGTCAGATTTCAACAAAACTGCATGGATGCAAGCTATTGCCCCACCTCAAGCTGCAATGATCACTGCAAATCAATGGGCATTGGTCACAAATCAAAACAGCAGCATTCAATCTATGATGCAGAACGACAGTGAAACTGGTACAAGCACAAAACCGCCAAAGCTAAATCACATCAATGATTGGGGATGGTGGAAAGAAAGGCTGAGAACTTATGTTCAGGGGCAAGGTCAAGATCTATGGATGTGCTTCTTCACCGCATTTGAACATGATTTGGAAGTTGCAGGATCCAATCCAGAAACTTACAGCACCTTGTCTGAAGATGATAAGAAGAAATTTGAGTTAGAAAAGAAAGCATTCATGATTCTTACGCAAGCTCTTCACAGAGACATATACCACCAGTTTGTTTACTGCACGACTACTAAAAGCTTGTGGGATATGCTCACGTTACGATGTGAAGGAAATGCTCAATCTAGAAAGATCAAGCAAGATTTACTGAAGAAAGAGTTTGAAGGATTCACGTGTATGGAGAATGAGGCTTTGGCAGATTTATCCACAAGGTTCCATCACTTGTTGAGCGAGATGTTTGCTTTTAAAGTCACTGCCACTCCACAAGAAATGGTGAAGAGATTCGCTGATAGCTTACCAGCAAAGTGGAGAAGTTATCTTGAAATTCTCAAAGAAAACGGTGTTCTAGACACAATCACCGTTTATGAGTTAATTCAAAGATTGGAGAACAAGGATGTGGAAGAAAAGCTTAAGGCGAAAAGAACACTGACTCCTCAAAATCCAGAGATGTACTTTGGGATTGCAGGAGGTATCAGTGGAGAAAAACCAGTCTCTCAACACGCAAAGCTTCAAACAGCCTTCATCTCAAACACCGGTCCTTCCACAACAAATCAGTTTGATCCTTCAGCATACACGATGATGTATTCAAGACCAGATTCTTCTTCTTCAGCACAGCAGCAACAACCGCAACAGCAAGGGTTTTATGGAAGCTCTTCAAACTTTCAAGCCACTTCCAATCCGAACACAGTCAGATTAGACACTTCAAATTTTTCCAAAGTCAGTGTCGAAATAGCCAAGGAGCATATGGAGATGTTGAACACCTTGGTTAGTGCTTATTCTGGACTGATCGCAGGTCAGATTGGGAATATCAATCTAACCAATGAAGATTATCAGCAAGTGGATAAAGAAGAGTTTGAAATGATGGATATCAAATGGGCTCTTGCTAGTGCAATTCGAAGAGCTAAGGAGTTTATGGAAAGGACGGGGAGAACCAACTTGGATAGCAAGAAAGACACCAAGTATGGGTTCGACAAGCAAGCTGTAACGTGCTTTAACTGTGGTGAATGTGGCCATTTCAAAAGGGAATGCACAAGACCAGCTCAGCATGGAAACCAGAATCCCTTCAGAAACCAAGGCAATCAGCAGAACCAGAACAGGAACAATGAGCGTATGTTGATACCTGTCAACAACCGAACTCAAGCAGGACCATCAAATGCCAACCGGGGGCTGGTGGTTCAAATAGATGAGGGTTGTGATTGGTCGCTTCAGCTTGGAGAAGGAGGAAATGGTGGAACAGCGTGTTTTGCTGAAGTCGTAAAGGATTTAAAGCACGCCAGTGGTGGAGAATCTTCCATCAATGGTGTTGCATCTTCTGAAGATGAAGACAGTTCTGGTTATAGTGGAAGCTCAGATGAAGAATCCTCCACTTCAGGAAATGATCATGTGGATGAGACATCAAGTGCGTCAGTCGATGCAGATATTGATGAGCTTTTGGAGGAAGCTGCAGCAGTAACTGAAAGAGGATCTAATTTGGTGGATCAAACTGCTCATTCTTCGTCTTCTCTCCATTCAGCCTTTATGGCTAATGTCGACAGTTCATCAAGCCAGGTAAGTGTCGATGAACCCACTGTAGTTAGCTGTGAAAATTGTGATAGTTTAAATGTTAAATATGCTGAACAGGAAAGTCAGTTTGAAATCATATCCAAACACAATCAAGAATTGATTGTAGATCTTTCTAAAGCAGCTGAAGCTAACGTGTTTTTAACCAGAAATGAAAAGGAATTTAAAACAACAATTGCGTCATTAAGACATGATGTTTCAGAATTACAAAAGGCTGTTTTGCGAAAACAACATGCTAACAATAATCTTATTGACACAATTGAAAAGCAAATGGTAGAGTTGGCAACAGCTCGATGTGAATGTGAGACAATTAAGCAGAAATTGGAAAGCTATTCCAATTCCCGCTATGTTTTGGATCACATTATTGATGTTCAGAAGAAAAAGGGGGACAAGAAATGTATTGGATTCAAATCATGTCCTCCCCCTATGAATCACAATTACTCCAAATTGCCTGATGACGAGGATATGCCCCGTTTTGAACCTACTGTGCCACTCAATCTAGACGATTTTGCAGCAGGCCTCGGGTTCACAACTGGTACATCATCCTCGGGTCAATCTGAAACTGAATCTGAATCTGAGAATGTGACAGATTCATCATGCGTTAAGGAACAGAGTCCTCCCATTGTTGAGGATGCTGATTCTTCGGATGATGAATCTGAAGTAATTGTGAAACAACAGTCTAACTCGGTTACAACAGATATTCCAATCGAGAATCACATCCTGTGTGATCCACCAGTGAAACCGGGTAAGACTGAAATGTCAAAACCAATGGAGTCCCTTGTATCTAGCAGTGAAGAGAATAACTTGTTGTACACGCTCAAAGTAGATAGCAAAATCTACTCTAACAAAGATTTTCCAATTAAAAATGTAAATCAAGATTTAATTGAGCAAATTTTTGAAGGATGTACTGATAAGTTTTTGGGGAACAAAAGTGGCAAAATTACCGTCACTCAATGTGATCCAATTCCGTGTGAACAAGTTCGAAAACAATACGGAAACCAAAAACTACCCATTGGGCGAAAACAACAAGTCAACTCAGGAAAAGGTAAAGTACAGGGAAAGAAGGCTCAGAACAAGAAGGTTCAAGCACCTAAAGTTCAGCAGGCTAAGACTGAACAACCAAAGGCTCAACAACAAAAGGTGCAGAACAAAAGAACTCCTGTTAAGAAACGAGACCCGAAAATGAACTTTGTTGGGTCCACGGGTTCCGATAAAATTGAAACATTTCAAGAAAAATCTAACGTTGATTTTGTAAAACAAGTTAGAATTTTAAAACGAAATGATCAGAATAATTACACCCAACACACCAACGGATGTGATTTAGGTCCAAGCACGTCTAGATCACAAAGTTCATTGTCTGGTTCTTCGTCTGATCATCAACATGTTTCTCCGAGGTTTGTAGAGCGGAGAATGTGTTTTGAGTGTGGCACAATTGGGCATATTGTAAGATACTGCCCATACCTCCAAAAGTTGAAGGCAAAAACAAGTGCTCCCCAAGAAACCAATTACCAAAAACGATCACTTTCCCCGAAACAAGACCCACGTGTCTTGAAAGAAAGGGAAAAGAAGTTAAAACAAAAGAATCAAGAGGTGATTGAAAGGGCCTTAAAGTCAGAGGTCAAAGAAGAAAAACCTGTTCAAGCAAAACCTAAAACTGTAAAACCAGTAAATGCTAAAACAATTAATACAAATACTGGTAAAGGACAAACAGCTTGGAAACAAAAACAGGTAATTCAGTCAGGGGGAGCACCACAGGTTCTTTTTCCTAATCATCAAGTGATTGAGATCACCTTTCTTGATGATCAAGGACGACCCAAGTCCACAAAGGCTTGGGTCCCCCTCTCCAACTAATTTTTGAGTGAGTGTGTAGGATATTCCAGGAGGAACTTTCGATAGTCGTAAGATTGTTGTTAGTGGAGCATCCTTGCACAAGATAGGCGACAGAAGAAATTGTTGCTTTTGATGGAGAGGAAGAGAAAAAGGAAAAAGAAATGTCTGGTGAAAGAAATTGGAAGCTTCGACAAAATGACAATCATTTCAAAATGTGAATGTTCAAGGTTTTGATCGGGTCCCCGGGATAGATTCAAATCAAAATGTACGCACCTGCAGCACGTCTGAAGTTCAACAATCTACAAGATGAACGTGCAGTGTCCATTTCTTCGTGGTGTGTTTGAAGAAAATGTGTTTGTTGAACAAACCATCCAGGTGTGCGGATGCCTTGGCATGGATTGAACAACCGCACACTACTTCTGAAAGAGAAAGACAAAGACCTTCGCTGGTGCAATGTGGAAGACCAGCCGGACCCGGAGGTTTATGATCTTGTTGCTGTGAAGGGATTTCAGTAGCTACAAATCGACCTTGAAATCCACACCGGGTGGATATTCAGTTTGGGAGAGCACTCAGATTCCTTGCAATGCACGATGCAGTTGCAGGATACGGTTTTAAATTTCTAATCTCTCCTATACTTGTCGATATTTAAGCTGCTTTGTGAATTATTATCTCGTACAGCACTCTTTGACCAGGCAATGCTGTCATGGTCCGCACCGCTTACCGACATGCCAACTGATTTTTCCAAAATTCACTAAATCATTTCTGATTAAAACTTAATTTTGGTAAACGGCATTGAGGTAAAACATGAGTTAACCAACATCGGAAAATAATTTTTGTAAATACCTTTGTGTTTTAAATTTATTTTAGTTTGTTGATTTTAGGGGGAGTAAATCCAAAAATTTGAAAATCCAAAAACATTGAAAATTTCAAAAACACAAAAACAATAGAAAAGCAAAAATGAGTTTCCTGGCGAGCAAAAGAGAATATGATAGTACATCAGTGGTCTGTCTAAACCCCTTTAAACCTTAAATGAAAAACGATAAGCAGCTCTATATAAGATGTATCGGTAGGCTCACAATCATTTTAAAATGTGCAGGGTGATATAAACTTAAATCGACTGAAGACCTGGGTGGGAACCATTCATTGGCATATGGTCTTAGTACCGAAATTTCGTTTGAGAGATTGCCGAGGTTCTGAGATATTCGGTCTTTATGCTGCTTATCATCTGGGTATCATGGTTGTATCTTTTACCGAAAAATAACGGGGACGCAAGTCTAGATCTTCAATGATACTATACATACATGTACATACTGCATACGACCTCAATAAGTGATCAACAATCACATGTCCCTCAAAATAAGTGATAATATATCACAAATTCTTTCCGGGTGTCAAGTTCGTCTCTCTGCTGTACGAAAGTACTGACCTGTTCACGGACTTGCTCCTGTGCCCTCATGCATCTGAAAATCAAGTTCCTCATCAATAAGTGATTCTATCACATAGGGCTTGTTTTCAAATTCAAAATAAGTGAGAATCTCACACCATATACGGTCAAACAGATGATAATCGGTATACTCACCGGTAAGATGAATCCTCGTGCATACCTTGATACGGGAATGTGTCGTGATGTGGATGAACACCGGTCGGTAAGTATAAATTATACCTTAACGTATCCCCTCGCCATGATTACAAATGATAAGCTGAGCTTAAGTGGTCAACAATACCGATAATCGTTATAGGATGCTTATCTTAATGTTATCTAAAAGAACAACAAGAGCGTTTTGGCATGACCGTACACTGATATGATTCTCTTACCCTCGAAACTCGCAAAAAGAATGTCTGTAAATATTTATTTAATGTTTCCTGTTTATGCATCTTTGTATATATTTATTTATTGCTTTCCATCTTTACATTTGAAAAATGAAAATTTCAAAAAGATTTTAGGTGTGTTTTAATTTAAACTTTATAAAATCCAAAAAGATTTTGCTTCTAGTCTATTTTTGATTGATCGATGTTGGAACTCAAGTCTATCCTACCCAAAATCCTGATTACAAGCCGGAAAACAATTGCATCTTCATAAACAGTCGAAGTTAACGAGTTTTGAAAGTTAAAGGATTAAAATGAATATTTTTCTAAACTTTCAAACTGCTGTCGGTTGGTGTTCGATTGAGAATTGATCTCATATGTGTCGTTAGTTTAAATGTTAACTACATTCCAAGCGGGTGTTCTCATTATGCGTTTAGCTTTCTTGCATGTGCAGATGCTAAAGGCGAGGAGAACATGTTCGATGAAAAGCTTTGGAATGAAGACACGAAGTGGAGGCACTCAAAGGATAAAATGATCGAGTTGCCGCTGTCCCTTCATCAACACCACAAGGATCTGAAGAATTGACAAGTCAAAAGATTCACGAGCATGACTCAATGGAGAGTTCAATCTAAGGGGGAGTTTATTGACACACTACCTAAGTTAAATGGGGAGTTTGTTAATACACTTTCTACTTACGACGCGTGAAGACTTTGAAGATCCTCCGACATGAAAGTCACAGAAGACGAACCATCACGAGTAGCGTCCAAGGGGGAGTTTGTTGATACACTTTGTGTGGACGCGACTCGGCTCGGTTCGACTCGGCCTTGAAGACTTGAAGACACGAAGATCGAGACAAAGCTACAGCCAAGGGGGAGTTTGTTGGTGCACTTGTGTCTGTACTTTGTCTGTATTTCGTCATGATACAAAACGATGTCTTTAATGTAAGGTTGATGTAAGTTTGACCAAGTCAACCATCCTCCTGGTTTGACTTGACCAAACAGTTAGAGAAATGTTGTAAGCTGGCTGTGTCGAAGGATGTGTCATCGAAGGATGGTTTTATATCCTTCGATGATGAGCTCGAAAGATAGACCACGAAGGATAGACCACGAAGGATATCATCCTTCGTGGTGAATGTGATCTTTCGAAGGGCTTTCTGGTCGACAGATGATCTTTCGATCAATCTGTCTGATCCTTCGACCAGACCTGCTGTGTCGGGTATATATACCCATGTGTTGTGTTCAGTTCGACAGATTAGGCAAGAGAAACAGAGAGAGCATTCTGTTGAGAGCACACACACGAGAGAACTTTGAGAGTTTGCAGAATACATCTGTGAACATTGGACTTGTAACCGAACCTTTCATACGCATTAATACAAGTGGTGTTAATCGTTGAATGTTGTGTGTTGTGTTTGTGCTTATTCTCATATAAAGTCTCGGTTGCATGCTAGCTTGGATTCCGCACTCGCTAGTGTGTTTGATATAACAAGGATAAGGTTTTATCTCATCCTCGAGAGGGACCTACACTATCCCAGAGATTGCAGATGGGAGCCACAAGATATCTCGTTTTGCACCACCAATCTGTGATGCTGAGATACCCAAGAGGTTCCATGTGCCAACAATGAAGCTGTATGATGGTTCGACGGATCCTGAAGAACACATAGCACAATACAGGGAGAGGATGGAGATCAATCCAATTCCAGAAAGATTAAAGGAAGCATGCCTGTGCAAGGGATTCGGATCCACTCTTACTGGATCAGCTCTCAAATGGCTGCTAAGTCTTCCCCCCTATTCTATTACCTCATTTGCTAATCTAGTTAACCTGTTTAATAATCAGTTTTCTTGTAGTAGAAAATTTGAACGATTAACTAGTGATCTATATAGGATAACCCAGGGTCATAATGAATCATTAAGGGATTACATTACCAAATTCAGTAAAGAATCCTTAGACATTCCCAACTTAGATATAGACACGGCTGTTGAGGCCTTTAAAATGGGATTGCTTAGGGATTCGTCGTTCTATGATGATCTTGTTATGACACCATGCAGGAACTTAGATGAGGTAAGAACCCGAGCACTTAGGTTCATTCGGCTAGAGGATGACAAGAGGATCCAGGAGAGGTTAGCAGGATCCTCAAAGCAGGAAAAACAAGGATCCTCATTCAGGAACAACAAGTTCAGATCCTACAACAGATCTGATAATCAGAACGTGCATTCTATTGATCAAGAAGAGGACGATGAGGATTATCCTCCAATTTCTGAATATTGTTTTTCTGTCGATAACAATGAACTAATCCTTGCGATGCAGAATCTAGGTGATAAAGCTAGATGGCCCAGAAAAAATGATAGGCCAGCTGCAACTAAGGATAAATCAAAGTGGTGTGCATACCATGAAGACTTTGGGCATCTCACAGAAGAGTGCATTGCACTAAGAAAGGAAATTGGATACTTGTTGAGCAAGGGGCATCTAAAAGAATTGCTGGGAAGAAAAAAGTCAAGGACTCAGGATCCTGAAAGGATCCCTGAGAAGGCTCCAGCCCCTCCAACAGATGCACAAGTGATAAACTTCATTTCTGGAGGATCAGACATTTGCGGCACATCCTTCTCAGCAGCTAAAAGGCATGCAAAGGAGACTAAAATGGATAATGGAGAAAGACCTGTTCGAACATCAAGTGTCTCCGAAGGAAAAGTCATAACCTTTGATGAAGAGGATCGTGTGGATATCCAGGATCCTCATCACGATGGTTTAGTTATTACTCTTTTCATTTCTAACCATTTTATCCGCAGGATCCTTATAGACGCAGGATCCTTATAGATGGGTATCCCTGAATCAGATATCATACCAAGATCCTCCATGCTCGTGGGATTTAGTGGCGAAACTAAGAATACCCTGGGGGACATTAAACTCCCAATATATATCGAAGGCTTACACTCTTATCAAAAGTTTTGTGTTATTGACTGTTTATCTTGTTGTAATGTTATCCTTGGCAGGCCCTGGATACACGATATGAAAGCAGTCCCATCTACCTACCATCAATGTGTGAAGCTCCCTAGTCCTTGGGGAATAGTGAAGATTGATAGTGATCAGCAGGAGGCTAAGAATTGCTACACTTCATCGATGAAACCAGCCTCGAAGTCGAGGGAGCAATAGCAATCAAGGTATCCTCCAAGGGATGTCTTGGAGGCAAGGGAGCAGGATGTGGTAGAAATCCTCATGGATCCCGATGATCCTGAATCCAAAATCTATATCGGATCAGGGATCCTTGGCGAAATGAAAGAAGACCTCGTATCCTTCCTCAAAAGAAGAAAGACTACCTTTGCATGGAAACATGAAGACATGACTGGTATATCCAAAGATGTAATCACTCATAAACTCGGCATTGACAGATCCTTCAAACCAATCCATCAAAGGAGAAGAAAGTTTGCACCGGAAAGGAATGCCATTATCCAGGAAGAGGTAGAGAAATTGCTCCGGGCAGGTATGATTAGAGAGGTCAAGTATCCAAGATGGTTGGCCAATGTGGTTGTTGTTCAAAAGAAAAACGGAAAGTGGAGGGTATGTGTCGATTTTACCGATTTAAATAAGGCATGTCCCAAGGATCCTTTCCCATTACCCCACATTGACTCCATGGTGGATGCAACTGTGGGTCATGAACTGTTAACTTTTATGGATGCTTCATCTGGATTTCAACAAATCCAAATGGAACCATCCTACCAAGAGGATACAGCCTTCATGACTCCAACTGGTATATATTGCTATATTGCTATGCCGTTCGGATTAAGAAATGCAGGTGCAACATATCAAAGGCTGGTGAATATGATGTTCAAGGATCAGATTGGACAAACTATGGAGGTTTACATAGATGATATGGTGGTAAAATCCTTAAAAGCTGAGGATCACCTAAAAGACTTGGAGGAAGCATTCAATATCCTTGATAAATATAATATGAAGCTTAATCCTTCAAAATGTCATTTTGGTGTTAAAGCAGGTAAATTCTTAGGATATATGGTGACAAAGAGAGGCATTGAAGCTAGCCCGGAACAAATCAAAGCAATAGTGAACATCAAGTCTCCGGCCAATGCTAAGGATGTTCAAAGGCTAACAGGCAGGATAGCAGCTTTGAACAGATTTATATCCAAATCCTCAGAGAAGTGTAAAGAATTCTATGATATCCTAAGGAAGAACAAGAAATTTGAGTGGACTGAGAAGCATGAAAATGCTTTAAGAGCCCTCAAATATTACCTATCCTCAGCCCCAGCCTTGATGAAACCAGAAAAAGGCGATGTGCTATCCTTGTATCTTGCAGTATCCTCAAAAGCAGTAAGTGCGGTCCTTGTTAAGGATCATGAAGGTACACAACATCCTGTCTATTATGTAAGTAAAAGTTTACTTGATGCCGAATCCAGGTATTCACACCTTGAAAAACTTATTCTTGCATTGATTATGGCATCTACTAAGTTGAGACATTATTTTGAAACTCATGTTATTGTTATTAAAACTAACTTTCCAATTAAGAATGTCCTCAGGAAACCAGAGATGTCAGGAAGGATGGCTAAGTGGGCAGTGAAGCTAAGTGCATATGATATAAGATATGAGCCTAGGAAAGCCATCAAATCCCAAGCATTAGCTGACTTTGTGGCTGATTTCAGTAGTGATTTACAAAAAGAAGCTGAGTTAGAAGTCCAGCAGCTAGAAGAGACCAGGGATCCTTGGATACTCTATACTGATGGATCCTCAAATGTCAAAGGCACAGGGCTTGGAATACTACTAAAATCGCCACAGGGGGACATAATACCCCACTCTATAGCTTGTGAGTTCCAAACCACTAACAATGAGGCTGAATATGAAGCCTTGATTGTTGGTTTGCAAATTGCCAAGCATATGGGGATCAGGTATCTTGAGGTACATGTAGATTCATTACTAATTACAAACCACTTTAATGGATCCTATGCTGTTAAAGGTGAAAAGCTAACCAAATATTTAGAGATAGTCAAAAGTTTGGCACTCTCTTTTGTTTCCTTTAGTTTGACACAGGTACCAAGGGAAGAGAATACAGAAGCTGATGCATTGGCTAACTTAGGATCATCCTTGAAGATCCCGGAGGATATCAAGATCCCTATTATCCATATCCTGACCCCGGCTATCGAGGATCATGTGGTTATGGAGATAGGAAATGATTCTGCAGTTATCCCTAGTGAGGATACTCAATCCCATTCAGGATCATGGATCTCACCAATTATGAGATACTTACAACATGGAGAGATTCCTACAGGAGAAAACCCTAGGGCTTTCAAATCTAAGGTATCTCAATTCACAATTTTAAATAATATGTTGTATAGACGATCTCTTGCAGGACCATACTTGAGATGCATTGAGGATCCTAAAATCCAAGAAGTTTTAAAAGACTTCCATGAAGGAGATTGTGGAAACCACACTGGGGGCAGGGCATTATTCTCAAGGATCCTGAGGACAGGATACTACTGGCCAACCATGAAGAGAGACGCTGTGGAGTATGCTAAGAGATGTGATCCTTGTCAGAGGCACAGCAATATCCTTCATCAACCAGCTGAATTATTGCATCCTATATCCTCCTCTTGGCCATTTATGAGATGGGGTATGGATATAGTTGGTAAGCTCCCTAAGGCACCTGGTGGAAAAGTATTCATGCTTGCTATGACTGATTACTTCTCCAAGTGGATAGAGGCTGAAGCTTTTGCCCAAGTCAGAGAAAAGGAAGTTATATCCTTCATTAAAAGAAATATTATAACTAGATTTGGAATTCCTTCTGAGATTATATGTGATAATGGTTCCCAATTTATTGGGGGCAGAACCACTAACTTTTGTGACAGCTGGGGGATTAAGATGATAACATCAACACCAGTCCACCCACAAGCTAATGGTCAAGCAGAATCATCCAACAAGATCATCATCAACAATTTGAAGAAGAAGCTTGGATCCAAGAAAGGGAAATGGGCAGAAGAACTACCCTATGTGCTTTGGGCTGATAGGACAACCCCTAAGAATGCTACTGGTCAAACACCATTTTCCTTGGTATTTGGGGCAGAATCAGTGATCCCAACAGAAATGGTGGTTCCAACTGCTAGAACAAGTACCCGTGATCCTAAGGAAAATGATGAAAACTTGGCTCAAGACCTGGATACTATTGAAGAAATCAGGTATATGGCTAGGATAAGGATGGCCAGTTATCAACAAAGAATGGCTGGTGCTAACAACAAAAATGTCAGGATCAGGAAGTTTCAAGTTGGAGATATGGTATTAAGGAAAGCATTTCAGAATACCACCAATCCTGCTGATGGGAAATTGGCCCCAAAATGGGAAGGCCCTTATTTGATTGAAGCTGAAGCAGGAAAGGGGGCATATAGATTGCTAACCATGGAAGGTGATTTGCTACCAAGAGCTTGGAATGCTGTTCACTTGAAGAAATATTTCATGTGATTAGGATCCTCATGGAAGATGATCCTCACGATAGGGTTATCCTTAAAGGATCCTCAAAGTATCGGTGATCCTTACTTAGGTAATATCCTAAACTTAAACTATTTCATTTCTTCATTTTCTCATATAAGGATAAGGATCATGTATCCTTTATCCATTTCTCACGTGAGTTTAAGTTTTGAAAGTTCAGGTATCCTTAGCATAACATTGGTTATCCGCTGAAGCAATTCGTTCCTTGGGTTTAACCCCAGTTATTTGGGCTTGACCCCAGTTTCGCCTGTAGCGCATGATGATCCTGGTATAGTTCAAGGCAGTGGGACCAGTACTCGTTTTAGGGGCTGATAATTCCATTGTACTGGCTATGCTTAGGATCCTACATATAATGGTAGACGTACCATACATCCGTTCCTAAGGTTTCTAACGTTTTCACGTTAGCTAAGGTTTCTAACGTTTTCACGTTAGCTAAGGTTTTGGCATTTTCATGTCACTAAGTTTGGATAGTCGCCAGTTAGGGCCATACTCCAGTTTACATACGATCCTTGGGCTTGTCCCCAGTTATCCTTGGGCTTGTCCCCAGTTATCCTTGGGCTTGTCCCCAGTTATCCTTGGGCTTGCCCCCAGTTGCTAACTCTTTTCTTATGTTGGCTTAGTCCCAAGTTATGCTCTATTTCAGGTTCTTGAAGATAGGCAACTAAGGATCCTTGATCCTTACTTTATTCTAAGGTTTATCTTATAGTTATCCTTATTATGGTTAGGATCCTAACTTGGACCCTCAGGTATGATCCTTAACTATTTTTAATTCTATTCATTATTTATTTGAGTAACCCTTATACTTGACAACTGAACTTGTGATTCTTAAATCGTATCACTTTTTAGAACTTATCGGTTATGGGATATGTGATCCTGATCATATCCTAAGTTTTTTGGATATTTTTCAAGGCTTGATAAGTATAAACAGAATGAACATTACAACAGTTGGAAAGTAAGATATTAAAAAGGATAACAACACAAGATAAGCGACAAAAGGTTAAGTTTTTATTTATTAACAAAAGACTAACCCTTAAAAGGTTGTCAAAATTACCTACCCGAGCTTCTACCAGCAAAACGTGGCCCGTCCGCTGGGGTAGGTAAAGGGTGTCCATGATAATAAGTTCAAAAGTAGTGCAGGAATATAAAGGCGGTAGGATCACAATGGCTTCATCCCCCAAACAGAGGATCCCTCCACCAATTGCAATCCTGCCCATTGTCCAAAGGATCATACATGATCCTAAAACCTATTGTTCAGTACAGACCATCATTGTTTAAAACATCACAACCACAAAAAAAACTACCACCAGATTTAAAAATTGGGCTCCGGCTGCGTCTAAGAATGTCCATCATTGCCCAATTAAGCAGCCTAAACCTTTGCTGCATCACCACCTCCGGCTCCACTTGCTTCACCAGCTTCACCCTTGCTTCCAGCCTCAATTGTCAGGATCTCTTCAGCCTCCTCTTCATCACCCAATTCAGCCAGCCTTGCCTTCCATTCTTCAATTTCCCAGCTGCTTTTGTCGAAGGCAGGATCCTGAGCCTCCAAGGCCATTTGCAGCTTGGTTTTGTACATTGCTATGGCGGCAGAGACTTTGGCATCATCTGTGATCTCCTGCCTTTCATAGTCAAAATTAACCAGCACCTTGGCCATCTCCTGTTTGGTATCCTGAAGTTCCTTCCGAAGATCAGCAAGTGCAAGATCCTTGAGCACGGCAACCTGCTGGAGGTCGGCAATCTTCTTATCCTGATCCTCAACGTGGCCAACATAATCCTCGATCTCAGAGAATTTCTGCAAAAAGGATAAAGGATAAGGTCAGGATTAAGTGATCCTCAAATCAGTAGGATATATCAGCAGGATATGTCGACAGGATATATGAGCAGAGACAATGATCCTTACCTCATTGAAGTACTCGAGGAATTGGTGGCGGATTAGAGGCAGACCCTGCAAATCCTCAGTCTCGGAGGCCTTTCTCCTCTTGATTCCCTTTCCTTTGAGGGGTGCCTTGGGGATTGAGGCTGTCAGGCTGGCAGGAACCTTTCTTTTGGAGGATTTGACAGTGGTGAGATCGGTGACACTGAACCTTGAAGCAGCTTTGGCAGATTTTCCAGCACCTACACAACCAAAACAAGATAAGTATCTTTTCTTAATTTACATTTTACTATTTATTTAAATTTTAAACAAGGATACTTACTTGACATTGTGACAGAGCCTGAGGATACCTCCTGAGAGTCTTGGGTTGTAGTCTTGAAAGTTCTAGTTTCAGGATCAAGTTTCCAGAAAGCAGCAAGCCTTTCCCTGGTTGCGGATGTTGTGATGAGATGCGAAACAGAGATAGCTGCATGACACAAGACAAAAGGGATTAGTGATCCTATCAAATGAACAAGACTACCTGGTGATCATTCTCATGATCCTCCGGCCTACCATTGGTGGACCATGTTTTTGGTAGATCCTCTCCGTTTAGAATGGAATTCCTCCTGACAAAGAAGAAGCGACGTTTCCAATCTTTGTCGTTCTTAGTGACTTTGAGAAGGGGATGTTCTGCACCGGGTTTTCGCTTGAACAAATAACGATGGGAACCAAAGGTAGTAAGATCATACAGTTCTGCCAATTCTGACATTCCTAAATTAACGCCTTCCTGCTCGATGATCCTCTCTAGGGTATATAAAACCCTCCAAATCATCGGCATGGCTTGGATGTAAGATATGCCGGTCAGGGAAAAGAAGGATTGTGTGAATTCTGGGAAAGGATAGGTGTACCCTATAGTGAATGGAGTAGCTGGAAAGGCAACCCATGTTTCAGAAACATAGTCGCTAAGAACAGTGGGATCAAAGGGTTTGAAGAAGGCACTCGCCGGAAAACAGTGACGGATTTTATCTACTTGTGCATCGTTAAAACAACACCTCTCATTCGTTGAGTCTTTGATGATCTTTTGACTCTTCAAAGGGCTATCCTTCTTGTGATCCTTGCTCGGTGAGCTTCGGAGCATTGTTCTTAGAGCGATGGTGGTAAAGAAAGAAAAACAGAGTAAGAAAGTGAAAAAGAGAAGAAAGAGATACCTGATTGATCTTCGACTGAGAATATAAAGGGAGTTTCTTTCGAATTTGAATGCATATTGATCCTATCTATATCTCTATTTATAATTATGATTCTGCAGGATTGTCACTTCCGTGACGTCATGATCGCAACGGCTAGTTCTATTTTAACGGCTATATATCCGTTAGTTGGTTGCGGATAAGATCAAGAAAATATAACTCGCTTATTTTACAAATTACTCCTTATATTTTGGGGGCAATTGTTAGGGGAGGATTTTCTAACAATTAGTGATCCTTATTCGTTATCCTAATTAATGATCCTTACTTCTGTGGCAGATAGTGATCCTCAGAAGAGCTTCAGGATCAGGATCATGGATCACTTTAAGGATCCTCGTACTGACGATTGTTTATTTGTGTTTTGTGTTACTTTGCAGGAGTAACAAGCTTGACTTGGTCTTGGCGACATTCCTGGAGAACATTCCCAGACTATCCCGCACGTGCTTGACCAAAACTAGACGTTGTGGAGAACGTGGAGGCATGGCACGAAAGTCGGATAGTTAGTTTTAGTAGTTATTTCTATTTTAAAAAGGGGTAACGAGCTAGTAGAAAAACACTTAGTCATTTTTCAGCTACACACACTCTCATACTCGCACACTTGAAGCTCTCGACGAACATTCATTCATTTTCATTCACTTTT
The DNA here is from genome assembly GCA_030545235.1 of Helianthus tuberosus. Taxonomy (NCBI): domain Eukaryota; kingdom Viridiplantae; phylum Streptophyta; class Magnoliopsida; order Asterales; family Asteraceae; genus Helianthus; species Helianthus tuberosus. The sequence continues at coordinate 195,307,842 of CM060448.1, read as the reverse complement.
ACACATTACACGATAGTGATCCTTGTACCTAGCTCGTTACTATCCGAAGTTGTAAACATTTATTCATTTATTTGAGCTTGGTGATCGGTAGTTTCCATCACCCGGGGTTTTTTGTGTCGAAGATCAACTCTTGATCAAGGGGTTTTTCCCCGTATAAATCCTTGTGTTGTTTGTGCAATTTCCATTGAAGTGATCCTTGTCATTGTTATACATTTCAAGCATCATACCCCATAACAGAGAGTTTGGTTGCAATTTCCTCACCAGATTTTTTGACCAAAACACATACCAGAGCCCCGTCAATATGGATTCACATCTGGAATTCCAAACATGAATCCAATGGGAGGTAACACTTACAATAATTCATATAACACTAACCATGGTTCTATGCAGGATACAGGTATCAATCAGGCTATGGCTAGGGAGTTACAGAAGCTGAAGGATATGATATCCAGTGTACCAGGAGTGGTTAAACCCATTCCTGAAATTTGCAGATGGTAGCCATAGGATATCTCGTTTTGCACCACCCTTATGTGATGCTGAGATACCCAAAAGATTCCAGATACCATCCATGAAACTGTATGATGGTTCAACGGATCCAGAGGAGCATGTAGCTCAATACAGGGATAGGATGGAGATCAATCCAATTCCTGAGAGGTTAAAAGAAGCATGTCTATGCAAGGGATTTGGATCCACACTCATAGGATCTGCTCTTAAATGGCTGCTAAGTCTTCCCCCTTGCTCTATTACATCATTTGCTAATCTAGTTAATTTGTTTAATAGTCAATTCTCTTGTAGTAGAAAGTTTGAACGATTAACTAGTGATCTATATAGGGTAACACAAGGTCAAAATGAATCACTTAGAGATTATATCACTAAGTTTAGTAAAGAATCCTTAGATATTCCTAACTTGGATATTGCTACGGCTGTAGAAGCCTTTAAAATGGGATTGCTTAGGGATTCATTGTTCTATGATGATCTTGTTATGACCCCTTGCAGGAATCTTGATGAAGTAAGAACCAGGGCCCTTAGGTTCGTCCGCCTAGAGGATGACAAAAGGATCCAGGATAGATTGACAGGATCCTCAAAACAGGAGAAACAAGGATCCTACTTCAGGAACAACAAATCCAAGTCCTACAACAAGTCTGATAACCAAAATGTGCATGCAGTGGAACAAGAAGAGGATGATGAGGATTATCCTCCTATTTCTGAATAATGTTTTTCTGTTGATAACAATGAACTAATCCTTGCAATGCAGAATCTAGGTGAGTAAGCTAGGTGGCCAAGGAAAAGTGATAAACCAGCTGCTACAAAGGATAAGTCCAAGTGGTGTGCATATCATGAGGATTTCGGGCATCTCACTGAAGAGTGTATTGCACTAAGGAAGGAAATTGGTTACTTTTTGAGCAAGGGGCATTTGATGGAACTTTTGGGATGAAAAAAGTCAAGGATCCAGGATCCTGAAAGGATCCCGGAAAGGGCTCCTGCTCCTCCAGCAGATGCACAAGTTATAAACTTCATATCCGGTGGATCAGACATTTGTGGTACCTCCTTTTCAGCAGCAAAAAGACATTCTAAGGAAACCAAGATGGATAATGGAGACAGACCCGTCCGGACCTCCGTTGTTACCCAGGATAAAATTATAACCTTTGATGAGGATGATCGTGTTGATGTCCAGGATCCTCATCATGATGGTCTTGTGTTGGATCACTGTACGACCTAAATGAGTCGATCAGAAGAGTCTTTTATCCGAATCAGAGGCGGAATCAATGAAACGGACACTCGATGTAATTATAAAGTCTCTTATATTGATATGATACTATTTTACAACCTGGAGACGATTCGTCAGAGTTTCACTACTCAGATCCGAAAGTTACAAATGATTTAGCTTGAATGGTATTTATAGTGGAGGAGATTTAGCTTGAAATGACATGCCACTTTCAAGGGAAATCTTGATTTAGCTTGAAATGACACCTGACACTTTCAAGGGAAATCTTGATTTAGCTTGAAATGACACATGACACTTTCAAGGGAAATCTTGATTTAGCTTGAAATTGTCAAGTGACATTTTCAAGGGAAATCACCACTTTCAATCTAAATTACATTAAACATACAATTACATGATACAAGACGAAGTCAATAGACGTAATGCACTAACAGACTCCCCCTCGGATATTGACGAAGTCTTCAGTGACTATTCTCTGTTCTGACACTTTCTTCAGTCTTTATCATTCTGCCTTTTCTTTCGTTCAGATTGTAGCATTGTAAGCATCCAACAATCTTTCTCTTCTTCTATCAGCTTCAGGCTCCCCCTTTCATCAAGCTTCCGTGCTTTGGGATCGACACCTAGCTTTCCATCTACAAGCTCCTCTTTGCTTCAAGCTTGTCTTCAGACTCCCCCTTAGACTCAGCTCTCGGGATCGTAGTCTGGAATCTCATCTGCAATCACTCAAACATTTATAAGTAACAGCATTTCAAATTTCAGCTATCCAGGAATTGCAACCTGGCTCACTTAAACATTTTAAACAAACAAATTTCATGAATTTGGCAGTTTCATCGAATCGAATCAGAAACTAGCTCTATAACAGTATAAGCATCCAAATCCCTCACAGTTAATCATCCAAGTCCAAATTAATGACCTTGGAGATATCACAAACTGTTTTTGAATTTTTGATTTTTAAAACTTCAAGTTTCAAATTAATGAACTTGTTTTATTTTCAGAAACACAATCAACATACTTAGATTTTGAAACTCAGCATCCAGACATCGGTTGTCGAAAATAAAGCAGAAATCAAAATCTTTTTGTATTTTCTGAAAATATAAAGCAATAACGAAATATGTACAAACATATTTACAGACAATATTTTTGTTTGAGTATGCGTCAGAGGATCATATCAGTTTATGATAAGTCACAAGTACCGTTGAGCTTAATAACACAATAAGAATTAAACAATTCACTTAGATTGTCGATATACTTGTCCACTTAAATTTTCATACAAATTTCAACTGATTTAGGATACGAATTAGGTATTTTAGGAACTTAAACTCATTCATGTGTCCCACCTCTTGAATATACTCCCGTATCCAGATCCCAATATTCAGTGTTACAGGTAGTTATAACACAAATGATATCTGTAAGGGGTTAATAATTTATGAAGAATCATGAGAGCTCAGGTCAGAACTACCGTTCAGCAGAGAGATCATGACTCAACTTGTAGGTGTGTCCCCTTTAGAGGATCTTTTTTACAACAGCATTGCTAAGCAATTTTATTGTCTTATCATATATGCTGAGGGTGATGCTGTGTTTCAAGCATTTGCAGAAAGTATTATTCGAGGACTAGGTCAGAACTACCGTCAAGCAGAAGTCCCGGAATAATACCCCAGATATCACTGAGTATAAAAACCTAGTATATCAGAATACAAGACCTTTCAAACGAGATTTCAGGGGTTACCTATATATCCAAGTAGTGTTCCCCACAAAATAAGCAAGTTTGAATTTATGTTTATATCCCGAAAAAGTTTACTAAATGTATAAAAACCTACCGACACATCCACGGTGAGATCGTTTAACACATTTAAACTTTCCATTTCTTTAGCGTACTGTAACTGTCTACTGATGTACTATCATTTCCTCTTTTTACGCAAAACTCAAATTTTTGAATTTTATCATGTTTTTGACTTTTTCAAATTTTCAAATGTTTTTGGATTTTCTAATGACAATTTTTTCTCCCCCTAAAATGCAAAACCATTTAAAGAAAATTTGACAACCAACACTGATAGCTTTGTCTCGCCATCCATTTTCTGCTTCACATGCACTGATTTATAGAAAATATAGCATACCCCCATGATTTACAACCCATTGATCTTAACAGTTTGAAAACCGTTTTTCAATCTGATGAAAATAATCATGTTTGTTCAGCCGTGAGGGTTTCGGCATATTCAATCAACACTCCCCCTTACAACAAACTATTTTCCCATAATGATTTCAAAACACTTAAGTTTGTTTTAATCAGAATGGTTTTTCCGGAAAAATTAGTTTGTTTACCCATCACTAGTGAGTTCGGGGTCATCACATCACCTTGTTCTCTTTTAACCATTTCGTAAAAAAATTTAACATTATTAGGTCAAACACCACTATCACTTGTAGAAAATCAAGTACAACTTAATGTCCTTGATTAACCACTTGTAAGACGAAATATCACAGTTACCATCCTGTGAATTTCTCAAGAATGATGCCGATACCTGCTTCACACTTACCAACCTGGAAGCTCCGGCAAGTCAGGATTTCAACCAACAGATTTATGTACCCAAGCCTGACCAGTCTTGGGTGTATTTTGAACATTTCTCTTTTCTTCATAAAATTCTTTTGCCCCTTTTACCTTACCATCAACCATCTTACTAAAAATATGTTTAACATTGCTATTAAACATTTTTCCAGCATCAACACCTTTTGATTTTAGGTTTGCGGCTCGTAATGGTGGAAAGTTCTCATCATTCATTAATGGAACTGTCTCTTCCTTTTTTACCTCAACTTGTGGCTCATCTGATTTTATGGAATCAAATTCATTGCCCGAACTTGGCTTGTCTGACTTGGATAAGCCAGATTCATCGCCAATAACTTTCTTTTTCTTCTTGTTTGTCTTCAGATTTTCATCTGAAGAATTCGATTTGCTTGACTTTGCCGTCGAGTGAATCGATTCATCAGAACTTTTATTCGAACCAACCGGTGAACCTGAAGACAAAATCTTCTCTAAGTACTCTCTTGCCTTCTTCCTCTTTTTCCTCAGTCTGTCTTTTTGCCCCTGAGAAAGCTTCACTTTCTGTTCTAGAACCATCTGTTCTTTGGGCTTGACATTGACTGGTTTCTTCACCGTTCTCTGAGATTCAACCCTTGATCTTCCCATCGATCTCCTTGGGCAATCTCTGGCAATGTGACCTTTGATATGGCAATTATAGCATCTTCTTGTTTCATAATTCCAATTCTGGCAATTAACAGCAATGTGTCCTCTAACACCACAGGTATAGCACACTCTGTTATCGTACCATCCACTTCTATCAGTCCAAACCTTCAGATCATAACATTGTTTGGCTTGGTTATAGTCATTTCTCCTCCTCAATGCTGGATTTGTCTTTTGAGCACTGTGGTCAAACCTGCACCACTTATTACCAACATTTTGTGAGTTTTCATTTTTAGATTTTTGTATTTTTCTATAATGATTGGATGACTTATCTGATGAGCTTTTATTTTCAATTTTAGAATTTTTCAAATTTTTTACTTTTTGTTTCTGTTCTACACTCTTCTTAACAGGTTTTTGTTTAGAACATTCACCTGTTTCAGTAGATTGCAAAACAGTATTTTGAAATTTTTCTTGTAAATCTAAAAATATTTTTCTTTTCTTTTCTTTTTCTTCATTAGATATTTCATCACAATCTTCAATTTTGACTTTGTCAAAATTTGTGACATTGTCACTTATTGGAACTGAATTGATCGGTTTTGGACAAACATGTGATGTAGAATTCACAAAACCTTTCAATTTATTCTCAAGCTCCTTAATTTTATTTCGAGCAATTTCAGCTTCTTTTTCAAGCCGAATGATTTTCTGAAGATGAGAATTTATTTCAATATGTTTTTCAAGATTATTTTTAAAAATAACAGATTTTTCATCTTCTAAAACCTTCATTTGACTTTGAAAATCTTTTTCAATTTTTAATTTTTCATTTTTAAATTCTTTTTCTTTTTCCTTCAAAACTTTGTTTTCCAATGTCAAACTGTCCACATCACTCAGTAGTTTGACATTTTCAGTTTTTAGTTTTTCACAGTTCAAGTGCAACTCCAAAATATGTTCATCGTCAGCTTTCTTTTCTGTCACACCCCCAAAATCCACCTGCGGAGTACTACCGCTTGGAGGCGTGACTGACCAGGATCCAGCCACCAATCATATTGAACATGTAAGTTAAGAGATATAAAAGTTTAACCAATACAATTGGTGTCCAAACAAAACGTAGTTAAGTTGCAAGCGGAAGCATAAGTCTTAAATCAAAACATAAGTTTAATTGTTTCAAAGTTTAACATGGCACACCGCCGTCCATGTCCCACAACGACTCCCTTCCATGCAAGCTCCAGTTAAGTACCTATTGACCTGCAAAGCATGTAGTAACGAGTCAACAACAAGTTGAGTGAGTTCACGGTTGGGTGTTCGTTTTAAGTTGTTTCGAAAACAGTTTCCTTTATCTGGTATCCTGCCGTGGGGGTTACCCCATAGTTAAAAAGCGTGACTTATTTATTCCCGGTTACTCTGGCAATCCAGCCGTGGGGGCTACCCCGTGTTAGTTATCTGGCATTTCGGCCGTGGGGGCTACCCCATGTATACACTAGACTCGTTACCATATCGACTGCTGACTGTAGTCATGTTTAAGTGCCCTGAAACTGTCAATGTCTATCATCATTGACGTGCCCCAGATCCATTAGTTCACGCCCGTCCTCTGCGGCACGGTGTGAGGTTTGTCAGACCTAAATAGCGCTATCTAACTAATGACCCGCTCGCCATTGGCCCGGCGATTAAATCGATACAAAAATGAGGGACTTCATGATAGAGTTTTGGTCTAGTACGAGTTATCTGTCTGTGAGGACGAGGAATTACATTCCTGAACCATTGCTGTCCTACCCAAGGAGGACGAGGAACCCATGTTCCTTAACCCCAATTCCCGACCCCTGGGAATCCCATGCTTTGTAGAGGGTGTGAACTCACCTTAGTTTGCTCGGCAGATACACAGAAAGGTCAATCAAGCAATATTGGGGTCAACCACGTCCTAACATAGTTGTATCATACAAGTCAGGTTCGTATCCAAGTTGTGCACGTATGTTCTACACGTATTGTACTCAAGTAATAATCATGGCATACATGTATGAACATGGCAGTTTAAAACAATGCCTACGGATTACACAGTAGCACATAAATAAACAAAGCCCAAGGTCCGGCCCATCAACTAAGCCCGTAATATGTAAGTCCAAGTCAGCGTGCACATGCGTATAGTCTCGAGTCGAGACTGTGCGGTCTCTAGTCGAGACTGTGCGGTCTCGAGTTGTAGTCTACACATTCTCAAGTCGCAATCTGAGGAGGTCTCGGGTCATGCATGCTCTGGTCTCGAGTCGCAACCGGACTCGAAATCGTGGTTTCGAGTCATGATGTGTGTGTCGATGAGGCATGGTCTCGAGTCGAGACTAGAGGTTCTCGACTCGCAACCTTGTGTCGAAACCATGATCTCGAGTTGACATATGGTGGTCTCGAGTCGAGACCGAAGGTCTCGGCTGGACATCTGCTGATTCTGCACAGTGTACTATCCAATGGAAAACCAATTTCATGTAACAGTTTATACCATCCACTTAAACATGTTTCCTTGTCTAATTACTACCCAAAATGGATCAAACAATCAGATTTCAAATATTCAAGCCACATTCATCTCATATTCATCATGTTCTTCATATGTTCATCATGTTCATCAAATATTCATATAAACTTTAACCAAACAAAAAATCATGATCAACAACTTATATCAACATCCGCACCATATAGAGCCGATAACACTCATACATAGTCAAGCATACATTATTTACCCTAACGAAATCAACACATTAACATATAATCATCATCAACCGAATGTAAACACATAACATAGAACATTTATGCATCGATTACTTGAACACTAACTCATCATCAATGTATATCATCATATTAATCAAAACATCATTTGCCCAAACATCAAATCATAAATCACTAACCGGTTCGAGAAGGTACCGAGTTGCTAAGGAAAATGAGTGAAATGGAGTGTCCGGGTGATGATGAGCTTAACCGAGTCTCCTTGTGGTCACCGGTTTGATCCGAGAATGAAGGAGAGAAAATGTTGTGGTTTAGGGTTTTAGTGAGGGAGAAGGAGAGTGTGTGTATGGATTGTCCAAAGAATGGCAAAGTTTGCTAGGAGCATGATATATATACTAGTCCTAGTAGGTTTCGGGTGGGTTAAATGAGGTGCGGCCCAACCGGCCCACATGTTGCATTGATCACTCGAGACCACATGGTCTCGAGTCGGGTTCTCGGCTCACTTAAATCTATCACGTACTATACACACGAGTATACATATAAATGTAACACATAGTCACATAGAAGGTTCACTTATCATTAATCACACAAGTTAACTAATCACATAACATTCCAGCAAGTAACATCGAGATATGGCGAAAGGTTCTAAATTTCGAGTTGTCACATCATCCCCAAGTTGAAAGAAATTCCGTCCCGAAATTTGGTAAGCACTCACTGAGGAAGCTAGTTAAGTTGTATGTTTTACCTGGTTTTCCTGGGGTGTCACATCCACCCCCCGTTGGTCTGGAATTTCGTCCCGAAATTTCGTAGCTTCAGCCTCAGTAGTGGGTGTACTGTTTGCGAACAGTTGGGGATACTTTTGTTTCATCTGATCTTCGCGCTCCCAGGCGAACTCTGGGCCGCGACGTGAGTTCCAACGAACTCGAACGAGAGGTATTCTAGTGCTCTTGAGGACCTTAACATCCCGGTCCGTGATTTCGACTGGTTCCTCGACGAATCGCAACTGCTCGTCGATAGTGAGTTCCTTCAGAGGAACTATGTGGGTCTCATCTGACGGACACTTCTTCAGATTCGACACGTGAAAAACGTTGTGAACTGCACCGAGTTCTGCTGGTAAGTTCAGCCTGTAGGCCACCCTTCCTATTTTCTCAATGACTTCGAAAGGTCCAACGTATCGTGGGTTAAGTTTGCCGCGTTTACCAAAACGAACCACACCCTTCCAGGGTGAAACTTTGAGTAGTACCCGCTCCCCAACCTGGAGCTCAAGTGGTTTCCTGCCCTTATCGGCGTAGACTTTCTGACGGTCACGAGCTGCCGCCATGCGTTTTCGTATTTGAGCAATCTGTTCGGTTGTGTCTACCACATGTTCTGGGCCAGTGATCTGACTATCTCCCACCTCTGCCCAACAAAGAGGTGACCGGAATTTACGTCCGTATAATGCCTCAAACGGAGCAGCTTTAATGCTGGTGTGGTAGCTGTTATTGTACGAGAATTCCACCAGTGGCAGATGCTTCTCCCAGCGGTTGCCAAAATCGATTACACATGCACGAAGCATGTCTTCTAAGGTTTGAATAGTGCGCTCGGACTGCCCGTCCGTCTGAGGGTGGTACGCTGTGCTCATGTCTAATCGTGAGCCAAAGGATTTGTGCATTGCTTGCCACAGCTCTGAGGTAAAACGTGCATCTCGATCCGAGATAATGGAGGTGGGCACCCCGTGCCTCGAGACAACTTCCTTGAGGTATATTTCTGCAAGAGTGGAGAATTTATCCGTTTCCTTGATAGCCAGGAAGTGTGCAGACTTTGTGAGTCGATCCACGATCACCCAAATAGTATCATTCCCGCGCTGGGATCTAGGTAGGCCAGTGACAAAATCCATGGAAATCTGCTCCCATTTCCATTGTGGTATCTCTGGTTGTTGGAGTAGGCCTGAGGGTTTCTGGTATTCAGACTTGACTCTTGCACAAGTCAAACACTTGCTGACGTAAGTTGCTATGTGGGCCTTCATGCTAGGCCACCAGTACGTAGCTTTGATATCGTGGTACATTTTATCCGAACCAGGATGCACCGAGTAGCGAGACTTGTGTGCTTCATCCATCACAAGCTCTCGTAGGTTGCCATAGAGTGGGACCCAAATGCGTCCCGTTACGTAGTAAGCACCGTCTTCCTTTTGTTCTAATCGTTGCCTTGATCCGCGTAGGGCTTCAGTCCTGACGTTTTCTGGTTTCAGTGCCTCTATCTGAGCAGCTCGTATTTGGGAAGGGAGACTAGAGTGGATCGTGAGTTGTAAAGCTCGCACGCGCTTAGGCGCAGTGTCCTTCCGACTGAGGGCGTCAGCCACAACATTGGCCTTGCCCGGGTGATACCTGATTGAGCACTCGTAGTCATTTAGTAGCTCGACCCATCGTCGTTGCCGCATATTCAGTTCCTTCTGCTTGAAGATATGCTCGAGGCTCCTGTGGTCGGTGTAGATGGCGCACTTGGTACCATACAGGTAATGCCGCCATAACTTAAGTGCAAAAACAACAGCTCCCAGCTCTAAATCGTGCGTAGTGTAGTTCTTTTCATGAACCTTAAGCTGGCGTGAGGCGTAGGCTATAACTTTGTCTCGTTGCATCAACACGCAACCAAGACCTTGAATTGATGCGTCGCAGTAAACCACAAAGTCGTCAGTGCCCTCCGGCAAGGAAAGGATAGGTGCGCTACAAAGTCTATCCTTTAGGTGCTGAAATGCCAACTCCTGTGCATTTCCCCAACGATAAACAATGCCCTTCTGCGTTAGTGAGGTGAGAGGCTGTGCAATCTTAGAAAAATCCTTAATGAACCTCCTGTAGTAACCTGCCAATCCCAAGAATTGGCGAATTTCCTTTGGTGTACGAGGTGCAGGCCAGTTCTTAATCGAGTCTATCTTGGATGGATCAACATGAATCCCATCCTTGTTTATCACGTGGCCTAGGAAATGGACTTCTCGAAGCCAGAAGTCGCATTTCGAGAACTTTGCGTAAAGCTGTTCGGTTCGAAGGAGTTCCAGAATAAGTCGAAGATGCTGCTCATGCTCTTCCCGACTCTTAGAATAGATCAGGATGTCGTCGATGAAGACTATAACAAACTTGTCCAGGTAAGGCTTACACACTCGATTCATCAAGTCCATGAAAACTGCTGGTGCGTTTGTCAGCCCGAAAGGCATGACCAAAAACTCATAGTGCCCGTAACGTGTCCTAAAAGCTGTTTTGGAGACGTCCTCTTCTCGGACTCTCAGTTGGTGATATCCCGATCTCAAATCAATCTTCGAATAGTAGCTCGACCCTTGCAGCTGGTCGAACAAGTCGTCAATGCGTGGTAGAGGGTAACGATTCTTCACCGTCACCTTGTTGAGTTCCCGGTAGTCGATGCACATTCTGAAGGTACCGTCCTTCTTTTTCACAAATAGTACTGGAGCTCCCCAGGGCGATGAGCTAGGACGAATAAAACCCTTATCCAAGAGTTCTTGTAGTTGCGTAGAGAGTTCATTCAACTCTGATGGGGCTAAACGATAAGGTGCACGGGCTATGGGCGCAGCTCCAGGAGCTAGTTCGATCTGAAACTCGACTTGGCGATGAGGCGGAAGACCAGGTAATTCCTCAGGAAATACCTTTGGATAATCGCGTACAACTGGAAAATCTTCTATCTTCTTCTCTTTTTCTAAGGTGTCAGTAACGAGAGCAAATATGGCAGTGTGGCCCTTTCGCAAGCACTTTTGGGCCTTAAGGAGAGAAATGACATTCTCAACAGCACTCCTCTTGTCGCCATGAATCATGAGAGGTTCACCACCGGGACCTGGAATACGGACAACCTTCTCGTTGCAAAGAATCTCTGCTCGGTGTTGGGATAACCAATCCATCCCAATGACAACGTCGAAACTACCCAAGACAATAGGAATGAGGTCGATAGAGAAGGTCTGGTCAGCGAGAATAAGTTTACAACCCTTGACTATGTGTGTGGCTTCTAAACTCTTACCATTTGCTAGCTCTACGGTGTGCTTGTTGTTCAAAGGTGTTGGAATACGCTTAAGCATTCGACTAACTTCTAGTGACATGTAGCTAGTATCGGCACCCGAATCAAATAAAACTGAAACATAAAAGTCGTCGAGAAGGAACTTACCCGCCACAACATTGGGGTCATTCCTTGCTTCACCTTGGCCAATCACAAACACCCGCCCCCTGGCGCCATTGTTGTTGTTGTTCCCATTGTTACCATTCCCCTGATTGTTGTTATTGTTGTTGTTGTTGTTCTGGTTCCTGTTCAGTTGGGGACAATCTCTCTTGAAGTGGCCCTCAGCTCCACACTGAAAGCACCCTTTGTTATCACCTTGCTGTTGCTGCTGGCGTTGGTTCTGTTGAGCTGGCTGACGATTCTGATTGGCGGGGTATAAGCACCTGCAATCCTTTGCAGCGTGACCAGGCTTGTTGCACCGATGACAGTTGCCCCTGGTGCATGGCCCACTGTGGTGCAGGCTGCAGCGATTGCATTTGGGGTGATTTCCTTTGTACCCACCATGACTTTGACCACCAGACGATTGCTGATTAGGGCTCTTGTAGTCATCAGTCTTTCTCTGCTGAGACTGGGACTGAACAGAAGTCGAACCCTTACTTGAAGTTCCATCCCATTTCCGTTTGTTGTCACTAGAGGTACCAGAAGTAGTTGCAGCACCTATGCGTTTTGGTAACTTGTTCTGCTCCACCGCCTGGTCAGTAAGACGGTGAGCCAATTGAACAACTTGCTGGTAGGTGGCGAGGTTCGCTGAAGTCACATGACTCTGGATTTCTGGCACCAAGCCTTGGAGAAACAGCTCGATGCGTTTGATGGGAGGATCCACCATAGTAGGACACAGAATTGCCAGTTCGTTCGACCTTTTCACATAAGCTTCAATTTCCGACCCCGTCATCTTGAGGTTGAAGAATTCCACCTCCAGTTTGTGAATCTCATCCCGACTGCAGTATTCTTCCTTGATCATTTCCTTAAAATTCTCCCATGGGGTGGCGTTGGCAGCAACCAACCCCAGCATTTGGATCTGAGCGTTCCACCATGTGAGAGCTAAACCCTCGAGAGTACCGGTAGCATACTTCACCCTGCGCGCCTCAGGGCATTCACACATTTCGAACACAGATTCTAGTTTCTCAAACCAGTGTAGGAGACCTACTGCTCCTTCAGTGCCGCTAAAAGTAGTTGGTCGGCAGTCCATGAAAGTCTTAAAAGTGCACACGGGTGGTTGAGCATGCTGACCTATCGTGGGTGAAAGAAAAGATAGAGTTTAACACAAAGGTTGGTTCACGAGAGTAGGATTCTAAAGATCCTAGAATGAGTTCGGACTGCAGGGTATACCTCCTGCGTGTGCAGCTGCAAGTGCTGCGGCAACTCGTTCGTTGATCAGAGCCGTCAACTGGGCTTGTGTCAGGTTAACGCGTCCAGACATGATCTTCATATCAAGAAGAATGTGAGTGAGAGGGGTTCGCGAAAGTGCGATGTCAGAAGTGAGTAAGTGCACACGTGTTCAAGCAACAGTAGTTATACTAACCAAGCATACCATGAGTAATGTACTATGTAACTAACAAGTAGGCAATATATACACAGATTATATCACCTAGAATGTCGAGCCTTGCATGTGGAGTGAAGCGTCGTTGTGGACCGTTGAGCACTGTACAGGTTATAGTCTGGTTCTAACAAAAACGTTTCTCCTTTATTAAAACCAAGTTCACTATAACCAATGGCTCTGATACCAATCTGTCACACCCCCAAAATCCACCTGCGGAGTACTACCGCTTGGAGGCGTGACTGACCAGGATCCAGCCACCAATCATATTGAACATGTAAGTTAAGAGATATAAAAGTTTAACCAATACAATTGGTGTCCAAACAAAACGTAGTTAAGTTGCAAGCGGAAGCATAAGTCTTAAATCAAAACATAAGTTTAATTGTTTCAAAGTTTAACATGGCACACCGCCGTCCATGTCCCACAACGACTCCCTTCCATGCAAGCTCCAGTTAAGTACCTATTGACCTGCAAAGCATGTAGTAACGAGTCAACAACAAGTTGAGTGAGTTCACGGTTGGGTGTTCGTTTTAAGTTGTTTCGAAAACAGTTTCCTTTATCTGGTATCCTGCCGTGGGGGTTACCCCATAGTTAAAAAGCGTGACTTATTTATTCCCGGTTACTCTGGCAATCCAGCCGTGGGGGCTACCCCGTGTTAGTTATCTGGCATTTCGGCCGTGGGGGCTACCCCATGTATACACTAGACTCGTTACCATATCGACTGCTGACTGTAGTCATGTTTAAGTGCCCTGAAACTGTCAATGTCTATCATCATTGACGTGCCCCAGATCCATTAGTTCACGCCCGTCCTCTGCGGCACGGTGTGAGGTTTGTCAGACCTAAATAGCGCTATCTAACTAATGACCCGCTCGCCATTGGCCCGGCGATTAAATCGATACAAAAATGAGGGACTTCATGATAGAGTTTTGGTCTAGTACGAGTTATCTGTCTGTGAGGACGAGGAATTACATTCCTGAACCATTGTTGTCCTACCCAAGGAGGACGAGGAACCCATGTTCCTTAACCCCAATTCCCGACCCCTGGGAATCCCATGCTTTGTAGAGGGTGTGAACTCACGTTGGTTTGCTCGGCAGATACACAGAAAGGTCAATCAAGCAATATTGGGGTCAACCACGTCCTAACATAGTTGTATCATACAAGTCAGGTTCGTATCCAAGTTGTGCACGTATGTTCTACACGTATTGTACTCAAGTAATAATCATGGCATACATGTATGAACATGGCAGTTTGAAACAATGCCTACGGATTACACAGTAGCACATAAATAAACAAAGCCCAAGGTCCGGCCCATCAACTAAGCCCGTAATATGCAAGTCCAAGTCAGCGTGCACATGCGTATGGTCTCGAGTCGAGACTGTGCGGTCTCTAGTCGAGACTGTGCGGTCTCGAGTTGTAGTCTACACATTCTCGAGTCGCAATCTGAGGAGGTCTCGGGTCATGCATGCTCTGGTCTCGAGTCGCAACCGGACTCGAAATCGTGGTTTCGAGTCATGATGTGTGTGTCGATGAGGCATGGTCTCGAGTCGAGACTAGAGGTTCTCGACTCGCAACCTTGTGTCGAAACCGTGATCTCGAGTTGACATATGGTGGTCTCGAGTCGAGACCGAAGGTCTCGGCTGGACATCTGCTGATTCTGCACAGTGTACTATCCAATGGAAAACCAATTTCATGTAACAGTTTGTACCATCCACTTAAACATGTTTCCTTGTCTAATTACTACCCAAAATGGATCAAACAATCAGATTTCAAATATTCAAGCCACATTCATCTCATATTCATCATGTTCTTCATATGTTCATCATGTTCATCAAATATTCATATAAACTTTAACCAAACAAAAAATCATGATCAACAACTTATCAACACTAACATGCACCCTATGATATCAACACAATGAATCGTCCTAATCGTGCGCATACCACAGCCGATTACAAGTATTCGGTTTCCATTCATCAATCATTTCAACTTATATCAACATCCGCACCATATAGAGCCGATAACACTCATACATAGTCAAGCATACATTATTTACCCTAACGAAATCAACACATTAACATATAATCATCATCAACCGAATGTAAACACATAACATAGAACATTTATGCATCGATTACTTGAACACTAACTCATCATCAATGTATATCATCATATTAATCAAAACATCATTTGCCCAAACATCAAATCATAAATCACTAACCGGTTCGAGAAGGTACCGAGTTGCTAAGGAAAATGAGTGAAATGGAGTGTCCGGGTGATGATGAGCTTAACCGAGTCTCCTTGTGGTCACCGGTTTGATCCGAGAATGAAGGAGAGAAAATGTTGTGGTTTAGGGTTTTAGTGAGGGAGAAGGAGAGTGTGTGTGTGGATTGTCCAAAGAATGGAAAAGTTTGCTAGGAGCATGATATATATTCTAGTCCTAGTAGGTTTCGGGTGGGTTAAATGAGGTGCGGCCCAACCGGCCCACATGTTGCATTGATCACTCGAGACCACATGGTCTCGAGTCGGGTTCTCGGCTCACTTAAATCTATCACGTACTATACACACGAGTATACATATAAATGTAACACATAGTCACATAGAAGGTTCACTTATCATTAATCACACAAGTTAACTAATCACATAACATTCCAGCAAGTAACATCGAGATATGGCGAAAGGTTCTAAATTTCGAGTTGTCACATTTTCAGCTTTCAAAGTCTGAATATCTTCAGTCTGTTTCTTCTCTTCTTCAACAATCTCAAAGACTATTGTGTCTTCTGCAATCTCTTTCTTAATCACTGGTTCAGATTTCTCAGATACAAACTTTTCAGATTCTTCTTTCTTTGAAATTACTTCCTCAAAACTCTTCTGTTTTTCAGTAACAGCTTCTTGTATAACTTCTTCAGTCATCACAACTTCACATTTTGTTTGACTTGAAATCTGCTCCTCCTCAGAATCTGAATCACCATGATCAAATATTGGCATGCTCTTAGCTTCTTGATCATCATTCACTGCCAACTGATTACCAGTAGCAATTTCATCATCATGATCCCCATCATCTCCAGTGAATTTCCTAGGCTTCAGACACTGACAGCTGCTGTCCTGTACACTCCCTGCTCCACAGTCGCAAAAAAATCTGTTTGATGTAGAGTAGACAACACGATGTCCTCGATGACATACATCTGCACAAACAGAACAACAACCTTTTGAAACGGTCAGATCACATGTATAACAGAAATACCAGTGCTGTTCCATAAAATTTCTCCCACTGATCGTAAATGTACAAACTTTAGAAGCGACGGCTTTTTCACTGTTACTATCATGATCAACCTTACTGCTTGACATCTTCAAACAACTTGATGTGAAATAATCTTGATGCAAAAAATCCTCTTATCAAGTGAAAACTTGATTTCAAGCGGAAATCAGAAATTTGAAGCTAAATCACTTTGTGAAGTTCAAGCGAAATCAAACTTTTAGACAAACATCCTTTTTCAAGCGAAATCAAGACTACGCTGTTTCAAGCGAAATCAAGTCTTATGCTGTTTCAAGCGAAATCAATACTCAACAACTTTCAAGCGAAATTCCAAGTTGACCCGTTTGAAGCGAAATCAAAACTTATGATGTTTCAAGCGAAATCAATACTCAACAGCTTTCAAGCGAAATCCGATATCCACTTCAAGCGAAATCTCAAAACAACTCAAGCAAGATCACTTTTTCAAGCTAAATCACTATTTCGCTTCAACCAATCAACAACTTTTCAAGCTAAATCAGAATATTCAAGCGAAATCCAGCTGTTAGTTCAAGCGAAATCTGGTTTTTGATCCATTTCAGTCATTTTTAATGCGAATTTCGGTCTCAAACTTTCAAGGCTTTGTTAAACTACTGTTTTGCATGTTCGGTGAAAAGTTTAATCCATTTTGACCATGGAATCTTGTTCAATTTGAAAAAGAAGGTGTAGAATTCAGAAAATAATTGCAATCGAGCTAAACTCTTCCTCATGTGCTCTGATACCACTTGTTGGATCGCTGTACGACCTAAATGAGTCGATCAAAAGAGTCTTTTATCCGAATCAGAGGCGGAATCAATGAAACGGACACTCGATGTAATTATAAAGTCTCTTATATTGATATGATACTGTTTTACAACCTGGAGACGATTCGGCAGAGTTTCGCTCCTCAGATCCGAAAGTTACAAATGATTTAGCTTGAATGGTATTTATAGTGGAGGAGATTTAGCTTGAAATGACATGCCACTTTCAAGGGAAATCTTGATTTAGCTTGAAATGACACCTGACACTTTCAAGGGAAATCTTGATTTAGCTTGAAATGACACATGACACTTTCAAGAGAAATCTTAATTTAGCTTGAAATTGTCAAGTGACATTTTCAAGGGAAATAACCACTTTCAAGCTAAATTACATTAAACATACTATTACATGATACAAGACGAAGTCAATAGACGTAATGCACTAACATCTTGTAATTACATTGTTTATTTCTAACCATTTTGTTCGCAGGATCCTTATAGATGGAGGGAGCTCTGTGAACATCATTCAGCTTGATGTCCACAAGAAGATGAATATCCCGGAGTCTGATATTGTCCCAAGATCCTCAGTACTTGTGGGATTCAGCGGGGAAACTAAGAATACATTGGGGGACATTAAACTCCCAATCTATATTGAAGGATTGCATTCTTATCAAAAATTTTGTGTTATAGATTGCTTATCTTGTTGCAATGTTATCCTTGGCAGGCCATGGATACATGATATGAAGGCAGTCCCATCCACCTATCATCAGTGTGTAAAGCTTCCAAGCCCATGGGGAGTGGTGAAAATCGAGAGTGATCAACAAGAGGCTAAGAATTGTTATACATCATCGATGAAGCCAGCCTCAAGACCAAGGGAGCAATAGCAATTAAAGTATCCTTCAAGAGATGTCTTGGAGGCAAGAGAGCAGGATGTAAAAGAAATCCTCATGGATCCTCATGATCCTGAATCCATAGTCTTCATAGGATCAGGGATCCTTGGCAACATTGAGCAGGATCTAGTATCCTTCCTTAAGAGGAGGAGATCCACCTTTGCCTGGAAACATGAAGACATGACAGGTATATCTAAGGATATAATTACTCATAAGCTTGGCATTGACAGGTCATTCAAGCCTATACATCAAAAAGAGGAGGAAATTTGCACCTGAAAGGAATGCTATTATCCAGGAAGAGGTAGATAAACTACTTCGGGCAGGTATAATAAGAGAGGTTAAGTATCCAAGATGGTTAGCCAATGTGGTTGTCGTTCAAAAGAAAAATGGAAAGTGGAGGGTATGTGTCGATTTTACTGATTTAAACAAGGCATGTCCCAAGGATCCTTTCCCATTACCCCACATTGACTCCATGGTGGATGCTACCGCGGGTCATGAGTTGTTGACTTTTATGGATGCTTCATCTGGATTTCAGCATATTCAGATGGAACCATCCGATCAAAAGGATACAGCCTTTATGACCCCAACTGGTATATACTGTTATATTGCTATGCCATTTGGACTAAGGAATGCAGGTGCTACTTATCAAAGGCTAGTTAATATGATGTTCAAGGAACAAATTGGACACGCTATGGAAGTCTATATTGATGACATGGTGGTTAAGTTCAATAAAGCTGAGGATCACCTTAAAGACTTGGAGGAAGCATTCAATATCCTTGATAGATTTAATATGAAACTAAATCCTTCCAAGTGTCATTTTGGTATTAAGGCAGGTAAATTCTTAGGCTATATGGTGACAAAGAGGGGCATTGAAGCAAGTCCAGAGCAAATCAAGGCTATTGTGAATATCAAATCTCCTGCCAATGCTAAGGATGTGCAAAGATTGACAGGCAGGATCGCAGCCTTGAACAGGTTCATATCCAAATCCTCGGAAAAGTGCAAGGAATTCTATGACATCCTAAGGAAGAACAAGAAATTTGAATGGACTGAGAAGCATGAAAGTGCCCTCAAAGTTCTTAAGGATTACCTATCCTCAGCCCCGGCCATGATGAAACCAGAAAAAGGGGATATATTATCCTTATACCTAGCAGTATCCTCAAAAGCAGTAAGTGCGGTCCTTGTTAAGGATCACCAAGGTACACAACATCCTATTTATTATGTAAGTAAGAGTTTACTTGATGCTGAATCCAGGTATTCACACTTAGAGAAACTTATCCTTGCATTAATTATGGCATCTACTAAATTAAGACATTATTTTGAGACTCATGCCATTATTGTTAAGACTAATTTTCCAATTAAGAATGTTCTCAGGAAACCTGAAATGTCAGGAAGGATGGCTAAGTGGGCAGTGAAGCTTAGTGCATATGATATAAGATATGAACCAAGGACTGCCATCAAATCCCAAGCCTTAGCTGACTTTGTGGCAGATTTTAGTAGTGATTTGCAAAAGGAAGCTGAGTCAGAAGTCCAACAGCTTGAAGAAACTAAGGATCCTTGGATACTCTTCACTGATGGAGCCTCTAATGTAAAAGGAACAGGGCTTGGAATACTACTAAAATCGCCACAGGGGGACATAATGCCCCACTCCATAGCTTGTGAATTTCAAACTACCAACAATGAGGCTGAGTATGAAGCCTTGATAGCTGGTTTGCAAATTGCTAAGTATATGAGGATCAGGTATCTTGAGGTACATGTAGACTCATTATTAATCACTAATCACTTTAATGGATCATATGTTGTTAAAGGTGAAAAGCTAATCAAATATTTAGAGATAGTCAAAGAATTGGCACTCTCTTTTGTTTTCTTTAGTTTGACACAGGTACCAAGGGAAGAGAATACAGAGGCTGATGCATTAGCCAATCTAGGATCATCCTTGAAGATCCCGGAGGATATCAAAATCCCTATTATCCACATTCTAACCCCTGCTATCGAGGATCATGTAGCTATGGAGATAGGAGAGGATTCTGCTATTGTCCCTACTGATGATACACAATCCCATTCAGGATCATGGATAATTCCAATAATGAGATATATCCAACATGGAGAGTGTTTTGGTCAAAAATTACCGAAGCAATTTAGTGATCAAATTAGTAAAGTGAGGTAGTGTGCTAGAAAGTGTACTTGAAAATGTGCTTGTTAAGTTAATTAGGAAATCAGTATTCAGGATACGGCTCAGGATATCGAGCTGTATCTATGATCAAACAATGAGCAAAAGTAAAGTAAACGACACGAGATGTACGAGGAAAGCCCTTGATCAATCTAGATCGCCGGCACAAAACCTCGGGAGCTGACAATCGCAGCTGCCTTGTTCTTCTATTGCTTCAAATATCAGGATACAGTGCAGGATGTGGTACGGATCGACTAAGTGTTACAACGAAATTTGAATACAAGTGTGGTGTTTGCAATGAGCTAGAAAGTGAAAGTATGCGAGAGTGTAAGTGGAGATTGTGTGACTTAAACTGATCCGCCCCCATCTATTTATAGTAAAGATAAGCTAACAAACTATCCTAAACTTCCGGGATCCACCGAATATTCCTTAATCGAACGTTGTAGACCTGGTCTTTCGGGTTCAACGTCTCTCCTTCAACAAACTCGTCCGAGTCTTGAGGAGAAGAAGTCCTCTTGACCGTTAGCAAGTCTCAGCCTTTAACCTGCACGTGGTTAATTCAATAAACTTCAGGATATCACCCAAGATGTTAGCAATATCCTCTTCCAGCATCCTGGTCACAAATAAACAAACAAAGGCAGGATATTGGTCAGGATACGTATGTTAAGAAAATGACCCCTAACAATTGTCCCCAAATATATCAGTTGGTATACCAATCCAACGGATATATTTCAAAAATCTTATCCCATAACTCAAGGCATTTAAAACGAAGCGACGGTCAAGATCACATCGTAACTTCCAACGCGTTTTTTACTCAATGGAGATCCACGATGCCCCTATATCTTCTCTTTTCTTGTTTGAAAAGCAGATATCTTCAACAGAACCTTCAGGTAATTCTCCATTTCTGATTTTCTTCCTGTCAATTTACTTCACCTTACTTGCAATGGACGCCGAGACCTTCACCCAGCAGAATCTTCTTAAAAATCCCGAAAAGGAGATCTGCGCTTTTGACAACGCAGACATTGCAGCTTTAAGAGCCTCTGGCGCTTTCCCTGACAGCACGGTCTTTAGACCATTCGATCGGTCAATCCGATCGGATGTTTCTTCCAACGAATGGGTCTGTTTTCCAGCATATCCTTTTTCATTAGGTCTTCGATACCTTTTTCCTGAATTCATGATGCAATTCTTTCGATTTACTGGCATCTCTTTTGCTCAAACCATGCCCATGGTTTGGAGAGTACTAATTGTACTCAACCAAATCAAAAACCTCCATTGCTCCGACTTCTGCATCGAGGATTTACCTATTTCTTATCGCCTCCGATCCCATGGCTCTAGCCGGTTCTTGCTCTCCTCGACCTCCAGCAAACCCCTGATTCTCAAAGCCACCAAAAACGAAGACGGATGGCAACGCAAATTCTTCTTTGTCAAACGAGATTCCATTGCTGAGGGTGCCAACCTTCCGGTGGAGTGGTTAACCACCGGTAGGATCATAAATATCCCCATAGACCATTTGATTGTTATCTTCTATTAATACTCTTCTTCTTGATCTTTATGCAGTGAACTTCAAGGAAGTTGCTCCCCCTACTGCTGAGTCAGAAGAGAGAATCAATACTATTTACCGGTTACCTGCAATAGACAGGACTTTCACCACACACGTCCCGAGTTCCAGTCAATACTCATCATCCGAGATGTCTGGTAAGAATTTCTTTCAAAATAACTAGTCACAACAGCATAATGATAAGATAAAGAGTAAAACTTTTCCCTTTATGCAGCACCAGCTAAGATCCCTGAAGTCTTTGATCTTGACGAATTGGACAGCTATTCTGACCAGATCCAGGTCAAGAAAGAACCTAGCCCCAAGACCACAGCTACATCCAAACCCAACAGCTCCAAAGCCATCATCATTCCTAAACCTTCACTGGCTACCAAACCCCGGAGTTCAAGTTCCCGCAAAAGGAAAGAACCCGATTCCCCTGTCATTTCTGACACCTTTCCTTATGAGAAGCACGGGTTCATGAAGCTAGCGGGTTTATGACTTCTTTTCTTAACCAGGTTAGTATCCTCATATCATATCCTGCAATTTAGATTATTTTCAAAGATTTAACAATATTAATCCCTGTCCTCTTACCTTTGTAGGGTCTTGAGCGTTTAGTTCATTTATATCAAGAATCCTGCAAGCTTAACAAAACACTTGAATCTAAGCTAAAGGAAGCAGAAATCACAATCTTTGACCAAGGTATGATTGCGGCCACCAAATCTCGTCATTACGAGGAGAAATACAAAGCTATGACCCAAGAACACCAAGTTGCTCTCAACAAAGCTACTCTTCAAGCCCAGGCCGATCTGGAAGCCGCCCATGTGCAATACGAACGGGATATGGTCAGCTACCGGGAAAGCCTCAAAAGTTCCGTCGTCATTTCTCTCCTCCAAGCCAGGTTGAAGATGGCTCATGAAGCCAAAACATTAGGTTTCGAATGCCCTTCTTGGGATGTTGGTGCTTGGGAGACCAAGCTGAAGAACCTCGGCGGCACCTCTTCCAAATCAACTGTCGAAGAACCTTCCAAAGTAGTTGAAAAAGCAACCGATGCTGAGAAGGATGCTGAGGCGAATCCCAAGACGGATGTTGCTGAAATCACTATGGACCAAGAAGGCACTACCCCTTAGAGCTTATTTCCTTTAAATCATTCGAACAATTTTATGTTATGAACAATTTATATTTCTGTATCAAAACAATTTGATAGCCGAAGGTGGATGGGTCATGGGTTTCAGGATGAAACCTTCGGTTATCAACCAGTATTGATTGCTTACGAATAATTTTATCTTTTTATTTTTCTAAGTGTAAATCTTAGCTTTACAAAAAATTTCATACTGTTATCTTATAAAATATCCTGATCAGTATGCTCAGCGGTATACTGTAAAAACCTTTTATTAGATAGAACTTCCAAACGTTCCTTCAACTTTGTAAAAATTTCTTTAGAAAGTGAAAAACAGTCTATCTTTTCAAAACCAAGTATTGATAATATTTAAATGATCAGAGTTCCAAACTAATACTAGTTTCAAACACCCTAATCAAATATCCTGAAAAGGACTTTGAGAATATATCAGGATACTTAAAATAAAGTTACTAAAAATTTAGACGACGTTTACAAAGGAAAGATCATACCAGAAATAGGGTATAAACCTATTACCAAACTTCAATCCCTTTGCAACTCTCCCAACGATGGTGTCCCCTGTGCAAGGTACTTAGTGCATTAGTTCCGAGCCTCATCCTTTTAGCTTTACATCACCATCTTGGCAGGGATGTCCCCTGTGTACAATGTCTTCAAATACTTTAGAAATCTACTGAATGTCAGTTTCCATTGCCTTGGCAATTTTTTACGTCCCAAGGGTAAAACCCAAGGATGTACTGGAGATAAATCCCTTGTATCCTGGGGAAAATACCAAATTTTCATGCGCTACAGGCGGGAGTGTATAAACTCCAAGACTTAGAAAGGTGAAAACCTTTAAACCTTAGAGAGTATGAAAATACCCTTTCGTGAGAGAGGGTGATCAATCCTCATATACCTTTAGGATTCAGGATATAGCCAACAGTAACGAAATTGTCAGCCACTTTTACATGGGCTGGTCCCGCCACCTTGAACTATCCCTGAATAACTTGCGCTCCAGGCGGGGTGTTTAAACCCAATTCGGAAGAAAGGTGAATACCTTTAAACCTGTGAAGGAATCAGTATCCCTTAAACGTGAGAGAGGGGGCCAATCCTCTAATCTTTCGAGTTTCCTGAGTACATATCCCGGAGCTATATCCTGAAACATATCTTGCAAAACAATTGTAAACTAAGCTAACACCCCTCTGATGCTTAAGTCAGTATTGGGTTACAAAGAACAAATTAAACCAAACATATTTAAAAAAGGTAGAATTCATACCATCCTGAGTTAGAAATTAAATTCTAAACTCACTTGAAATAGAGCTTAAGGTGTATAGCATTCCAAGATCTCGGTAGCATATCCCCCTCCATATTCTTGAGTCTGTATGCTCCTTTCCCAGCTTCTGATTCAACTTCGTATGGTCCTTCCCATTTTGGAGCTAATTTGCCATCGGCAGGATTAGTAGTATTCTGAAAAGCCTTTCTTAACACCCAATCTCCAATCTTAAATCTTCTAGTCCTAATATTCTTGTTATATGCCCTGGATATTCTCTGTTGATATGCTGCCATCCTTAGCCTTGCCGCATCTCTCTTCTCATCTATAGTGTCTAAATCCTGAGGATTCTGCTCAGGATCACTTAAGATAGATCTTGCAGTAGGTATTGTCATCTCCGTTGGAATCATTGCTTCTGCTCCAAACACCAAGGAAAATGGGGTTTGGCCTGTTGCATTTTTTACCGTTGTCCTATCAGCCCATAAAACAAAGGGTAGTTCTTCTGCCCATCTTCCTTTTTTGGCTCCAAGCCTTTTCTTTAAGTTATTGACAATTATCTTGTTTGAGGATTCTGCTTGTCCATTTGCTTGAGGATGTACCGGAGTAGACGTAATCATTTTGATTCCCCAACTCTTGCAAAAGTCAGTGGTCCTCTTACTTATGAACTGAGAACCATTGTCACAAATTATCTCGGCTGGTACTCCGAATCTGGTCAGGATATTTCTCTTGATGAAGGATACTACTTCTTGGTCTCTAACTTGAACAAATGCTTCTGCTTCAACCCACTTAGAGAAATAATCCGTCATTGCTAACATAAAGACTTTTCCTCCCGGAGCTTTTGGTAGCTTTCCCACTATATCCATACCCCACTTCATAAATGGCCAAGGGGAAACAATAGGATATAATGGTTCAGCCGGCTGATGCAGTATGTTACTATGTCTTTGACATGCGTCACATCTTCGAACATATTCTGCGGCATCTTTTCTCATTGTTGGCCAATAATATCCTGTCCTTAACACTTTTGAGAATAACGACCTGCCCCCAGCATGGTTACCACAATCCCCTTCATGTATATCCTGAAGTACTTCTTTGGCTTCAGGATCCTCCAAGCATCTCAAATACGGTCCTGCAAGAGATTTCTTGTATAAAATATTATTTATAATAGTGAATCGTGATACCTTCATCCTAAATGCCTTAGGATTTTCATTTCCGGGGATGTGTCCTTCTTTGAGATATCTCATGATTGGAGCCGTCCAGGATTTAGGATCCTCTTCAGGATGTTCTGCTCCAGGATCCTGAATACCAGCTACTTCTTTATCCAGAGGATTCATTGCAGGATATAAGACATGTAATATTGGTATTTGCGTCCCTTCAGGTATCCTGATCGATGATCCCAAATTTGCTAAGGCATCCGCTTCAGCATTATCCTCCCTTGGTACCTGTTCAAGTATAAAAACATCGAAATATCCTGCTAATTTTTTGAGAATATCGAGATATTCGATTAGTTTCTCACCCTTAACTGCATAGGATCCATTAAAATGGTTAGTAATTAACAAAGAGTCAACATATACTTGCAATTTTTTGATACTCATGCTCTTAGCCAATTCTAATCCTGCAATTAAAGCCTCATACTCTGCTTCATTATTAGTAGCAGGAAATTCACACCTAATAGCCTGGGGTAATATGTCCCCCCGTGGCGATTTTAGTAGTATTCCTAATCCTACTCCTCTTACATTAGATGCACCGTCAGTATATAATGTCCAGGATCCTGAGGATTCTCCTAACTGTTGAACTTCTAGGTCTACCTCATCCTGAATGTCACTACTAAAGTCAGCCACAAAGTCAGCTAAAGCCTGAGATTTTATGGCATTTCTAGGTTCATATACTAAATCATAAGCACTTAACTTTACTGACCACTTGGCCATCCTGCCTGACATCTCTGGTTTCCTAAGCACATTTTTGACAGGATAATTTGTTTTAACATGTATCCTATGTGTCTCGAAATAATGCCTAAGTTTCGTTGATGCCATGACTAATGCTAGTATCAATTTTTCTAAATGAGAATACCTAGTTTCAGCATCTAGCAAACTTTTACTAACATAATAAACAGGATACTGCTGACCTTCATGATCCTTTATGAGAATGGCACTTACAGCATTCCCTGATACAGCAAGGTACAGGGATAGTGGTTTACCATTTTCAGGCTTCATCAATAGAGGTGCGGTTGATAGATATCGTTTCAAATCCTGCAATGCTGCTTCATGCTTCTCCCCCCATTCGAATCTTTTGTTCTTCTTTAGGATATCATAAAAATCTTTGCATTTCTCTGAGGATCTCGAGATAAACCTGTTTAAAGCTGCTACTCGGCCTGTCAATCTTTGTACGTCCTTCATATTTGAGGGTGATTTTATATCCAGGATAGCTTTGATCTGCTCTGGGCTTGCTTCTATCCCCCTTTTTGTCACCATATATCCAAGAAACTTTCCTGCCCCCACTCCGAAATGGCATTTAGCAGGATTCAGCTTCATGTTGTATTGATCCAGGATATCAAATGCTCCCTTGATATCCTAGAGGTGATCCTCAGCCTTTTTAGATTTCACCACCATATCATCGATATATACCTCCATGGTGTCCCCCAGTTTGTCTTTGAACATCATGTTTACCAATCTTTGGTATGTTGCACCTGCATTTTTCAAACCAAAAGGCATAGCTGTATAACAATAAATACCTGTTGGTGTCATGAAGGCAGTATCCTCCTGGTCAGAAGGCTCCATTTGGATCTGTTGAAATCCTGAAGACGCGTCCATGAAGGTCAGCATTTCATGCCCGGCAGTGGCATCTACCATTGCATCAATGTGGGGAAGAGGAAATCGGTCTTTAGGACAGGCTTTGTTCAAGTCTGTGTAGTCTACACAAACTCTCCATTTCCCATTTTTCTTTTGTACTACAACCACGTTTGCTAGCCATCTTGGGAACTTAACCTCTCTGATCATTCTGGACTTTAATAGTCTTTCAACTTCCTCCTGGATAATAGTGTTCCGCTCGGGAGCAAACTTCCTTCTTTTTTGTTGCACAGGCTTGAATGATTTATCAATTCCAAGCTTGTGAGTGATAATATCTTTGGATATGCCTGTCATATCCTCATGCTTCCATGCAAACGTTGACATCCTGCATTTCAAAAAGTTAATTAATTGTTCTTCAATATCCTGAGGGATATTGGTCCCTACGAGCACCGAAATATCGGGATTATCCTGGTCCAGGATAATTTTCTTCACATCCTGCTCCGGATCCTCCACGATATCCTAGGCCCGCGTCCTTAATTGCTATGCTGCACTAGGTTTGGTTGAGGATTTCATCGAGGATGAGTAGCATTCTTTCGCCTCCTACTGATCACTATCAACTTTGACCACTCCCCAAGGGGTAGGTATCTTGATGCATTGGTGATGTGTTGATGGCACGGCCTTCATATCGTGAATCCACGGTCTTCCCAGTATGATGTTATAGCAGGATAGAGAATCCATCACACAGAAACGTTGTATCGAGTTGACTTCTTCAACGTATACTGGCAACTTTATCTCTCCCACTGTATTTCTAGCCTCTCCACTGAATCCAACAAGCACGGTAGACTTCGAAGTGATATCCATTGGAGATACATTCATTCTCTTCAGAGTTTCTAGTTGGATTATGTTGACGGAGCTGCCATTATCAACCAGTATCCTGCGTACAAAATGGTTAGCCACATATAACGTTATTACCAGAGCATCATGGTGAGGATCCTGGACAGTATCCCTGTCATCAGCATCAAAAGTGATCACTTTGTCAGTTGTGAGGGTAGTCATTCTGACAGGTTTGTCTCCCCTTTCGGCCTTAGCTTCCTTTGCATGTCTCTTTGCTACCGAATACGAAGTTCCACAAATGTCGGATCCTCCCGAAATGAAGTTGATTATCTTGGCATCCGCGGGAGGTAATGCTGCTCGCTCAGGATCCTTCTCAGTATCCTGACCCTTATTCTTCTTTCTTCCTAAGAGATCTTTCAGATATCCCTTGCTTAGAAGATAGCTTATTTCTTTCCTTAGAGCAATGCAATACTCAGTTACATGTCCGAAATCTTCGTGGAAAGCACACCATTTTGACTTATCTTTCCAGTCAGCCTTTTGTTGATTCTTTCGAGGCCACCTAGCCTTGTCTCCTAGACCCTGCATAGCATACATCAATTCAGGAATATTAACAGAAAAGCAATATTCAGACAACTCAGGATACTCTTCAGGATCCTCATCTTCGACAGTATTCACTCTCTTGTTTTCATTTCTACCATATGGCTTAGGCCGATATGACTTGAATGAGGATTCTGACTTCCTGTTAGTTGACTCATAAGTGTTAGATAAGTTCATCCTTTCTTGCATTTTCCTGTCATCTTCCAGACGGATATATCTTAAAGCCCTGTTACGAGCTTCGTCGAGATTCCTGCAGGGATTCATTACAAGATCCTGATAAAACTGAGAATCCTTTTGTAATCCCATCTTAAAAGCTTGCACAGCTGTTGCAACATCAAGATGTGGGATATCCAAGGATTCTCGACTGAATTTGTTCACATAATCCCTCAAGGATTCCAGAGGCCCTTGAGTTATCCTGTAAAGATCACTGGTTAGTTTCTCAAAACTCCGACTACAAGAAAATTGACTGTTAAATAAATTAACCAAATGAGCAAACGAAGTAATTGAGTGAGGAGGAACGTTTAACAGCCATGTCAAGGCTGATCCTGTTAAGGTAGAACCAAATCCCTTGCATAAGCACGCTTCCTTGAGCTCCGGAGGGATAGGGTTAATCTCCATTCTTTCCCTATATTGAGCAATATGCTCCTCAGGATCCGTAGTTTCATCGTAAAGCTTCATATTGGGGGTTTAAAATCTCTTTGGGATCTCAGCATCACAGATAGGATGTGCAAAACGAGATATCTTATGGCTGTCTTGGGATACTTCCGGGATCGGCTGGACCACCCCAGGTACACTGGATATCATGTCCTTCAACTTTTGAAGTTCCCTAGTAAGTGCTGATGTCACACCTGTATCCTGCAAAGATCCACTATTGTTAGTAGCATGAGTATTATTATTATTTGACACATTACCCGTTGGAGGATTTTGCCCATATCCTGAAGCATATCCTGAGCTTCTCATGGTTGACATCCTGACCGAGGAGGGTATTTCAGGAGTATGATTTTGAGGAAGACTGGGCACAATATTCCCCCTGTTATCCTCAGTATACACAGCTGAACTGAAGTTCAACACTCTAAGGTGTAAGGGAGTGACATTATCCTCAGCAGATCTGCTCGAGCCAGACTTCCAAATAAAGTAAGAATTTCATCATTAGAAGCTAAAACGGGAGCAGATTCCTGAACACTGCGAGTAGGGATAATATCCAGAGGTCGTGAAGAGGCTGGCATCCTTGGAGGAGGTGGTGGAAGCACCGAACCGGTAGTAGCAGAGGTCATAGCAGACACAGTAGAGGAGCTCATGTTTGATCTTGAGGCCATTATGGACAATGTGGCAAAAAGTTTTGAGAATAGAAAACCGATTAACGATTTCACAAAAATTTTTAGTAAAGAGAACACCACTTGCCCCACGGTGGGCGCCAAATTGTTTTGGTCAAAAATTACCGAAGCAATTTAGTGATCAAATTAGTAAAGTGAGGTAGTGTGCTAGAAAGTGTACTTGAAAATGTGCTTGTTGAGTTAATTAGGAAATCAGTATTCAGGATACGGCTCAGGATATCGAGCTGTATCTATGATCAAACAATGAGCAAAAGTAAAGTAAACGACACGAGATGTACGAGGAAAGCCCTTGATCAATCTAGATCGCCGGCACAAAACCTCGGGAGCTGACAATCGCAGCTGCCTTGTTCTTCTATTGCTTCAAATATCAGGATACAGTGCAGGATGTGGTACGGATCGACTAAGTGTTACAACGAAATTTGAATACAAGTGTGGTGTTTGCAATGAGCTAGAAAGTGAAAGTATGCGAGAGTGTAAGTGGAGATTGTGTGACTTAAACTGATCCGCCCCCATCTATTTATAGTAAAGATAAGCTAACAAACTATCCTAAACTTCCGGGATCCACCGAATATTCCTTAATCGAACGTTGTAGACCTGGTCTTTCGGGTTCAACGTCTCTCCTTCAACAAACTCGTCCGAGTCTTGAGGAGAAGAAGTCCTCTTGACCGTTAGCAAGTCTCAGCCTTTAACCTGCACGTGGTTAATTCAATAAACTTCAGGATATCACCCAAGATGTTAGCAATATCCTCTTCCAGCATCCTGGTCACAAATAAATAAACAAAGGCAGGATATTGGTCAGGATACGTATGTTAAGAAAATGACCCCTAACAGAGAGATTCCTACAGAAGAAAACCCCAGGGCTTTCAAAACTAAGGTATCTCAATTTACAATATTGAATAACATGTTATATAAACGATCTCTTGCAGGTCCACATCTAAGATGCATTGAGGATCCTGAAATCCAAGAAGTCCTAAAGGATTTCCATGAAGGAGATTGCGGAAACCACACTGGGGGCAGGGCATTATTCTCAAGGATCCTGAGGACAGGATACTATTGGCCTACTATGAAGAAGGATGCTGTGGAGTATGCCAAGAAGTGTGATCCTTGTCAGAGACACAGTAATATCCTTCATCAACCAGCAGAGCTTTTACATCCTATATCCTCTTCTTGGCCATTTATGAGATAGGGAATGGATATAGTTGGTAAGCTTCCTAAGGCACCTGGTGGAAAAGTATTCATGCTTGCTATGACTGACTACTTCTCCAAGTGGATAGAGGCTGAAGCCTTTGCTCAAGTCAGAGAAAAGGAAGTTATATCCTTTATTAAGAGAAACATTATTACTAGATTTGGTATCCCTTCTGAAATTGTCTGTGATAATGGATCCCAGTTTATTGGGAATAGAACTACTAACTTTTGTGACAGCTGGGGGATTAAGATGATAACATCAACACGAGTCCACCCACAAGCTAATGGTCAGGCAGAATCATCCAACAAGATCATCATCAACAATTTGAAGAAAAAGCTTGGATCCTAGAAAGGAAAATGGGCAGAAGAACTACCTTATGTACTTTGGGCTGATAGGACAACTCCCAAGAATGCTACTGGCCAAACTCCATTTTCTTTGGTATTTGGGGCAGAATCAGTGATCCCTACAGAAATGGTGGTTCCTACTGCAAGAACAAGCATCCGTGATCCTGAAGAAAATGTTGAAAACTTGGTTCAAGACTTGGATACTATAGAAGAACTCAGGGATTTGGCAAGGATAAGGATGGCCAGTTATCAACAAAGGATGACTGGAGCCTACAACAAAAATGTCAGGATCAGGAAATTCCAAGTTGGAGATATGGTGTTAAGGAAAGCATTTCAGAATACCACCAATCATGCTGATGGAAAGTTGGCACCGAAGTGGGAAGGCCCTTACTTGATTGAAGCTGAGGCAGGAAAGGGGGCATATCGATTGCTAACAATGGAAGGTGACTTGCTACCAAGAGCTTGGAATGCTGTCCATTTGAAGAAATACTTTATGTAACAAGGATCCATGATCCTTACCTGACAAGTATCCTTGAAGGATCCCTACAGGACAGATGATCCTCATTTTGGTAATGATCTAATCTCAAACTATTTCATTCATCAATTATCTTATATAAGGATAAGGATCCTGCATCCTTTATCCTCCATTTACTTGATTCTGAGTTTTGAAGGTTCAGGTATCCTTAACAAAGGATTGAGTATCCACAAAAGTATCCAGTTATTTGGGCATGACCCCAGTTATTTGGGCTAGTCCCCAGTTTGGGCATGTCCCCAGTTTCGCCAGTAGCGCACGATGATCCTGGTATAGTTCATGGCAATGGGACCAGTACTCGCTTTAGGGGCTGACAATTTCATTGTACTGGCTATATTCAGGATCCTACGTATAATGGTAGACGTACCATACATCCGTTCCTAAGGTTTCTAACGTTTTCACGTTAGCTAAGGTTTTGGCATTTTCATGTCACTAAGTTTGGATAGTCGCCAGTGAGGGCCATACTCCAGTTTACACACGATCCTTTGGGCTTGTCCCCAGTTATCCTTTGGGCTTGTCCCCAGTTATCTTTTGGGCTTGTCCCCAGTATATTGGGCTTGTCCCCAGAATTGTTGGGCTCGTCCCCAGTTACTAACTCTTATCTTATATTGGCTTAGTCTCAAGTTGTATCCTATTTCAGGTTTTTGAAGCTAAATGACCAAGGATCCTTGATCATTACCTTCTACTAAGGTTTGTCTTTTGGTTATCCTAATTATAAGTGTTAAAGGATAGGATCCTAACTTGGATTCTCAGGTATGATCCTTAACTATTTTGATTTTATTCATTATTCATTTGAGTGACCCTTATCCTTTGACAACTGAATTTATGATCCTTAAACTATATTACTTTTCAGAACTTACCAAAGGATATATGATCCTTGATTATATTCTAAACTTTTTGAAGATATTTATTTACTTAATAAATTCAGACAAAATGTGTATCTCAACAATTGAAAAGTAAAGTTTTTACAAGGATAACAACACGGGAGATAGCCAAAAAGTTAAAGTTATTTTATTCACAAAAGATTAAACCCTTTAAGGTTGTCAAAATTGCCAACCCACGTTTCTACCAGCAAAATGTGGCCCGTCCACATGGGTTGGTAAAGGGTGTCCATTGTTTACGGGTCTTTGTAGTGCAGGAAATAAAAGACGGAAGGATAACGAGTGGCTTCATCCCCCAAACAGAGGATCCATCCACCACCCATTATCCTGCCTATTGTCCAAGGATCCATGATCCTTCACCCTAGAAACTATTGTTTAAAGTTATTACAACCCGAGATTGTTTCAAAACACCATAACCAAAATCAAACTACCAAATTCTAAAAAATGGGCTCCGGCTACGTCTAGAAATGTCCTTCATCGCCCATCCCTGCAGCCTGCACCTTTGCTGCATCACCTCCAGCATCATCAGCATCAGCATGATCCTTACCACTGCCACTCGCCTCAATTGCCAGGACCTCACCAGCCTCTTCTTCATCATACAGCTCAGCCAATCTAGCCTTCCAGCCCTCTACGTCCCAGCTGTTCTTGTCAAAGTCAGGATCCAGAGCTTTTTGGGCCATCTGCAACTGGGTTTTGTACATAGCAATGGCAGCAGAGACTTTAGCATCATTTGTGATCTCATTCTTCTCCTGATCAGCCGTGATATGAGCCAAGACAAGTTCCCTCTTCACCAGATTGACATCATTTTCGAGGGAAGCAATCTTCTTATCCTTGGCCAGCATGATCTTTTGGAGATCCACACACTTTTGCTCAATCTATTCCACATTGCCTACGTAATCCTCGATTTCAGCAAATTTCTGCAAAAAGACAATGTAAAGTTTAGGATCACATGATCCTCAAGTGGGCAGAATAACTAAGCAGAATTA
The DNA here is from genome assembly GCA_030545235.1 of Helianthus tuberosus. Lineage (NCBI taxonomy): Eukaryota > Viridiplantae > Streptophyta > Magnoliopsida > Asterales > Asteraceae > Helianthus > Helianthus tuberosus. Next base: position 195,274,203 of record CM060448.1, on the reverse strand, counting down.
GTGATCCTTACATCAGCGAAGTATTCAAGGAACTGATGGCGGATTAAAGGCAGGCCTTCTAGGTTGTCAGCCTCAGAGGCTTTCCTCTTCTTTCCTTTGGAAGCAGTAGGCTTGGGGATGGCAGTACTTGGGCTAGCAGCAGCCTTCTTTTTCCCAGACCTGGGACCAACAGTGGTGAGATCGGTGACACTGAAGCGAGTAGCAGACTTCGATGATTTTCCAGCACCTACACATTCAAAAACATATAAGTATCCTTATTTCATTTTAATTTAAGCAATTAATTACATATAAACATGGATACTTACTTGACATTGTGACAGAACCTGAGGATACCTCTTGAGAATCCTGGGTATTTGCTTTAAATGATCTTATTTCAGGATCAAGCCTCTGAAAAGCAGCAAGTCTTTCCTTTGTGGCAGGTGTTGTAATGAGGTGTGCGACAGTGATAGCTGCAAAATAGAAACAAAAGGATGTTAGAGATCCTCAGCAGAAACAAGGTCATCTGGTGATCCTTCTAAGGATCCTCTATCCTACCATGGGTGGTCCATTTTCTAGGCAAATCCTTTCCATCAGGAATAGAATCCCTTCTGACAAAGAAGAATCGTCGTTTCCAGTTGGTGTCATTCTTAGTGGCTTTGAAGATGGGGTGTTCTTCACCAGGTTTATGTTTGAGTAGATATCGGTGGGATCCATGGCTAACAAGGTCATACATCTCTGCAAACTCCAACATTCCCAGATCAATACCTTCACGTTCAATGATTCTTTCAAGGGTATGCAAGACCCTCCAGATCATAGGCATTGCTTGGATGTAAGAGATGCCGGTGAGAGAGAAAAAGGATTGGGTGAAATCTGGAAAAGGATACGAGTATCCTATTGTAAATGGTGTGACCGGAAAGGCTACCCATGTTTCAGAAACATAGTCACTTAGAACAGTGGGATCAAATGGTTTGAAAACGGTGTTTGCCGGAAAGCAATGACGGATTCTGTCCATCTGTGGATCGGTAAAACAGCATCTTTCTTTCGCAGAATCTTTGATGATCCCTTGGGACTTCAAGGGACTGTCCTTACGGTGATCCTTAGCCGGCGAAGATCTCAACATCATCTTGATTGTACATAAAGATGAGGAAAGAAGGAATAGAGAAAGAAGATGAAGAGGGAAAAGAGAGAGAGTTACCTGATCAAGTCTTCGAATGAAGATTTAAAGGATGAAACACACGGATTGAAATGCCCTCTAACCCTTATCTCTAACTTCAATTTATAATGATGATCTTGCAGGGTAGTCACTTCAGTGACGTCAGGATGGCAACGGCTAGTCAGAATTCAACGGCTATATATCCGTTAGTTGGTTACGGATAAGAACAAGAAAATATAACTCATTATTTTACATTTTACTCCTTATATTTTGGGGGCAATTGTTAGGGGAGGATTTTCAATGATCAGTGATCCTTATTTACTATTGGGCTTAGTGATCCTCAATTCTGTCTGAATTAGTGATCCTCAGAAAGTATTGTAGGATCAGGATCATGGATCATCTTAAGGATCCTTATACTAACGATTGTCTACTTTGAATATGAAGTTGTTTTGCAGGAGTATGAGCTTGGACTTGGTCTTGGCGATATTCCTGGAGCATATTCCATATTTATTCTGCACGTGCATGGCTGAAATGGACGTTATGGAGGTCGTGGAGGACTTGCACAAAATGCGGACAGTTTGTTAGCTTAGATATTTTTCCATTTTTAAAAGGGGATAGCGAGCTAAATAGAAACACTTGGCTATTTTTAGCTTAACACACACTCGTAACTGCTCTCACCAGCTCTCGACAATTCACTTGGCGATTACACACTTTTTTGCACATTACACTATAGTGATCCTTGTAACTAGCTCGCTATCATCCGAAGTTGTAATAACTTGCTTGTTTAATCTGAGTTGGTGATCAGTAGTTTCCATCACCCGAGGTTTTTTATGCCAGAGATCATTCATTGATCAAGGGCTTTTTCCTCGTATAAATCTTTGTGTCACTTATTCATTATATTTCTGAGTGATCCTTAGTATTGTTCAATCATTCAAGCATCACACCTCACAACAGAAAGTCTGGTTGCATTATCTTTGTGTGATTTTTGACCAAAACACTCCACTGCATGCACGTTCTGGTATCTGACTTGTTGTATGCTTTAGACTTGTTGTTCCTGAAGTAGGATCCTTGCTTTTCCTGCTTCGAGGATCCTGCCAGTCTTTCTTGGATCCTTTTATCATCCTCTAATCGGATGAATCTAAGGGCCCTGGTTCTTACTTCATCAAGATTCCTGCAAGGGGTCATGACAAGATCATCATAGAACTGTGAATCCCTATGTAAACCCATTTTGAAGGCTTCTACAGCCATAGCAATGTCCAAATTAGGAATCTCTAAGGATTCTTTACTGAATTTAGTGATATAATCTCTAAGTGATTCATTTTGACCTTGTGTTACCCTATATAGATCACTAGTTAAACGTTCAAATTTCCTACTACATGAGAATTGGCTATTAAACAGATTAACTAGATTAGCAAATGAAGTAATAGAGTAAGGGGGAAGACTTAGCAGCCATTTAAGAGCTAATCCTGTCAGTGTGGATCCGAAACCCTTGCATAGACATGCTTCTTTTAACCTCCCAGGAATGAGATTGATCTCCATCCTTTCTCTATATTGAGCTACATGCTCCTCTGGATCCGTCGAGCCATCATATAGCTTCATGATTGGTATTTGGAACCTCTTCGGTATCTCTTCATCACAAATAGGTGGTGCAAAATGAGATATCTTATGGCTTCCATCTGGAATTTCAGGAATGGGCTTAACCACTCCTGGAACGCTGGATATCATATCCTTAAGTTTCTATAATTCCTTAGCCATAGCTTGGTTGATACCTGTATCCTGCACAAAGCCATGGTTAGCATTATAAGAATTATTCAAAGTGTTACCTCCTGAAGGATTCAGGTTTGGAATTCCTTATGTGAATCCATATTGACGAGACTCTGGTACAATAGAGGGACCAGATAAAGCTATGGTCTGCATAGGTATGAAGTCTCCCAAATGAATTTCTGAACTTCTGGGTTCTGAACTTCTTAAGGATCCTTGACCCTGAAAGACATTGGATCCTTGATACACCGAAGTTGGGGGTCTTGGAGGATAATCCATGGATCCATGAGCCTGAGATGAGGATCCTTAACCCTGAGATGAGGATCCCTGAACCCGAAACGAGGATCCTGGATGCTGAGAGTAGGATCCTTGAACCGTCTGCGTCCCCATGTATCCTCCTGAACTAGTGAAGGATCCTTGATGCTGGAAAGAGGATCCTTGAGGCTGAAGAGAGGATCCTGAAGGCTGAAAGTAGGATCCTTGAGCATGAGTCATTGTCGTTGATCCATAACGCATTCCCAATGGTCCACCCTGATACTGGACATCTGATGCTATAGAGTGTTGGGCAGTGTTGGGCAGTTATGACTGGAGTGTCGAAATTCAGTGATCTCGGCATCAAAGGAGAGTGATCCTCCGCTGATCTCTTCAATTTCTTGATGTCATCAATCTCTCATAGGATCCTGTCATTAGTTTTGTCCTGCTGTTGCATGTAATCCCTCATCTACAAAATCAAAGAATAAAGATCATTGTTAGTAGGGCCAGAAGTAACAACAAAAGTTGGTTTTGAGAAAACAGGGGTTTATTTCTTCGCAGCATTCTCAGCATTCTTCTGGGATCCAGAAGGGACAAGTGGCAAAGGTGGAATGCCCTATGAAGAAGTGACCGCCGGCATGGAACTTGAAGTGTTCTTCGCTTGAGAAGCCATGTGGTTGAAGGTGATGAACAGAAATGATCGAAATGAACAAAATTTCTCAGAAATGAAGCACCAATTGCCCCACGGTGGGCGCCAAACTGTTTTGGTCAAAAATCACACAAGGATAATCCAACCAAATCCGATTTTGTGAGGTGTGATGCTTGAATAAATGGACAAATGTATGAACAAAATATGAATGAAATGAATGTGTGACACAAGGATTTATACGAGGAAAAAGCCCTTGATCAGAATATGAACTCCGGCACAAAAAACCTCGGGTGATGGAAACTACCGATCACCAACTATATTAAACAAGTAAAGGTTATAAATCGGGATGATAACAAGCTTGTTACAAGGATCACTAGTGTGCAAAAAGTGTGTAATCGCCAATAAGTTGCAGAGAGTTCTCGAGAGTGTGTGTGTTGCTAATTGTTCTAACTGATCAAGCTTGTTATCCCCTTATAAAAATAGAAATAAACTATCTAACTAACAATCCGCAAAAGTTGCTAGCTTCCCACGACTTCCATAACGGTAACAAAAGCCATGCACGTGTAGAATAATGGAGCATATTCCCCTAGAATCTCGGCAAGACCAAGTCCCATTCAAATACTCCTGCAAAACAAGCTCAAATATAGTGGAAACAACTGTTAGTGTAAGGATAACAATGAGGATCATGGATCCTTAAACCTGCAACGACTTCTGAGGATCCTTAATTCAAACTGAACTAAGGATCCATGATCCTGGCTGCACTTGAGGATCCGTGATCCTTAGGTTTAGAAAATCCATCCCTAACAGTACTATTTAGGGAATTCCATATACATAACATATACCCCATCTTACCCGGTCTCGCCGGAGAGGTACCCCCATCTTACTCAGACAAGCTGGAGAGTCTACTACACCATACCTCGTCTTGCCGGAGAGGTAATTATCATTGTATTTCCCATAAATAGAATCATGATTTTAAAAGTGCATCATTTATTATGGCTTGCATCAAGAAACAAGGAAATTAGTATTCTCATGATAGATCATATTCTAGAACCAAGTAGTACTAATAAACAAGAAATAACAGTGGCCAAGTGTTATTGCTTATTTATCATACTTGCAATGTTCTAGTCATCATCCTCACGGCATACTAACATCCATCACACTTTATCTACGCAAGTAATTAGCTTATCTCGAAGCTTATATTAAGGCATTTTTCTTAGGTTCAAGCCTAAATACTATCCTGGGTGTTATCAGTAAATATCAATATCCTAACTCTTTTGGTTAAGCATAGATATTATTATGGTTGTGACTTTCTTTTGTTTGGAAAATGGAGTTTTGACAAAATATTATTGTTTCCATTGACTCTATGACTAGGTTCGATGTGATGAGTATGCTTACAACTAACTTTATTCACGCTTATATAACATTAGATCCCGTATCAATGAATGTTTTATTGAGATAGATGACATTTTCAAAACATAACACGTTTCATGACTCATCTTTATAATGACTTCAATTTTTCATATGAATTACCAGTGATATTTTCTCTTATGTTTATCTTACAGAAGATATTTGATTATTATATTAGGTATTCTATTACGTATAAGCATATATGTGTATATTTATTATTTAGGAACATAAAATTTCAAATCTCTAGTTAATATCAAAACTTACGTAATATATATATATATATATATATATATATATATATATAGGGTAAGGTTCATGCGATAACCACCCTTATTGCGAGAACCGCGAGAACCAATGTGAACACAAACAGTAATTCCTAAAAAAATCTAAAACACACCCGAAATTTTTTTCATGCGAGAACCACCCTTATTGCGAGAACCGCCCTTATTGCGAGAACCGCGAGAACTTGTGCATGCTTGGGTGGAATGATAGATGAAAGAGAAAGTAGTGTACCAAAACACCTTATTTCATGTTAATACATATATATGCACATGTGCATTTCTAACATTGTTAACGTAAAAAGTAGTGTATTACACGTGGTAGTGTAAATGAAAGTGCAATTGACTATTATTTGTAATGAATTACGGAATTTGACAAAGAAACAATACATATGCACATGTGCATGGATAAATGTTACTCGAAATTTTTTTTTTTTTTTTTTTGAAATTTTTTTTTTATTTTTTTTATTAACAAAATATAGCGACTTTTTCAAAAAAAAATAGTAAAAAAAAAAAATTTCGGGTGTGTTTTAGATTTTTTTAGGAATTACTGTTTGTGTTCACACTGGTTCTCGCGGTTCTCGCAATAAAGGGTGGTTCCTAACGGATCTTTGTCCTATATATATATATATGGAGAGGATCATGAGAAAACTAGATATAAATGAGAAAACCAAAAAACTAACCAAAAAAACACTAAAAAGGATGGGGAGACTTTTAATGAAGGAGGGGGGGACTTTTAATGAAGGAGGGGTAAAATTGGAAAAAAAATATATAACTTTTCAAACATTTCCCATTTCTCCATACGTTATCATTTTAAAACAAAAATGGCACCATAAGATCACAATTTTTTGTATCTTTCATTCAAGTATATTCGAGCATATTTTTTATGACATAAAAAAAGATTTATGGTGTCGTCTTGTTTTCAATACTATTATTATAGTAGTGCACATGTGCAATATAACATGTACTACAATTGCATTACATGCTTAAAATTAGCTTTTTGAGTCTAGTTTAGTTTTTAGGGTTAGTTTTATTGGAGGTTTAGGATTAGGATTAGGTTTTGGGGTGTGGGGGGAGGGGGGTTTAGGTTTTTGGGGGGTGGGGGTGGGGGGGTTAGGTTTTTTTCGGGTTTATGTTTAGGGTTTAGTTTTAGGTTTTCGGGAGGGTGGGGGGTGGGGGGTTTAGGTTTTTGGGGGGTGGGGGGGTTAGGCTTTTGGTGGGAGGGTGAATTTAGGTTTTTGGGGGTGGGGGTGGGGGGTTTAGGTTTTTTGGGGGTGTCGGTGGGGGGTGGGTTAAGTGGTTTAAGCTTTATGTATTAGTGCACATGTGCAGTACAACCAAAAAAATATATATATTTTTTTTTTTGAAATTTTTTTTCCATACATAAAAAGTAGCGATTTTTATAAAAAAAATTGTAAAAAAAATAAAAAAAATTGGTATGTTTTTAGGTTTTTTTTAGGCTTTTTTGGTTAGTTTTTTGGTTTTCTCATTTAAACTAGTTTTCTCATGATCCATCTCCTATATATATATATATATATATATATATAGGGGAGGGTTTAAATGAGAACGTTAAATATCGCGAGAACCGTGAGAAGGAATCAAAAAACCGCGAGAAATTTGTCAAAAACAATTCAAATTCAAAATTTCTTTTTACACTTATCATTATTATTCAAATACAATATTATAAATTTCATTTATACGTTTAAATTTACATGAATTCGTAAATAAAGAAAATTTACACATGTGTAAATTTGCCATTTACACATGTGTAAATTTGTTATATTTACACGTGTGTAAAAATTCTAATAAAAGTGATTTTCAGAGGAGAAATGAATTATTTAATTTTGTAAATTCTTTTTTTGATGTTGTATTTTAATTACAATGGGATTTGTATTAAAAAAATGGTTTTGATTGGTTTTTTTATTCGTTCTCACGGTTCTCGCAATATTTAGCGTTCTCAAGATAACCCTCCCCTATATATATATATATATATGTATATATATATATATATACAATACTAAATCATTTTGTAATATCTTTAATTTATAAAAATCCAATTATATAACCGATGGTACCAATTAGCAAGCTTATTCCCATAACTTTATTCACCCTTTTATAATAATAATAATAATAATAATAATAATAATAATAATAATAATAATAATAATAATAATAGTAATAGTATATTAAAATAAACTTCTGTTAAATTTATTGAATATAATATTTTGAAATTAAAAGATGGATAAATAAAAGTTTAAAGAAATAAATTAATCAAAATATAAACTTTCTGGATTTACGAGAACAATTTCATTTTTAACTAGTGGGTTGAACCATATTGGGTTAAAATATTAAAACTTAACTCTTAATTATATTATTTTTTTCAAAGAAGTATTATAGTAGGTAATACAAAGTTTGACGTTTCTAAAATTGATTCTAAATATATTAGGTAATTAAGTAATATACATGTAGGGGATGGATCATGAGAAAACTAGTTTAAATGAGAAAACAAAAAAAACTAACTAAAAAAGCCTAAAAAACATACCAATTTTTTTTATAAAAAATCGCTATTTTTATGTATGAAAAAAATTCAAAAAAAAAAATGTTGTATTGCACATGTGCAGTATAACAAAAAAATTTTATTTTTATTTTTATTTTTTTGAATTTTTTTATATATAAACTTAGCAATTTTTTTATAAAAATTTGTAAAAAAAATTGGTATGTTTTTTAGCTTTTTTAAGGCTTTTTTAGTTAGTTTTCTAGTTTTCTCATTTAGATGTAGTTTTCTCATAATCCTCTCCATATATATATATATATATATATATATATATATATATATGGTAAGGATATATAGAAAACCACTTTTATTGAGAAAACCTGGGAAACTCAAAGCTCCAGACATTTTTTTTTTGAAAAAAATAACACACGTAATATACATGTTTTTAAAAGTTTTGGGCCAAAAAAAACAAAAAAGGCGCTGAAGGAATTTTTTTTGAAAAAAAATAAACAAGTTTCAGCATTTTTTGCCTAACACGTGTTAGTCAACAAAGTTGCTGAAATTTGTTTTTTTTTTAAATAATCCTTCGGCGCTTTTTCAATTTTTTTTGCCCAAAACTCTTAAAAACATGTATATTACGTGTGGTAATTTTTTCAAAAAAAAAAGTCGGGAGCTTAGAATTTCCCGGGTTTTCTCAATAAAAGTGGTTTTCTTTTTATCTTTAGCCTATATATATATAGGATAAGGATCCGTTAGGAACCACCCTTTATTGCGAGAACCGCGAGAACCAGTGTGAACACATGGCATTTTTGTAATTATATTATGTTTATACAAAAAAACACGCGTTTCTTTTTTTCCAGCGTTCCTTTTTTTCTTATATCACTGTTGTCTCCATTTTAGGGTTTCAGTAGTTCAACAGTTTATGGTCTCCACACTCAGTTTATGGTCTCCACACTCGGCTAAGAGACATTCACGGCGGTTTCACGGTGGCGGAGAGTCGTGCACGTGGTTTTCACCGCATATGGATAGTCGGTGCTCACGTATTTCACGGTGGTTGCAGTTGGCACAGTGTTTACGACGGCGGCCGACGACGATCACGTAACTCACCGGATTTCACGGCGGCTGTAGCCGGAAACAGTGTTTACGGCATCCTCTATATCACCATTTACATCTGATGTTCCTCCTTATACATTCTCTGATAATCCTCTGTTTACGGCATCCTCTACATCACCATCTACATCTGATGTTCCTCCTCATACATTCTCTGATAATCCTCCTCATACATCTGATGCGGACATTGTTGGTGACATTGTTGGTCCATCTGCTGATAATACAGTTGACAGTCACAATACACCTACATATACATAACATCAAGAGTTGCAATTCACTTGATTTGTGACTAAAGGTATTATGTTGACTGTAAATGATGTATATACTTTGTAAATGATATTGTATTAAATGATATGCACATGTGCATTATACTTACTGTAAAGGATGTTGTATTAAATTATATGCACATGTGCATTATGTTGATTGTAAATGATATTGTATTAAATTATATGCACATGTACATTATGTTGAAAATTAGACTATGTCGTTGATTTATGGATTCTGAACAAGTGCCTTATGGAGAATTATCCAATTATGTGCAGAATGGCAGCAAACAAATGGTCTTGGGTGGCGGACAACTACAAAAAAATAGGGGAGGTGACTGTGTGGGATTAGCAACGGAAGAACAAGCTGATAACCGGGGAGGCATGGGTGGAGTTTAGGTAACTTTTGGCACTGCTGAGAGACACCAGAATGAAGATGGGTCAAGATGGGTGGGGTCGGCACTCGGAAAATAAGTCAACTTATAATGTTAAAACTGTTAGAGAGGATTTGTGTGTAACAAGCGGGGACCTGTCGAGTGGCTTTGTAATGACCTGGAACGGCTGGGCTACACCTAAAGCCAATATGTTAGCATGGAAAGGCGTCGAAGGCAGGTTACCGACAAAGACAGAGCTGGAAAAAAGGGATAATTCAGACCAGCAACGCATTGTGCCCGGTTTGCGAATACGAGCAAGAAACTACTGAACACATTCTCATTACGTGATTGATGTCGAAAACGCTATAGTGGATGGTCGGAGCATGGTTGGGAGTAAAAGATTTTCCTGTAAGCTGGAGATTTCTAAGAAGAAGAAAAAGGCAGTCAACTGCATAGTGATGGCTACATTATGGATCAATGGTCGAGCAGAAATGAGAAGGTATTGAAAGTCGTGCAGATTTCAAATGCTAGAAGACTGGAACAAGTCAATGAGTGTACTCAGTTGTGGATGAAAGTCATAGCCAAAATGGAGAACTAGAGCCAAAATAGAGAATTTAGTGACTGAAGAGTGGTACACTAGTGGTGTGAATGTAATAGAAAATCAGGAGTTTATATGTTTATTGTAAGCGTACTTCTCTAGTTCCCAGGCTAGAGTTCTGGTTTGAATATATGGCATCTTGTTTTGTTAAAAAAATGTCGTTATATATAAAATGATAATGCTCGTGTGCATTATATTGACATGTTACTGTTTCGCACAATGCACATGTACATACATGTTTACTGTTTCACTCCACATCGTTGCTTTTTTTACCAATGCACATGTGCATACATGTTTACCATTTCATTACACATGGTTATTGTTTCGAACAATGCACATGTGCATACATGTATATTTTTTAATTATATGTAATCCGTTTTCCTTACATATACATCAACATATGTAATGTGGTACCCCATATGTAATAGGGTACCACATACGTAATATGATATAAACAAAAGTACAATATTTCAAAATATACACATGCATTACCGACATGTTTATTGTTTTTTATTAATGCACATGTGCATTACCAACATTAACACAGTTACAACAAGTAAATATAACACCCTCATTATAAGAATCACATAATCCGATCAACAATCATTATTGCACATATGCACCACCAACATATACTATACCAAACAACATATTACATCCTAAATTAACAAATATAACAATCTGTAATACATTATACAATACCAATATGTATGTTATTTCAAACTATGCACATGTGTAGTACCAACATTCCCTCTACCAAACAACATAATACATCATATATTCACGAACATGATCATTCGCCTCTGATAACGACAGTTTTTTGTTGCTATCTTCACCCTCATGTTCTTAAGTTGCAGGTCTTGAATTTCTTTATCTTTGTTGAATATGCAATCAAACTTCTCAACACTCCCTTTATACATCTCCATATGTCGTATAGCGAACAACCCGCAATCTGTGAAGTAATAAAGGGATTTCGTTTACTTGTTCAATTTTTTCATAGTGATTTCGCTCACTTGTCCTCCTCTTTATGCTTTTTATTTCTTCTTGTGCACCTACATGTGATATATTTAATGTGTTTACATAAATGATATCATTTAACATGAAAGTAATAAAGGGATGCACATGTGCATAAACTCCCAACTGCATTATCGAATATTGGTCAACCTTTTTTACTTCTTTGTTTAACCGTTGCGTAATCATCTTCCATTGCATCCGACATTTTTTTGACTCTTCATCCCTTGATTTCAAAATGTAAGTTACCTCCTTTGATTTTTTTCCGTTATCGATCTACGATAATAAACAAAACAAAAAAACATATGATTAACAAACATAAAATCTCAATGAATATGTGCATTAACATTAACTTTATCATTACTATATACACTATGCACATGTGAATCAACATAAATTACATTGTTAACATATTCTGGCAAACTATGCACATGTACAACAACATGAATGACCTTATTAACATATTCTGAAAAATTATGCACATGTGCCTAACTGCACATTTGCATCCATATGACTGACCTAATTGAAATAATCTGGCAAAATATGCATTTGTGCATAACTATGCATGTGCATTAACATGACTGAGCTTATCAACATGTTTGCTTCGATAAAAAATAATAGACAAAACAAAAGTTACTTTCTTCGATTTTTACCTCTTTGTTTAACTGTCGCGTAATCATCTTCCATTGCCTGTCGCATAATCATCTTCCATTGCATCCGACCTTTTTTTGACCCTTCATCCATTGACTTCAAAACAAAAGTTACTTTATTCGATTTTTCCCATTGTTGATCTACAATAATATACAAAGCAAAAAATTAATAAAATACTAAAAAATAATATCAATAATCATAAAATTATTTTATTATCTTGTTCCGTATAAGCCTATTATGTCATGTTAATGCACATGTGCATTAAATGTATAGATCATAAAATTATCTTATTATCCTGTTCCGTATATGCCTATTCTGCCTATTCAGTATAAGCCTATTCTGTCGTGTTAATGCACATGTGCATTAACACCACATAACTTGTCGACAGTCATAATTCAGTAGTAAAAACCCTATCATTTACCAAATCAACTTCTGTGTTGCCAATCATATCCAACATTATGCACATAACATCATTCCTTAATAAAAAAATATATAAAACAACACATCAGTACCGCATTACATATAGTTCATCACAACATTAGCCCTTCTGTTCACTAAAAAACATATATATATACCACAATTTTCAATAATTCATTTATGAAACAACTGTTTAAATGTAATAACCACATAATAACATGTCTGAATCGACGGTTAATAGTTGTTTTATCATATACGACTACAAAACAAGGTGTACAAACTTACAAATTCAGGGAATGGTGCAACAGATAATCGATAGTCCGTTAGACGACGTGTGTTCTTCCGATGATCCCTATCTGTGCAACAAACCTCGATGATTACGATCGTTTTGCCCTAATTTAGATTGGAATACGAATGTGCGATCGATGATTATGTTGTTAATGCACTGAAATCGACTAATTTTGATGACGAACTGCTGGTATCTGATATCGTGGAGCGTATATCTTGATTTTGTAGGATGAATTGCACGTATTGATGATGATTGTAGGTTATCGGATGTATCGGACGTGAATAATTGATGTATTATGATTTAATGTTTGTTTGAAGTCCAAACTAGAGGAGAATCAGGGATGTGAGGCGGTTATTTTGAAAGTTCTATCTATTTACAATAATGCCATGTGTTCACACTGGTTCTCGCGGTTCTCGCAATAAAGGTGGTTCTCGCATGAACCCTACCCTACCATACCCTATATATATAAATCCTCAAACTCTAGTTCCTCAAAGAGAATATATAAGTTATATGTAATTGTCCATATTTATAAGACGAGTTACGACATGAGACCCATCTGACATTTTCGATTTATTAATCCAAAATAATTCTTATACAATAAGTTGTAACTACGCGATTTAAACATTTTGTCATATTTATATATTTTATTTTATATAAATATATTCACGAGAAAACCAAACTAAGTCCCTATCGGTGCGTCAAGTTAAACTGTCTAAATCAAATAGTGTTTTGATCTAGACTAGGTAGTTGAATAAACTATCTTTATAACCAAGTTGTGAAACTACACACTATTTCCACTAGACTTTAAGGTGTCCTTTATTTGTAGTAGGCCACGAGAAAGTTGGATATTTCAAGCTTCAGGCTTTGCTTGTCTTTATTTGCTATATGGAATAGTATACTTTGCACACCAGGTGAGTTCACGACCCTTACTCTTTTAAATGTTTTTAAAACATAGGGGGAGAAAGCATGCGCTACATTACGGTAAAGAAATTTCATAATGATATGGTAAAGTAACGTTACAACTGTTAGGGTTTTTGTTATATTGTTATGGTCACAAAGTAGCATTTATCACATTAAGTCCTCACAAACCTCGGACCTTTAGTATTGGGTGGATAGCGTGGGAATTTTGAGTAGTACTACTGGGCCTGACAAGCCCCACTTGAGCTAGTCGCGCTAGCTAGACCGAGAATGGTCAACGGGTGTAGAATTGGCCTAACTTATCATCATGGTCAGTGATAGACCTGGCAAATAGAGGCAACAACAGTCAACTTCGGTTTCAAACTCTTTGGTGACGTAACATAGGTTAGCTACCTACAAATATAATAAGTAACTGCTAATCACTACAACTTACTGTTTCGGGTTTGAAACAGTGGAAAACCTTTGGGAAACAACAACTTATTTTATAATGATAATCAAAAACCTATGAACTCACTCATCATTATGTGTTGACACTTGTTCTTGCATGTCTTTCTCAGGTTGCTAAGGTAGCACACATCAGGACTAGGATGCATCTTGGAGTCGAATTGTTTTCATCGAATATTTAGACACAACTTTAAACTACATTAGCTATTATGATTTTGTAATTGTTTACGCTTCCGCAACTAATTTGTATAAATAGTATGAATGAGCAAACAGGAAAATATTTTTTTTAAACCCATATAGTGGTCATTCAATATGACTAATGACTGTGATCCTGGTTTGTCACATGCCTCGCGATAGAACTCCGCATGTGGAATTTGAGGGTGTGACAGATTGGTATCAGAGCCAATGGTTATAGTGAACTAGGTTTGCATTAGAAAGTAGACTTAGTCTATAGCCTTAAACACTGCACTAGTCATACACCAACACAGACACTCATACATGACATACAAGAACACTCGTACATGATATGTCTACGCACATGGCATCAAAACATACATTAAAATTGTGGGCACGTCGACATCATCCTCTTCAATATCTACTGACGAGGATCACATCAATCTCTTTGAATCTTCATCCCGAGTGGCGACGTCCATGGGATCGCCAACAACCAGTATCTACTCCTGTGTGATGACTGTTAGACAGAGCCTCTGGAGAAGCTTCTAACATCACAATCATCTGCACCTTTTCCTATACCACAGCGCTGACCAAAACACCAGCTTGAGCCTACCAACGGTACTATCGGGTAGATGAGCTTTCTCAGGTCCATGTTTGGGACGACATCCAACGTTGACACATATCTCATGGGAGTTGGGTTCATCGAAAACGAGTCCCTTCACTACCTGCCAATGACAACACCTTGACCCCACTAGTCTTACCTTCCTTCAACCTGAGCATGCGGGCCCCGAGTGAGGCACCCCAGCATTAAGGCAAGCATTAAGGCAGACCGTTACACACGACATTGCAGAAATCCGTTGACGCTGAGATGTCATCATTTTCCCGAGACACATGTCTGCATCTTTTGTTGATACTCTTTGGAAGATGGATTGACCATGAAGTCGGAGCACCTTGCTCCCTGCATACTCGAACTCTCTTCTAACTCGGACGGCTTAACGACTAATATGCTTTCTCCAGTAACATATGTCAATGAACCAGTTTCATCTCTCGAAGTCACATTTCATATGCATGTATGTTCGATGCGCATTTTTACATCTTTAATCCGCTGAATTGGATTCTCATGGTGTGTTTCAACTTGAGTGAATCCTCAGATCAACCGATTCCTGACTACTCTTTCTGATATAAGCCCCAGATGATCAACATTTGGTTGATGACTAAGCTTTTGATGACCCTACCATTTTGACAACACTCCGTACTCGACATTTCAATCAGAGGGACATTTTGACACAATATAGGTGGAGCTCGGGTGAGCATGCAAATCAACTTACCATTACGGGTGCACACGTAATAGTAATTTGTGATGCATGTTAGTCCTTCTGAAACCCTGTATGTGGATGAATTGTCTTAACCTGTGAATTTCACGTTTAAAACTTTCACTGGTAGTAGAAGTTCTCGTAAACTACTCAGCGACTAACTGGTACCATTAAACCCATTTGGTAGTTGACAAATGCAACTATCGGAGTGAAGATGTTCTCGAGCACACTAAGCTTTCATCAATGAAATCCCTCATTATTTGTTTTAACCAATGTAAGTATCTTAATGAAACTAAGATTCCCACCAGAACCTGTCACTTTGATCGAAACCCTACCAGAATCGAAGGATAAGCCTTTCAACATCAGCATATAATCGAAATATGAAGAATCCCTCGTACGCTTACACCTTATCGTTTACGCTCACCTGTAATTTTTTTTCCTTTGGCCCCATTCCTCCGTCATGTGACTAATCCTTAGTCTAACCCAATTTACATCCCAACATATCTAACTTTGAAAACAAATTTCCACAAGGTGGTTCCATCATCTCAGGGACATTGGAAAACGGAGATTTAAGTTAGTCCACACCGAGATGAACGCGATAACCTACCCAATAATCTTACCTCTTATATTGCTAGAGTCGTCATTTCATGAGCGAGTCTATTCCCTAGCCTTTGCACTGGTCGATGCTTACTATTTAATGTGTTCGCTAGTTACTTTTGTCAACGTAGATAAATCTATCATTCCATTGTCATCGTCATGCTACATCTTCGATTTTCTACGCATAAACTCCGATAACATTATGCTCTAATTTAAAAGAACTCGACAAACTTGCCGTCTTGATCCTTTGTTATCATTTTTTGGAACTTTGAAGATAGTGATGTATTGTTATCATAACCATACCATTTTGAACCTATTTTTGTGTCCTTGTAATGGAATCTCTTTCCGACATATGTGATGCTCTTAATTCATGCACACGTTTTAGCCAAATCTTTTGAATTTGCTTGCATACATGTTCGACTTTATATAAAGGGATCTTAGTGAATCTATTCTTATTCGCATACGGGCAAGCTCGACGACTGTGGAGAGCGCTTTGATTGAACCTGAGCACTACAAATTCGACCAACCATCACTTTCCTACATAATTCTTATTTGCCAATACCTTCAGCATAGTGTTACTATCAACCGGTAGCATCACTTTATTTCTATTTATATTGCTTGCGTACGATCAACTACATCCTCATCATCGGATTCTAAAACAATAAGGTGGAACTCATTGACGTCAACCACTTTTTGGTATGTTCTTCACATCTCATTCCGTTATTCTAGAATTAACACCATAGTTCTTGTCTAACCCTGTTATACGCTAATCCTCGCTTGGCTAAATCACTCTCTACGAACGTTACTCAGTGAGCAACGAACCATATTTAAGTTCAGCAAGTGTAGGAGCATGATAAAATTTCTACTCCTAGTCTGTTGATAAATTTACCTGAATCACTGATGTGTGGTAAAATACACATACACTACAAGAACGGGGTACCTTTAGCGGCGATAGGTGTCGCCGCTATTGGTGCATTTTGTCGCCGCTATTTGGTATTAGCGACGACACGTCGCCGGTATTGCGTCGCCGGTATTGTTGGGACGCTATTGCCATGTTGTCGCCGCTATTGGTTCCTGTCGCCGGTATTGGTGGTCAATCTTTAGCGACGACAACTGTCGTCGCTAACAAGTCGCCGGTATTGACTATCGTCGCTAAAGGTTCAAGAGCAATAGCGGCGACACGTGTCGCCGCTAAAGGTCAAATTTTTTTTTAATACAGCAGCTGTATTACCAGCTGCCCAGCCAGTTTTTTGGCCGAAAAACCAAAACCTGCCAATTTTCAAACAACGCAAGCATACACGTTTTCTAACATGAACATAATCAACATATACTCAAAGAAATATAGTTAAAAACTACGTTTAAGTCGTACATTATAATCCTACAAAGCTTAATTAAATCATACATTAAAAACAAGTCACTCATCGTCATCGTTATCGTTGGGTTCATCGTCGGATTCATTATCGAATAAGTTGTCAGAATCGTAGTCTTTTGACTTTCCTTTTCCTTTTCCTTGTGAAGCAAGATAGTTGTTAAGTTGGTTCAAAAATGACGGGGTTTGGAACAAGCTGTTAACAAAATCCTACAATAATAGATAGCAAAACGTATATTAGCATATTAACTAACGCTACCAACATATATTTAACAAGGAAACATGCGTTCGTTTGTCATTTTATAAATTGCGTAGTTTACCTCGGAAAAGGGTTCTTGCGTCCGAGCTTGCGAAGACGACATGTTAGATGACGAGTGCGAGGACGTGTTGGAAGAAGGTTTAGGCCCCATCCCGCGATACCATCCTCGGCGCTCTCCCAACGCTTCTTGATACGGGGCAATTGGAGGACCATCGCCGCTCCATTCATCTGTGGCCTGTTGTATGTTACGCTGTATTTTACGAAGATGATTAAATATATATGTGTGTGTATATATATATATATATTTGTTATAGAAAATAATACTTAAAAGAAATACTTACGTAATTTTGTTCAGCAATCGGATCAACCCAATTCCCTTGATTGTCCGTGTGGGTTTTAGCATACGTAGGTACCCAATCCAAATTCTGTTTAACATTACACTTAGATTAGACATTAAATAAACAAAAGCTTGCACACACGCACACATACATAAAACATTACATTTTTATAGGCGGTGCTACCGTACGAAGATGTCCCCCCACGGTATGGGAATTGTTGTTTTTCGCGTACTTTTTTGTTGGCCTTGCTTCTTTTAATATAATCTTCTTGCCGGAAACCTTCGATGGTTCTCAACCAGTTTTCATAGGGCATATCCTTGGGATGGTGTGCCCTTGCACTCTCAAGATCATCGTAACCTCCCTGGCTATCAAATAATTGTCTAGCTTCATGCTTGCGGTCATTGTATCGCTTCATAAGCACAGTCCTTATACCACCCTTCAAGTTTTTCGCGTCATAATCACGTTCCACTTCATCAAGATTGAAATTTTCCTACAAATTAAATAAAAGAGTTAAAATATCATATATAAATTATATTTGCATGTGCTATATGTTGGACCGTTGTATGACCCTTAAACGTCAGTCAAGGCAATTCATCTCAGTTTACAGAGGCGGAATCAAAGTAAACTAAGTCATAACAGCTCTAATCCTTTTAATCTTTCTTTTCTGATTACTTTGAGTGCTTGTACAACGTTTTCTAATACAAATCCGTCAGCACTTCGTGTCACACACAATGACCTAGTCTCTCTCAAATGAAACACACAACACATATATATAGGAGGATGATTTCGCTTGAGCATGCTTGAAGCGAAATCATCATGTGTTGATTTCGCTTGAAGATGTTTCAAGCGAAATCTTCAAGATTAACCTAAACAAATCCTAATTAAACCCTAATGTGTTCTTTCAATCAATCTAGACACAAGACCTAATGCAGACGAAGTCAACAGACATTCCATGCACGAACAGACTCCCCCTTGGATGTTGACGAAGTCTTCGGCTCCTGAGTCTTCAGTCTTGGTCTTTTCTCCAACTCTCTGTCTTCACATCATAAGCATTCTTCACAGGTTTAGGATCACATCCTGACTCCATTCTTCAATCTTCCCTTTGACTGTTGATCCAGACTCCCCCTTTCACAGACTCCCTCTCTCGATATGCTAGAATCTGAGATATCTGGTTCAAGCTTTGTCATTTAGCTGCCGTTGGGAATAATGAAGTCCAAACCTGTTTAACCTGCACATCCTCTACCACAATATAAGTTTCACAAATTTATAACCATTAAATTTAAAAACTTACTGGTAGACAAAATTCATTCATCAAACATACTAGTTACATCAAGTTCAAACGAATGACCTTGATTAACTTATCACTCAATCTTTCAAAACATTTGTATATAGCATTCAAAGTTTTCAACAAACTCTCCCAACCCTGTTCATCAAGTTTAGCACTTGGAATTTTAAAAAATCAGCTCTTCAACATCAGTTGTCGAAAATCTTTTTGAATTTTTGATCTTAAAGAAATACAGTAAACAAATATGTACAAACAATATTTTTGTGAGTTTGTGTAAGAGGATCATATCAGTTTATGAAACAAATCACTAGCACCGTTAAGCTTTAATCATTTTAAGTTCTAAACGATTCACATAGATTGACAATATTGTTGTCCACATAAACTCAAACTAAAAACTTTCAATCTGCTTACCGATACTTTAAGGTATATTAAGATAGCACTAAAATTCTTATGGACCCCACGATCTCAGCATATCCCCTCATCATGTAATACACTGACTCAAGTAATGCCTTTAAACTTTTATCAACTGTGATTTGTGCGAAAACAAAGCAGAATGTTTAAACATTAACAATCAGGTCGATACTTCCGTATACGCAGAGAAAGTCCAATGTTTAAACAAAATAAGAAAATAAAAAATAAGTTGAAGTTGTTTAGGCTTTAACCACCAGGTCGATACTCACGTATACGCAGAGGTGATCCAAAGCTTAAACGAAACACCAAAGAAAATAAAGCAGAACGTTTAGGCAACAACATCCAGGTCGATACTCACGTATACGCAGAGGATGTCCGATGCTTAAACAAAATAAAGAAATAAAACAAGTTTAAATCTTTGCAAAATGAAATGCACAATCACAGCGACTTTTTAGCAAAGTTGTGAAAGTTCACAAACTTAACCAGTTTTATGTCTTTCGACAATCAGCGATTACTGAGTAGGCACACAGTCAAGAAGGACAAAACTAAGTACTATGCTTTCAACCGTGTTTTCCACTAGAACTAGGCTTTTTCATTTAGGTTTGTATCGTTATTGCAAATCTACTAGTCTAGCTGAGCCTACCGTCACATCTTTAGTGAGACCGCTTATCACATTTGACATTTCATATTTCATATCCTTAGCATGCTGTGATAGTTCACTGATTTACTATCATTTCCTCTTTTCTCAACAAAACTCATTTTTGCTTTTTCAATGTTTTTGAAATTTTCAAATTTTCTAATTTTTTTTAAATTTTTCTCCCCCTAAAATCAAAATATGTTTCAATTTTGATTTTCTGAGAAAATTTGAAAACAAACTATACAAGAAACGTGACAAACTGATATCAAATCACTTCAATTCGCCATTCACTTGGCATAAACAATCAGAACTCCCCCTGACAACAAACTATTTTCCCATTTAGATTTCAAAACACTTAAGTTTGTTTTAATCAAATGGTTTTTCCGGAAAATTAGTTTTGTTTGTCTTTTCACAAACTTGGGGTTTCATCACCTTGTTCTTTTTCAACCATTTTGAAAAAATTAACAATTAAGACCCTTTGTCAACAACAAACACTAGTAGAAAATCAAGTACAACTTAATGTCCCTGATTTATCACTTGTAAGTCGAAATATCACAGTTACCATCCTGTGAATTTCTCAAGAAATGTGCCGATACATGTTCCACGCTTACCAACCTGGGAACTCCGGCAAGTCAGGTTTTTCATTTGAAAAGATCTACCCAAGCCTGACCAGCCTTGGGTTTTTCAACTTTTACCTCAACAGATGGCTCTTCTGGTTTTGACGAACCAGAATCATTGCCTGATTGTGGCTTGTCTGACTTTAAGACATCAGATTCATCGCCAACACATGGCTCCTTTGTTTCCAAAGAAACAAATTCATCACCACCAACTTTCTCTTTCTTCACTCTCTCTTCTGTCCTCAGATTTGTATCTGATGAATTCGTTTTACTTGCCTTTTTAGTTGAGGAAAGCAATTCATCAGAACTTTTTCTCGGATTACCAGTTGTATCCGAGGACAAAATTCTTTCGAGATACTCTCTCGCTTTCTTCCTTTTCTTTCGCAGTCTGTCTTTCTGCCCCTGTGAAAGTTTAACTTTCTTTTCTTGAATTGTCTGATCCTGAACTTTAGGTTTTAGAACCTTCTGTTCATGGGACTTAACCTTGACTGGCTTCTTTGCCATTCTTTGAGATTCAACCCTCGATCTTCCTTTTGATCTCATTGGGCAATCTCTAGCAATATGGCCTCTGATTTGGCAGTTATAGCATCTTCTTGTCTCATAACTCCAACTCTGGCAGTTAACAGCAATGTGTCCTTGATAACCGCATCTGTAACACATTCTGTTATCGTACCATGTACCACCTTCAGTCCAAACATTCAAGTCATAGCACTGTTTGGCTCTGTGGTAATCGTCACTCCTTCTGAAAGCTGGATTTGGCCTTTGAGCTCTGTGGTCCGACCTGCACCACTCATTACCAACTATTTTTGAGTTTACATTTTTAGATTTTTGTGATTTTTCAAAATGATTGGATGACTTAACTGATGAACTTTTATTTTCACTTTGAACATTTTTCGGTTTTTTATCCTTTTGTTTTTGTTCCACATTCTTCTTTACAGGTTTTTGCTTTGAGCATTCACCTTTCTCAGTAGAATGTAGAACAGTTTCTTTAAACATTTCTTTTAATTTCAAAAATGTTTCATTATCATCAGTTTTCTCATCACAATCTTCAACTTTGACAGTGTCAAAGTTTGTGACAGAATCACTTATTGGAATAGAATTGATCGGTTTTGGACAAACATATGATGCAGAAGTCACAAAACGTTTCAATTTATTCTCTAAATCTTTGATTTTCTTTCTATCACATCCGGCTTCTTTTTCAAGTCGAATAATCGTCTGACGATGGGAATTGATTACCTTTTGCTTTTCAACATTGTTCTTGCTAAAAACAGATCTCCCATTTTCAAGAATTTTTATTTGACTTTGAAAATCTTTTTCAATCTTTAATTTTTCAATTTTAAAATCCTTTTCTTTTTCTTCAAAATTTTTGTTTTCTAATGACAAACTCTCAATATTCTTCAAAAGTTTGTCATTCTCAGATTTTAGTTTTTCGCAGTTCAAGCGCAAATCCAAAATCTGTTCATTATCAGCTTTCTTCTCGTCTTTCAAAGCTTTGTTTTCCAATGTCAAATTCTCCACATCTTTCAAGAGTTTCACACTGTCTATTTCTGATTTTTCACATTTCGAGCATTTTCCATTCATCTCTTCATTATCAGCTTCTTTCTTTGTTTCCTTCATGTATGTTCCTGCACAGAAAATTTTAACAAAATCAAGAGGATTCATATTTTCATCAATATAACAACCCCTCTTAATATCGTATCTCATAACATTTTTTGCTGCAAGACACACAGTGATTCGTTTTCTCATTTCAATGAACACATCCAAATCTATCTTTGCTGATTCTCCTTTTATTTCATCCAATAATTCCTTTTTTCTTGAATCTTTATGAATCCTATGATTTGTTATTTTATTGATGAAATCTCTTAAATCAAAGCGTGATAAACTAGAATCCCGTCTCAGTTCATTCACGAATTTATCCCATTCCAAAGGTAAAGCATCAACAAATTTTGAGATTCTTTCATCTTTTGAATGATATATCTTATGTCTTTCTAACTTGATGATTAGATTATAAAACCTTTCTTTTAACTCCTCCACTGATTCATTCTTCTTGCATACAAAATTTTCCCATTTTTTAATATAACCATCCTTATCATCTAATCTCTCATTCCAAGCTTCCTTTTTCCAGTTATTCAGATTTTCAAGATTCTCATTTTCCTTTTCGTCAAACATTTTGATATCACCTGCAAACAAAACAAACAAACAAACACTTTTGTAAAATTTTAAGTTTTGAACACTCAGCCACTTCAAGCGAAATACTTGAAGTAATCAGCTTCAAGCGAAATCAGATGTCCTATTTCGCTTCAGCTAACCAGACCTTCAAGCGAAATCCCACAAGATCAAATTAAACAGCTTCAAGCGAAACCTAAAAGAACAGTTTCGCTTCAACTGTTCAAGCGAAAACCACTATTTCGCTTCAGAAAAACTCAAGCGAAATCCAAGAAAGTCTATTTCGCTTCAGCAGATTTCAAGCGAAAACCTGAACAACTCAATTTCGCTTGAACTCCTCAAGCGAAATAGTCCAAATACAATCCAAAATGTCTGATCTCAAGCGAAATCTATCTATAATATCGAAACCTTTTCAAGCGAGACCCTGTTTTAGGTCAAATTTAACATGTTTTAGTCTGAATTTTAATCTGAAACTTTGTAGGCTTTGTTAAAACTCGGTTTTACACGTTATATTCTGAAATCAGACCATTTCGACCATTGGAATTAGTTCAGATCAGAAAAGTAAGAGAAAAAGTGAGTAGAAATAAGAAAATCCGGTAGAATCAAGCTGCTATGGTATGAACTCCTCGTCCTGAGCTCTGATACCACTTGTTGGACCGTTGTATGACCCTTAAACGTCAGTCAAGGCAATTCATCTCAGTTTACAGAGGCGGAATCAAAGTAAACTAAGTCATAACAGCTCTAATCCTTTTAATCTTTCTTTTCTGATTACTTTGAGTGCTTGTACAACGTTTTCTAATACAAATCCGTCAGCACTTCGTGTCACACACAATGACCTAGTCTCTCTCAAATGAAACACACAACACATATATATAGGAGGATGATTTCGCTTGAGCATGCTTGAAGCGAAATCATCATGTGTTGATTTCGCTTGAAGATGTTTCAAGCGAAATCTTCAAGATTAACCTAAACAAATCCTAATTAAACCCTAATGTGTTCTTTCAATCAATCTAGACACAAGACCTAATGCAGACGAAGTCAACAGACATTCCATGCACTAACACTATAAAATTTTATGCATATAACTTATTTACCCGTAAGTGGTTCATGACGGCATCCTTGTAATGTGGTTCAACAGCATCCCATCCAATTTTATCAAACGGGATGGCCCGCCACATATACAAGCCGGCCTCCCTTGAAAACATGTCTCTTGATCTACCAACAGGGGTAAACGTGACCTGTCGATCAAACGTAAGCGACACAGGCCCCCCCGCTTTTACTAGACGCCGTAGTGCTTCGTTTTTAGCTTTCCCCCTAACCTTCTTTCGGGGAACCGCTGCAATTAAAACAAAAATAATTAGTAACAACATTTATAATATATAAAATATAAGGACTACAAAATAATTTAGTAAAAAACTTACCGTCTGTCTCGTGTGTGCCACGAATCCCACTAGGAGGAAGCGGTGGATCACCAGCGCCGTCACCCCCATGTCCCCAGGGGGCCACATCAGCCATCAGATACGCGAATATCAACAATACCGAAAACATAATCCCTATAAAGTTACAAATGTTACAGCATGTGTATCTAATACAAATTAAGCGAAAGTACAACAACGGTAACTCAAATTCAAATAAATATTTCAAACAAGTGTTTATCAATTACAAATCAATATAAATTACAATAACTTTTCTTTTAGTCAGACTCCACATAATCGGGATCATCCTCATCACAATCAGCCTCGACCTCATCACAATCAGTCTCGACCTCAAACACTTCATCGACGGTAGCCGTTGGGGGATCAACTTCAATTGAAGGCTCACCCGCAGTAACATGAGAAGATCCAATTTGAAAGTATTGGGTCAAGTCAATGACAAGTGGACAGTCAGATGAAGAGTTGTTGTCGACAACGTCATTATCTTCTAAGCCTTTGTCAACATTTTGAACCTTATTGACGCGGTCATCATCACTTAATGGCCGATCCCAAATTCTTCGATGATTAACATTTTCGACTACCCACCTATGTTTGTTTTTTTGGTTTCGAGACGTTTCTTGGATGAAGAACACTTGTTTGGCTTGCGAAGCAAATATGAGTTGATCGTCTTTGTCCCATTCACGTTCAGTGCTTATACTGGTGATATTATTGTCATGATTTACACCCCTTCCAGTATCAAACCACTTGCACCGAAATAGGACAGTGGAATAATTATTTGTATAACGCATCCTTACATACACATTTGCATACTTTATACAAACATACATACTAACATACACATTTTTCACCAACATACTAACATACACCTACATACATACATTCATTCATACACTTATTTACATCCTAAACTAAAAATTATACAATTTCTAAACTAAACATAATACAATTTACATCCTAAACTAAAAATTATACAATTTCTAAACATATTTACATCCTAAACTAAAAATTATACATACTAACATACACATTTTAGAATTATACATACTAACATAAATCGTCAAAATTATACATACTAACATACACATTTTCACCAACATATTTACATCCTAAACAAAAAATTATAGAATTTCTAAACTTTAAAAAAAATACATATAAAACTAACCGTTTTTTTCAGGTTTCAAGTAGGTGTCGCCGCTGAGACGAGGTGGTGCCGGAGAAGTTTCGGTGGTGACCGGAGAAGAGATGGTGGTGATCCGAATATTCTTCCATAAACACAAATATACACAAAAACGAGCAAAGATTAAAGCCTATAACATGTAATAACAAAATATAGAAGAGATTTAACAAAAAAAATAAGTTAAACTAACCGATTTGGTGAAGAAACTCGGTTCTCCGGCGGTAGATGAAGAGTTTGGGGGGAAAAGTGAAGGAGGAGGGAAGAAATGGCGCTGTATAGTCTTTTTACGGAAACACTTTTACCGGCGACGGGCTGTCGCCGCTACTGGTTCCTTTGTCGCCGCTATTAGGTTAACCAGGGTTAACCAGGATAAGATTTGTGTGGCTGGGGATTAAAGTGGGACACCTACCTTTAGCGGAGAAAGGGTGTCGCCGCTATTAACCCTAATACGTCGCCGGTATTGCCTCTTTAATCCCCAACCGTTAGATCAGAATAATGATCAACGGTAAAAGTGGTCTTTTCTTGTAGTGATATTTGTCATGTGTAAAGTGTATAATTATTGTATAGTTTTTATTTTTTTTATGTAGTTTTTAGTATTATCTTATAATATATTTGTTTTTTTGCAGGTCCTGGTGCAAATGGAGCGAAAACGAGTAATAAGGAAATAACCAGTCAGTTGAGTAGAGTAGACTGCCAGTGACCGAAGTAAAATTTACCGCTATTTTTCTCAAGTGAGCCGAGCCCGCTATCTCTCTGTTATCTATTAAAGTTATCTATTAAAGGCAGCCTATATATTATTAGTAGTAGTAAAAGGGGCCGCCAAAATGGGTATCAGCCATTAGTGAGCGTGAATAGAGAGTCTTTGGGCCCTGGGAATTAATTAAGTGGACAATGTTATATATTATAAGAAAAAAACTAACGAGCCAAATACTTGGAGAACAAGGACCATACATCAGACGTGACCACATGATTACGGATGAAACTCAAAGGGCCAATGGAAGGCACGATGTCCAGCAAGTTTACGTGAAGTGTGGAAATTGGGCTTTTTGAATGTTGATAAATATATATTAAATAACAAAACCCTAAAAAAAGAGAATGATATATATCATTCTGTTCGACAAAAAAAAGGAAGAGGGGACGAACATAATAATCTGGGGACGAAACGTCAGCTTGGACGAGATCTATTGGAGGATTTTTAAAGCATTATTGGCAAGGATTCAAGGCTAGAAAATTATTGGGGTTGAAGTGAAAGCTTAGAGATCAAGAATTAAGCAGTTTCTATCTATTCGATTCTTTCTTGTTTTCTTAGTTATAGGTTTCTATGTCAATAAATTCAGATTTTAAACCTTGTTTATTTGTTTTTAAAACTATGACTTTGCTTGGCTAGATCTTCTTTAACTACCTAGATTGGATGATTGGTTTGTAAAGTTTTGATTTTTATTATGGATATTTAGTTGTTTATGGATTATTTGCAAAACTAGTCGACTCGGTTATTGTGTTGATGTATATGCATGCTTAAAAGTGTTTTATTGTCTTTTGTTGCTTCGTATGATTCTTGGTGACTGTCTATATCACATAATAGATTCTTACTAGGTTATAAGTTTTAGTGAGTGCCTATATCACGGAATAAATTTATAATCTTTAGGGTTAAGTGATCATTAAACCTTAGAAGTGATAATTGATAGTCAAATAAATTTAAGTGTTATACTAATCTCAATAGTTGTGAGGTGCGAGATTATTGTTAGGTCTAAGTCATTAAATTACTAGGTAGGAGCTTCGTGAGGAGTCTGAACTAGTTTCCCTATTGACCGTTTTCTAACAAGTCAAATTGAGAACCCGAGCCTATCCTAGGTTTATGACCTGTGAGGGAGTAAATCAAATTAAGGTACTTTCGTAAATCCCTTAGATGTCCTGTGAGGGAGTCTAGACCAACCAATGTTCATAACAGCCTTTAGCGTGCCATAAGTGTCTTCCTGAGAAGGGACGGGGGTCTTGTTCGGTACTTCGACAGGTTTAGTATTAGAAGATCCCGATTCCATAATAACTCATATCGTAATAATATCATTACTGATGCAAACCGGGATTCCAGTCTAGGTAGTTGTTCGCCGCCTCTGATCAAAATCTCGTTTAAGTCGCGTCTTAGTTGTTTAATTTAATTAGTTTATTATAATCGAAATTTTAGGAAATTTAGTAACCCCCCCCCCCCCTCAAATATAAAAACAGTTAGAGTCCGTGTCAGTCTAAGTCTAGATAGAAGTTTGTAAATGTAATTAGAGAGTTTCGTGGGTTCGATACTCGGACTTTCTCAGGCTATACTACATTGACCGGTACACTTGCCGGTTGTGTGGTCTAGGTTAGAGAGTCTTAGTTTTTATAAATTTAAAACTTAGACTGTTTTTTTAGGTTAATATTAGTCAGTTTTTATTTGACCACTTTTAGCACATCAAGTTTTTGGCGTCGTTGTCGGGGACTCTTTGGCAATTGCGTTAACTACTCTGTTTAGACTTGTTGAATCTCGTACGTGCTAATTGTTTATATATTGAGTCATAGGGGTCTAATTGTCCGTGTCTTTTTTTATGTAATTATTTTGAGTTTAGTAAATATGTGTGAAATTTGTGGAGGGCCTCATTTTAGAGTTAAATGTCCACAATATGAGGGGTCCTCTGCAGATTATTATACTAACCCCTTTATGCAGCCGCATCAATATTCTTCGCAGGGGTATTCCACAAATACTATTGAGTGGCTTTCCCACGTGTTTACGTTCATGGAAATATTTCTGACTGTCGTGCGGAAGATGAAAGAATTTCAGGAGTACGAGGATCCAAGGTTTCCGAAAATGGTTGACATACTTGATCGAATGATCGGGCTAATAGACCCAATGATAGAGAATATCCTCAGTCAGCAAAGGGATCCAAGGTGTGAAGAATGTGCTGGACCGCACTAGTATGAAGAATATGCGATTGCTGCTCGATTGGAAATGCATTGGGGAAACCAGAGCGGAAGCAACAAATACAGTGGGGCGATAATGATGAGTGGATTATAGGTCGAAGCATGAATTACAAGGCGATAGTGATCCCTGAGCTTACTGATGAGGATACGCTATGGGGAAATGTGGAGAGTGAAGAAAAAGAAGTAGAGATTGAAAGAAAAAGAGAAGAGGAAGAAGAAGTTAAGCAACCATCTAGTGAAGATCAGATGTCCTGGGAAAATGAATTAGGGAAGAACTAGATGAGTTGTTGGTAGATGAAGAGGTAAAGGAGTTTGATCCGGGGGAGACCTCGCTTACTTAGAAGCTTTACTTGAAGGAAGCCCAATAACGGACATCAAACAAGAAGAAGAAGTGGTGGAAGAGGAAGAACACCATAGCTGGCCTGTGGTAATAATAATAGATGAAACTTCAGAATCGATAAAACCGCAAGAGAGGGCAAAGAAAATAAGAAAAATGGATCGGAATTGGTTGCGGATCGAAGGCGGGTACACGAGGAAGAGGAAGGAGTCGTTCAAGCACGACCAGTCTTCTCGTTACATGTCATGCATCCGGTTTCTTCTAGGTAAGTTTAAATTCCGGGGGTCTGACCCGTTCAAAATTTTTAAAGTATTTTATTATTCCGCCAATAAATTTTTAAGGGGTTTTTACATATTTCCCTCTGCTAAGATCCTTTATTACATATTTACCCAACCCATAAAATTAATTACATATTTTCCCTTCCTAAACCATACATATTACATATTTCCCCTTTCCATTAAAACTATTCACATTAAATTACTATTTTAGCCTTAATGAACTTATTAAATAGCTATTTACATATTCCCTTTTCTAATTTCCTCAATTATATTTCCTCAATTTCTCTTATTGTTGCTCTTCCAAAATAATACGATACTATCTCATAATCTTCTGCTCTTCCAATTTCTTTTTCGTAGAGCTGTAAACGAACCGAACGAACACGAACAAGGCCATGTTCGTGTTCGTTCGTTAAGGATTTTAACATGTTCGCAAACTGTTCACGAACACATACCATACATAAGTTTATGTTCATGTCCGTTCGTTAATGAAATTCAGTTGTTCACGAATAGTTCGTGAACACTGGCCTCGAACACAAACGAACGCAAGCAAATAAAAACGAACGCAAACGCACATTTAACTTGAAAATAATAAAAAGTAAAAACATTGTTATCCTTAAACATTGGATATAAGTAATTAATACAACCATCAAATGATAAATCAAAACACAAGAAGTCTACTACACCACCAAACGATGAATCAAGTTTAACTAACTTATATATAATTATCCCCAAAAATGTCTTAGAATGTCCAAATTTTAGCTAACTAGGATTTCAAGTTTTCAATATGTTTAGATTAAAGGTTTATTATTTTTTAATATTATCAAACGAACATGAACGAACGTAACTGAACATATTACCGAACGTTCACGAACGCAGTCGAACGAACGAGACTTGTGTTCGTGTTCGTTCGCTAAGCTATCCTAACAAATTTTTTTGTTCGTGTTCGTTCGTTAAGCTAATCGAACGAACATAAATGAACTTCCCGCCGAACTGTTCATGAATTCTTCGCTGAACGTTCGGTTCGTTTACAGAACTCTTTCGAGTTATAGAGAGGATTATAGTAAAATACGAATATTGTCATTTTAATAAATCTACATCTACTTTATTTTCAATGTTCTATTAAAAGGCTATGAAAAAGGATTACAGAATTATATTACTGCAACTTAATATTAAAAGGAACATTCAACTCGATGCAAACATTTATTAATTTAAACCCCCAATATCCCTCTACATTGAAATATCTCATCAATTTATTAAGGGTCGTATTATTGGCACACCTTGGGGGATTAAATCGACACCCTCAATACGCATCGTATAGGCCTATACGATGCGTATTGAGGTGGGTTCAAACTTCTATGCCTGCCAAAGGCTGCCATTGTCCCCTGCCAAAAAGTAATACGCATCGTATAGGCCTATACGATGCGTATTGAGGGTGTCGATTTAATTTTTTAATTTTTGCAAGGTAGCTTCCTGTCACGCGGTAGCTTTCCGTCACGCGAACGAAGAAGCAGCACTTTGGACATTTGTTGGTCTTCAAACATCTAGGAAACATTATTTGAGAATACCCCTGAATTTATCAAAGCTGTCGAATGAGATCCTCCACTGTTGGGTTATCATCTTTCAACCCCATTTTCCCTAAATTTATCGATTATGTTTTTCAACAGGGATGTAATGCAATGATTCCTCTCAATTGAATAGACCGACACTTGCTTCATAGGACTCACTTGAATCGTCTCAATTGAATAGACCGACACTTGTTTCATCAACTGCAATTGGAATTAATCTTGGAACAACATACTCTTGTTACCATCAATAATCTTGGAATTGATCTTGGAACAACATACTTTTGTTAACAACGGTTCTCCAATTCCAGATCAATAATGTAAGGAGAAGCGTTGAGATAACGGACATCCATCAAGGTTAAAAAGAAAACTTGTGTTTCCCATAGTCACAAACGATTGCGGTTTGTATTTCGCATAGCCACCGTTTCGGTGGTCAAAAAAGGTTGCGGTTTGTAGATTCAATCTTCATTGCTTCATTAAAATTAACAAGGCAGTCTCTTTGCTTCGTCCACTAGAACTATTTGTGTATGCATTCTTTTGGTAGTTAACGCTAATTAGAAAAAAATCTGTAAAATTAATCATAGGGATTGCTATAACAGGATGGATGTGACACACACAGATAGATAAGCTGTCACAGTTGTCAAAGACTGTTTGTCGGGTTTCCAATGCTCACACAGGGTGATAAACAACGCTGATACGAACACATGTGTTTTTAAATAGGCTTTGTTCTTGGTTTAGTGAAGTTACACGTAACATCTAGTTATATTCAGATTTAAACAATGCACGCCTCAACTGAGATAACGGACATCCATCAAGCTCAAAAAGAAAACTTGTGTTTCCCATAGTCACAAATGATTGCGGTTTGTATTTCGCATAGCCACCGTTTCGGTAGTAAAAAACGGTTGCGGTTTGCACATTCAATCTTCAATACTTCATTAAAATACCACTAGTAGAAGAACCCGACACGTCTTCATGTTACGGAGAAGGTTCTCGAAATTGAAGGAAAAGGAGTAAAAAAGATGAATCAGTTGTCAGAGAGAGAAAAGGAAGCTGTTATTTCAGTTATTTCTGTTGATCCACAAATTCCAACAAATTGTGTATGTCTGAACCAACCGAAATATTCACAAATTCCAACAGTTTCTCCGTCGCTAATTTCTCCACTCACCATGAAATCGAACAGTTTCTTCGTAGATTCCGTCCGGTTTCAAAGCCGGTTGAGGATTACGAGTGTTCTAGAGAACTTATCGTGTGTTGCAGTTTGGGCATGTGTCTATTCCAGTGGTCCCGGTACTATTTGTGTATGCATTTTTTTGGAGAACTTATCATTTGTTGCAGTTTGGAAAGATGACCGAATAGAGATTTGAATAACAAACTGTGGAGAACTTGTTTGCATTATCCATCAACATAAGCCGGTGAGGCATTTGATGAGAGTTGCAAGGAGAAGCGTTGAAATCAAGGGTCCCGAAGAAACCAAATTCGCAACAATGAGTCTGAATCCATTGTTGTTCGTGAATGTTTCGAATCATCATAGAAGACGTATAGGGTTCTTCTGCTAGTGGTCGGGCTTCCAATGCTCACACAGGGTGATAAACAACGCTGATATCATCATAGAAGCGTTGGGAATCAAGGTTTTATGAGTCAAAGTTAACATTCAGATTCAGATTCAGAAAGCAGATGATTTTGTACTTGGTTTATTCTCTTTAATCTATTAGAACGATCCTTGTTTTGTCACGTAAATGCCTTTAATTCCCAACATCCTTGTAGGGTTTAGAATGTTTGAAGGAAATGTTGGTTCAATACCACCGGTTTCTAAAATACGTTAAAATACGCTAAAATACGTAAAAATACCCTAAAATAAGTTAAAATAAGCTAAAATACATTAGAATACGCTCAAATACGTCAAAAATACTATTAAATACGCAACAATATGTTAGAATACGTCAAAATACACAAAAATACGTCAAAGTACGCGACTAACGATATTTCCACACACGTATACATATAATACGACACTATGGAGTACAAGTGGATTTCAAACAAAACTGTAGGTAATCATAGAATACGATATTCGCACGCAACCGAACGGCACCGAAACGACTTATGTTGAAGGTATACATAATAAAACGACAAAATATGCGAAAGTTCGGCAAAAAACGAGACGTATACCCGTCGAACCGAGGGAAACACGATAACACTAAATTTGAAATAATGGCATATACGATCGTATAGGCCTAGGTTGTATCGTATATCAGCTTAATACGAATCGTATAGGCCTATACGATTAGTATTAAACTTTGAATTTTCTCAAAAATACCCCTGAATTTATCAAAAAACCAGGGGTATTTCAGTAAAATCATCGATTAATACGCATCGTATAGGCCTATACGATGCGTATTGAACTATAAATTTCTCAAAAATGTTTTTCAAATCAAGGGTTCCATCATTACAACCACTGGTTTTCAACAGGGATGTAATGCAATGATTCCTCTCAATTGAATAGACAGACACTTGCTTCATAGGACTCACTTGAATTTGTGGATTTCGGTTGGTTAAGAAACTTAACAAGAGAAGCAACTAAAAAAGCGTTTGGTTCAGAAACTTAACAAGAGAAGCAACTAATTCGAAGATCCTTGCGTTAGACACAATTTGTTGGAATTTGTGGATTTCGGTTGGTTCAGATCTCTATTCGGTCATCTTTCCTCTCAAAGAAGGATGAGATATTGGCAGTTAGCTCGAAGAAGTTTCTCTCAATCAGGTGTTCCATTAGATTTTCCCTTTTAACAATGTCCTGTTAATTGTTGGAAATTTGTGGATTTCGGTTGGTTCAGACAGACACAATTTGTTTTCAACGGAGATGTAATGCAATGATTCCTCTCAATTGAATAGACAGACACTTGCTTCATAGGACTTACTTGAATCAAACAGGCATGCCTTAAACACTTAACATTTTTAGAAGTTTTCAATAAAATTTCATTCTGCTGTGAACTTGTTCTCTTTGAAATGTCTCACTTAACAAGAGAAGCAACTAAAAAAGCGGTGAATGGTATTTAACGTACACACCTTGAAGAGTTGAATCAACAGAGATAACTGAAATACTGAATCAAACATGCATGCCTTGAAGTACTGAATCAAAAGAAATAACTGAAATAACACCTTCGGAATCTATTAACCCACAATTTGTTGGAATTTGTAGACAGACACTTGCTTCATAGGACTCACTTGAATCGTCTCGGAAGTACTGAACACTAGAAGGATGAGATATCGGCAATTAGCTCGAAGAAGTTCCTCTCAATCAGGTGTTCGATTAGATTTTCCCTTTTAACAATGTCCTGTTAATTGTTGGAAATTTATGGATTTCGGTTGGTTCAGACAGGCACAATTTGTTTTCAACGGGGATGTAATGCAATGATTACTCTCAACTGAATAAACAGACACTTGCTTCACAAGACTCACTTGAATCGTCTCGGAAGTAGTGAACAACAGAAGGATGAGATATCGGTAGTTATGAGATTCTTCGAGAATTAGAAAAAGGAGAAAATACGGAACGGCAAGGGTAGTATGAGTCTGAGTCCATTGTGGTTCGTGTTAGGTTTGTATTTCCCATAGCCACCGTTTCCGTAGTAAAAAACGGTTGCAGTTTTCCACATTCAATCTTCATTGCTTCATTAACTGTTTCAGATGAAGTCAAATGTGATCAAACTTGGACATCAGACGTAAATCTTGAAGAAACGGAACATAATCCCAGATTGTCTAAAGAAGCGCTTTTATCATGTGTGATCCAGAGGTCGGTCTCGGGTGGGCATAAGATCTGTGGGCCCTATTGTCGGATTATTGAACCAAGAAAGTCATTGGACTGCCGCAGATTAAGTCAAATGTGATCAAACTTGGACATCAGATGTAAATCTTGAAGAAACGGAACATAATCCCAGATTGTCTAAAAAAGCGCTTTTATCATGTGTGATCCAGAGGTCGGTCTTGGGTGGGCATAAAATCCGTGGGCCCTATTGTCGGATATGTGACTCAAGAAATTCATTGGACTGCCGTCGATGAAGTCAAATGTGATCAAACTTGGACATCAGACGTAAATCTTGAAGAAACGGAACATAATCCCAGATTGTCTAAAGAAGCGCTTTTATCATGTGTGATCCAGAGGTCGGTCTCGGGTGGGCATAAGATCCGTGGGCCCTATTGTCGGATATGTGACTCAAGAAAGTCATTGGACTGCCACAGATGAAGTCAAATGTAATCAAACTTGGACATCAGACGTAAATCTTGAAGAAACGAAACATAATCCTAGATTGTCTAAAGAAGCGCTTTTATCATGTGTGATCCAGAGAAGACGTGTTGGGTGAGTTGTGGTTGATTTATAGGAGGAGGTTATGAAACGAATATATGTTTATGTGAATTTAAAGGACAATACCGACAGAAGTGCTGGTCTTTTCTCCCACTGTGCAAACTTGAAAAATCTCACCATAACACATCTAATATGACACATGAAAAAAGCGCTTCTTTAGACAATCTGGGATTATGTTCCGCAAATTGGGAACCACATATTCGTGTGTAAAAGCTTGGAAAGATGACCGAATAGAGATCTGTATACACCCTTGGTATTTGTTTACCACATGACACATGATAAAAGCGTTTCTTTAGACAATCTGGGATTATGTTCCGCAAATTGGGAACCACATTGTAGACTGGTTGGCTTGAATTGTTTTAATAATACTTGAAAATGGAAATAATCGTGTCAAGATCTTTATCAATCATATCATCGACCAACTGCTCGAAATTCCTTTCGTTTCTCGGGTTCGCATTCGACACAACACAACAAAAAATAAATTCAAAAAACAATGGCCTGATACGCATCGTATAGGCCTATACGATTCGTATCAGGCCCGCCGCCAGACATAACCTGCACCTGTCAGTCTGTCATGTTTTTTACTTTAATTCAATACGCATCGTATAGGCCTATACGATGCGTATTGAATTGAAAATGTGTGTAGATAGACAGGGGGTTTGCCATTAGAAAACTCCTTTATTAATTCAAACCCCAATATCCATCTAGCATCAAAATATCTCATCATGACATCATCATCCATGGAGTTTTGAGCTTTTATATGTGATTAAAAAGCATGATGATTACAAAGGCGTAAGCTATTTCTTCATTTTAGAATACATAAAAAACCTTGCATGTTTAAAGAGTCAAAAGTAAAGCAGAAGCGCAAGCAAACCTAGTGATAATTGATTTTAGGAAGGGATTAAAAAAGATAAGGGTAAGTGGGTAATTTCATAGAAAAAAAGGGAAATATGTAATTGATTTTGTGAGTTGGGTAAATATGTAATAAGGGATCTTAGCAAGGGGAAATATGTAAAAAACCCAATTTTTAATTATTTTTGAGGACTGGGTGGAATTAAATTGGTTAGATAAGGTCCAGGTCAAAGAAAAACCCCCTGATTAAATTTAAGAATGGGGAGGTTTTGTAGAGTTTGTTAAATTTATTTATTTATTCGGTTCATTTACGGTATGTGTTTACTTGTATTTTGAGTCATTTATTTTGTACCATGAGTCTAAGTTAGTAGTTTTTGAGTCAGTTTTTGTTTAGAGTCGGTATTGCGTTGGTTTTTGCTTGTTTTTGTCTATGCAGGTTTGAATTGTAACACCCGTACTCAATCTTCATTCGGGTGATTTCGGAGCTGCTTTTCAGATATCAGCCATTTACCGAGCATGTCAGCTAGTCAGTGTCAAAGCCGATCGCGACCAAAATGCTATACGATCGAGCTGGATTGGACGAGAGTGTTTGGAGCATACGCGTTATAAAACCAGCTAAGTTATTTCCATTTTTTACCTTTGTCTTTTATTTCTTATTTATTTTAGTATTCTGAGTCAGTTTCCATCCTACAATAAGGGCAATGTAGAGTTTAAGTGTGGGGATGGGAAAGTATTATTTAGTGTCTTAGTTAGTAGAGTCTTGAGTCATACATTTTTGAAAAAATACAAAAAAAAATAAAAAAATTCAAAAAAAAAAAATTGAAAATGTCTCTTGATTTAGATGTTTGCAAAATAAAAACGGAAAATGATAGAAAATCAGGTTTTGTTCGGGTTTCAAATAATAATAGTATGAGAATAAAAGGTTAAGCTTGTGTCTAAGTTGGGATACGTGAGTAGGTCCGACCCGATTTCTAGGTTCCTTTGATATAAATATACCTAGTTGTTAGTTTGCTAGTGGGTTCTCATCTAGAAAAAGTAGGGAAGCCAAAACCGCCAAAAATAGTATAAGGAATGTCGTTCTAAGCTAAAATTGTTAGAATTTTTTTATCAAAGAAAAAAAATATAATAAATGAGCTAGATTGAAAAAAACGAGGCATGTGTAATCTCTTTTGGGGATGGTGACTCTGATTTAGATTGCCTCGAGGTTAAGTTAAGAAAAAAAAATGAAAAATTACCGACGTCTACGTTGTCGCACTCGGGGATGGTGACTCTGGTTGTGACAGCCTCGGGGTTAAATATGCAAAGTCTAGTGCTCAAAAAGAAAAAAAAGAAAAGAAAAAAATATTGATGTTAAATTCTTTTGATTTTAGTATAAAACGGTTAAAAAATAGTCCAGTGATTGTTCTTTTTGTTTCATAAGCTTGAGACGGGATTAGGTGAAACTGCAGATTCCAGTGTGAGACCTTGGGTAGATTGACTAAACTTGAACATAAATTGCATGATAAGGGTTTGGAATCGGGTGTGGGTTTAAGTGGACACATATACTTGCAATCGCGGTTAACATGATTTTTAATTTTAAGAAGTAATCTAGATTTTTGAACCTGAATATTTCTGATTCTGATTTCGTTTGCATAAGTCTTTCTCAAGGACGAAAAAGGGTTAACTGTGGGAATATTTGATGTGTGGTAAAATACAAATATTGGTCTCGTGTAAAGTGTATAATTATTGTGTAGTTTTTTATTTGTTTTTATTTAGTTTTTAGTATTATATTATATTATTTTGTGTTTTGGCAGGTCCTGGTCCAAATGGAGCGAAAACGAGTAATAAGAAAATAACCAGTCAGTTTAGTAGAGTAGACCGCCAATGACCAAAGTAAAATTTACCACTATTTTTCTCAAGTGAGCCGAGCCCGCTAACTCTCTGTTATCTATTAAAGGCAGCCTATAATTATTATTATTATTATTAGTAAAAGGGCCGCCAAAATGGGTATCAGCCATTAGTGTGCGTGAATAGGTCTTTGAGCCATGGGAATTACAATGTTATATATTATAAGAAAAAAAAAACTAACGAGCCATATACTAGGAGAACAAGGACCATACATCAGACGTGACCACATGAATATGGATGAAATTCAAAGGGCCAATGGAAGGCACTTTGTCCAGCAAGTTTACGTGAAGTGTGGAAATTGGGCTTTTTGAATGTTGATAAATGATAAATATATATTATATTAAGTATTAACAAAACCCTAAAAAATAGAATTATATATATCATTATGTTCGAGAAAAACAAGGAAGAGGGGGCGAACATAATAATCTGAGGACGAAACATCAGCTTGGACGAGATCTATTGGAGGATTTTTAAAGCATTATTGGTAAGGGTTCAAGGCTAGAAAATTATTGGGGTTGAAGTGGAAGCTTAGAGATCAAGAATTAAGCGGGTTCTATCTATTCGGTTCTTTCTTGTTTTCTTAGTTATTTGTTTCTACGTCAATGAATTCAGATTTTAAACCTTGTTTATTTTTTTAAACTATGACTTTGCTTTGCTAGATCTTCTTTAACTACCTAGATTGGACGATTGGTTTGTAAAATTTTGATTTTTATTATGGATATTTAGTTGTTTATGGATTATTTGCAAAATTAGTCGACTCAGTTATTGTTTTGATGTATATGCATGCTTAAAAGTGTTTTATTGTCTTTTGTTGCTTGGTATTATTGTTGGTGACTGTCTATATCACATAATAGATTCATACTAGGTTATAAGTTTTGGTGAGTCTCTATATCACGGAATAAATTTATAATCTTTAGGGTTAAGTGATCATTAAACCTTATAAGTGATAATCGATAGTCAAATAAATTTAAGTGTTCTACTAATCT
The DNA here is from genome assembly GCA_030545235.1 of Helianthus tuberosus. Taxonomy (NCBI): domain Eukaryota; kingdom Viridiplantae; phylum Streptophyta; class Magnoliopsida; order Asterales; family Asteraceae; genus Helianthus; species Helianthus tuberosus. The sequence goes on along the minus strand of CM060448.1, from coordinate 195,235,174 downwards.
CAATAGCTGTGAGGTGCGAGGTTATTGTTAGGTCTAAGTCATTAAATTGCTAGGTAGGAGCTTCGTGAGGAGTCTGAACTAGTTTCCCTATTGACTGTTGTCTAACAAATCAAATTGAGAACCCGAGCTTATCATAGGTTTATGTCTTGTGAGGGAGTAAATCAAATTAGGGTACTTTCGTAAATCCCTTAGATGTCCTGTGAGGGAGTCTAGACCAACCGGTGTTCATAACAACCTTTAGAGTGTCATAAGTGTCTTCCTGAGAAGGGTCGAGGGTCTTGTTCGGTACTTCGACAGGTTTAGTATTAGAAGATCCCGGTTCCATAATAACTAATATCCTAATAATATCCTTACTGATGCAAACCGGGATTCCAGTCTAGGTAGTTGTTCGTCACCTCTGATCTAAATCTCTTTTAAGTCGCGTCTTAGTTGTTTAATTTAATAAGTTTATTTTAATCGCAATTTTAGAAAATTTAGAACCCCCCCCCCCCCCTCAAATATAAAAATAGTTAGAGTCGGTGTCAGTCTCGTGGGAATATAAATCTCGTTAGAGTCTAACTCTAGATTGAAGTTAGTAAATATAATTAGAGAGTCTCGTGGGTTCGATACTCGGACTTACTCAGGCTATACTACATTGAACGGTACACTTGCCGGTTGTGTGGTCTTGGTTAGAGAGTCTTAGATTTTATAAGTTTAAAACTTAGACTGTTTTTTAGGTTAATATTAGTTAGTTTTTATTTTACCACTTTTAGCACATCAATTTTTTTACGCCGTTGCCGGGGACTCTTTGGCAATTACGTTAACTACTCTGTTTAGACTTGCTGAATCTCGTACGTGCTAATTTTTGTATATTGAGTCATATGAGTCTAATTGTCCGTGTCTTTTATTTTTTTTTATTTATGTATTTATTTTGAGTTTAGTAAATATGTGTGAAATTTGTGGAGGGCCCCAGTTTACAGTTAAATGTCCACAATATGAGGGGTCCTCTGCAGATTATTATACTAACCCCTTTATGCAGCCGCAACCATATTCTTCGCAGGGGTATTCCACAAATACTATTGAGTGACTTCTAGGTAAGTTTAAATTCTGGTGGTCTGGCCCATTCAAAAATTTTAAAGTATTTTATTATTCCGCCAATAAATTTTTAGTTATTTTTGAGGACCAGGTGGAATTAAATGGGTTAGATAAGGTCCATATCAAAGAAAAACCTCCTGATTAATTTAAGTGTGGGGAGGTTTTGTAGAGTTTGTTAAATTTATTTATTTATTTATTCGGTTCATTTACGGTATGTGTTTACTTGTATTTTGAATCATTTATTTTGTCCCATGAGTCTAAGTTAGTAGTTTTTGAGTCGGTTTTTGTTTAGAGTCAGTATTGCGTTGGTTTTTGCTTGTTTTTGTCTATGCAGGTTTGAATAGTACCACCTGTACTCAATCTTCATTCGGGTGATTTCGGAGCTGCTTTTCAGATATCAGGCATTTACCGATACCTAGCAAGCCGATCGCGACCAAAATGCTATACGATCGAGCTGGATTGGGCGAGAGTGTTTGGAGCATACGCGTTATAAAACCAGCTAAGTCCTTTCTATTTTTTCCCTTTGTCTTTTATTTCTTATTTATTTTAGTATTTTGAGTCGGTTTCTATTCTACATTGAGGGCAATGTAGAGTTTAAGTGTGAGGATGGGAACCTATCGTTTAGTGTCTTAGTTAGTAGAGTTTTGAGTTATAAATTTTTGAAAAATACAAAAAAAAAATAAAAAAAAAATCCAAAAAAATTGAAAATGTCTCTTGTTTTAGATGTTTGAAAAATAAAAACGGAAAATGATAGAAAATCACATTTTGTTCGGTTTTCAAATAATAATAATATGAGAATAAAAGGTTAAGCTTGTGTCTAATTTGGGATACGTGAGTAGGCCCGATCCAGTTTCTAGGTTCCTTTGATATAAATATACCTTATTGTTAGATTGCTAGTGGGTTCTCATCTAGGAAAAGTAGGGAAGCCAAAACCGTCAAAATAGTATAAGGAATATCGTTATAAGCTAAAATTGTTAGAATTTTTTTATCAAAGAAAAAAATATAATAATTGAGCTAGATTGAAAAAGAAAACGAGGCCCGTGTAATCTCTATTGGGGATGGTGACTCTGATTTAGATTGCCTCTAGGTTATGTTAAGAAAAAAATGAAAAATTATCGACGCCTACGTTGTCGCTCTCGATGATGGTGACTCTGGTTGAGACAACCTCTGGGTTAGGTATGCAAAGTCTAGTGCTTAAAAAGAAAAAAATAAGAAGAAAAGAAAAAAATAAAAAGAAAAAAATATTGATGTTAAATTCTTTTGATTTTAGTATAAAACGGTTAGGAAATAGTCTTAGTGATTGTTCCTTTTGTTTCATGAGCTTGAGGTGGGATTAGGTGAAACTGCATATTCTAGTGTGAGACCCTAGGTAGATTGACTAAACTTGAACATAAATTGCATGATAAGGGCTTGGAATCGGGTGTGGGTTTAAGTGGACACATATACTTGCAATCGCGGTTAACATGAGTTTTAATTTTAATATGTAATCTAGATTTTTGAACCCGAATATTTCTGATTATGATTCCGTTTGCATAAGTCTTTCTCAAGAACGAAAAAAGGTTAAGTGTGGGGATATTTGATGTGTGGTAAAATACACATATTTATCCCGTGTAAAGTGTATATTTATTGTATAGTTTTTATTTAGTTTTTAGTATTATATTATATTATATTATTTTGTTTTTTGGCAGGTTCTGGGGCAAATGGAGCGAAAACGAATAATAAGGAAATAACCATCCAGTTGAGTAGAATAGACCACCAGTGACCGAAGTAAAGTTTACCGCTATTTTTTCTCAAGTGAGCCGAGCCCGCTATCTCTATGTTATCTATTAAAGGCGGCCTATATATATATTCTATATGAACTAGTGATATTATCCCGCGCTTTGCGGCGAGTGCTGCTATCATATCAAACCGTATCGAAACCAACTGAACAACATATGTATCGGTATCTATATTTATTTTTATTGTTTTTTCTTTCGATAAACTGACACTCTATCGCTATCATATTGTACCAGACCAAACCGAACAATATCGGTATTTGTATGTACTCATTTCAACGGGTTTTGGTTTGATAACGAATATCATGCTATTACCGTAGCGAACTAAATGAACAACATTGGTTTGGGTAACACTAATATTTTTTAGTGTTATTATTTCGATAAACTGACACCGTACCGCTACCGTACTGAACAACACATACGCATATCAATACTTGTATTCATTTATGGTTTTCGAATTTCAAAAATAATTTTTTTTATACAACTCTGTCTACAACAATGAATAAATATCGGTACAAGTATCGTGATAATCTGAATCGCTCGATCCATCGGTGTCGGTACTGTTGCTCGTCTTTATCGTTTCGGATGATATAAATCAATTGTTGATTTCTATACCGAGTGCATATATCGTATCGGTACTATAACGAACCAAATCCATATAATGTACGCGTTAATGTACCATCACACACGCGGTCAAATAACTTGAAATGTTAAAATAAATAAACATAGATACGAATTTGAATTTTTTTATAGTTAATGAATGTAAGTTATTACTAAAAAATCAAATTAAATAATAAATAATAAAAATAAGAATAAAACAAATTCTTAAACACTATCAACCACTATTTCACTAAAAACAAATTGTATAACAATAATAAAGATTATTACTAAAAATAAAAAAATATAAATTACTATTATCCTATATATTAAAAAACAAAGCTAATGAATAGTAGTTGTCACATAATAATGAATAGTAAACTTTCCTTATTGGTTGTCATTAATAGTAAATATACATAACTTCAAGTCATCTTTTGTTGACTTTTTTCCCATATACCCTTTTTAAGTGTGTATATATATCCATTTTCTTCAAAGTTAGGTAGATTATTTATCATGGTGGAGTGGTTTTGTGGTTGTATGTGTTTTAAAGAGACTCAAGTTCAAATCATGGGGTCTTTTTTTTTTCTATTTTATGCTTACATAACTTCAAGTCATCTTCATTTTTCTCCTCTTTCACACGTTTTTCTGATTGTATTTATACAATTCTTATTCCTTATTTGTTGGGTTAGTGGATGCTTAGACATCGCAATAGTCGCCATCGCCGGGAGTTACTAACTCGCTTGCTACCAACGGCTCTGTTGTATGAAAACTCCACTTGTCAACTTAAAAATAAGACACTAAATAGCACAGCTTTAATAACAGCCAAGTATTTAGTCGCAATAAATAGTTTTACAATGACTTAGTTTTGTCGCGCCGCAACGCGGCGCGCAGCATTAAAACCTAGTTTACTAAAAAAACAAAAATAAAAAAATATAAATTACTATTCATCAAAAGCTTCTTTTAATATGTATAATAATAATAATAATAATAATAATATGTATAATGTATAATTCAAAGTGCTCATGAATAGTTGATGACAATTTTAGGTTTTAGGTTTTTGTTTTTTTGTTGTATTTTATTTATTATTCTTTTGTAAGTATTTTTTCTAATAATTAAATAGCAAGCGATAATTTTTTGAGTATTTGTTTTCTCTTTTTGTTATTAATAATATTTTTATTTATCATTCAATTTAACTTTAAATTCTAAATTCATAACCATATACGCTTATTTCTTATTATAACATTTCAACTTATTTGCCAGTGTATTGCGATGGTATGTTAGCGCAGACATTGGATCAGTATTGATTTGGTTCGTTACAATACTCGTACGATACATTCACTCGGTGTAGAAGTCAACACGTGTTTTACATTGACTAAAAACGATATAAATGGACACCGGAATCAACACTAATGTTGTTCGAACGGTATCGATCAGTTCATGTTGTCATGGCAATTGTATCGATATTCATTTATTGTCACAGACAAAGTTGTATAAATGAAAACCTTTCGAAACCAAAAACCCGAAAAATGAATACGAGTACCAGGACCCATGTTGATCGCTACGATATGGTAGCAATACGGTGTTAGTTAATCGAAAGAAAAAAAATTTGGTATTGGAACTAATGTTGTTCATTTGGTTTTGATTAGGTGCACAACGCTAACGACACAATATCCGTTATCAAACAAGAAACCATAGAAATGAATACATATCGGTACCAATGTTGTTCGATTCGGTACATTATGGTAGCGATACGATGTCAGTTTATCGAAAGCAAAAAAGAATAAAAATAAATACCGATACCACTACATATGTTGTTCAGCCTGTTTCGATTCGATTTAGTATGAGAACGACAAAATATTCGTTTTCAATAAAATTTATATTGCAATGCCAGAAAAAATAAACATAGAATGCAAACTAACCGAACCGGTACCAACTAAACAACATTGATCCACTTTTATTGTTTTCAACTGATGCAAGGTTTTTCCTTTCAATTAATATAGCGAGTGTTGATATCTAACGAACCAAACAAATAGTGATCGAATTCATGCCGCGAAGCGCGGGGAATCTCACTAGTTATTATTAGTAGTAAAAGGGGCCGCCAAAGGGCCATGGGAATTAATTAAGTGGACAATGTTATATATTATAAGAAAAAAAAAACTAACGAGCCATACACTTGGAGAACAAGGACCATACATCAGAGGTGACCACATGATGATTATGCATGAAATTCAAAGGGCCAATGGAAGGCACGATGTCCAGCAAGTTTACGTGAAGTGTGGAAATTGGGCTTTTTGAATGTTGCTAAGTATATATTGCTAAGTTTACAATAGAAAAGATATTCTTGATATTTTCCAAGATATAAAAGTTTTAGGATTTCATTGGTTTCACAATAGATCTAAAAATAGGAGTATTCTTTGGAGAGATTGGTGTTCTTTCAATGTGATGCAAGTGGTTTCTGTTTTTGGCTTCCCTCTGTTGAGCCTGTGAATAATAGTTAATTTTCAAAAAAAAAAGTATATATTATGTTAACAAAACCCTAAAAAAAGAGAATTATATATATATCATTATGTTCGACAAAAACAAGGAAGAGGGGGCGAACATAATAATATGGGGATGAAACATCAGCTTGGACGAGATCTATTGGAGGATTTTTAAAGCATTATTGGCAAGGGTTCAAGGCTAGAAAATTATTGGGGTTGAAGTGGAAGCTTAGAGATCAAGAATTAAGCGGGTTCTATCTATTCGGTTCTTTCTTGTTTTCTTAGTTATTTGTTTCTATGTCAATGAATTCAGATTTTAAACCTTGTTTATTTGTTTTAAAACTATGACTTTGCTTGGCTAGATCTTCTTTAACTACCTAGATTGGATGATTGGTTTGTAAAGTTTTGATTTTTATTATGGATACTTAGTTGTTTATGGACTATTTACAAAAGTAGTCGACTCGGTTATTGTTTTGATGTATATGCGCTTAAAAGTGTTTTATTGTCTTTTGTTGCTTCGTATGATTCTTGATGACTGTCTATATCACATAATAGATTCATACTAGGTTATAAGTTTTGGTGAGTGTCTATATCACGGAAAAAAATTATAATCTTTAGGGTTAAGTGATCATTAAACCTTAGAAGTGATAATCGATAGTCAAATAAATTTAAGTGTTCTACTAATCTCAATAGCTGTGAGGTGCGAGGTTATTGTTAGGTCTAAGTCATTAAATTGCTAGGTAGGAGCTTCGTGAGGAGTCTGAACTAGTTTCCCTATTGACCGTTGTCTAACAAGTCAAATTGAGAACCCGAGCCTATCCTAGGTTTATGTCCTGTGAGAGAGTAAATAAAATTAGTGTACTTTCGTAAATCCCTTTGATGTCCTGTGAGGGAGTCTAGACCAACCGGTATTCATAACAGCCTTTAGAGTGCCATAAGTGTCTTCGTGAGAAGGGTCGGGGGTCTTGTTCGGTACTTCGATTGGTTTAGTATTAGAAGATCCCGGTTCCATAGTAACTAATATCCTAATAATATCATTACTGATGGAAACCGGGATACAAGTCTAGGTAGTTGTTCGTCACCTCTGATCTAAATCTCGTTTAAGTCGCATCTTAGTTGTTTAATTTAATTAGTTTATATTAATCGCAATTTTAGGAAATTTAGAAAACCCCCCTCAAATATAAAAATAGTTAGAGTCCGTGTCAGACTGTCAGTATAAGTATAGATAGAAGTTAGTAAACGTAATTAGAGAGTCTCGCGGGTTCGATACTCGGACTTACTCAGGCTATACTACATTGACCGGTACACTAGCCAGTTGTGTGGTCTAGGTTACAGAGTCTAACATCCTCACAAATTTCTCCTATTCCTAAAAGGCACACTAAGGAAACCCCCAACTTGTACAGCGCGACCCGAAACAGAAAAAACGAACGAAACCAACAACGAGGGCCCCCGGAGACTCATGGGGGGACCCCTAAATCTTCCGTGACTCGCGAAACGAATTGTGAACATGTATTACTCGAACTTGACACATTTCCAGGCTAAACTCGACAGGCTATGTAGACCTGCCCCACGACACGCGACAGGGTCGGGGGAGACTGGCGCGACACGCGGGAGGCAACAATTTTGTCTATAAAGCCACTGGTTTGGCACTTGATCAATTTGCATGCTTCGACGTTAAAATACGTTCGTTACGTTGATCAAATCTCGATTTCTTTCGAAATTACAAACCAAGTCTCGAAACTCTATTGCGATATCAGGGTAATAACTCGATCACTGCTACGGTACTATATCCGATCGATTAAACCGATCCGACGGATGTTTAAGTGCTGTCGATACCCGGCTATACTTTGTCATTCGTTGTGGGGTTTCGATCTCGTGATTATCGTTAATGTTGTATTGAGTTAATACACTAATTTGTTTGCATTGTATATTTAATTAGGTCTATCAGCTTAACCAGTAGGCAAGCTCTGTCAATCTAAATCTGCAATGTGAGTCATTCTATTTTTATCAAATCGCTTTCAAAACCCTACTTGTTTTCAAAGTTGTAATTACAGTGATTAAGTCTTTGTAATCTACAATTACTGCCGGTATGTGGGGTTTTGTATACACTACTTGATAAGCTTCACCATTGGACAATGGGTTAGCCAATGTGTGATATGACCATGGTCACAGATCCGGTCGAGTGACAAATACCGATTTGGGGTAATTGGTTGATATAAACATTGTAATCGCCCTTAATACTGTATATTATAACAATGTGTCTTTTGTACAAATTGAATGCACTCGCCAGTATTTTTCGCTGACCAAATCTTTTTAAAACACGTTTCAGGTGATTTACTGTGAAGAAAGGAAAAGTGTTGTGAAGCACTTCAGCTTAAATAAGTGGCTTAGTAAATTAGAAATAAAACGTGTTTTCTGTAATTAAAGGATTTCCCCAGTGAAATTCCTTTTCTGTAAATACGGGGTTTACCACACGGTTATGAAATAAAATAATTCGGTGTTTTGAAACTCTGATAAATTTTTCCTGACACCCGGTCCTGATGAGATTTCCGTTGCCAATTAATAAACACTGGTACCACTGTTATCTGCCCCGCGGCTTCCGAACCGGGGTACGAGTCGGGGGCCATGACAGAGAGTCTTAGTTTTTATAAATTTAAAACTTAGAGTGTTTAGTTTAGGTTAATATTAGTTAGTTTTTATTTGACAACTTTTAGCACATCAAGTTTTTGGCACCGTTGTCGGGGACTCTTTGGCAATTGTGTTAACTACTCTGTTTAGACTTGCTGAATCTCGTATGTGCTAATTTTTGTATATTGAGTCATAGGAGTCAAATTGTCTGTGTCTTTTATTTATTTTTTATTTATGTATTTATTTTGAGTTTAGTAAATACGTGTGAAATTTGTGGAGGGCCCCATTTTACAGTTAAATGTCTGCAATATGAGGGGTCCTCTGCAGATTATTATATTAACCCCTTTATGTAGCCCTAGCAATATTCTTCGCAAGGGAATTCCACAAATACTATTGAGTGGCTTTCCCACGTGTTTACATTCATGGAAATATTTCTGATTGTCGTGTGGAAGATGAAAGAATTTCAGGAGTAGGGGGATCCAAGGTTTCCAAAAAAGGTCGACATAATTGATCGAATGATCGGGCTAATAGACCCAATGATAGAGAATATCCTCAGTCAGCAAAGGGATCCAAGGTGTGAAGAATGTGGTGGACTGCACTGGTATGAAGAATGTGTGATCGCTGCTCGGTTGGAAATGCGTTGGGGAAACCGAGAGCGGAAGCAACAAATACAGTGGGGCGACGATGATGAGTGGATTATAGTTTGAAGCATGAATTACAAGGAGATAGTGATCCCCGAGCTTACTGATGAGGAGAAGTGTAACGACTCGCACAAAAATGTCCTAAAACGCTCCGTAAGTGAAAACCCGAACCCGTATATCCTTCCTATTTACAGAAAACCAAGAAAACAAGAAAATTTAGTCTGTCGCGGGGCGCGACAGAGTTAATGAAAGGCTTCGCGGGGCGCGAGAGCCTCAAGCTGATCCAAACACGTTGCGTGACATGCGTCGTTACACGTGTCAAGACTACTCGATGACTCAGCCAACCTAGACTCCCTCGCGGGCCGCCAAGGGGAAGCTGATGTGCTTCGCGGGCTGCGACTCGCCCCAATGTCAGCCTATATATTGAGGTTTTCGGCTTCATTTCAAATCGTTCAATTCTTTTATTTCTCTTGCTCTCTTGTTCTGTCATTCTAATGTCAGAACTTCTAAACCCCGAAACTCTGCCCGTTATTAGGGTAATAACTCTAATCACTGGTACGATACTTTATCCGATCGATTGAAACCGATCCGATGGATGTTTAAGTGCTGCCAATATCTGGCTATACTTTGTCATTCATTGTGAGGGTTTTGATCTCGTGATTATCGTTAAAGTTGAATTGGGTAATTACGCTAATACGAGTTCCATTGTATCTAGAATTAGAACTCATACTCAGGGAGTTGTTTAACCAGAATGCTTCGCAATTAAGTAAACTTAATAGTTAAGTAAAACTTAGCAATTAAGAAACTTAATAGATAAGTAAGCTTAACAGTTAAGTAAGATTAATTAAGCTAAGTAAGATTAATTAATCAGTTAAGTAAGATTAATTAAGCCAAGTAAGATTAATTAATCAGTTAAGTAAGATTAATTAATCAGCTAAGTGAGATTAATTAACTAAGTAAATTAAACACCTAAATAGATATATATGAGGAAGGTGCAAGGAAGGTGTAAGAGGATATATATATATGTGGGTAGGAAGCTTCCTAGAAAATGTATAGGTAAATTCCTAGAAAATATATGTAATTTTCTAAAAAGTATATAGGAAACTCCTAGAAATTTCATATCCCTTACCTATAAATAGGAAGCTTAGGATTCATTTTTCTTTGCTCAGTTCTATTCTTTTCTCTATACGTTGGTGTTCTAACCAATAATCACCAATACGATATTTTGTCCGATCGATTCGGAAACCAACGGACGAATGCCAAAGTGCTGTCTAAATAAGACTATACTTTGTGAATTTCGTTAAGGTTCTGATCTCGTGACCATCGTTAGGTTTGATTTGGGTTTAACACTAATACGTATTCCACTCTGTTAAACTAAATGTTTAACTACCAGAAACTTTGCACTATACAATCAAACAAGATGTTTAATCATCATAAGATTCAGAACTCTAAAGTAGATGCTTAGTTATCAGAAGACTTAGGATCAGGAGGCCTGTTAAATCAAGACTATATGCTAACAAGGTGAGTCATTCTCTTTTTACCAAATTATTTCCAAAATCCTATTTATTTTCAAAGTTATAATTACAGGGATTAAGTCTTTGTAATCTTCAATTACAGCCGGTATGTGGAGTTTTGTATACATTACTTGATAACCGTCACCATTGGACAAGTTAGCCAATGGGTGATATGACCATAGTCACAGATACGGCCGAGTGACAAATACCGTTTGGGTAATTGGTTGACATAAAAACATTGTAATCGCTCTTAATACTGTGAATTATAACAAATGTGTTTTGTACAAAATGAATGAACTCACCAGTATTTCCTGCTGACCAAATGTTTTTAAAACGCGTTTCAGGTGATTACAGTAGATTGGAATAAGAGTGATGATACGGCACCAAAGGGCTTAAAGAAATGGCTTATTTTATCAATTAAATTAAATTAAGAAAACATTTTCATACATTCGGGTTTATCCCATATTAAAGCTACCTTTGTAAAATATGGGTTTATTCCCATCTGTTTAATAAATAAAATCCGGTGTTTCTAAACTCTGGTATTTTTCTAACTCACGGTCCTGATGAAATTTTCCGCTGCAATATTTTTAAAATAACCACTGGTACCACTTGACTGCTCACGGCTCCCGTCCAGGGTGTGGTCGGGGGTCGTGACTGTTATGGGCCATTTTCTGAACATATATCCTGACTAATATTCTGCTTTTGATTGTTTATTTGTGATCAGGATACCGGATCAGGATATTGGTAACATCCTGATGTGATATCCTGGTAATGACTAATTTAACCACGTGCAGATTAGAAGGTGCGGGTCTCTAACGGTCAAGTGGACCTCTTCTCCTTAAGACTCGGGCAAACCAGTTATATGAGAGACGTTGAACCCGGAAGAAGTGGACTACAACGTTCACTTGAGGAATATTCGAAGCATCCCGGTTTAATAGGATAGTTAGTTGATTTCGTTTAACTATAAATAAATTGATCGGATCAGATTAAGTCACTCACTCTCTTTCGCACACTTTACTCTCTAGCTACTAGCAATCACTACACACAAACACTTGTACTCAAATTACATTGTAACACCTAGTGGATCCGCATCATATCCTGCACTGTATCCTGATATTTGAAGTAATAGAAGAACAAGGCAGCTGCAATTGTCAGCTCCCAAGGTTTTGTGCCGGCGATTTAGATTGATCAAGGGCTTTCCACGTACATCTCGTGTCACCTTTTACTCTTTTGCTCATTGTTTGATCATAGATACAGCTTTATATCCCGGGCTGTATCCTGAAACTGTTTTTGCAAATAACTCGATTAACATATTTTCGACACACATTTCTAGCACACTACCTCATTTAACTAATTTGATCACTTAATTGCTTCGGTAATTTTTGACCAAAACAATTTGGCGCCCACCGTGGGGCAAGTGGTGCTATTTCTACTAAAAGCTTTTGCAAAATCGTTACATGGTTTTCTATTTTCAAAACTTTTTGCTACACTATTTTCAATGGCCTCAAGATCAAACATGAGCTCTTCCACCGTGTCTGCTACAACCTCTGCAACAATTGGTTCGGTGCTTCCACCACCTCCTCCGAGAATGCAAGCCTCTTCACAGGGAACTGAAAGTCACGTGGCTCGGGATGTTATCCCTGCTCGCAATGTCCAGGGATCCGGTCCTGTTTTGGCTTCTAACGAAGAAATTATGAATTTGTTTGTTAGTGTATAGGAACAGATGAGGCAGCAGCAGGAAACTAATCAGATGCTGATAAGAGAGATACAACTCTTGAAATCTGGCCCGAGTAGGCCTGCTGAAGATACTGTCACTCCGTTGCAACCCAGGGCTTTGAACTTCAGTTCTGCAGTTTATACTGAGGATAACCGGGGGAATATTGTGCCTAGCCATTCCCAGAATCATACTCCTGAGATACCTTTTTCAGTAAGGGTATCAACTGTGAGAAGCTGAGGATATGCTTCAGGATATGGCCAAAACCCCCCAAGCTGGTAATGTATCTAATAATAATAATACTCTTGCTACTAATGGTGTTGGATCCTTGCAGGATACAGGTATGATGTCAGCATTTTCCAGGGAGCTTCAAAAACTGGAGGACATGATATCCAGTGTACCTGGGGTGGTTCAGCCAATTCCTGAAGTATCCCAGGACAGCCACAGGATATCCCGGTTTGCATATCCCATTTGTGATGCTGAAATCCCAAAAAGATTTCAAACCCCCAACATGAAGCTCTATGACGGAACTACGAATCCTGATGAGCATATTGCCCAGTCTAGGGAAAGGATGGAAATCAACCCTATCCCTCCAGACCTCAAAGAAGCATGCTTGTGAAAGGGTTTCGGTTCTACCTTAACAGGATCAGCCTTAAAATGGCTGTTAAATGTTCCTCCTCACTCAATTACTTCTTTTGCTCATTTAGTTAATTTATTTAATAGTCAATTTTCTTGCAGCCGGAGTTTTGAGAAACTAATCAGTGATCTTTACAGGATAACTCAAGGACCTCAGGAATCCTTGAGGGATTATGTGAACAAGTTTAGTTGGGAATCCTTAGATATCCCACATCTTGATGTTGCAACAGCTGTGAAAGCCTTCAAGATGGGGTTGCAAAAGGATTCTCAATTTTATCAGGATCTTGTAATGAATCCCTGCAGAAATCTAGATGAAGCTCGTAACAGGGCTTTAAGATACATTCGGCTGGAGGATGATAAAAAGATGCAAGAGAGAATGAATTCGTCCACAACCTATGAGTCAACCAATAGGAAATCAGAATCCTCGTATAAACCATATCGCTCAAAGCCATATGGCAGGAATGATAGCAAAAAAGTGAATGCTGTTGAAGACGAGGATCCTGAGGAGTATCCTGACTTGTCTGAATATTGTTTTTCTGTTAACATACCTGAACTAATGTATGCTATGCAGGGTTTAGGAGACAAAGCAAGATGGCCCCGAAAGAATCAACAAAAGGCTGATTGGAAGGACAAGTCCAAATGGTGTGCTTTCCATGAGGACTTCGGGCATGTTACTGAGGATTGCATCGCTTTGAGAAAAGAAATAAGCTATCTCTTGAGCAAGGGATATCTGAAGGACCTCTTGGGAAGAAAGAAGAATAAGGCTCAGGATCCTGAGAAGGATCCTGAACGGGCAACATCACCTCCTGCGGATGCAAAAATAATTAACTTTATTTCAGGAGGATCCAACATCTGCGGCACATCATATTCTGCGGCAAAAAGACACGCGAAGGAAGCCAAAGCAGAGAGGGGAGAAAAGCCGACAAGGATGTCAACCCTCACAACTGACAAAGTCATCACATTTGATAATGATGACAGGGATGCTGTCCAGGATCCCCATTATGACGCCTTAGTGATAACGTTATATGTTGCTAACCATTTTGTACGCATGATATTAGTGGATAATGGCAGCTCAGTCAACATAATTTAGCTGGAAACATTGAAGATGATGAATGTATCTCCGATGGACATTACTTCGAAGTCCACTGTGCTCGTTGGTTTCAGTGGAGAAGCCAGGAATACCGTAGGAGAGATAAAGTTGCCCGTGTATATTCAAGGGGTCAACTCAATGCAGCGGTTTTGTGTCATGGACTCTTTATCCTGCTATAATATTATACTGGGTAGGCCTTGGATCCATGATATGAAAGTTGTTCCATCAACCTACCATCAATGCATCAAGATCCCTACTCCTTGGGGAGTTGTCAAGGTGGAAAGTGATCAGCAGGAAGCAAAGGAGTGTTATTCTTCTTTGATGAAATACTCAGGATGGTATGGATTCTATCTCTTTTATTAAATTTTAATATTATTTATTGTTTTGAACCCATTACTGACTTAAGCATCGGAGGGGTGTTAGCCAGGCTAACACCCACCTTAGCTTACAGTTGTTTTGCAGTATATGCTTCGGGATATAGCTCCAGGATATACATTCAGGATACTTCGAAAGATTAGAGGATTGGCCCCCTCTCTCACGTTTAAGGGATCCTGATCCCTTCACAGGTTTAAACACCCCACCTGGAGCGCAAGTTATCCAGGGATAGTTCAAGGTGGCGGGACCAGTTCATGTAAAAGTGGCTGACAATTTCGTCACTATTGGTTATATCCTGGATTCTCAAGGTATATGAGGATTGATCACCCTCTCTCACGGAAGGGTATTTTCATACTCTCTAAGGTTTAAAGGTTATCACCTTTCTAAGTCTTGGAGTTTATACACTCCCGCCTGTAGCGCATGAAAATATAGGATTTTCCCCAGGATACTAAGGATTTATCTCCAGTAGGTTTTTGGGTTTTACCCCAGTAACACAAGAACTATCCAAACAGTTAGAACTTGAATTCAAAAAAATTTCTAAGTGATTCGAAGGCTTTATGCACAGGGGATATTTCTCCTAAGGCGATTATGTAAGGCTCAAGGAATCAAACTCAAACCTAGTATACTAGGTATCTCGGACTGGGGACATCTTAGTTGAAGAAGTTGCAAAAGGATTGAAGTTCGATACTAGGGTTACACTCTACTCCTGGTATGATCTTTCCTTTGTGAACCTTACATAAGTTGTTTAAACTTTTGAAACTGTGTTTAAGGCTCGAATATCCTGATAAGGATATATCTTTAGGATATGTTCTCAAAATGTGTTTTCGGGATACGTTTCAGGATATTTGATTGGGATATTTGGGAAATAATACTTGGGTTGAGAATTAGTACTCTGGTCAAACAAGTGTTATCAACACGGATTTTGAAAAATAAACTATCTTTTATTCTTTAGAGACTTTGTCTAAATTGTTTGGGTTTTGAGAAGTCCTATTTGACGAAAGTCTTCGTAGGATACCACTGAGTATATTGATCAGGATATTTTCAAAAGATAATTGTGCTAATTTTGCAAAACTAAAATCTAAACTAAGTAATGCATGACAAAAAACTAAAAGGCAACAACGAATAAGCTAAAAGAAGGCGGTATTATTTAAATAGGCGGTACTAGTCGATAACCAAAGGCTTCATCCTAAAACCTAGGACCCATCCACCTTTGGTTATCAATTTTTTTAATTCAGGGAAAGAAAATTGTTCAAAGGACAAAAAATAAAATTGTTCAAACAAACGTAAATCGCAAATTTAAGGGAAATAAGTTTTAGGAGGCAGCGCCTTCTTCGTTCATGGCATTTTCGACAGCATCCGTTTCAGGATCAGCTTGAGCGTCCCTCTCAGCATCAGTTGGTTTTTCAACCGCCTTGGAAGATCCTTCAGCTGCAGGTTTAACAGGATTGCTGCCGAGACTCCTTAGCTTTGTCTCCCAGGCATTGACATCCCAAGAAGGGCATTCGAAGCCCAGTGCCTTGGCTTCGTGGGCCATCTTTAACCTGGCCTGAAGAAGGGAAGTAACAACATAACTTTTAAGGCCTTCCCGGTAGCTGATCATATCCTGTTCATGTTAAGCATGGGCAGTGTCAAGATCCGCTTGGGCCTCAAGAGCGGCTTTGTTGAGGGCGGCCTGGTGTTCTTTGGTCTTAGCCTTAAACTTGTCCTCGTAATGCTGAGATTTGGCGGCTGCAATCATGCCCTAGTCGGAGATGGTGACCTTGGCTTTCTTCAACTTGGACTCGAGCGTTTTGTTGAGCCCACAGGATTCCTGGTATAAATGAACCAGACGTTCGAGACCCTGCAAAATAAGAAAACAGGTATTAGTCTTAAATAAACATTTATAACCAGCATATGGTGCAGGATATAGCTCAAGGATACTAACCTGGTTGAGAAAAAAAGTCATGAATCCGCTTGCCTCAATGAACCCATGATTCTCATAAGGGAACGTATCAGAGATAGCAGGTGAGTCAGTTTCTTTCCTTTTGCAAGAACTTGAACTCCGGGGCTTAGTAGCTGGAGAAGGCTTGGGAATGATGATGGCTTTGGAGCTGCTGGGTTTTGATGAGGCCGTGGCCTTGGGACTGGGCTCCTTCTTGACCTGGACATGATCGGAATAACTGTCCAGCTCATCAAGGTCGAAAACCTCAGGGATCTTGGCTGGTGCTGCATAAAGGAAAAAGTCTTACATCCTTATTACTCTTCATTATATTACACTAATCAGTCATTTACGAAGTAATTCTTACCAGACATTTCAAATGACGAATATTGGCTGGAACTGGGGATGTGTGTAGTAAAACTCCTGTCACTTGCCGGTAACTGGTAAACTTCCTCGATTCTTTTTTCAGATTCCGCAGTAGGAGGAGCTACTTCCTTAAAGTTCACTGCAAAAATATCAAATAAGAAGATATTATCACAGGATAAAAGTTTAGAAGCATCTGGGGAGATTCTAGACCCTACCGGTGGTTAACCACTCCAACGGAAGACTAGCACCCTCATAGATGGAGTCTCATTTAACGAAGAAGAACTTGCGTTGCCATCCATCCTCGTTTTTTGTGGCTTTGAGTATAAGGGGTTTGCTGGAAGTTGAAAAGAGCAAGAACCGACTGGAACCGTGTGATCGGAGGCGGTAACCAATCGTCATATCCTCGATGCAGAGATCGGGACAGTGAAGGTTTTTGATTTGGTTGAGCACAATCAATACTCTCCAAACCTTGGGCATGGTTTGGGCAAAGGAAATACCAGTAGTTCGAAAGAATTGCATCATGAACTCGGGAAATGGATACCGAAGACCTAGCGAGAAAGGGTATGCCGGAAAACAGACCCAATCGGCAGAAGAAACATCTGATCGGATTGATCGATCAAATGGTCTGAAAATCGTGCCATCGGGGAAAGCGCCGGAGACTCTCAACGCTGCATTGTCTGCGTTATCAAAAGCGCAGATCTCCTTCTCGGGATTTTTGAGAAGGTTTTGCTGAACGAAGGATTCCGACGATTCACTGGTTTGAGAGTGGACTCTAGTGGCCATTAGAGGAAAAATAAAATTAACAGAAAATGAGGAAAGGATGAGTGATTACCTGGAGATTCTTTTGATGATATCTGGTTCTCAAACAAGAAGAGAGAAGATATAGGGGCGTAATGGATATCCATCGAGTGAAAAGCGCGTTGGAAGTTACATAGTGCTATCTTGACCGTCATTTCGTTTTAATTCCCTCGGTTTACGAGATAAGATTTTAAAATATATCCGTTGGATTGGTATACCAACAGATATATTTGGGGACAATTGTTATGGGCCATTTTCTGAACATATATCCTGACTAATATTCTGCTTTTGATTGTTTATTTGTGATCAGGATACCGGATCAGGATATTGGTAACATCCTGATGTGATATCCTGGTAATGACTAATTTAACCACGTGCAGATTAGAAGGTGCGGGTCCCTAACGGTAAAGTGGACCTCTTCTCCTTAAGACTCGGGCAAACCAATTATATGAGAGACATTGAACCCGGAAGAAGTGGACTACAACGTTCACTTGAGGAATATTCGAAGCATCCCGGTTTAATAGGATAGTTAGTTGATTTTGTTTATGTAACACCCCGAAAACAGGTTTGGTAATTAACCCACGTTAAAACTAAAAGACGGGTAAAGTACCGTTAGTGGTAAGAGTAACCCGGTGAATATTAGGATTTTAAGTAAATAAACCTAATATTAAATAAAAGTAGTACAAAGGCTTTTGAGGAAATAAAGTTTATAGAAGGCCCGACCTAACGGGACTTAAAATAAGCTTAGTTATAAATTCCCCGAACCCACTAAGTTAACTAGGAATGTTTAACCTGGTTAATAAGTAGGAGTATTGTTATTAAAATTTGTAGGTTGTAGCCTACTTAATAACGAACCAAACACGAGGGGTTAAAGTGGGATAACTAGAAAGGTTATTTAAAAAGAAACAAAACACACAAACACACACACAGTGTGTGTTTGAGATCAAGCAGGAGCAAGCTCCCACGGAGCTCAACCCTAAAATTCAACAAAACCCTCAAATTGGAGGACTAAACAAGGGTCAAATTCGGATTTGAACACATAGAAACGGTCACCAAGTCAAGGGGATCGTAAGGTATGTCGAATTTCTAACATTCTTGAAGTTGTAAAAATTGGATAATCATCCTAATCGTGAATTAGGCATGGATTAGAGAAGCTATGGCTAGATTAGTGATGTATACTTGCTTAGGAACGAAACCCTAAGTGAAAATCATACATAACATGCTATGATTTGAAGGATTTGATGAATTAACACACTTAGATAAGTGGGTTTTAATGTTATGATGAAATTGATGATATAACTATGCTTAGAATCATCATGCATGTTAAGTAATCAAGAAATACTTAAACAAATTGCTAGTATGAGTATTTGATCATAAGTGATGATGGTTAAATTTTGATGTTAATCTTGGTAAAAATGACTAGTTATGAACTAGTTAGCAAATGTGTAAAATTATGCTCATTAGGTGTTTGTTAAAATGTCTAAATGAGAAGTAAAGTGTGGGAATTCAAGTGAAACGCGTAATTGGCAAGCTTGACTAATTACATGAGACATGGGATAAAACGGGTTCTAATCATAATGTTGATTTGCCTTAATTATCCATATTATATGATTAAAGGTAGTTGACTTTAGAAAGTCAAACTAAATAGTGATGAAGTCGAATAGTAGTTTCGACAAAGTAAATAAGTAAGGTGGAATAGTCGTGATTGTTAATGACTAATCTAACCACCTTGTAAATGTTGATAATAGTTGACGCTTAACGAGCTAGGTGAAAGCTTGGGGAAGGAAGCGGGTCAAACGAATCAAGAATGAAGGAAAAAGCATATTTCGGATGCAAGTTAAGTATAGCTTACACTAGTCTTATATTTTAGAATATTCTCTTATCGTATTAGTTACGAATAAGATAAATACATAATTGAGATATGATGTTCCGGCGTGTAAACGTACGGAACAAGGTAATCGAGTTATATGATTTCAGGAATAAATGTAGAAATGATAATTGCCTCGCTATTATTTAGCGAATATTATACCAAGGCATTAAAACAGGTCAATACATTGACCCGAGCCAGGTATGTGTAATAGAGTAATTATACATTTAGAACGTAAGGTTCAATGAGTATTAAATGAAGTCTTAGATAGACAATGGGTTACTTAAATGGGTGAACCGAATGTTTTAAAAGAGGGTCGTGGCGTTTTGAAAAGCATAATGACTTTTCGAACAAGATCATAACACAAAAGAAGAATTATGGGTCAAACATGCTCTCAAAAGACCTTGTCGTAATTGAAAGACTAAAAAGGACCAAAACGCCATTGTTAGCTAATTCGAACAAACCACCTTCAAAGGTTGTTTGGAACTGACTTTTATGATTAGATAATTACTTAGAATAAGTATAGAAGCTGAAAGAGGTACTTTATTAGTCATATGGCACTATTTGAGTTTTTGCCGTAAAATAAAGAGTCGAGAGGTAAAATTTGGTTTTTATAGATCACCACATTAAACCCACCATAAATACAGTTGTGGTGGGAGATTATAGGAGAAGAAACGTGGTGATGGAATGCTAGAAGCAATCGAATGCGATTTTAGGCTCGAAAGTGCTTAAATACCCTTAACGGGTCAAAATAGAAGTATTAGCGAAACGGGTTAAGAATGTGTAATAACCCGTGATTTGAACCTTGTGCAATAGGAAATAATCATAATAATATGTTTACAAAAGAAACAAGGGCTACAAACAAGTTTGTTAGATGAAATCACGAACGGGTCAAAATTTGGTAAAAAGGGTAATAAGCCGAAGACTTAAAAGTCTTAAATTTTGTTAATCCGGATGTTGGATTTTAACTTCATGTGATGGGGGATCAAATTACAAACACATAGGAGGAAATGGTAGGTCAAACGGATGAGCGGATTGAAAGATACGAAAGTTTTCGTGTCAATAACCGGCAAAATGGAAAGGCTGAATGCAGGGACCACCGTAACTTACGGTGCCACCATAAGTTACGGTGGGGATGATATTGATACGGTGGTTGCCCACTGATTTACGGTGGGGGATTTGACATTCAGTGGCCACCGTAACTTACGGTGCCACCGTAAGTTACGGTGGAGGCCAGCTCAAAATTTAGTCTTTTGAGATCAAGAGATTCACGTTGGGATTTTTTTTTCTTTCCATTATCGTTACCGGACTTGTATAGATACGATTTAATTCCCGTATGACTAAAGCATTTCATGTTTACGAAATGTAGGTACATTTTGGATGCCGAAAGACGATCAAGCTCAACGAAGAACCGAACACGATAAAGATTTATGCTTCCGCACCTTGCTTCGTCGTAAACTTAAACGACGAATCCGATCACGTTATGTTAAATAACTTATGATTTGTAAAATTTTTAATAAACCCGTATTTTGATAGCATGTGTAGTCTTAACTATACATCTAATCTTTGGTATTTACATGTAAAACTGTTAATTAGTAACTAGGGTGTTACAAGTTGGTATCAGAGCCTTGGTTTAAGAGATTCAAGTAGGGTGGGAAAAACCATGCTTGGACTTAAACCTTATGCTCTTGACAAAGATTGGTGTTCGGTTCGAGGCTTGATCGCAATTCCGGTAAGTACATGTATGTTAATGATTAGCGTGTTAAGGTGTTGTAAACAACACATAGGGTTATCGTGTAATACACGTTACCCTAATTAAATGATTGAATTAGTTGATGAAATTTTGTGCTTTGACACGTATAGTATAAAAAGCCTTGTATTATAATACAGGCGATTATCGAAGTTGACATTACTAACTTTTGTGAATGGCTTGATTGAAGGACACTTGCATTTAAAGATGAAAAGAGTTGAACAAATTAAGTATATGATAGAGCAACAGTCCGAAGTATGACAAGAGGAGCATGCTAACCAAGGACTAAATCGCGTAACGACCGCGAACAAGGTTAATGGCAAGGAACGCCCGTCGGGGTAAGCGTTACCAGGTGCACGCTTTTAAATATAATCGCATAAATAGCAATATGCAATAAACAAGTAGAGAATGATTGTTGCATAGGTAATTTAGAAACTTGGAAAACCTGAATAGAAATACATATCCAGGATATTATTTCCAAGAAAACTAAATAGAGACGTTACTACATAGGGCGTAATGTGAAAACTATAAAAAGGTCGTGTATGTCATATATTAATCGCTTACTCTGGCCAAGTAAGTAGTGGCATATGATACCATGAGTTTCTTATAGCGGACACATTTACATCCGATGTAGTAAGGGCAGGGTGAATGGGACTAACTTAAAAGTACCCAAATGAATCAAATGAGCAAAATATTTGATAATAATGTAAATGCACAGCCGGGCGACGGAAGCGTATTACATTAGGATGATGAGCCCGGGTGAAGGGACAAAGATTAATGTAAAACGATTAAGGTATGCATTGGGAGGGGTGTGCTTACACTCGAACCCGGAGAATGCAAATATGACTCTTAACGGGCCGATTATGTAAAACGCCAAACTTGAGAGCAAAGTAGGAAAATAAAAGCGAAACGAAGTCATAATGCATACCGTAAGGGTTGCAATAATAACGACTTCGATAAAACACCCGGTTGGTGGGTAAGGATTTAAACACATGCGCAGACCGAGAAATGAGAACTCGGATGAAAAGTTAAAAGACTTGGATTTTGAGTCATGACTAAAGGAAGACAAGATGAAGTAAATAGAAGTTTTGATAAATCATGTTCAACTATTTTAAAGTTGAACGGGTCGAACAAATATTGAAGTTTGACATTCATAAGTGACGAATTTTCACACGAACAAGTTAAAATGGATTAGATAAAACGTAACATTGAAAAGAATAATGAGCCCGGTAATGGGACGAGATTGAATACAAATATGGGCGCAAACCGAATAAAGGAAAGCGCGAGATATTAATGAACCCATATAACGGGTCGGAATTAAATATGAAATGATTAAGGACGTGAATCACAGTCGGAGTGAACGAAATTTTGATGCAAAAACAAATGATTTTCGAATATAAAAAGGACGATCTATGGGAACATTATAACCTTCGGGTTATAAACAGTGTAATGGTCTACGGGACTAAACTGACCCATGGGTCATGAATAAAAAGGAAAAGAATCATAAAGGCAACACCCTAAAGAGGTGAAAGCCCAAAGAAATAGCCTACGAGGCTAAGTGAAAGAATCTACGGATTACTTAGACGAGCGAGGGAACCAATAGAAAATTCCCACATAAAACTAAGACTGTAAAAGAATAAATTACGGACTGCCAATATCCTGGTACGGATACTTGACAAAAGATAAAGAGAAGATCCTAAACTAAAACTTTGGTTTTAGTAAGAAATAACGATTTTTACAAATATGAATCCTGATAGGAAATTGAATATTAAGCAGGAAAGGTTCAAGTCTTGACACTGATAGGCGCAAGACGTTATATCCGAAAAGTGATATTTTCGAATATGAACTTTTGATATAAATTAAACATGATGTGACACGATCACGGTCAAGAAATGCAATGTGAAGTAGAACCACATTATAACCAAGCAAGCGGTAAAAAGTAACTGGACTAATAAGTCTAGTCAGTGAGACTGGCTAAGGTCAATATTTAAATCAGGAAATTCATTTTGTGGCGAATTTTGTATGAATGAACCAAATGAATAAGTTCGTAAAGGAAAGGGTCTGTTTGTAAAAGTGAAAAATCTCCCTAGAAACATCCAAATGGGTGAAAATAACAGATTCACAAAGAATCCGAAAGTATAAAAGCAATGGATTTCGCTAAGTTAATCAAACAAGTCGAAATAACAAGATGGCGTTATCCTGAGTTTCATTAATTCGCATAAAAGGTACATATGTTGTGTAATTAAAAGATGTTACCATATTTGTCTGGTAACACTAACAAATGGTCAAAGTGTGAGTAATGCTTAGAAGGTTACTCAGTTTATGTACATTGGGTTTGAAACTAAATAAACTATGTAAGAAAAGGTTTCGAGGACGAAACCTCTTTAAGGGGGGTAGACTTGTAACACCCCGAAAACAGGTTTGGTAATTAACCCACGTTAAAACTAAAAGACGGGTAAAGTACCGTTAGTGGTAAGAGTAACCCGGTGAATATTAGGATTTTAAGTAAATAAACCTAATATTAAATAAAAGTAGTACAAAGGCTTTTGAGGAAATAAAGTTTATAGAAGGCCCGACCTAACGAGACTTAAAATAAGCTTAGTTATAAATTCCCTGAACCCACTAAGTTAACTAGGAATGTTTAACCTAGTTAATAAGTTGGAGTATTGTTATTAAAATTTGTAGGTTGTAGCCTACTTAATAACGAACCAAACACGAGGGGTTAAAGTTGGATAACTAGAAAAGTTATTTAAAAAGAAACAAAACACACAAACACACACACAGTGTGTGTTTGAGATCGAGCAGGAGCAAGCTCCCATGGAGCTCAACCCTAAAATTCAACAAAACCCTCAAATTGAAGGATCAAACAAGGGTCAAATTCGGATTTGAACACATAGAAACGGTCACCAAGTCAAGGGAATCGTAAGGTATGTCGAATTTCTAACATTCTTGAAGTTGTAAAAATTGGATAATCATCCTAATCGTGAATTAGGCACGAATTAGAGAAGCTATTACTAGATTAGTGATGTATACTTGCTTAGGAACGAAACCCTAAGTGAAAATCATACATAACATGCTATGATTTGAAGGATTTGATGAATTAACACACTTAGATAAGTGGGTTTTAATGTTATGATGAAATTGATGATATAACTATGCTTAGAATCATCATGCATGTTAAGTAATCAAGAAATACTTAAACAAATTGCTAGTATGAGTATTTGATCATAAGTGATGATGGTTAAATTTTGATGTTAATCTTGGTAAAAATGACTAGTTATGAACTAGTTAGCAAATGTGTAAAATTATGCTCATTAGGTGTTTGTTAAAATGTCTAAATGAGAAGTAAAGTGTGGGAATTCAAGTGAAACGCGTAATTGGCAAGCTTGACTAATTACATGAGACATGGGATAAAATGGGTTCTAATCATAATGTTGATTTGCCTTAATTATGCATATTATATGATTAAAGGTAGTTGACTTTAGAAAGTCAAACTAAATAGTGATGAAGTCGAATAGTAGTTTCGACAAAGTAAATAAGTAAGGTGGAATAGTCGTGATTGTTAATGACTAATCTAACCACCTTGTAAATGTTGATAATAGTTGACGCTTAACGAGCTAGGTGAAAGCTTGGGGAAGGAAGCTGGTCAAACGAATCAAGAATGAAGGAAAAAGCATATTTCGGATGCAAGGTAAGTATAGCTTACACTAGTCTTATATTTTAGAATATTCTCTTATCGTATTAGTTACGAATAAGATAAATACATAATTGAGATATGATGTTCCGGCGTGTAAACGTACGGAACAAGATAATCGAGTTATATGATTTCAGGAATATATGTAGAAATGATAATTGTCTCGCTATTATTTAGCGAATATTATACCAAGGCATTAAAACAGGTCAATACATTGACCCGAGCCAGGTATGTGTAATAGAGTAATTATACATTTAGAACGTAAGGTTCAATGAGTATTAAATGAAGTCTTAGATAGACAATGGGTTACTTAAATGGGTGAACCGAATTTTTTAAAAGAGGGTCGTGGCGTTTTGAAAAGCATAATGACTTTTCGAACAAGATCATAACACAAAAGAAGAATTATGGGTCAAACATGCTCTCAAAAGACCTTGTCGTAATTGAAAGACTAAAAAGGACCAAAACGCCATTGTTAGCTAATTCGAACAAACCACCTTCAAAGGTTGTTTGGAACTGACTTTTATGATTAGATAATTACTTAGAATAAGTATAGAAGCTGAAAGAGGTACTTTATTAGTCATATGGCACTATTTGAGTTTTTGCCGTAAAATAAAGAGTCGAGAGGTAAAATTTGGTTTTTATAGATCACCACATTAAACCCACCATAAATACAGTTGTGGTGGGAGATTATAGGAGAAGAAACGTGGTGATGGAATGCTAGAAGCAATCGAATGCGATTTTAGGCTCGAAAGTGCTTAAATACCCTTAACGGGTCAAAATAGAAGTATTAGCGAAACATGTTAAGAATGTGTAATAACCCGTGATTTGAACCTTGTGCAATAGGAAATAATCATAATAATATGTTTACAAAAGAAACAAGGGCCACAAACAAGTTTGTTAGATGAAATCACGAACGGGTCAAAATTTGGTAAAAAGGGTAATAAGCCGAAGACTTAAAAGTCTTAAATTTTGTTAATCCGGATGTTGGATTTTAACTCCATGTGATGGGGGATCAAATTACAAACACATAGGAGGAAATGGTAGGTCAAACGGATGAGCGGATTGAAAGATACGAAAGTTTTCGTGTCAATAAATGGCAAAATGGAAAGGCTGAATACAGGGACCACCGTAACTTACGGTGCCACCGTAAGTTACGGTGGGGATGATATTGATACGGTGGTTGCCCACTGATTTACGGTGGGGGATTTGACATTCAGTGGCCACCGTAACTTACGGTGCCACCGTAAGTTACGGTGGAGGCCAGCTCAAAATTTAGTCTTTTGAGATCAAGAGATTCACGTTGGGATTTTTTTTCTTTCCATTATCGTTACCGGACTTGTATAGATACGATTTAATTCCCGTATGACTAAAGCATTTCATGTTTATGAAATGTAGGTACATTTTGGATGCCGAAAGACGATCAAGCTCAACGAAGAACCGAACACGATAAAGATTTATGCTTCCGCACCTTGCTTCGTCGTAAACTTAAACGACGAATCCGATCACGTTACGTTAAATAACTTATGATTTGTAAAAGTTTTAATAAACCCGTATTTTGATAGCATGTGTAGTCTTAACTATACATCTAATCTTTGGTATTTACATGTAAAACTGTTAATTAGTAACTAGGGTGTTATAGTTTAACTATAAATAGATTGATCGGATCAGATTAAGTCACTCATTCTCTTTCGCACACTTTACTCTCTAGCTACTAGCAATCACTACACACAAACACTTGTACTCAAATTACATTGTAACACCTAGTGGATCCGCATCATATCCTACACTGTATCGTGATATTTGAAGTAATAGAAGAACAAGGCAGCTGCGATTGTCAGCTCCCGAGGTTTTGTGCCGGCGATCTAGATTGATCAAGGGCTTTCCTCGTACATCTCGTGTCACCTTTTACTCTTTTGCTCATTGTTTGATCATAGATACAGCTTTATATCCCGGGCTGTATCCTGAAACTGTTTTTTCAAATAACTCGATTAACATATTTTTGACACACATTTCTAGCACACTACCTCACTTAACTAATTTGATCACTTAATTGCTTCGGTAATTTTTGACCAAAACAGTGACAGATGTGGTATCAGAGCCAAGCCACTGGTTTAAGCAATTGGATGTTGTAATAATACCTAAGCTTGAACGAAAGAGTTAGGAAATTGTTATTAACTGGTAGCAACAAGGATAGTATTTAGACTTGAACTTAAGAAAGATACTTTAGTATTAGCTTCGAGATAAGCTAATTACTTGCATAAATAAAGTGTGATGGGTATTGGTATGCCGTGAGGATGATAACTAGAACGCTGCAAGTATGGTAAATAAGCAATAACACTTGGCCACTGTTATTTCTTATTTATTGGTACTACTGGTTTCTAGAATATGATCCGTCATGTGAGTACTAAATTCCTTGTTCTCTGATGGAAGTCCTAATAAAGGATGCATTTTCAAAATCATGAATTGAGAAAATTCTATTTATGGGAAATACAATGATAATTACCTCTCCAGCGAGAACCGGGTAAGATGGGGTTACCTCTCCGGCGAGAACCGGGTAAGATGGGGTATATGATATGTCAAACAAGTGACAGAATTCCCTAAATAGTATCATGACCTGATGTCTGACTTGTTTCGGAAATATGAATCTGTTAAATACATTAACCTTATGAATGGTATGTATATTACAGTATGTGAAAAATATAATTATATAGATATGTATATCTATAAGGAAATCCAAAAACCATAAGGATTGACAATTTAGAATAAATCAGGAGTATGTGTGTCAATAATAATTCCAGATTTCTTTATCAGGAATCTCATGTATCCATAATTCTAATATCAAACATTATTCCATTTGATCATCCTTCTCGTAACTCGCGTGACAAGATAAACAATGTAAACCCTTTAAGTTGGGACGCCATCGAAAGTATAAGAATTCCCCTACGGTACCTTAGATTGTTAACGCATTAGGAAACCTGTAGCTAAAGTTGTGCTAGGCACAAAACGTCTCAAAACTTACGCTAATAAGAGTAATTCTACTTTCTTTAAGAACTCTTGTGAAGATAATAGTAACCACAACTAGATGCACTTACAAAGACTCTTCACCTGTAATCCTACAAGGATTACCAGTAATAAAGAAGCTGTTATGAAATACATCGGCTGCAAAGGAAAAAAGTTGTCCAAACCGTTAATATATATATGTTAAGAAGAATAAAGTAATGTATGCTTCAAAATTTAGACATTTAGATAGTGAGACCCGATCTTCAAAACACATGATCACGACGTATGCCATGAAATGGAAAGAACTGACAGAAAGGAAATATTGTCTGCTTCATAAAAAGGAATAAAATGGCAACAATGATTCCTGAGGTGATTGCTGACTTAGGTTTAGATTTGCAAGCCAACCGGAGAAGTGACCACAAGGAGTCAAGACAGGCCAGCCGACAAAGTTCATCTCTGTGATGAAAGCTGCGAGTTATGAAGAAAGTAAAACATAGCGTATATGGTCTCGAGGTTCATTAACACTAGAGGCATGGAACTCAAAAAAATTCCGACCGACGTTTTCCCAGAGGATCTACTTGGACTATCACCCGATCGTGTGGAGAAACTCAGAATTCATCTGAAACTAGGAACCACACCGATTGTTATACCACAAAGTTAAGACTAATGTAATAGTGGATGCTTAAAGTTTCATAAGAAGCCGAAACAAGTGCGTGCTCTTAGATTAAATTGCGGATAGATTTAATGAAATAATTAAAGAGTACCCAAGAAACAACAATCAAAGATGATGCTGAAGGATTATAAATGAATAATGAAGGAATCAGAAAAAAGGAACTAATGGAATTTGGAAAATCCATAAGAAAAGAATTTGGAATCCTATCCAAGGAAACATACATAATTCTTAGGAAAGCTCATAAAACTAAGTATACGATAAGGGGTACCAATGTTTGAATAAGAATTGTGGATAGATAGGAATAAAGAAGAATGTAGCAAGTTACAAGTATTTAATTTATTTGCAAGATAAAAACTAAACATTAGAACCCTTTAGGTTTACCTCAACGATAAAGATAACAGTATGGAAATGAGATTGATAACAATGGATATTGTTACCAAATTACCCAACATAAGAAAATGTAACGACACAATCTGGAAGATTGTGGATTGACTAACCAAGTCAGTTAAATCTCTACCAAGTGAAGAAAACCCTTTAGTATAAAACGCTTAGTTAAGTCGTGTGAGGACAAAATAGTCTCATTACATAGAATCCTGTTATTTATTGTATTAAATCAAGCCAGTCATTTCACTTCTCATTTCTGGGAAAATTTTAACCCGACTTATTTTGAGCAGTGTGAAGGAACATTATAAACATAGAAAGAGATGCTAAGTACATGTGCGATAAGTAGGACTATCATTTACCACTCATAAGATTCTCCAATATTTGGCCTATAAGTATTACTGTTACCCGTTTGAAGCACTTTATGGAAGCAGGTACCATCCAGTACGTTGGACAGAAATAAGAGGAAAGCAACTATCAGGTCATAAGATGGGCAAACTATTAGAATTTCAAAACCGAATAAGAATGATACTAGAAGTCTCTCCGTGAAAAGGGAAAAGTCCGATGTGGCAAGAAAGAAAAGTTAAAGTCTAAAATTTGTTGAACCATTTGGAATCATTGAACAAATTGGACCAATAGCTTATCAGTTAAAATTGCCACAGG
Organism: Helianthus tuberosus; assembly: GCA_030545235.1. Taxonomy (NCBI): domain Eukaryota; kingdom Viridiplantae; phylum Streptophyta; class Magnoliopsida; order Asterales; family Asteraceae; genus Helianthus; species Helianthus tuberosus. The sequence goes on along the minus strand of CM060448.1, from coordinate 195,205,540 downwards.
AAATGGCAGGTATACATGATTTATTTCAGGTATAAAACTTAAGGAAATGCTTAGCTAATAAATCTTTAAATTATACAGAGGTAAATGAATTGAAAGACCTTACAAGTCAAAGATAAGAATCTCAAAGCAAAGAGAATGGTTCTGGTCAAGTAAGGTGGAATTCAAAGCAAGGACCAGAATATACTTGGGAACTAGAATCAGAAATGAAAAGAAAATATCCATAATTGTTCCAGTAAGTCTCGAGGACGATATTTTAAACAAGGTGGGGAGGATGTAACGACTCGCACATAAATGTCCTAAAACGCTCCGTAAGTGAAAACCCGAACCCGTATATCCTTCCTATTTACAGAAAACCAAGAAAACAATAAAATTTAGTTTGTCTCGGGGTGCGACAGAGTTAAGGAAAGGCTTCGCGGGGAGCGAGAGCCTCAAGCTGATCCAAACATGTTGCGTGACATGCGTCGTTACACGTGTCAAGACTACTCGATGACTCAACCAACCTATACTTCCTCGCGGGCCGCGACTCGCCCCAATGTCAGCCTATATATTGAGGTTTTCGGCTTCATTTCAAATCGTTCAATTCATTTCTTTCTCTTGCTCTCTTGTTCTGTCATTTTAATGTCAGAACTTCTAAACCCCGAAACTCTGCCTGTTATTAGGGTAATAACTCTAATCACTGGTACGATACTTTATTCGATCGATTGAAACCGATCCGATGGATGTTTAAGTGCTGCCAATATCTGGCTATACTTTGTCATTTATTGTGAGGGTTTTGATCTCGTGATTATCGTTAAAGTTGAATTGGGTAATTACGCTAATACGAGTTCCATTGTATCTAGAATTATAACTCATACTCAGGGAGCTGTTTAACTAGAATGCATAGCAATTAATTAAACTTAATAGTTAAGTAAAACTTAGCAATTAAGAAACTTAATAGATAAGTAAGCTTAACAGTTAAGTAGATTAATTAAGCTAAGTAAGATTAATTAATCCGTTAAGTAAGATTAATTAATCAGCTAAGTGAGATTAATTAACTAAGTAAATTAAACACCTAAATAGATATACATGAAAATAGATATATATGAGGAAGGTGGAAGGAAGTGTAACACCTCATAAAAGCACGTCCAATGATGTATTGACACGTGTAATAAACCCTAATAAAGTCAAACGTTGACTATGAGGGACTAATTTTGTGAAAAATCAAAAACTTTGAATGAGAAAGGACTAAAAGTGTCAACGTGCTTAATATAAGCCTTCGAATGACATTACACGGTGTTCCTGTTCACATATGAGCCACTTGTTGATCAAGAGTAGCCGTTTGAGTAATTAATTGAAAGTTTGCGCGATTAAGGGTTAAAAGCGTCAACATGTTAATTCTTACCTCTGAGTGACCTTTTAACAAACCGAGAGCTTCATGATGGTTGATTATACTCTCGGGGATGCCAAATATTGGCCATCTAAGGCTTTTATGCCTTTAAGTGACGTTACGCGCAACTTTGCAAGTTTAAGGGGTTAAAATCGTCAATATGTTAAATTATACCTCTGAATGAGCTTTTTACGAATCCAAATCATCGTGATGTTTAACAATACTCTCAAGAATGCCTAATATGGAATAAATAAGGCTTCGATGTTATTAAACGATGATATGCGCAAGTTTGCGCATTAAAAGGACTATTTGCGTCAAACTACAAAAGTCTATCGATTCGTATGGTATCAAACCTTTGGGAATATGATCATAAGTTAAACATGCCCTAAATATCCTTTACATAGCTTAGAAATAGGCTTAGAGGTGTTTGGTGCGCAAAAATAAACTTATTTGATCAATAGGGACTAAAAGCGTCAAAAAGTGCATAAGTTTGCATTTTCGCGAATATCTTACGTTCTGAATATATCCGGACATCCAAAAATTTATGTAATCATTAAAATATTTTATTTTAATGATTGGCATGATAAAATTCCATTCTTCGCGTAATTTGGATCGTTTTTCGCGTACGTTCGTGTTTCGTCGTATTTAACCGAATAACATGATCGTACGACCAAACAAACCGACATCCGACATATTTTTAAGCATATTTCATATCCCTTATGCTTAATATATCCGGACATCCAAAAATTTATGTAATCATTAAAATATTTTATTTTAATGATTGGCATGATAAAATTCCATTCTTCGCGTAATTTGGATCGTTTTTCGCATACGTTCGTGTTTCGTCGTATTTAACCGAATAACATGATCGTACGACCAAACGAACCGACATCCGACATATTTTTAAGCATATTTCATATCCCTTATGCTTAGGCATCATGATATAGCCTTGAAAATGGCTTAACGGGCCTTAAAGATGTCAGAATTGGCATTTAACATGTGCATGGGCTGAATCTGTAATTTAGCAAACTTGTTTCTGACCGTGATAACTTCCAAAAGTTTTTTTAAACCTGTGTCCATCTGATTCAGAAGTCAGAGGGACTAAATATGTTTTTTTATAAGATATATGGGTTTATATAAGCTGAATATGCACTTACATGAAGACAGGGACCATTTCGGCATTTCTGCCAAACTTGTGGGCCACTTATGCGGGCCGCGACCCACTTAACAGCAGCAAACAGCAGCCTGTTTTGCTGTTTGTTTTCATTTTTTTGAACCTCTAAACCATCAAACACAATCTAGGGGCTTGTCCATTGTTTTCTAAAACCAGAATACACTTGTTATGATCTGGTTATCCTTCCCAACACTTGTCACGATCCTATGCAATCCCGAAAACTATATAAGGGGGCCTTGAATTCATTTGAAATTCACACCTTCTTCTTGGGTTCTTGCTCTCTATCTCAAATCTGAGGATCCTGATCATTTGGAGCCTCCTTTTGAGTTCTTTTCAGTCCTAAGGACCACTAGTAAGTGTTCCTTTCGTGCTTAGTTAAGTTGTTTGGCTCTTAAAGCCGAAAAGTCAAGCGTTCGCGATAAACGCTTTCACTTTTAAACGGTCGAGCCATTGTTCACAACGAACATGGTTGTGTGATCGTAATTAGGTAGGTATTAAACCCTCAAAAGGGCACCTCCTAATTACCACGTTTGCTTAGTTAATTGTCGGGTCAAGGTAATTAAAATAAAAGTCAACGAGTCGGTTTATAAATAAAATTCATAACTAATGATGTAAAGGCAATAAAATCAGTTTTGTCACTTTAATAACTTGGTAAATATTAATTGAACATGTCTAGGCATGTTCAACCCGACAATTCTGAGTTTAGGCTCGGTTCGCAACCGAAAGTCGCAAAAGTAGGCTTTTGCTTTGACTTTCAGTTCTGACCTGATTAAGCTTGTTTTAGATATGCCTTAAGGTTCCTTTAGGACCATATTATATGTTAGTAAAACCCTCTGGGGTTATACTACATGGTTCCTTATTAATCCGATTCATTTGCATGTTCCCGTTAAATGCTTAAATGTTGACCATAATGCCCTTTTGATATTAAAACGAGATTTTTGAAAATGTGAGAGGACAAAAACCTTTATTACTGATATTTAAGTATGTCCTAAAAGTTTGACATCAGTTTATGGTCTAAAATGAGAGTTATGCTCAATATCGTAAATGAAGGCCTTTGCATATTTGATATAAATCCTATTTAAACTCAAATTTTGACATCAAACCTTTTACCTACTGATGTAATATAATATTTTGGGATTTTTGGAAATTTTTATTAAATTTTAAAATGATCATAACTTAGAGTTCTCGCATAGGCTCGGTAATTGACGATAACGCCCTTTTTGCTAATAAAATGAGTTTTATACATCCTTTACATGTCAAACCTTTTTCTACTGATTCTATATAGTAAATAAGTTATTTTAAACTGTAAAGGCTGGTCAAAATCTCAGATTTCCCTATTTAAAACGAATATCATCAAATACCGACTTTTATGCGATTTAGGCGCATAGTATGGTTTAAAACCATATTAGGCACCTAAAGCTTGATACCTACGGGTGTTATGAATAAATTTTTATACTTTAACAGTAAATAAAAGTTTTGAACTCAGATTTCCAAAATTAACCCTTAAAGCATATGTGAAATGACCAAAATGCCCCTACGGTGCATAGTTTGGCCATAAATGATAAATTTCACATATGTGAGATATCTTACTGATATAACTTGATAAAATAAATATTTTTACTGATTATTTAGACTGGAAACTCAGATTATTATTTAACCTCTTTTATAAACATTAAAATGACCAAAATACCCCTACGGGGCATAAATTGGTTTTAAATTCGTTTTGGGCATAATGGAAGGTATCCTACTGATATCACAACATATTTAAAGCATATTAACTTATGGAACCTGTTCTTGACTCATTTGGTTACCCGTTATGCATTTTTCGCATTCGGTGCGGTTTATGTAACTAGTTTGCATAAATTAACCGAAACGGGTCAAACCTTATCATTTTTCACTTCAAAATTCAGAATGTGTTTAGTTTACCCATATTATACAAGTCTCCATACTTGTCGGGTCTAAATCACATTCTAATCCGGTCTTTGCTTAATCTTGCGTTTTGAACCGTAAACTTTTCCTTAAAACTAACCGGTCTAATTTACAACTTAAATAAGACCCGTTAGGGATCTAATTTAACTTATTTTCCGTTATATGGGCTTGGGATACGGTATATAAAAATACCGCTTGGTCGGGTGTAGAAACCTTTTAATCGGAGATGATTAAATTGCATAATCCCGTTTTAATCAGTATTGCTTGATAACAAATAACATTGGGGGTTAATGACCGTGTCCTGGATATCCTTGGCTCATTTAAAAAGCGTAAATGGCCACAACTTAAGCACAGGGTGTAGGCATACACCTGCATGTTGCGTATGTAAAAGATATACTCACTCGTGAGGTAACTTCTTGTGAGTTTATATTTGTGGTGTGTCGATTGATCTTGATCGGTTTGTTTAAACACCGGCCCTAAATGTTGGACAAACATGTAAATCTGATACAAGATTGTTATTAATATAATTGACCCAAGTTATAAAAGAATATTTGTGCCTTGTGCATTTAAATCAATTTTATAAACAATTTTTAAAAGAGTCAGTTAATTGTATTTACCAGTGTAAACTGACGTATTTTCCAAAAAGGTTAAGTGACAGGTACTGTACGTAATTGGTTAGGAGCTCAGGGCGTTAATAAGGAATCTTGCAAGTTCTAAACGTTTAAAGTCTGTTGAACATTGTTTATATTTCTGTTTTAAGATCCGCCTGTGGATCCATATGCAACCGTTGTGTAATACTTTATTATACTTTCGAATCGGTTTGTATTATTATTACTTTAGACTTCCGCTGTGCATTGAACTGTGATTATTTGACTATGATGATATCAACTACGTCACGATACTCCCCACCGGGCCCACCGGTAATACGTGGAAATATCGGGGTGTGACAGGTTGGTATCAGAGCCAATATTGAGTGAATTAAACACTAGCCTTTTGTGTTTAATCTCAATGACACAGTAGCACATTCCTTGACTTCCGAGTCTAGACTTGAACTAGGAATGATCTTATCCCTGATATATGTATACATTGTTTTCGATATTTATGCATCTCAGGATCGTGTCACCGAGCAAAGCTGCCATTGGTGGAGGCTCTCCAAATCCGAAGTTTAAGAATGTAAAGCTTCGTACTACAGCTCGAATTAGCATACGACCAGTATGGAGAAAGGACCTTTTGAACCCATTAACCATATTTCAAATTCTGTACCCAAGACTTTTGAAACTTAAAGTGAGAAGCCAACATCGGAGGAGTTCATACCAGCTGTCCCTGAAACTCCCGCTCTAAAGATAACACCTATGGACCCCAAAGGACTCATATTTCTTACCTCCAAGTCTTGGAATCCCAAACTTGGATTATACCTGTCCTGACCTTATTCATGATTCATATTATTCATTAACCATAGAATCCTTGGATTCCACTTTTGCAAAGATTCCTAATATAGAAGATTTCGACTAACCATAAAAACATTCAGTACCCGTACCGCACTCATGGAACCAAGGAGAAAACTTTCAGAATTAGAATGAAGAAGGGACTTCCTTGTTATATTTCATTTCTATAGTAGTCCCTATAAGGACATATATATCTTTTAGGTCCCCGCGTGGGCGAATTTCTTTGTGTAAGACCCGTTTAGGGCAATTATTGTATTTTTTTGAGACTTTCTATGAAAAGTTTCCTATTTTGAATTTTACTTTGGCATTAAACAGTATACATATGTATTATGTCCTAAATCAGAACGTCGTTTCAATTTATGATTGCTCTGCCATTATATATCAAAGAAAATCTTAAAGGTATAACCTAGCCTATATGTCATTTTCGACATAGCTAAAATGGTAAAGCATTTTTAAGATAATAGATCCTTGTTAACACCTAAGAACGTATTAACACTCTTGACAAATGTGGTTCGAGAAAATCACAATAGTCATCCTTATATTGGATTCTTCCAATTTCTTATCTAGCCTAGTAATTTAGAAATCATGGCTCAAATCATCAGATAAGATGATCATATCATAAACATCCCTTAGTGATGAAATGCCTACGGGCTATCTCTATTGTCCTAAAAGACAAAAGACAGTTGTAGTCTTTGACCCTCTGTCAAGAAAGGTAATGAACTACGTTCAAACCTTAATGCCTCGATCCTATAAGGTCATGGCTTATAAATTCAAAACTGTCCTCGTGATAAGGCCTTTTGTGCAATTTCAATATCCTTAATAGCTTATAGTCGGATTAATTATAATGAAAAATTTAAAATAAACCTGATTATCAAATTAACCAAATATGGTCTATTTATACCATGGTTAATGAATCATCGAAGATGATGATTCCAAAATAGACTTCTAAGCAAAATTATTGACAATTGTTTTATAGAAAACAAGCTTCAGCATGTCTGAATCAGATGAAGTCAACAGTCATCCCAATATGAGGAATGACAATACAAGGATGAATGTAACGGCTGCAGAATTACAGACAAAGATAGATAAAGCTGTCACTCAAGCCATTGACATGCAGTTCAAAGATTCAAGTGGTGCTCGTAGTGGGACCCAATCTGTGCCTCACACAAAACCACCTTCTAAGATACATACGTCTTATAAGAATGATTCTCATCATTCTTCAAATCAGAGAAGTGTTCCATCCAGACAAATTGTGCTCAATCAGGAGCCACGTGTTAAGACCTGCTCTTATAAATACTTTGTCTCTTGCAAACCAAGAGACTTCACAGGAGAAAAATGAGCCATCAATTGTATGACATGGCTGGATGAGATGGACACAGTAGTAGACATCAGTGGTTGTGCAGAGCAGGATATTGTGAAGTTTGTTTCACAATCATTCAAAGGAGAAGCATTGGCATGGTGGAGATCATTGATCCAAGCCACGGGGAAGATCCTACTTTATAACTTATCTTGGGATCAATTCGTTGCGTTGATCAAGGAAAACTTTTGTCCTCAGCATGAGGTAGAAAAGATAGAAACAGACTTTTTGACTCTGGTCATGAAGAATTTAGATTGTCAGACATATGTGTCGAGTTTCAACACTATGTCCCGCCTAGTTCCCTATTTAGTCACCCCTGAACCTAAACGTATAGCACGTTTTATTGGAGGCCTAGCACCAGAAATTAAGGGAAATGTCAAGGCATCTAGGCCTACCACATATAGGTCCATGGTGGACTTATCCTTATCTCTCACTTTAGATGCAATCAGGAATAAGTCTGTTAAGTCTTCTGATGAGGGAAAAAGGAATAGAGAAGAGGAGAACTCTCATCGATCTGACAAGAAGAAAAAGGAAAGTTCTGAGCACAGGAAGGATTCCGAGTTTAGGAAAAACTCGAGTCAGTCTAATAACAGACCCAAATGCAGTAACTGTAGAAAGCAACATTCTGGAAAATGTACGATTAACCCACGTGCTAAATTGTGTGGAATTTGCAAGACTAAGGGTCACAAGACTTTAGATTGCAAGGAGTTGAAGAACGCGACTCGTTACAACTGTAACGACGAAGGGCACATCAAAACCAACTGCCCAAAACTTATAAAGAAGCCTGAAGAGGCCAAGAAAACAAACGCATGAGTCTTCCAGATGAACGCCCAGGAGGCAGTACAGGATGATAACGTCATAACATGGACCTTCATTATCAATGAGGTTTATGCTAGAATTTTGTTCTTGGCACAGATAAGTCTATTGTGGACAATAAATGTTGTAAACTGTTGTATCCGCCTGTTAGGACTCTATACATATAACGCGAAGTAGAATTGGTCGATGATACTTTAGAAACTGCTTCATCAATTTTAGATGGATACTTTATATCTATGAGGAATCACTCTTTTCCGATATCCTTGTGATGAGCTTTCAAGCTATCCAAAATCATCAATATGATAAAGACAGATGTGACATTTTGATCCCCTGTTAAAGGGTGATGGACTAGGTCCAAACCTTAAATGCCAATGATGGTCTTTTATGGCCTAGGTTAAATATAATTGATATATATTTAAATAACATTCATTAAGAATGTTCGTACTATATTAGCCTGTATGGTTTAATGATACCATGGTTAGTATATGTTAGGTCATCAGGATGATGAATAGCGGTTGTTGGATTGCAACTAAGTAATTGTTTCATTTGGTGTTAGGGACCAAGTCTCGAGTATAACAAACTCGGATAAGACAACCGGAAATCACGTCATTGATAATGCGACACATGCTAATGATGCTACAATTGTGAACCTCAAAATTAACAAAGATGTTCTCCAAGGTATGATAGACGCAGCTGTTGGAAAAGCTGTGAGGAAGGTCGTGAAAAAGTTCAAAGAGCCCAATGCTACTTGCTCCAAATCCCATTTAAAACCACACTTCCTTACTCACGAGAAGGATCTTGTTCATGCCTCAGATACAAAGAATGAACTAAAAAGGAAAAGGGAGGAAGATAACTCCCAGACTTCTAAGAAAAAGGGTAAGCTTGAGTTCAATAAGAACAAACAAAAGTCCAACAAGAAACCTGTATGCAAGACCTGCAAGAAGCGCCATCTAGGGAAGTGCAGGTTCGAATCAAAATCCCAATCGCAGCCCAGGGCTTGTGGGATCTGCAAATCAAGTGAGCATAAAACATTGGATTGTAAGGACATTAAGGATGCAGTCTGTTTCGGCTGTAACGAGAAAGGCCACATCAAGACTACATGCCCTAAATCTGTAAAGGGAAGTGCGGCTAAGGATAGAAAGCCTAAGAATGAAAGCACTTAAACTCTCCCGATAAATGCCTGAGGCAGTTCACATCAATAATGACATCAGGTACATTCCTTATCATTTATCAGTAAAATAAATGCTAAGAGATCTGTTTTGATTCGGGTACCAATAAATCCTTCATAAATTGTAAGTATAGCAAACTTTTAAAATCTTCCATAAGAACCCCAGATTAAGTGTAAGGTAAAACTTACAGACGAAAATCGTAGGAACCATTTCTTCTGTTCCTGTCAGAAATCTTCAGTCGTAAAATTCTAGAGTACCCTCTCTCCAGATGAAGTACGTCAGTATATGTAGTTTGATATCTCTTTGATTTCTATCAATTGCGAATACCAGACTGTATGAAAAAAGTGCCATATGAGGATTAGTGTATCTTAATATGTTCCATAGATTGCTTCCATGCCTGATCAGTATGGAGGTTTAATGCATGGAACCACTAAGATATCCCAATGGTCATGTTGTACTAGAGTCAGCTAATGGTATTCAAAGAAGATATCCATAAGCGAAATGTCCAAATAAGTGTCACTGAATAAGGTATCCATGGATTTGTAAAGTAAATGTGTCACTTATCTGACACAGGCAAAGATAGTGGAACCAGGACTTGAGATTTGGGAAATCTCTGTAATCTCCTTGCGTCTTGACTATCTTCTCCAAAGAAGTACCCTGTTTACCTCCGAAGGCAAATAGAGTTAAGATTTACATCCCACATAGGGCTGCATTATTGTGAAATCTCCATGACGATTAGTACCATCATTATTGGAATAATCGAAACTCTGATTAAGTGAGTTTTAAGATAAAGGTTCATAAAGCCTAATTCGTAATTCAGAGAGCTCCGATATTATTAATTAAGAAAGACGGTTCATTATGCTTATGCATTAATTACCGCAACCCTACTTAGGCAACAATTAAGAATCGCCATCAGCTGCCCAGGATCGTCGATTTGTTCGAATAACTGTGAGGATTAGCTATTCCTTAAGATTGCTTTAAGCAGTATTTGGAAAGACTATCCCACCTTAAATAAGCTCTCCCATAACTAATAGTTGTTATATAAGTATCAAGGCTGCTCCTTTGGAGGCTTTGTATAGATGGGATGTTAAACATCTATTGTTGGACAGAAGTTTGGTAAGTCCGAATTAGTAGGACCTGAAAATTACCTTGGAAACAACAAATAAGATCATACAAATTCGTAATCGTCTGAAAGTTGCCAGTAATCGGCGGAAAATCAAGGATTGACGAAACTCGCAACCCTCTTAAGTCCTTAATAAGGAATAAGGTTCAATTGCAGGTATCACCCTGAGAAGGGTGTGCTGAATTTTTAATTATCTGGGCTAGTTAAGCTCAGGATATATAGAATCATTCGAGGAAATCGAATATATCAAGATCAAGTAGCTTATAAGCTAAAACCTATATAAGGAGCTTGGTGGAGCTCGCAATGTGTTCCACACTCGTGATTTAAAGATATGGCTAGTCAATAAGTCAAGAGCATTGTCACATAATGATATGCGGATTAACAAAAACTTATAGTTTGTGGTGAAATCAACATCGATGGAGGATCGACAAGATTAGAAGCTCCAAAAGGATACATGTACCTATTATAAAGGTCATCTTGGGTGCTTGGAGAGGCCCCAGATATGCTATGGAGGTTAAGTCCATTACACGACAAAAAGTACTTCCATTATTTTAGCAAATCTCAAGGTTGAGATTTCTTTTAAGGGGGTGAGGATGTAACACCTCGTAAAAGCACGTCCAATGATGTATTGACACGTGTAATAAACCCTAATAAAGTCAAACGTTGACTATGAGGGACTAATTTTGTGAAATCAAAAACTTTGAATGCGAAAGGACTAAAAGTGTCAACGTGCTTAACATAAGCCTTCGAATGACGTTACATGGTGCTCCTATTCACATATGAGCCACTTGTTGATCAAGAGTAGCCATTTGCGTAATTAATTGAAAGTTTGCGCGATGAAGGGTTAAAAGCGTCAACATGTTAATTCTTACCTCTGAGTGACCTTTTAACAAACCGAGAGCTTCATGATGGTTGATTATACTCTCGGGGATGCCAAATATTGGCCATCTAAGGCTTTTATGCCTTTAAGTGACGTTACGCGCAACTTTGCAAGTTTAAGGGGTTAAAATCGTCAATATGTTTAATTATACCTCTGAATGACCTTTTTAGAATCCAAAGCCTCGTGATGTTTAACAATACTCTCAAGAATGCCTAATATGGAATAAATAAGGCTTCGATGTTATTAAACGATGATATGCGCAAGTTTGCGCATTAAAAGGACTATTTGCGTCAAACTACAAAAGTCTATCGATTCGTATGGTATCAAACCTTTGGGAATATGATCATAAGTTAAACATGCCCTAAATATCCTTTACATAGCTTAGAAATAGGCTTAGAGGTGTTTGGTGCGCAAAAATAAACTTATTTGATCAATAGGGACTAAAAGCGTCAAAAAGTGCATAAGTTTGCATTTTCGCGAATATCTTACGTTCTGAATATATCCGGACATCCAAAAATTTATGTAATCATTAAAATATTTTATTTTAATGATTGGCATGATAAAGTTTGCATTTTCGCGAATATCTTACGAGTCGGTTTATAAATAAAATTCATAACTAATGATGTAAAGGCAATAAAATCAGTTTTGTCACTTTAATAACTTGGTAAATATTAATTGAACATGTCTAGGCATGTTCAACCCGACAATTCTGAGTTTAGGCTCGGTTCGCAACCGAAAGTCGCAAAAGTAGGCTTTTGCTTTGACTTTCAGTTCTGACCCGATTTAGCTTGTTTTAGATATGCCTTAAGGTTCCTTTAGGACCATATTATATGTTAGTAAAACCCTCTGGGGTTATACTACATGGTTCCTTATTAATCCGATTCATTTGCATGTTCCCGTTAAATGCTTAAATGTTGACCATAATGCCCTTTTGATATTAAAACGAGATTTTTGAAAATGTGAGAGGACAAAAACCTTTATTACTGATATTTATTTATGTCCTAAAAGTTTGACATCAGTTTATGGTCTAAAATGAGAGTTATGCTCAATATCGTAAATGAAGGCCTTTTTATTAATTAAACGGCATATTTGATATAAATCCTATTTAAACTCAAATTTTGACATCAAACCTTTTACCTACTGATGTAATATAATATTTTGGGATTTTTGGAAATTTTTATTAAATTTTAAAATGTTCATAACATAGAGTTCTCGCATAGGCTCGGTAATTGACGATAACGCCCTTTTTCCTAATAAAATGAGTTTTATACATCCTTTACATGTCAAACCTTTTTCTACTGATTCTATATAGTAAATAAGTTATTTTAAACTGTAAAGGCTAGTCAAAATCTCAGATTTCCCTATTTAAACCGAATATCGTCAAATACCGACTTTTATGCGATTTAGGCGCATAGTATGGTTTAAAACCATATTAGGCACCTAAAGCTTGATACCTATGGGTGTTATGAATAAATTTTTATACTTTAACAGTAAATAGAAGTTTTGAACTCAGATTTCCAAAATTAGCCCTTAAAGCATGTGTGAAATGACCAAAATGCCCCTACGGTGCATAGTTTGGCCATAAATGATAAATTTCACATATGTGAGATATCTTACTGATATAACTTGATAAAATAAATATTTTTACTGATTATTTAGACCAGAAACTCAGATTATTATTTAACCTCTTTTATAAACATTAAAATGACCAAAATACCCCTACGGGGCATAAATTGGTTTTAAATTCGTTTTGGGCATAATGGAAGGTATCCTACTGATATCACAACATATTTAAAGCCTATTAACTTGTGGAACCTGTTCTTGACTCATTTGGTTACCCGCTATGCATTTTTCACATTCGGTATGGTTTATGTAACTAGTTTACATAAATTAACCGAAACGGGTCAAACCTTATCATTTTTCACTTCAAAATTCAGAATGTGTTTAGTTTACCCATATTATACAAGTCTCCATACTTGTCGGGTCTAAATCACATTCTAATCCGGTCTTCGCTTAATCTTGCGTTTTGAACCGTAAACTTTTCCTTAAAACTAACCGGTCTAAGTTACAACTTAAATAAGACCCGTTAGGAATCTAATAGGTTAATAAAACCTTCGTTCCAAATTGAGAGCCCCAGTAGAGGTACTTGTGCTTGCTGATTTGAATATACGGCTGAGAATAAAATTACATTTTAGCTAAGGTAAATACTTTTAACTTATTTTCCGTTATATGGGCTTGGGATACGGTATATAAAAATACCGCTTGGTCGGGTGTAGAAACCTTTTAATCGGAGATGATTAAATTGCATAATCCCGTTTTAATCAGTATTGCTTGATAACAAATAACATTGGGGGTTAATGACCGTGTCCTGGATATCCTTGGCTCATTTAAAAAGCGTAAATGGCCACAACTTAAGCACAGGGTGTAGGCATACACCTCCCTGTTGCGTATGTAAAAGATATACTCACTCGTGAGGTAACTTCTTGTGAGTTTATATTTGTGGTGTGTCGATTGATCTTGATCGGTTTGTTTAAACACCGGCCCTAAATGTTGGACAAACATGTAAATCTGATACAAGATTGTTATTAATATAATTTTCCCAAGTTATAAAATAATATTTGTGCCTTGTGCATTTAAATCAATTTTATAAACACTTTACAAAAGAGTCAGTTAATTGTATTTACCAGTGTAAACTGACGTATTTTCCAAAAAGGTTAAGTGACAGGTACTGTACGTAATTGGTTAGGAGCTCAAGGCGTTAATAAGGAATCTTGCAAGTTCTAAACGTTTAAAGTCTGTTGAACAGTGTTTATATTTCTGTTTTAAGATCCGCATGTGGATCCATATGCAACCGTTGTGTAATACTTTATTATACTTTCGAATCGGTTTGTATTATTATTACTTTAGACTTCCGTTGTGCATTGAACTGTGATTATTTGACTATGATGATATCAACTATGTCACGATACTCCCCACCGGGCCCACCGGTAATACGTGGAAATATCGGGGTTTGACAGGAAGGTGTAAGAGGATATATATATATGTGGGTAGGAAGCTTCCTAGAAAATGTATAGGTAACTTCCTAGAAAAGTATATGTAATTTCCTAGAAAGTATATAGGAAACTCCCTAGAAATTTCATACTCCTTACCTATTAATAGGAAGCTTAGGATTCATTTTTCTTTGCTCATTTCTATTATTTTCTCTATACGTTGGTGTTCTAACCAAAAATCACCAATACGATATTCTGTCCGATCGATTCGGAAACCAACGGACGAATGCCAAAGTGCTGTCTAAATAAGACTATACTTTGTGAATTTTGTTAAGGTTCTGATCTCGTGACCATCGTTAGGTTTGATTTGGGTTTAACACTAATACGTATTCCACTCTGTTAAACTAAATGTTTAACTACCAGAAACTCTGCACTATACAATCAAACAAGATGTTTAATCATTAGAAGATTCAGAACTCTAAAGTAGATGCTTAGTTATGAGAAGATTTAGGATCAGGAGGCCTGTTAAATCAAGACTATATGCTAACAAGGTGAGTCATTCTCTTTTTACCAAATTATTTCCAAAATCCTATTTATTTTCAAAGTTATAATTAAAGGGATTAAGTCTTTGTAATCTTCAATTACAGCCGGTATGTGGGGTTTTGTATACATTAATTGATAACCGTCACCATTGGACAACGGGTTAGCCAATGGGTGATATGACCATAGTCACAGATACGGTCGAGTGACAAATACCATTTGGGTAATTGGTTGATATAAAAACATTGTAATCGCTCATAATACTGTGAATTATAACAAATGTCTTTGTGTACAAAATGAATGAACTCACCAGTATTTCCTGCTGACCAAATGTTTTTAAAACGTGTTTCAGGTGATTACAGTAGATTGGAATAAGAGTGATGATACGACACCAAAGGGCTTAAAGAAGTGGCTTATTTTATCAATTAAATTAAATTAAGAAAACATTGTTTCATACATTCGGGTTTATCCCATATTAAAGCTACCTTTGTAAAATATGGGTTTATTCCCATCTGTTTAATAAATAAAATCTGGTGTTTCTAAACTCTGGTATTTTCCTAACTCACGGTCCTGATGAAATTTTCCGCTGCAATATTTTTAAAATTACCACCGGTACCACTTGACTGCTCACGGCTCCCGTCCAGGGTATGGTCGAGGGTCGTGACAAGAAGCTATGGGGAAATGTGGAGAGTGAAGAAAAAGAAGTAAAGACAGAAAGAAAAGGAGAAGATGAACATTCTTTATCATAGAACTCCTATTAACCCAACTTATATATCTACTTAAGACCAAATACAAATTGACATGTATAGTGTTTTCCTTGATAGCCTAACTTTATCTTCATTCGAAATCCCTATGTAAGAATTCACTTCGATACATCACGACCTCTTCAAGCCATAGTGGTTTCACCTACTAAAATTCTTAACATTGTTGTCACCCCCACGACAATAGCTACACGTGGTTACTAGGCGGTGTGTTATTCCATATTATTTATGAAAAGGAAACTGGACCACCAAACTTCAATGCCATGATACCATCTTGAAAATTGTGTCATCTTTTTACTTTGATGTATACCTACATTGTAAGCGACTTCCTATAGTTCTTGATAGTCACACTTATGTGCACCTACTCTTGCTGAAGTCGACTTGTTGCTTCGACAATTGACTATTCTATACCTATATATAATCCTTTGTAACTTATTCGAATGAACAATTAAATCTTATCTGTCATTAAGTGTCATCTCAATCGTGTAGTATGGGTTTATCTCATCTCGTTGTACCGTCATATATCTTGACACTCTCTTTAGCAATGAACTTGCAACCAAGGTCCTAGAATATCATAATCTAAATTTCGAGGACGAAAATTCTTTCAACATGGGGATGATGTGCCACCCGGCATTTTTGGGTTAACACCGTTAACACAAACTCCGTTACTTCAAACATTCATCTATGTATTTCACATGATTAGAGTTAATTAAGTGTGTCAGTTATTGCACAAACACTCACGTAACAGTAATTCGGGGAATTACAGGATTACACATGGGTTTGTACCCGAACGTTGATGAATAATCGGAACAATATTTCCTAAACAAATGAATATAAATTTATGTGACTGCTATGTGACTTTATATGTTATGTGACTTATATGTTATTTAGTGAACCTTCGTGAAACGTATTTATATACGTGTAACATGCTATTGACGAACTCGTAATTGGAGTCTAGAGTTT
Organism: Helianthus tuberosus; assembly: GCA_030545235.1. Lineage (NCBI taxonomy): Eukaryota > Viridiplantae > Streptophyta > Magnoliopsida > Asterales > Asteraceae > Helianthus > Helianthus tuberosus. The sequence continues at coordinate 195,189,027 of CM060448.1, read as the reverse complement.
AATGTAGCCTAAATTTCGAGGACGAAATTTCTGTAACATGGGGAGAATGTGACAACTCGTACTTTTGGCCCTAATTATCGGAAAAGGGGTACATATTTAAAGTATATTATTATTATTATTATTATTATTATTATTATTATTATTATTATTATTATTTATAGATAATAATAACCTGCGACGAGCGAAACATGTTGTTTAACTGTCACCTTTGGTTGAGCGGTATCGTTTTAACTTATATATATATAACCTCATAAGATATATATATATATATATATTTCAAATCTATATTTTAAATGCAATTTAAATATATACATATATAATTACTCGATAATATCGTTTATAATATAATCTTTATTTTTTAAGCAAGACTTGTGACGTCAAACAGGTTCGTATACGCGATGTCAGCCCAACCCACTTACCCAAACCCAATCCTTATAACCCCTCTTTCTTTTTTCCCTACCCCATTTACAGAAACCCTATCCTCTACCTAAAACACACATTCACGTTCAGATTTTAGTGAGATGGAGAGAAGGCCTTAGGCCATCCGTAGTCATAAAGCCCTTTGTGGGGCGTTATGCGACACGTGTCGTGCCACGTCACACAGGAGCGTTATATCACTAGAGCCCGTAGTCATAAAGCCCCTACCCATCAATACCTAATTATTAATTTTCGTTTTAATTAATTAATTATAAAAACTTTTCTTTATTTTGATTGGTCCAAACTTTGAAAACAACCCCCATCACCAGCGCTATATATATGGCGCCACCAAACTTTTTTTGTCTCATAAAGCCCCCCGTAGTGGTGTTTGGGGCTTTATAGGGGCTTTATGAAGGCATATAGCGCCCCACTACACATAACCTTAGAGAGAGAAACAAAACCGAGAGAGTGAGAGCGCTATGAGAGACAGAGATGACCAGCCATGGTGGCACTCGACGGCGGCCATGGCGGCGCATGAAAATTCGCAGCAGTGTTTGACGAAGGAGTTTCAGTGGTCGGAAGTGGTGGTTTTCGTTTTGTTTGGGCTGAGATGTGGCAGTAGAGAGTGATAGTGGTGGTTGGTCGGTTATTGATGGCGAACAACGGATGGGGGCATGTCGGGGACCGGTGGCATCATGGTGGAGTAGTGGTGATGGCAGCAGGGTAGGGGTGCATGGGAGCGGTGGCAGCAACCACGGTTCAGCAGCGGCAGTCATGGTTCAGCGGCGGGACACAGTTTCCGGGGAGATTCCGTAAGATTCGACGAGGTTTCATTAGATCTAGTCTTCTTGGTGAGTATAATGAACTCAAACTTGTTGGCTTCATCTTGTACACTTTCGTTTCGTTTAGATCCGACACATTTAGGATATCTTGGTAGTGTTGGTTGTGATTTTTAGCAGTGTTGATGTCTTAGGTGGTACACTTTCGTTTCGTTTAGATCGACTATCTATAAGTTCATTTTGCTAAATTCTTTTCAAAGACCAAAGTTTTACGAAAATTTCCGAAGTACAGCTCTTCGTATTTTAATACAAAATAATTTAAATGAAGCAAACCCGCTGTTTTCAAAAATCTTTTCAGACACCACTAATACACAATTCTAAATCCAAACACATGGGCAAGGAAACTTCATAGGAGCAAACACTCTCCGACACACGTAAATCCATTTCTTTTTTAAACAAAAGTAGCATTTTATTCTTACAAAACACATCTTGCATAACAAATGGATACTTTATATTCTTTTGACATTCACAAATCTAACTCTCCATTCCCGACAAACTCAATCTTTTTTTGATTCAATAAACTCAACGATTTGCTCAAACAATTACACATGCATATCGTCGTACACGTTTTAATCAATGTTTCATGACAATCTCACGCATATTATCATTACATTTCGTTTTTGCACACTCAAAATTTACAAGATCATCTTATATGCTTAAACTCATTATGCTTCAATTTAGACTATATACTCAAATTGTCATCATTCATACTCATACTCATACATTCGAACCTATACGTGAGCATAACCCGAGTGGTTCTCTTACGTTGGTCACATACATACTTAAAAAAATTATACTTACATGCTTAATTTTCATACCCTATCACACGCACACATACTCACTTTTAATGTTACTGCATACCCTGACTCATACACTGCTAGTACAAACTATGCGGATCATGCAATGACCAACATAATCGCGGGTGCACACGGGATTATAGTGGTAGGCGCATGAAAACCATAGGGTGTTCTACTGTGTATCGTAAGACACAGAACATAACCTGACACCAAATAATGAAACGGACGTAACATGGTTAGAACATGGTGGATACGCCGCTGGTACATCCTATATATGAGTGTTTTTACCATATTACCAAGTTTTCGTAAAACGTGCCATGAGAAATTCTGTGTTTTCCCAGACCTTATTTAAACGCGATTAAACAAACTTTAGTAACTTACAAACGCACTGCTAAACACGCGATATCCGATTATCCATGACGAAACCTCATCCTCATAATCGTTAGCTGCAACAACTACAACTATCACTAGCATTTCTCAACACTTCATATTCGCATTATATCCGATAATCATACCATTCCTACCCTTGTATTCATCTACCGAATTGTTCGTTCACTCTCATACCACGATTATTCCCAATTATTCTTTAGACATTTTATCCAAACCTTATTTACAATAAATCGGTCTAACGTTCCATCCCTTAAAACACTTCTCTACTTTTAAGGCTACCCTCCATACTTTATTATGCACAAACTTTACGTAGTCGGCCCATTACCACCAAAGCCTTTTTGAAAACATAAATCCTACCATTCCAGTTTTTCCACAAATAAGCAATTTTCTACAAACATGTGATTGTATTAATACGCCTTAAAATCGAAAAAACTTTTCTTACAACCTACGGTGCGGGCCACACTTTTCATCAAAATATATTCTATTTTATACGAAAACTTTTCTTCTTAGGTAACATCCTTTTAAAATACTTCTCCCATCGAGTTATTCAACTTGGTCAAACTCACTTCTTATACACACATGCACGTTTTACTTACGACGAGTGCCTCAAATCACGTTAGTCAAACGAACTACTTTTACAAACCTACCTCTTTTCATCCCTCAAAATTTCCGTGCATTTTTAACACACTTATACATGAACTTCACGTAGACTTTAAACTTAAAAATTGCGATTTTAGCCAACCGTTTTAACCAAAATTCCATTTTCCAAAGTCTTCCTCTTGAATAAATCTCGGGACGAAATTTCCTAAAGTATGGGAGACTGTAACGCTCCGCATTTTCTGTACTTTCCATATTTAGAAAGTTGTATTCACATTTTTATTTTTAGAAACTTGTATTCTTACTTCATTTCAATCCTTGTAATCTCGAGACTTTGATCATAATGGAAATTGTATTTTTATATCAACCTTGTTTAATCATACATGCATAATATGTAATCAGTCGCGAAATACACGTTTTAATTTAAAACCGAGACATACATCGAGATTATATTTTCTCGGAATCACATTCATACACGTATCATACTTATAATATATCTGCATACACCTTTATAGCATAAAATAACCAACAATACAAGTGCAAGGACTAAAATTGAAAATTTTCATCTCCCCAACCACTTTCTTTAATGTCCTAACTTCCAATCAACTCATTTAATACCCCAAACCCACCTTCTAACCTCCAACCAACTCATTTGATACTCGTCCTAACTCCCAACGACCTTCATTTAAACCCCAACCACCTTCATTTAAACCCCAACCACTTAACCCTCTTATAAATACCAACTCTAACACCTTCCAAACACTTGCTACACCTCCAAATTACTTCCAAACTCTCTCAAATCTCCAAGATTTTCAACTTTGGGCAAAAAGTTCAAGAACCAAAATTGGTAACTTCGGTGTTCCAACAACTTAAGACTCGTTAAACTCACTAAGTGGAAATTTCTTCGCAAACCGTTAGTATACTTTACCCTTTTTACGCTTTAATGCATTTTTTGGTATAACATGTTTCAACTATCAAAATTCACAATACACATAATCACACATATTCAATCACTCAATCTGCCAAACATGTTATTTGTTATGTTTAGGTTGTTTATGCTAGAATACTTTCATGCTCTCTATTTTTCAATAACTTAGCTAGCCCACCTTAACAATTATATCGCTATAGGAGTAGCACATCACCCGTCGGGGTATTGTTAAGTTATTATACTTTACGGTCTCGTTCACTTCGGTGACGAGGGATGCACATTATTCTTGTGGACACTCGGGTTTGGCCTATAGTTATGCACGCTAGCTTCAACTTTGTATATAAATTGCCATGTTGGATTTGAGACAATCTTTTATACTTATATGCTAGTATTCCAAAACTTGAATACTCGCCAATACTTTTGTATTGAACTATACTTTAAAACATGTTGCAGGATTTTGATGATGATGATGATGATGCACGAAACTTAGTAGGATGCCTAGAAACGCATTTTAAACTTTAAATACTTGTTGTAACGTAATTCATTTTGTTTCAACTTGTTGTATTCGACTTCAAACAATGTAATTGATATTAGCAATGAAATGAAATGTTTATTAAATACTTGTCATATTTAGTGTTATGAAGTCTCGAGCAATCTTGTTCGACTCACTCTGACGTTTCCGCCATCGGTTGGGGTGTGACAGATTGCTTATATTCTGTGTAATTATATTATATAACGTTATTGTATAAAATAGAGAGTTAACTTGTGAATTGAACAAGACGAACCGACTTGGAATTATGTAACGGTGTGACGATAATTGACGCTTGGGAAGGGATAAAAAGGTGTTGTTTATGGGACTATCGACTTGTTGGACACTAGTTACACATATTTATTAACAAAACAAATGGTGTTATATGAACATGCACCCGTAAATTACTAAAAACACGAAACGTGTTGGCTTGTATTAATGTCATTAATAATTCGACACTGTGTAATGAACGTTGGGCATTGACTTTTGGAAAATATAGACAGCTTGTGTTGTCTGGTTTGTGCAAAAACAGAGGAAACTTTGCCCAAATTTTTATAAAACTAAACCATAAGGTTTATTCGTATTTTCTTACACGAGAGTGTCAAAGATCTTTTAAAACGTTTTAGAATGGGAACTCAGTTCATGTCGATATTTTCATAAACTATTTATTATATATATATATATATATAATTCCTCAAAGCGAATATATAAGTTACATATAATTGTCCATATTTATAAGACGAGTTACGACTCGAGACCCATCTGACATTTCCGTTTTATTAATCCAAAATAATTCTTATACAATAAGTTGTAACTACGCGATTTAAACATTTTGTCATATTTATATATTTTATTTTATATAAATATATTCACTTGAAAACCATACTAAGTCCCTATCGGTTCGTCAAGTTAAACTGTCTAAATCAAATAGTGTTTTGATCTAGACTAGGTAGTTGAATAAACTATCTTTATAACCAAGTTGTGAAACTACAGACAATTTCCACTAGACTTTAAGGTGTCCTTTATTTGTAGTAGGGCACGAGAAAGTTGGATATTTCAAGCTTCAGGCTTTGCTTGTCTTTACTTGCTATATGGAATAGTATGCTTTGCAAACCAGGTGAGTTCACGGCCCCTACTCTTTTAAATGTTTTTAAAACACAGGGGGAGAAAGCACGCGCTACATTACGGTAAAGAAATTTCATAATGATATGGTAAAGTAACGTTACAACTGTTAGGGCTTTTGTTATATTGTTATGGTCACAAAGTAGCATTTATCACATAAAGTCCTTACAAACCTCGGACCGTTAGTATTGGGTGGATAGCGGGGGAATTTTGAGTAGTACTACTGGGCCCGACAAGCCCCACTCGAGCTAGTCGCGCTAGCTAGACCTGGAATGGTCAATAGGTGTAGAATTGGCTTAACTTATCGCCATGGTCAGTGATAGACCTAGCAAACAGAGGCAACAACAGTCGGTTTTGGTTTCGAACTCTTTGGTGACGTAACATAAGTTAGCTACCTACAAATATAACAAGTAACTGCTAATCACTACAACTTACTGTTTCGGGTTTGAAATAGTGGAAAACCTTTGGGAAACAACAACTTATTTTATAATGATAATCAAACACTTGTGAACTCACTCATCATTATGTGTTGACACTTGTTCTTGCATGTCTTTATCAGGGTACTAAGGTAGCACACATCAGGACTAGGATGCATCTTGGAGTCGCATTGTTTTCATCAAATATTTAGACACAACTTTAAACTACATTAGCTATTATGATTTTGTAATTGTTTACGCTTCCGCAACTAATTTGTATAAACAGTATTTTCTCGTGAATGAGCAAACAGAAAAATATTTTTTTAAAACCCATATAGTGGTCGTTCAATATGACTAATGACTATGATTCTGGTTTGTCACATGTCTCCTGGTAGAACTCCGCATGTGGAATTTGAGGGTGTGACACCATCACTGTGATCCGGATCTTGTTTGGGACTCATAGTAAATGAACATTGTTTATATATTTTGGGCATTTGTTTTGCGCACGGTTTTACTTTACATTTACTTTACGCTTCCGCATTTTCATTTATGGTTTGAAAACGGATTTTATTCATATAGAGGTCAATTTATATGACTAGTGTCTTGGATCCTGTCTTGTCACGCGCCTCGCGATGAAACCCCTTAAGTGAAAATTGAGAGTGTGATGTAACACCCGACTTAATAAATCAAGATTTTATTAATAAAATACACATTTAAATGCTAAAATGTGACTTTACAAAAACTTTTCATACTAACATTTCCACATGTTAACAACATTTCAAAAATACTACTTAATATAATTGGATTCGTCGTTTTAAAGATACAACGAAACGCCGCGCGGAAGCTTGTATTTTATTGTGTTCGGTTCCTCATCGAGCTTGATCTTCATCCGGGCACTCATGGCGATCACCTATGATCAAAACCAACTTAAAAGTTAGTTTTGATAGTCAAATATTAAGTTCAAACAAGTACAGGGGTTAAAATGACAAAATTTAAAAATTTTCCGGAGTTAGGGGCGTCGCGTGACACCAAGGGCCTAGGCGTCACGCCTAGCCCTTGTTTTCACAGACTGTTGCCTTCAGCTGTTGCTGTACATTCCCTGCACGACCTGATTTCACGGAAACGACCATAACTTCTTCGTTATTGATCCGTTTTACCCGATTTTTTTTCCTACGCGTCCGTAATTTAATCCTCCATCTAATGGAGTTAAAATCCTACATCCAACATAAGAAATTTTGAGACTTCTAAGTCTTCGACTCGTTACCTTTTTACCAAATTTTAACCCGTTTATGCATTTTATCAAACAAACGTATTTATTTGATTCCTATATCTCATACACTTCTTCAAATTAATGTTACCTACTATATTAGGTTCTAATCATAGGTTTATTACACAATTTAAACCCGTTTTCGCTCGTATGCTTATTTTGACCCGTTAAGGGTATTTAAGCACTTTAAAGCTTGAAATCGCTTTCATTCATTTCTAGCATCTTATTCCTACATTTCTTATCAAGTAATATTCAACTACAACTCTTTGTGTGTTGGATTTCAATGTGTATATCTATATGTTCCGAGTTTTACGCTTCGGATTGTTATTTTACGGCAAGACTCAAATAGAGCTATTTGACTAACGTATTACATCTTTCAACTTCTCCACTTATTCTAAGTATTTATTTAATCATGAAACTCGTTTCCAAACAACCTTTAAGGGTTGTTTGTTCAATTTAACCTACAAGGGCATTTTGGTCAATTTTGGTCCTTCTTTTACGACAAAGGACTTTCAGATACTTGTTTGACCCAAAAATTCGATCTTTTAACTATAACCTTGTTTAGAAGCCATTATGTTTCTAAAACACTACAATTATAACTTGAATTATTCGGTTTATCTTTAAGATAACCAAATATCCAATTTGACCTTGTTTAACTCTTAGAAAACCTCAAGTTCTACATGATGGGTTGAATCATTATACATACCTGGCTCGGATCAATATATTGACCCGTTTCAATACCTTGAATTAGTAGCCGCTAAGCAATAGCGATGTGCGTAACCATTTGATATTTATTCCTATAAACATGTAACTCGACAAACCATTAGTCGATATTGTCAAAGGGTGATAATTTCACCTTTTGACCCGTTTTTTTACCTAGTGATCTTCGTCACTTCAACTAAATGTCAATTTCATGTATTATGCTAATTTAAAGTCTACTAACGAAAATACGAAATCTAGCATAATGTAACGGAACCGTAGTTACGTACCTTTTAAGCATCCTTTCCAAACGCGTATTTCCACCGGCTTGTCCATTTGACGATCCGGATTCCTCGCCTAAAGAGTTCAATTCGCAATCCGTTTAGAACCCTTTTTCAATCATGTATCGCATAATTCGCTAAATCGTTACAATCATGCGTTTTAACTTTAAATTTCAATTTTAAGCCTTCTTTGATGCATTTTCACAAACACTTTAGGGGCAGATTTTTACATGGTTATATAGCAAATTTCTAGCTCGTCACTTAGCCCTAATTTCACCCCAATCCACCATTTTACATGATTGTTAACTTCTAAATTTCTGAAATCACTTCAAAATTGTCAAATTACACTAGATCAACACTCTATTTCCTAGTGTTCATCAAATTACACATAACCCACTAATCACCTACAATGGTGTTCATAGGTTTCACTAAAATTTCACATGATTTCAACTTGTATTTGTCTAGGGTTTGTCCCTAGACACTATATGGTTCCTAATTCATCATAAAACAAACATGCAACCATGAATTTCAGATTTTCCTAATTTCATGAGAATTTCAAACAGAGAATTAGCACCAAATTTCACATACCTTGTAACCCCCTTGTGATGAGGATCACGAATCTATGTTCAGATTTCGATTTGGGACAGGAATTAACCTTCAATTGATCAAATTTGTGGAGTTAGGGTTTGGTGATAAGCTTTGGTCGCTCCTCCTGCGTTCCTGATCGACCAGACACCAAATGGTGTGTTTGGTTTTTGTTTTAATTAATTCTAGTTTCAGTTTTTACAAGATTAACCCTTCCTCTTTTGTATAACTTATAGTTTGGCTGTTTTTAACCCTATTATAAGTTATTTCTAGATTATTAGCTAACTAGGTTAGAATTCCTAGTTAGTAAATTCTTGTTTATTTATGAATCATAATATTCACCGGGTTACTTTTACCACTAAAGGTAAATTACCCGTCTTTTAGTATAAACGTGGTTTGATTACCAAACCCGTTTTCGAGGTGTTACATGTGACAATATCGATTCGGTTTCATCTGCACATCCCTAATAAGAGGTATTTAAAAATTTATAAATTATATTGTTTTCATTATTCAACTTGTATGAAATACAAGTTTCTAACCTTGTTTTTAATAAAGAACTTATTTTTAATAAATAACAAGGGATAATACTATTAAATAATAGTTATTTTTCTATCTAGACTTGGAATTCTATAAAGTTGAATAACTTGCTATTCTATAAACAATCCAATATTTTCATAACCGAATTGATCATTAAATAATTTGTTTTTCTAGTTCACAAGTCAGACGGCTGGTTAAAAAAATTGGATGATATTAATGTAACAACAATTAGCAAATAAAGCTTCTGATTGCATTTCACTTTCCATTGAATAGTGAAAATGGAGTGTATGCAATTGATACAAATCATATTAAGCTTAGTAAACTTTCGTTTTGCTCCCTGTGGTTTGGTCATTTTAATAATTTTGCTCTAAACCTTTAAAAATAGCTAGTTTACTCCCTGATCTATTTAACTTATCTTCGTTTCACTTCCCGCCTCTAACTTTGTCTAAAATGTTTGTTATATGTAAGGGTATTATGATAATTCTATATATATGTATTTAATTGATTTCTAAAATCCATTTATTAATATATATATATATATATATATAATGAAAAACTCATCTCTCCCTCGTTCACCCCTCCCCCCTCTCTCTATACTTTCTCTGCAACCAGTCACCACCACCACCTCACCAACCACCACCACCCAACCGATCACAACCGCCTGCCGACCACCCCATCACCACCTCCTCCCCTTCGCCGGTATGAAATTTGAGTTCTCCCCAAAACAACCAGATCTGAAAAGGGGATTTCTCCCCAAACAACTAGATCTGAAAATCGATTTCTCCTGAAGACCTGGGTGGTCTGATATTGTCGCTGGTTCACCTTCTTTGGCCACTGCAACTAATGTTGGTGCTTCAACCCCCCCCCCCTATTAACTTTCTAAGTTACTTGAAATTAAACTAAAAAACCCTAATCAGGGTTTTGAATGCAAGCGTTGAGTAAAAAATGGATCAAATAAGAGAATTGAGATGTGAATCTGAGTTAGTGATGGTTATCGGCGGAGATTAAAGGTGAGAAATAAATGGCCGGAATAAAGTGAGGTGTTACTGGAGAAAACGGAGTCGCAGAGGAGAGAAAAAGCAGGCGGCAAATGGGTTGATAATGTCGCTTTGTAAAAATCTGGTTCACCCATCTCGAATAAACCCAATCAAAGGTAGGTGATGACGGTTTTTTCAGTGTCGGTGCGGCTGGCAGAGGTAGAGTCTTGAACTGGTTTTGCCGTTTTTTCCAGGGTTGGTGCGGCCGAGGGAGGAGGTAGGTGATGACGGCTAGATTGGAGTTGCGGTGGTGACGGTTGGATTTGGGGTTGTGGTTGCAATCGGATTTGGGGTCGTGGTTGTAGTCCGTTGGGTTTGGGGTTGTGGTTGTGGTCGGACTTGTTACGGTTGGAGGTAGTGGTGTTTAATGGTGCTGGTGATGACTGGTGATTGTTACAAAAAGGGAGAAAGAGAGAGACACATAGTGATGAAGGTAGGAATGTTTTTTATTGATTATAATTAAAAACAATTAAATTCTTTTTGTAAAGTTACTAAAGCACCCTTCTCATTATATGTAAAATTACCAAATTACCCTTATTTTTAACAAACATTTTGAACGGCGTTAGGGGCGGGGAGCAAAATGGTGATAAACTTCATAGATCAGGGAGTAAAATGACTATTTTTTAAGGTTTGGGGAAAAACCGTTAAAACAACCAAACCACAGGAAGGAAAACTGAAGTTTAGTCTTAAATAAATGAGTAGAGTAAATTGCCATTTTAGTCCCTGAGTTTTGTCCAAATTTGCCATTTTGATCCAAATAGTTTTTTTTTCGCCTGTGGGTCCCTGACTTTTCCATTTTGTTGCCATTTTGATCATTTTGTCTAACTCCATCCAACTCCATCCAATTTTGTCTAACTCCATCCAAAAACCCAGTTTGTACATAGTCACTAATGTTTTCAGTTGCCATTTTGATCCAATTCCAAAAAATCAAAAAAATTCTAAAAAATCTAAAAATCAAAAAAATTCAAAAAAATCATAAAAATTCTAAAAAATTCAAAAAAATCTAAAAATCAAAAAAATTCTAAAAAATCATAAAAATTCTAAAAAATCATTAAATGTTTCGGCACGAACCGTTTCGAACCGTACCGTTTCGAACCGAACCGTTTCGACCCGTACCGTATCGACCCGCACCGTTTCGACCCGTACCGTTTCAATCCGTACCGTTTCGACCCGTACCGTTTCGACCCGTACCGTATCGAACCGAACCGTTTCGACCCGTACCGTATCGAACCGTACCGTATCGAACCGAACCGTTTCGACCCGTACCGTATCGAACCGAACCGTTTCGACCCGTACCGTATCGACCCGAACCGTTTCGACCCGTACCGTTTCGACCCGAACCGTTTCGACCCGTACCGTATCGAACCGAACCGTTTCGACCCGTACCGTACGGGTCGAAACGGTTCGGGTCGAAACGGTTCGGTTCGATACGGTACGGGTCGAAACGGTTAGGTTCGATACGGTACGGGTCGAAACGGTTCGGTTCGATACGGTACGGGTCGAAACGGTACGGGTCGAAACGGTACGGGTCGAAACGGTTCGGTTCGATACGGTACGGGTCGAAACGGTTAGGTTCGATACGGTACGGGTCGTCGAAACGGTGCGGGTCGATACGGTACGGGTCGAAACGGTTCGGTTCGAAACGGTACGGTTCGAAACGGTTCGTGCCGAAACATTTAATGATTTTTTGGATTTTTTAGAATTTTTATGATTTTTTAGAATTTTTTTGATTTTTAGATTTTTTTTGAATTTTTTAGAATTTTTATGATTTTTTTGAATTTTTTTGATTTTTAGATTTTTTAGAATTTTTTTGATTTTTTGGAATTGGATCAAAATGGCAACTGAAAACATTAGTGACTATGTACAAACTGGGTTTTTGGATGGAGTTAGACAAAATTGGATGGAGTTGGATGGAGTTAGACAAAATGATCAAAATGACAACAAAATGGAAAAGTCAGGGACCCACAGGCGAAAAAAAAAAACTATTTGGATCAAAATGGCAAATTTAAACAAAACTCAGGGACTAAAATGGCAATTTACTCTAAATAAATTTACCATTTAAATCATTCACTTTTTCAAATATTTTTTTTTCTAACTATTTGGGCAACAACATGTTGACACATGTCCTGCATAAACTTTTTATTTTTTGTTTTTCAGTTATAACTTATACTTATAAAATTCAGAATACACCATTACAATGTGTTCATATTTATATCCACATTTCAGTATAAGTTTAGTTAAATACGGAGTTAAAATGTGATAATATACAAACTATCTAAGCACTTAGACTGAGGGGAGTGGGGCGACTCCCCCTCCCAAGTCGCCCTAAGTCGCCCCAAACACCGCGCCCCTTAGGCAACTTCCATAGCAACTTCATCATTGGCGTCTCCCACAGATCGCCACCCCCATTTGCTTTTCTTTTTCATCCACCAATCAAAAAACTTTCCTTTTTCAAACAACCAATCATAAGTCTTGGAGGGGCATCTTGAGTTGCCATGAACACCACGCCCCCTTTTTTGAAGACGCCCCAAATCGCCCCCAAACGCCACATGTCGCAAGACGCCCTCTTTTGAGGACGCCCCACTCCCTTCAGTCTTATGTACGTGTCGTGAACAGTGGCAGATCCAGGATTTTCTTCCAATGGGGTCCATTTTTTTCGGTGTTCAAAATTTTCATAACCAAACGTTAATCCAGGATTTTCTTCCATTGGGGTCCATTTTTTTCGGTGTTCAAAATTTTCATAACCAAACGTTAAAATTTTCGGGTCCGATCAGAGCGAGGTTTGAATTAGATTAAAATATAAACAAAAAAAGGGCTATACAAGGATTGAACTCATGATCTCTTGTTGGTAAAGAAGGGGATTTACAACTACACCAGTTTTCCGTTCCTTTCTATGGTGTCCACCTAATTGTATTTATGGGATCCTTATAAAATGTAATATACCGGATCTACTAATTTTTTAAAAGCATTAGGGTCCGGGGACCCCGACCCGCTCTATGTGGGTTCGCCCATGGTCCTGAAAGTTGTATACATATTCGACATCAGTTTTCCACAATTTGACGTCCGCAAAGTTGCGGGGTGAGTTTATGTAAAGGTTATAGTTTTCTTTATTAATGTTTCGAGGACGTTAATTTTTTTTTTTTTTTTTGACGATTTAGCGCTTCGCAACGTGCGCATGATTACTTCTAGTTATAAATAGTTTGAAAATTATATAAATAGTTTGAAAATTATATGTGTGCCACGCATACAAGTAAATAAAAACAAAATATGGAGACTATGTTATCTTTTGGTGTGAATTTGATTTTGAACAATCTATGAAAGTTTGAAATAAATAAAATACAATTCTGAAATAATATACAAATCAGTAAATGAGATTTTAAAAGAAAATTTGGTGTGAATTTGATTTTGAACAATCTATGAAAGTTTGAAATAAATAAAATACAATTCTGAAATAATATACAAATCAGTAAATGAGATTTTAAAAGAAAATAATAAACAAATTTGAAAACTTGTCAACCACAATTAGGGCTGTAAACGAACCGAACGAACACGAACAAGGCTATGTTCGTGTTCGTTCGTTAAGGAAATTTGGATGTTCGTGAACTGTTCGCGAACACATGACGAACAGAAGTTTGTGTTCGTGTTCGTTCGTTAAGGAATTTTGGTTGTTCGCGAACAGTTCGTGAACATTAACCACGAACGCAAACGAACACAAATGAACTTTAATTTTGAAAATTAAAAACGCACCGTTAATCTTAAACATTGACACAACGAAAGAAGTTAAATATAACCATTTAAAGATTGAAGGGATGGATAATATTGAGTTCAATCGATTGGAGATAAACTGAATGAAGGAGCGTTATATCAAAAGAGGGAAAGGGCCAGAGAGAGAGAGAAATAATACATATGGGGAAAGTAAAAAATTAATAAAACATTAAAAACTTTTTGAAAAATAAACATAAAAAGCCGCACACAAACGGACATAAACGAACGAACATAAACGAACATATTACCGAACGTTCACGAACGCAGTCGAACGAACGAGACCTTTGTTCGTGTTCGTTCGTTAAGCTTATCGAACAAAATTTTTTGTTCGTGTTCGTTCGTTAAGCTTATCGAACGAACATAAACGAACTTCCCGCCGAACGGTTCACGAACTGTTCGCTGAACGTTCGGTTCGTTTACAGCCCTAACCACAATCCACTTTGTTGATGCAATGAGATTTTAAAAGAAAAAAAAAATAAACAAATTTGAAAACTTGTCAACCACAATCCACTTTGTCGATGCAACCGGCCCAACCCATATTTGATCGACCCAACAATGGAAGTTTAAAAGTACTTGACCACACCGGTTAAATAGATGGTTCTCGAGTCTCGACCCGAGTATTAGTCCGACTCTAAAAATAGTGATTTTAACCATTATATAGTTATCAACACTCCCTTTAACACACGAAAATACGACGACGTGTTGACATTACTCTTTTTTACGGTTTTACGCCATATCCCAACACGAGGGTTTGACACTTTTTTTTTCGTATACACATTTATCACTTTGACTATTTCATTTTTTCCCAAACATTTTTTTTATCGGCGTATGTTTATGATGATACTAAGTGAGGGTTAGGGGCGTCCATATCTCATCACTCACAACATCCAATTAAGTTTCGCGACGTCATCGAGCTTTGTTCCATCCTAGTGGTGGATTTTAGTGGAAATATTCATCACTCACCACACCCATGGTTTCTCTAGCAGGTTAGTAGTTAGTATGTTAGTATCACTAAGTTAGTATATATCTTTTAAAGAAATTTTTTTTTTTTGTATATATCTTTTAAACAAATTAAAAAATTAAATGAGGGTGAACCATTAAATTTAAATTAGTTACAAGATCATCCTTAGGTCTTATAAATACTCCCTTCATCATCATAACATAACCAACCATCTCTCCCAACAAAATGAAGAACTTTCTCTCATTAACTCGCCGGAAAGTTCTCCTACTCTTACTCCTCCACATCCTTACCACCGCCGCCACCGCCATCGCCACCGATTCGCTGGAAACTTCCCTCCAACACCCTCATCCCCACCATGATCAACATTGCCCCACCACCCCAAAACACCCACCTCCTCCCTCCTTCCAATCCCAAAGACTCCACCTTCTCCGGCCACCACCACTACCACCGCAACCACCGTCGCCGGAAGAAATCGACCCAAGATACGGCGTAGCAAAAAGATTAGTCCCATCTGGTCCAAACCCACTTCACAATTGAAAATTCTCAATCTTTTTCACTACACATGATTTCAAGATCCTGTTTCTTGATCAAGATTTTACAATTTGCATGTTTTTTTTTTTCATTTTAATATTTTTGTTTTTTTTTTCTTATGAATGTAGTCGTATAATCACTATTTCCATTCTTGTTCTTGAATTTGAATTCCTAAATGAAGGCATTGATGGTGGATGATATGCAAGTATGCAACATGTTGGTGTGGAAGCAGCAAAAACAAGAATGGAAATAGGTTAAGAAGATATATGATAAAAGCTAGTTGTACAAATGGCAATAATAGTTGTACTTTTTTTTTAATTTCTTTATATAGGTTGAATGTGGTATCAAGAGAAGTCCATGAGTTCATTAAATTTACAGGCTTTTTTCTCATGAGGAAGATGGTGGTTTAATTCAATGGGGGTGGTGGTGGGGAAAGGGTCAAAATAGTACTTTTGCTTATTTTTTATTTGTTGACTTTGTTAATGCAAATTGTTATGTGTTTGGGCAACTTGTGAATTAATACATGAGTTTTAATGATTTTCATTCTAACCGGTTTATACTTTTTATTAGAAGTTACAACCCATCAATGCATTTAAGTTTCGAACTCGTTTAAAACTTGATTACTGTTCAGTCATAACCTGTTTTTCTTAGAAGTTACAACCCATCAATGCATTTAACTTCCAAACTCGTTTAAAACTTGATTACAACTCAGTCACAACTTGAAAATCGTCATTGACTTGTTAACATGTCTTAATACAAATAAATAAAGAGTATGTAGTCTAGCGATATCAAGATGTTTCTCTCTAACAAGGGCGTAGCTTTATAGGGGCGTGAGGGGGCGACCGACCCCCCAAACTTTTAGTAGTGGAGAGTATATAGTTTTCGTATATAAATTTTTGGGTATATACGTTTTTGACCGCCCAGTTTTAAAGAAATTTTTGGTATATACATCTTCGATCCCCCAGTCGGAAATCTCAAGCTTCGCCACTGCTCTCTAAGAGAGTAGGCATGTGCCCGTTTAGAAATAAAGAAAAAAATAAAATAAAAGGTAATTTTCATGGTCTCATGGACTTCATCCCGCCAAACATTCATCCTAAATTTTCACTTGATTTCCTTGTTGTCTTCTGTCGTACCTTCATGCCAATAAATGAAAAATAGTTACAAATTTATTGGAAGTGCATGAAACCCATGACAGGTATCCGTATATTTCGTTTATATTTATTTTTTAATCATAAAACACAAATGTCGTATTTAATTTTTTTTTAACAGCAACCACACTTTATATATATATAAAGAGCCAATAAAAGGCTGAAAACTACAAAGAAAATATCATATTTAATTTAATGATCTTACTTTTAAGTAGCTATAACAGATGTTATATTTAATTTAATGATCTTACTTTTAAGTAGCTAGTGCAAATGTTATATTATATTATATATAGAGTTAGGTTTCAGTATAAATTTCTCTTAACATATAAATTGGGCTTAACGTTAGAAGGGAAAGAGACATCTTTTTAATACTTTTGTTTTTTCCCGTATTGTCAAACACATATTTTTAGTCAGAGAATCTAAAAAAATATGTTTTACACTAGTAATTACTCTACTAGACTAAATTCACGTTTTTTTTTTATATTTTGCAATTAAACATTATACTTAAGTAGATAGAACCCAATTTCTATGTTAAGACCTATTTTTATTTAATCTTTACAGATATTATGTAAGCTACTATATAGTATAGTATTGTATTGTATTGTATTGTATTATATTATATTATAGAGTAAATTACTATTTTGGCCCTTTGGTTTAACCAGTTTAACACTTTCGGTCTAAAAAGGAATCTTTTAGCATATCAGACCCCTGAGATTGTATTTTATTACGGTTTTGACCCCTAACACTAACAATGTTACTTTTCTCTGGTTAAGCCTAAGGGTATTTTGGTCTTTTTATAGCTTAGGGGTTGTTTATGTAAGTTATAAAGCTCTTTTATTATTTTTATATACGTGTAATTACTTAATTTTTTTATTTCACGATTATAAATAACAAAATAAGTTTTAAATATACAAATAAACTCATATTTATTAAACAATTTATTATTTTTATATATGCCGTTTTAAAAAGAAATTGTTTTTAACCTTTTTAAAACCGTCATTCTTATATAAAATCGTTTCTTTTTAAACTGTTTGTTTTTAAAATCGTTCCTTTTTAAGTCCTCCGTTATTTATTTAAATTGAGCAGTTCGTTTTTTACCATTCTTTTTAAAACCATACGTCTTTTAACAATTCATTTTTTAAAGTCGTTCATTTTTAAAACCGTTTATTTTTTAAAGCGTTCCTTTTAAAATCATTTTTGTAAAACGTTTTGTTAAAGCGTTATTCGAATCGTTTATCTTTTTTGAAATCTTTCATTTTTACCCCGTTCGTTTGTTCAAAATTCGTTCATTTTTTAAACCTTTTATTTATTAAAACCATACGTCTTTTAAAACCTAATATTTTTAACATAATTTTAGCATCTTTTGCTTTATTTTTATAAACGACATTTTTAGATCTTCGAAAAAACCGTTCGTTTGCTTAAGATTGTTCATTTTTAAATCTCTTTGATTTTTAAAATCGTTCATTTGTAAATTCTTTTGATTTTTAAAATTGTTCATTTTTTGAAGTTTATTTTTGAATTCGGCAATAAATCTATTATATATAATAAATGAAAGTTATTTGGGTCACGTGTCAGTAAATTAGGGCTACTATTTTCCCATTTTCCCACCCAACAGTATCACTCTCCTCTTTTATCTATCTCATCTCGCATTTAAGGCTTCCCCTTCTTTCAAATCTCCTTCGCTCTTTCTTGATTTTCCCCTTCTTTCTTCTTGAATCCTCTGCAATCTATCTTCAAGGCAAGGTTATGTTTTTCGTTTAGGTGAAAGATTAGGGTTAAGAGCAACGAGAGGGTGGGATGCAACATAGAAGGATGAGAATCCGAGTCTTGATTCGACTTGCCATGTTTGTATTCATCTTTTAATCGTTATATATGTTTCCGATTCTTCTATATTGCGGTTAATTGATGCTTATTGATCGGTTTATGGACACTGTTAGTGATTTTAGCAACTGATCTAGCTGATTTTTGACGGAATTTTGTAGATCTGAACTGTTCATGTTCGTCGGTGACGCCGGTGAGGACGGAATTTTATCACCGTCACTTATTTTCAGGTATATTTTACCATCAACAATATTTCTTTAAAGATACGATCAAATCCAGGTATAACATTCATCTTCGATCATTTTTTATTGATTATCCGATCCGACTATGAAGGTTTTTGTTTTTTTATTGTTGCATGTGTTTGGATTTTTTGGACAGGATTCAGGTATTGTTTATATTTTTAGTTTAATCGTTTGTGGGATTAGAAACTGTACACTTAGTTCAGATTAACAGATTTATCCATTGTTAGGTATGATATTTCTCATCGTGAATTTTGAAATTCATAGGATTAGTTTTCTATTGGTTTTTTTTATTTAGTTTTGAAGCTTCAGACAATTCAATGTTATATATAGGGGTTTTTATAGGTTTTGTATATGGATCTAAATTTGGTCTGCAATGTTCTCTCTTTCCCTTCTGAAATAAAAGCAAACCCTAAATCTTCATCGTTTCCCTCATCTCAAACACAAATCTACAGAATCTTCACTGCACCTGATCGTTTAGTCCGCCCATTTTCTTGCTGATCGTTGTTATTATCTATGATAAGGTAAACAAAATAATTGTTATTGATGTTTAACTTCTATTGTTACTCTTGAGTCTGTTTGTTATTCTTTTATTTTGATTATTGTGTTTAATGTGCAGCAACCAGCATGTTATAAAACTTAATATGTGAGGAATGTGGTGGTTGGTATGTTTATGGAAAATGGATCTTAATTTCTCATTTTGTATGCTATAATTCTTAAAAGTGTTTAATCATGGGTGTTAAATCAAATTTCAATATAATATGTTCTGATTCAACCTATTACAGGTGTAGACATTTTTATCGGATCCAATCTTTCCTCTTCTCAAATCGATTGTTTATCTAATCAGGTGCCTCCTCTACAATTCTTCCAATTTGAAAGTCGATCTGCTTAATATCATGAAGGTAATTTTTTATTTTATGATTCATGTTTCATTCATAGATCTCTATAATCTAGATTTAGATTTTAAAATCTGTATACAGATCTTATATTTCTTGAAATCGTCTTCTGCTTCGCCGTCATCTTTTCCAGATTGAAGTTTCTTGAAATCGTCATCTTCTCCAATGCTTCCATCGATTCTTCTCTCGCTAAATCTGGTAACAATCCGTGACCTAATTTCTTTCATGATTCTATGTAATTTGTTTGATATGTTTGTAGCTTTTGATTTTGTCTTTGATTTGTTATTGTTTATTCAGATGCTTGCATTGGTGTACCATGTGATTACGAGTAGATTGATTTTGATATGTTTGTAGTTTTTGTTTTTCACAATCTGTTTTGTTGGTTTATTCACCCATGTTTCATTCTTAGATCTTTATAATCCATATTTATGGTTTCAAATTTGTTTCCTGAGTTATTTACATGTGTAGCACACCAAATATTTGTTATTTGTACTGAGTTGGTATATTGGGATTAAATACTGAACTGGTGGAATTACAGCAAATCCAGGTCATGCTTCAAGCTGTCTCGATCTCTTTGGAGGCGGATAGGTGGCTTTGGGAGGTGTGAAAAATAGAATTGATAAATTTAGGGAAAATGGTGTTGAAAGATGATAACCCAACAATTGGGGATTTCATTCTACAGCTTTGATAAATTCAGGGGTATTCTCAAATAATGCTTCCTAGATGTTTGAAGACCGACAAATGTCCAAAGAAGCAGCACTGTGGACATTTGTCGGTCTTCAAACATCTAGGAACCATTATTTGAGAATACCCCTGAATTTATCGAAGCTGTAGAATGAGATCCTCCACTGTTGGGTTATCATCTTTCAACCCCATTTTCCCTAAATTTATCGATTCTATTTTTCAACAGGGATGTAATGCAATGATTCCTCTCAATTGAATAGACCGACACTTACTTCCTCTCAAATGGTTATGGAGTGGTTATAACAGCTGATCATGCTAAGGACTGTTATAACTAACCACTGCTCCTTATAAAGACTGATGGACTTAAAGACTGATGAGGCCTATCCACTGTTGAAGACAAAGCCCTGTTAAAGACAAGCACTTATGTACCTAAGGCCTGATCAAGCAAAGGAAAACCACTGGTCAGTAACAGCAGTGGTTCAGCATCTACAGCGGATTCAACATCAGTATTTACGTATCAATTTTTCTTATGTAACAGTGTTTAGTGTATTAGTGTTTAGATTTTGCTATAGGTTCGATGATGGTTGTTAGACTTATGAAAATGTTTAACAATTTCGGATTGGGTATATTCATTCACAGTTTTATGATACTTCAGTGTTTATGATGAAAATTATGTTGGTTCCATGATTGACTGTTGCCCATGTTGATTCGCTTAATGGTATGTTATGTATATACAATCTCTCGAGACAAACCCTAGAGTTTATCTCTCGAGACAAACCCTAGACAAACCCAAAGGTGAACCACTGCCCAACAACAACAGTGGTTCAGCATCAACAGCAGATATTCTCCCTTTGTTTATGTTAACAGTGTTTATATGTAACAGTATTTATCACATTAGTGTTTTATAGTCTGTTAGGTTGTTAGATGTCATATCACTTTAGTGTTTATATGTAACAGTATTTATCACATTAGTGTTTTATAGTCTGTTAGGTTGTTAGATGTCATATCACTTCAGTGTTTATATGTAACAGTATTTATCACAACAGTGTTTATATGTAACAGTATTTATCACATCACCTCAGTGGTTTTATCTATACTATAAATAGAACAGTATTTATCACAACAGTGTTTGTATGTAACAGTATTTATCACATCACCTCAGTGGTGTTATCTGTACTATAAATAGAACAGTGGTTTGATCTTTATACTAATAAATAAAAATGAAGTACACTTGGGTGATTATTAAGCTCATCATTTTGATTGTTTGGGTATAGTATTCTTGAAATTGGTCATTTTTTTTGCAAACAAATGTTTATGGGCAAACATTTGTTTAAGGCCAAACATCTGTTTAAGGTCAAACATCTGTTTAAGTCCAAACAACTGATATAGAAGGCCAAACATCTGTTTAAGCCCCAACATCTGTTTAAGTCTAAACAGATGTTTAACCAGATCCACTGTCTTCTCATATTTTAAGTTTTTAAGACTCTTCAAAATAGTTAAAAATGATAGTTTTCATTAATCCTTAAAAGTCTGTTACAACCACTGTTTTGGTTCAAACATCTTATTGTTAAAAGTTATCCACTACTGAAAGACAACCTCTGTTTCTTCATTCTTCATGTTGACCACTGACTGACCAAACATCAATGTTTCAATCACTGTTGGCTATCCACTGATAGTTAAAAAACAGTCACTGCTCACATTTTTATTGTTGACATCCACTGATACTGACCATCAGTGGTTTCCCTAAAAAACAGCCACTGCTCACATTTTTATTGTTGATATGGTTAATTAATGATAGAATGAAATTATCAAATGAAAACTAGAATTACAATGAAATTACCATTTTACCTAATCGTTACATTTCAATGAGATAAGAGTTCCTCCAACATTGTTTTGGTGATAAAAATTAAAGTTAAAATAAAAAAATAAAAATAACTGTTGATGACAATTTGTTGCATATCAAATCAGTAATTAATGCTAATTTCTTGAGCTTTGGACATTGAAAATATGCAAAATGGGAATTTCAAATTGACGGTTATTTTCTCTTAATTAAAGTTAAAATAAAAATTAGAAAAGTCATGATGACAATTGCTTTCAAATCAAATCTGTAATTACTGATAATATCAATAACTTTTGAAATTCAAAATATGCAAAATGGTAATTTAAAATTGACGTTCTCTCTCTCTCTTTTTTTTCCTACAAACGCAACATAGATTCATAAGATTAAAATTTATTCATTTATTCATGACATTAAAAGTCCAATAATTACATAACATACTGAACAACTAAACTTTCGAATCTAACAATAACAACAAGAATTAAAAAACTTTAACTTCAACTCCATCGATTGCTAAACCTCTCGATGTATGTCCTTCAGCATCGCCATGAACTCCACATCTCTATCACCGCACTCTATATTACTGACAACACAAAGCTCACGAACGGAAGTTGAAGGCATCCGCATAAGATTTCTGGAAACCTGCTCTCTTGTGAACAGGCCAACTTGCAATCCATCAAAACATCTCTTCAGCTCTTGAAGAGTAGCCCTATCTTCATACACTTGTTCCTCGATTTTCCTGACAAAACGCTGCTTTAAATCATCTGATTTTACAGAATTGAATGACGCCATTTCAATAAACTATATTACTCGACTTTCCTAAAAGTATGATATCTTCGTAGGAAATAGTGATGAAAAACAGGTGAAGTGGCTATGAGTTTATATACTTAATAAATCAAAACGTGTAGATTTAATATAAACATATTAATGTATATTTCAAAACAGCAGTCTTTTAATGCAAAAACCTTTTCAAACCCCAACTTTTATGGGAAAAATTTAAAATTAAATACCAAGAAACCCAAGGGACAAATTTTCGAAGGTCAAAGAACAAAAGCAGATTATCATAATGTCACACCCCGATATTTCCACATATTACCGGTGGGCCCGACGGGGAGTATCGTGACGTAGTTGATATCATCATTGTCAATACACACAATATAATAGCATAGCAGAAGGCTTGGTGAATAAACTATTACAAACCATAATGTCTGAGTGTTCGACGAAAGAATATACAGACTGGATTGTAATAAGATCCACAGGCGGATCATAAATAAAATACAAGAAACGGAAAATAATAGACTTCAGGCATCTTAGGGAATTGCAAGATCCTCTTATACGACACCTAATAGCTCCAGTCTATTTACGAGAGGTACCTGTCAATCAATCTTTAGAAGATACGTCAGTTTACATTGGTAAATACAATTAACTGACTCTTTTGAAAACATTTATGAAAATTGATTTAAGTGCACAAGGCACAAATCATTTATAACTTGGGACAATTATTTAAAGATAATCTTGTATACAGATTTACATGTTTCTCATACAATTGGGGCTGGTTGGAAGCCGGTCATGATTAGCCGACTCACCACTTATAGAACCCACAAAGGAGTTATCCCCAACATGTGGGTTTATATTTTTAGCATTTGCATCTGTCAGGTGTATGCCTACACCCCGTGCATAGGTCGTGGCCATTTTCAAATGAAATGAGCCGAGGATATCCAAGACACGCTCGAATTAACCCCCAATGTTTATGTTATCAAACAAGACAGATTAAAACGGGTTATGTAAATTTATTAATCACAATCCGATTAAATGATTTCATACCCGACCAAGTGGTATTTTATAACACCATATCCCAAGCCTGTATAAGGGAAAATAAGTTAAAAGTATTTACCTGAGCTAATGTGAAAGGTAACTCAGCAGTATAATCCTAAAGATTTTTGATGGTACCTTCTACTGGATGCTATTTAATCTGTATAGAAGGTTTAATAACCTATTGGGATGCTAACGGGTCCTTAGTTAAGTCAAAGACTTAGACCGGCTAGCTAGAAAGAAACTTTACGGTTCTAAACGCTAGATTAAGCGGAGACCGGAATAGAATGTGGTTTAGGCCCGACAAGCTTGGATACTTATATAATATGGGTAAACTAAACACATTCTGGAATTTGAGAATTTAATGATAAGGTTAAACCCGTTTCGGGTATTTTACGTAAACTAGTCATATAAACCGATCCGAACGCATAAACGCGTAACGGGTAACCAAATGAATTATATACAGGTCTTAATTGTTATTATGCTTAAAATATGTTAATACATCAGTAGGATGTTAACATATATGCCCAAAAAGTAATTTAAACCAAGCTAAGTCCCATAAGGGCATTTTGGTAATTTTAATGCTTATAAAAGAGATTTTATAACAAACTGAAGTTCTGGTCTTTTGTAATCAGTAAAAATATTTAATTTAACTCATTACATCAGTAAGATATATACATATGTGAAATTTACTATTTATGACCAAACTATGTCCTGAAAGGGCATTTTGGTCATTTCACATAGGCTTTTAAGGGCATTTTTGGAAACCTGAGTTCATAACTTATACCTACTGTAATAATATTTAAATTTGTTTAAAAATTCAGTAGGTAATAAGTCTTAGATGTTAAATATGGTTTTAAACCATACTATGCACCTAATTAGTGTAAAACTCGTTAATTGACGATAATCAAGATGTTTATGTAAATATGAGGTTTTGATCAGTTTTAAATGCTTAAAATAATTTATTTAATGTATGAAATCAGTAGGAAAAAGTTTGGCATTTAAATCATTTGTTAATCTCATTTTATGCCTAAAAAGGGTATTATCGTCATTAACCGAATTACACATGAACTCTATGTTTTAAACAGATTATAATCTGACCAAAAATCTTAATATTCCTTAAAAATAATATCTTAACAGTAGGTAATGAGTTTTGGTTCAAAATCCAAGTTTAAAGGTGCATTATGCAAGATATCGCAAATTAACTAATAAAAAGCTTCTAATTACAATATCGAGCATAACTTCTATTTGGGACCAAGAACTGATGTCAAATTTTTGGGACAAACTTATATATCAGTAGCAAAGGTTTTTGTCCAAAAATATGTTAA
Organism: Helianthus tuberosus; assembly: GCA_030545235.1. Classification (NCBI taxonomy): domain Eukaryota; kingdom Viridiplantae; phylum Streptophyta; class Magnoliopsida; order Asterales; family Asteraceae; genus Helianthus; species Helianthus tuberosus. The sequence continues at coordinate 195,163,564 of CM060448.1, read as the reverse complement.
TACATCAGTAGGATGTTAACATATATGCCCAAAAAGTAATTTAAACCAAGCTAAGTCCCATAAGGGCATTTTGGTAATTTTAATGCTTATAAAAGAGATTTTATAACAAACTGAAGTTCTGGTCTTTTGAAATCAGTAAAAATATTTAATTTAACTCATTACATCAGTAAGATATTATACATATGTGAAATTTACTATTTATGACCAAACTATGTCCCGAAAGGGCATTTTGGTCATTTCACATAGGCTTTTAAGGGCATTTTGGAAACCTGAGTTCATAACTTATAACTACTATAATAATATTTAAATTTGTTTAAAAATTCAGTAGGTAATAAGTCTTAGATGTTAAATATGGTTTTAAACCATACTATGCACCTAATTAGTGTAAAACTCGCTAATTGACGATAATCAAGATGTTTATGTAAATCTGAGGTTTTGATCAGTTTTACATGCTTAAAATAATTTATTTAATGTATGAAATCAGTAGGAAAAAGTTTGGCATTTAAATCATTTGTTAATCTCATTTTATGCCTAAAAAGGGTATTATCGTCATTAACCGAATTACACATGAACTCTATGTTTTAAACAGATTATAATCTGACCAAAAATCTTAAAATTCCTTAAAAATAATATCTTAACAGTAGGTAATGAGTTTTGGTTCAAAATCCAAGTTTAAAGGTGCATTATGCAAGATATCGCAAATTAACTAATAAAAAGCTTCTAATTACGATATCGAGCATAACTTCTATTTGGGACCAAGAACTGATGTCAAATTTTTGGGACAAGCTTATATATCAGTAGCAAAGGTTTTTGTCCAAAAATATGTTAATACATCAGTAGGATGTTAACATATATGCCCAAAAAGTAATTTAAACCAAGCTAAGTCCCGAAAGGGCATTTTGGTAATTTTAATGCTTATAAAAGAGATTTTATAACAAACTGAAGTTCTGGTCTTTTGAAATCAGTAAAAATATTTAATTTAACTCATTACATCAGTAAGATATTATACATATGTGAAATTTACTATTTATGACCAAACTATGTCCCGAAAGGGCATTTTGGTCATTTCACATAGGCTTTTAAGGGCATTTTGGAAACCTGAGTTCATAACTTATAACTACTATAATAATATTTAAATTTGTTTAAAAATTCAGTAGGTAATAAGTCTTAGATGTTAAATATGGTTTTAAACCATACTATGCACCTAATTAGTGTAAAACTCGCTAATTGACGATAATCAAGATGTTTATGTAAATCTGAGGTTTTGATCAGTTTTAAATGCTTAAAATAATTTATTTAATGTATGAAATCAGTAGGAAAAAGTTTGGCATTTAAATCATTTGTTAATCTCATTTTATGCCTAAAAAGGGTATTATCGTCATTAACCGAATTACACATGAACTCTATGTTTTAAACAGATTATAATCTGAACAAAAATCTTAAAATTCCTTAAAAATAATATCTTAACAGTAGGTAATGATTTTTGGTTCAAAATCCAAGTTTAAAGGTGCATTATACAAGATATCGCAAATTAACTAATAAAAAGCTTCTAATTACGATATCGAGCATAACTTCTATTTGGGACCAAGAACTGATGTCAAATTTTTGGGACAAGCTGATATATCAGTAGCAAAGGTTTTTGTACACTCACATTTCTAAAAATCTCATTTATATGACAAAAGGGCATTTACGGCATTTATAAGCATATTAACGATCAAGAGCATATAATTCAATCCATTAAGAACCATGCAATATAACTCCAGAGGGTTATACTACTAAGTAATGTGGTCCTAATGGAAGCTTAAAACATGGGAGAATTAAGCTTGAACGGGTCAGAACTGAAAGTCAAAGCAAAAGTCAAGCTTTTGCGACTTTCGGTTATAAACTGACCTTAGACTGATAATTGTCGGGTTAGGACTGATAAAACATGTTCTTATATTAATTACCAAGTCATTAGAATGTTAAAATATAATTTAGAACCTCTGTTTTATTAATTTAATTCATTTTTAAACTTTCTGTCCAGTTTGACTTTTTGTCAAACTAGTTTGACCCGACAATTAACTAGTCAAACGAAATAATTAGGAGGTGCCCTTTTTAAAGATTAATCACCTATCTTAATATGGTTCCATAACCACTTTCATTTCGGTCAGTGGCTGGACCATTTGTGATTAAACCTAAAGTCAAAGCCTAATTACGATAAGTTTGACTTTTCAGTTTTTAAACTAATTAAAATGACTAAGCAGGGATTAAGACTCTTACTAATGGTCCTTGCTATCTTTTCTACACTTGTAATTCTTCCCCTAATCCTTGCAAGCTCCAGAAATGAGTCCTTTTGAAAGTTGTTTGCAAATGTGAGCATAGGAACTAAGAACTAATGCTCCTTATATACAAAAATCCAACTTCATGGATCACTTGCAGCTGTAATGGGACTTCCTAGGATCACCCCAGGTGTCCTAGTGGATTAATAAAACCGTTTAACCGCCCATGGGATCGATACAAATGAGATTGAGTCGGTTATGCAGCTGAAACCTGCACCTGTCAACATGATTCTGCGCTGGGGACTTCTACGCGGCCCGCGTTGGCTTGATAAGGGGCTTACACGGCCCGCCTAGACCTGCTGCTCAGGTTAAACTTGTTTCAAACATGGCAGAATCAGTCCCTGGCCAATATAAACCTTATATAACCTCCTTTTTGACATGTGAGGCCCTTGTAGTTAGTTTTTAGAGGCCCAAGGATGTATAAACAAACTTCGTTGGGCTCGGTTTCGTTAAATATCACTATAAATGCAAGTTTCATCAAGTTGACACTTTTCACCCAAAGTCTTGAAAACTCGCTTAACGATCTCGAAACCACGTGAAATTTTTATCACTTATCCTTGAGAGTATATTTGAATATTTTGAAGCCTCGGGTTCATTAAAAGGTCACTCAGAGGTCAGAATTAACATGTTGACACGTTTAACCCTTGTAGTTTTATAATCTTCTGATTATTTTAACAAACGGCTTCTTATATCCAATAAATCACTCGTTTAAGAATATATTCTTCACGTATGGTCATTCAGAGGCTCAAGTTTGGCATGTTGACACTTTTAGTCCCTTCGCATACATATTTTCACTGTTTGTCAACTTTAGTCCTTCAAACTCAATTTTTCACATATTTAGAGTTTAGGACACGTGTCTATACATAATTGGACACGTTTTTACGTGGTGTACACATAATTACAATTAACCTCTTCATTTACCATGTAGACGCGTTTTTAAACTCTATAAAAGACCGATGATTACTTTTGATTCAAAACATTAACAAATTGTACTACAAATCACTGTCTGTGAAAAATTGTTCCACATCAGAAAATCCAACAAAAATCTACATGGCAAACTTCTGCTTCTATCACTGGTCAGACACCATCGATGTTAAAACACAATTCTTGATGTGGTCACTCAAAGAAAAAAAGAACAGACGAAGAACTAAACAGGAAAGTCGACATAATCAATGACATTAATTACAAGAAAACCTGGAACAACATAGCATTGCTCGATGAAGTCCTCCACTCTCCTCCATCAGATTTCCAGAAGAATACAGATGAGTTTCTGACACAACTACTAAAACAGGATCAGAAAATCTGCAACATGCTAACTGACCTGAAAAACAAAAGAGAGCATGAAATCACATGGAGAAAGGCCAGAGTCTACGAAATCCTAGCAAGTGTTAACTCTAGCATGTAATAGTTTATAAATATTTCATTAAATTTCTATTTTTCTATGTAATAGTTTATTTTAATAATCTCAACATGCATCTTAACATATTCTAAAATGTCAGTGTCAATAAAAACTCTCAACATCATCAACAGTTAATCAAAATAAGGAACAAACCTAAAATGTAAAGGTCTCCTCTCAACACTTTGGACATTTGTCGGTCTTCAAACATCTAGGAACCGTTATTTGAGAATAACCCTGAATTTATCGAAGCTGTAGAATGAGATCCTCCACTGTTGGGTTATCATCTTTCAACCCCATTTTCCCTAAATTTATCGATTATGTTTTTCAACATGGATGTAATTCAGTGATTCCTCTCAATTGAATAGACCGACACTTGCTTCCTCTCAAAAGGTTATGGAGTGGTTATAACAGCTGGTCATGCTAAGGACTGTTATAACTAACCACTGCTCCTTATAAAGACTGATGGACTTAAAGACTGATGAGGCCTATCCACTGTTGAAGACAAAGCCCTGTTAAAGACAACATCAGTATTTATGTATCAGTGTTTCTTATGTAACAGTGTTTAGTGTATCAGTGTTTAGAGTTTGTTACAGGTTCGATGATGGTTGTTAGATTTATGAAAATGTATAACAATTTCGGATTGGGTATATTCATTCACAGTTTTATGATACTTCAGTGTTTATTCATTCACACTGTTCAATCTAACATGGGTTTCCATCCAACTGTTTACCAAAAGTCAAACAGATATTCAAACCACTGATTGAGTTATTCTAATTTCTGTTGAATACTAAATGAGATGTTGACCAAAACTCAAACAGATGTTGATCAAAAGTCAAACAGATGTTCACCAATAGTCAAACAGATGTTGACATTAAACAGATGTTTGGGTTAAGGCCAAACATCTGTTTATAGCCAAACATCTGTTTAAGGTCAAACATCTGTTTAAGTCCAAACATCAGTGTTTCAATCACTGTTGGCTATACACTGATAGTTAAAAAACAGCCACTGCTCACATTTTTATTGTTGACATCCACTGATATTGACCATCAGTGGTTTCCCTAAACAACTGTCATCCATTTTCATCAGAGGTTGTCACGTGGACAGTTCTTAGCCGTCCGATCTTTGTAACCGCTGCCACATCAACATTCACTTTTTACTTTTATAAAACCCTGATCAAAACCCCAAACAGGGTTTTAACTGTCATTTTGAATTCCAAAATTCTTTCAAAAGCGGTTGCCATCAAATTCCTTCAAACGCTTCATCTTATTCTTCCTCTCACAAGTTCCTTCGAATCACCATGGCTCTTGCTCTCAAAAACCCTCATAACTATCTATGTACACTTGAGAAAACAAGTAAAAACACAGATTTCCATTCAATCATTGATGCTCTTTCATCCTCAAAGTACAAAACTTTGTTGATCTGCAACGCACCTATTTACCAAGAAACCCTACGAGAATTTTGGAAAAATGCAAAATTAGAAGTTCAAGACAAGAAGCCTTCGGCTATTACATCAACAGTTGGTGGGATTCAGGTTGCTATTACTCCACAAACCATATCTGAGGTTTTTGAGATGAACGATCATACAGGTAAAAACTATTTCCTTAAAGAAGAGTATCAAAGAGATTTGATTGAAAGGGGGTATGAAGAGCAATGCTCCAAAGCTACTATGCAAAAAGGAGCATTCCCACCTCCCATGAAATTTTTATTTCATACTTTACTCATGTGTGTTTCAAACAAAACAACAACTTTCAATGAAATTCCATTGAAAATTCAATACTGTAACAACCCGGAATTTATAAAACTTTAAATCAGAATTATAAAGTATTAATCAAACAAGAACCAGCTAACTAGGAAATTACAACCCAGTTAGTTACGAGCCTTGTAGAGGCATATAATAAGGTTAAAACATCTAGATTATAAGTTAAATAAAGCTAAGGGACCAAACTTGTAAAGAAGGAAACTTGAATGGTAAAATAACAATTAACACACCAAACACACACATGTGTGCGTATCTGGGTCGATCAGAACAAGGGGCGATCAGGGCTTTCCCCTTCAAACCCTAATTCTCACAAAAACTCACAAATTGAAGACCATAATCAGCTCTAAATCAAGTTTCAAACACGAATTAGTGATCACCTCGTTGCAGGGATCAAAAGGTATGCAAAATTTTGGTATTTTGATTCTTGTTCAGTTTTAGGTTAATTGAGAAAATCAAAAATTGAGCTTGAATATATGTTGCATGGATGAATTTAGAAGTAACATGATGTTTAGGGATAAAACCCTAGATGAATTCTTGTTAAAATTTAGTATGATAATTCTAGAGGTTATAATCACCATTGTAGGTGATTATTGGGTTTGTAGAGACTAGATAAGCACTAGGATTGTGAATACTATTCTAGTGAAAACTGAATTCATGTGTTAAATTCAGTATTATTGATGTTGAAATTTTTTGCAAATCGCCTAATCGAAGTGAATGTAGATGAAAATAACATATCAAGTACCTAGTAATGATTATGTAAGAATCTGACCCGCTAGGTGTTTATTGAAACACCTAAGTGAGGAGTAAAATGTTAAAAATCGGACAAAAGCGCAGATTTGAATGTCATAATGAATTGTCCGTTATTGCTTATAAAAGAGTTCTAAATTGGTTGTGAATGAAACTCTTTAGGTAAAGAATCCGGATCGTCAAGTGGACAAGCCGGAGGTGATACACGCTTGAAGGGTGCACTTTAAAGGTACGCGACTTATGGTTTCGTTACATTATGTTTAAATGTTAGATTTAGCTTGCTACATTGAAATTTGGCAAACAAGGAAACCCGTTAAATCATGGAAGTGGCGAAGTGCCATAGACAATCAAAACGGGTCAAAGCAAGTTGAAATTTATTCTTGTCGAATCGTGTTAAAAAGCATGTTTAAAATCCTTGAACAAGCATGACGATTATTGCGTAAGCAACCCTCGGAAGGGAAGCGAAACGTCATAGTCGGAAAACCCAGGATTGGGGTAAATTGGTTGTAAACATGTGTTGACAATAAAACAAGTTGTTGAACTTGTAAACAAACGGGTTGAATAAACAAGGAGCCGAATTAAAGGCCAATAGCTATAAAAATGAAATTTTATGTAAATGGTGTCAATAAACGCGTCCGTAATTATATTACGGTCGCGTAGGAAAAAGAATCGGCTAAAACGGACGCCCGAGTCAAAAGTTATGTCGATTTAAAGTTTGGAATTGAGAAAAATGGTGCTGGGCTGAATTTGCAGCTCCAAATAACAACATTCTGTCAAAATTACCCCGTAGCGCCACGCCACGGACAAACCAGGTCACCGGCGCGTGACGCCACGGTGTTGGCGGGCCGCGACGGCCGATCCTTAACCTCGTCGCGTGGCGCGACCGTATCAGATCGTGAATTTTGTTTGTTTTTGATATGTTTGAACATGGAACTTGTTTTTACTCGATTTTTAAAGGGTCAAAACTAATTATTTTCATGGTTTTGACCGTAGGTGATGACGGACTAAATCCGGATGGCGATCAAGCAATTGACAAGAACCGAACGCACTAAACAAAGCTTCCGCACTTGATCTATTTTGTATTAGTAATATGTAGATACTTGAAACTATGTTTTTAAAAGTTATCTAGTAGACACTTGAAGTTATGTTTTGTATGTTTAATTGGTAGGTTTTTAACTTGAATATTATGATCATATATGGTCTTAAAATCATGAAAGCTTTTGTAAACTCGATATTTTAGTACTAAATGCTTGTCTTGTATCATTAATCTCGTTATTTAAGTTGGGTCTTACAAATACTTAGGATATGCTATTATGGCTAAAAAAGATTTCAATTACTCCCAATAGATTTTCAATAATTTGGTTAAAAATGTCAATAATATAAAAGAAAAGAAAAAACCATTCCTGTTGTTTCCAAGGTTTTTAAATAGTTTGTCTGCTGAAACTTTTACAAGGATGTCAGAGACAAAAGATTTAAAAACACAAACAGAGGAGCCTGAGTAAACTTTAGATGCGTCCATATCTGCTCCTCAGGTTTCTGCTGTTGAGTCCACTGCTCTTGGTGCCAAAGCAGCACAACCTCTGCTGTGCAACCCCCACCAAAAATCACCAAAAAGACCATCAAGAAAAAAATCCAAAAAGCTCCCCAAACCCACCAAAAAGGACCTTCTGGAAGCAAGGTATAAGGATACTCAAGCTGAAATTAAAGCCATCAAAGCTTATTTACTTCAAACCACTGGTACTTCTCCTCCTACAATCGTCTATGTAGAAAACCCTGATGATGCCAAAAAGGGGGAGAAAGGAAAGGATGGTTTGTATCAAGAACCTGATCCAAAGGCTAAACCTGTTGTAGAAATTCCAAGGCCAGATGGTACAAAGAAGGTTGATGTGACTCTCAATGCCTTTGCTGAACAAAAAGCAGATAGAAAAGAGAGAATGGAACAAAAGGGTACTTCAAAAAGAATAAGAACTACCAGAAAGTTCAGCAAACCCACTTCCACACCTGTTATATCAACAGTTGTTGATACATCAGTGGTTGATACATCACCTTTTGAAATCCCCAAAAGTTCCTCACCTCAAACCACAAAGCCAACAGATGTTGAGACACCGGTTATATCAATAGCTGTTGATACATCAGTGGTTTCAACAGATGTTGTCACAACAAATGTTGTTGTCACTTTACCAACCACCACTCAATCCACAAATACAACTCCAACTTCAACACCTCCAACCACACCAAAAATCAAAAGAAGGAGGATAACAAATGTCATACTTGAAGATGACACTGTACCTTCTCCACTTCCAATATCTTCACAACCTCTGATCCTATCAACTGTGCAAAAACCTACTTCAACTGCTTGAATTCTAACCCCTGACCAAACTACTGCCTTGGTTCCTTTCAGTGTGAAATTTCCTCTGGATCTTCCAGCAGTTAGGGAGGAGATCAAATCCTTCTATTCTGAAGATGATCCTGAAAAGAGGAATCTTCCATCTCTTCAAGGGTATCCTTTGCCAAAGAACATTGATGAATACCTTCAATTGAAAGCCAAACAAGTAGAGGATATCTCAAAAAGAGACACAAAAGGAAAATCTGATAAAGAAATACAGAGAAATCTGCAATATCTGCTCATCCAAGTCAGAACATTAGAGCAGTTTTCAAAAGATCTTTGTCAGCAGTTATCAGAAAGAGATGATGAAAGCCTAAGGAAAGATTACATTGAGCACATCATACAAAACAAGAAATACAAGGCAGAAAGGTATCAATTCAAAGACTAGACCATAAGTGAGCTCAAGCAAGAAATTGCAAGAATAAAAAAGATGCTTGAAGACTCAACAATAAAACCAACCCCCCCAGTCTGGTCCCAGTATAAAAAGAATATACCTGAAAGGGCTTTGAAATTGAAGAGAATGAATGAAGAGCTTATAACTATGGCTCAAGGAATCAAATCACAAGGTGGACAGAGATTAAAGTGATAGAGACATACAAAAAATTGGAAAAAAGAAGAAAGAAAGACCCCTCTGTTCCTAAAAGGCCAGATTATCTAGCATCATCGGTTTCAATCAAACAGACCCTACCAACTAAAAGATCTGCTAAACCCACTGTTCCATCTGCTCTTACTGTCTATCAAACAAAGAGGCAAAAACAGATGGATGAAGAAGAAGAGGTGCAACAACAATCCGAATTATTTAAAGTGGCCATCAAGCAGATGTTGGTAGAAAATCATGACTTAGCAAAGCTACAAGAAATAGCCAAAGGCCTGATCAACCAAAGGTGAACCACTGCCCATCAACAATAGTAGTTCAGCATCAACAGCAGATATTGCATCAGTGTTTATGTTAACAGTGTTTATATGTAACAGTATTTATGCAGTAAAATACACTTTGAGCATTTTTGACCCGTTTAATATATTATCCTTGTAGTTAATTTTCTTTTCGAGTTATCCCATCTAAGATAAAACACACGATTAAATCATATGGTCAAATTGTTAAGGGTCTTGATGATTTAAGATGCTAAATGTGTGCCGTCTATTAGCTAATTATTTGTAATTTATGTTAACAGTGTTTATATGTTAACAGATGTTGACCAATAGTCAAACAGATGTTGACCTTAAACAGATGTTTGGTTTAAGGCCAAATATCTGTTTATGGGCAAACATCTGTTTAAGGTCAAACATTTGTTTAAGGCCAAACATCTGTTTAAGGTCAAACATTTGTTTAAGGCCAAACATCTGTTTATGGCAAAACATATGTTTAAGCTCAAACATCTGTTTAAGTCCAAACAATTGATATAGAAGGCCAAACATCTGTTTAAGCCCCAACATCTGTTTAATTCTAAACAGATGTTTAAACATCTGTTCAAAACACTGTTCAATCTAACATGGGTTTCCATCCAACTGTTGACCAAAAGTCAAACACATGTTCAAACCACTGATTGAGTTATTCAAATTTCTGCTGAATACTAAATGAGATGTTGACCAAAACTCAAACAGATGTTGACCAAAACTAAATGGGATGATCTGACCCGGTTACATGGTATATATTTAATAATTTAAACCTTCTAACGTTTTCAAGATCCTTACAAAATCTCGGTTCCTTTCTCTCTCCACGTATCTTCGTACACTTTGTCCAAGAAAAACTCTCATCTTCTTCGATTTCTTCCGATCTTCATCAATATCATCTTGGATAATAACAAAGGTATTGTTAAATAATCTAATTTGTTTTGTACTTTTTCATGTTTATTCTTTTAGTTTTGAATTCCATAGCCGATTATGGCTCTTGTTGTTTTAATGAAGAAGTTGTAATCGACGGTGGTGTATTCATGTATCTCCCTGTTTTTTTTCAATCCATTGTTGGTTATGATTGCGTTTATTGTTGCGGTTTATACTCGAACAACTTCTGGTAGTCCTAATTTTTTTTATATCCGATTACTATGTAGTTATAATGCATGTTATGATAGACATATATGATTCTAAAAAAAGTGATCTGCATTTGGTGTATCTACCATATATCTTATCCATTGTTGATTTTATTGGATTTCACTTTGCTCATGTATTTATCTTATTCTGATGTATGATATAAAATTTTGATCTTTACTGATGTATTCTCATTTGTAAAGTTATTTATAAAGTTGTTCATGTGATTCTAATGTATGATATAAAATTTCAATCTATACTGATGTATTCTCATGTTTATTTGTAAAGTTGTTTATACAGTTGTTCATGTAACGATGTTATTCTGAAGTATGATATAAATTTCCGATTTTAACTGATGTATTCTCATGTGTATTTGTAATGTTGAACTTATTTTGATTAGTAGTCACTATCCTGTCTTTCTATACAATTTATTCAGCTGATGATCCTCCATGTCTATTTGTGATACTTAATCGGAAAAGTAGGTTTTAAGTTTTAATTATATGATTTGCTGTAAAAAATATATATATTTTGATATGATAAGAAAATACATGTATTCTCACCTTTTCGATGTTGTCTATTGTTATTTTGATATATATTAGTTGTATCATCCTTTATTTAGATGTATTGCATACCTTAATGGACTGTATTCATTTGTTTCTTAATGTTATTGATTTTGATTGTATATAATTGATACTGTTACAGTATTACGTGACAGTGATTTATGGATTTCCGTGTTACCTTGAAGACAGTAAAAGGAAATGTTTGGTTAGGAATTTTATCCGATCTTACTTTAAAACTTAATTTTATTTTTTTTCGTATGATATCTAGCAATAAAAGTGTTTTATTTTTTATGCTTAGATTTTGCCAAAACAGTATGAAAAATGGATTCAACAGTTTAATTATCCAACTGGAAATACAAACATCCGGACCACAACTGGAAACGTTTTTAAAGTCTAGATCTATCCTCTAAGCAATAGCATATATTATTTCTATAATGGTTGGTGTCAGTTGGTAGACAGTTTGAAAATACCTTCAGATTCATGGTTGATATTTCACTATGAGGAAGAATTGGAAAGTTTCAGAATATTATATTTTTATCAAGACATTTCTCTTGCTCCTTGTGATCATTTTTACTACAAAATGTCCGGTAACGAAGATTATGTGGTATCTAACTTCAAACAATATTCATCATGTAATTTTTTTTGGAGATACAGTTGTTTAATTGTTGTTTTTTATTTATTTACTTAATTTTCTGATATATTTTTACTAACGTAGTATATAATGTGTTTTTTTCGGATTGTAGAGTATTAATCGTTCTTTTGTTCATCACAAGATGTTAAACACTATTCCTTCATATCCGGTTCTTATTAAAGGATCTGCAAAGCAGAACTGGTCTGTACGGATGGAAGATTTCAACAATGAACTTTACATAACTACCGGATGGAAGCAGATAATGAATGACTTGTCAATAACTGTTGATCATCTGATTGTCTTTGAGACGATAGATCTTCAGACTTTTCATATCACGGTTTTCAATTGTGCTACCTGTGATTTAGTGCAACCACCGGAGGTCTGTGTTGTTGTTAAAGAAAAGGTGGTAGAAGAGATTATCCTGTGTTCAGATATTGAAGCTGTACAGGACATCGTTAATGTCAATGAAGGTGGTATGGTTATTGTGAATGAAGACAATCAGATCGTACCTATTTCTTTCCGTGTGGACGGTCATTTTGTAAGTTTATGATGATGAGTTTACTCATATATAATACTTTAGTCATATTTTAAAGATGTGTTAATTCTTTGTTTATTGAATTGTTTGTTGTTTGTTACAGCACCTTTTTAAAAGGTAGGCTGAAGATCTTGGACTGAATCGTAAGATCGGTTTGAAGATTGTGGATGTGGTAGGTGCTATTTGGAATGTTCAAGTTGCTATAGGTTCATCTCGAGGTCAACCAAGATATTATGTGCAAGGAATGAGAAAGTTTGTGAATGATAAAGGCATGGATCCAGGTCAAGCATTTACACTTAACTTCGTAAAAGGTAAAAAGCTTTTATTGTTCAGATGAATGTTCATGGGATTGAAGAAGGCAAATGCAGAAAGATAGATGGAACCAAGTTTTTGGGTTGTAGATGTTCGCTTTTAGAAACCGATGGTAGACTTTGATGGTTTAGTTTTCAAGTTGTGGTTCTAAAACAATATATGTAGATGTAAATTATTGGGTCCATGTCTAACTGAAACAATGCGGGCAGCCAATGCTGAATTTTGTAATAACCGTTTTATAAAGTCAGAAACTTGCAGCCGTTAATCTTAGTTTTAAAACCGGTATTGATGTTGGTGAATTTTGAGACACTGGTATAACCACACATCTGAGCAAAGAAACTTCAAGAAATAAATTCAGTTAGATACTACCGGCGATGTAAGCTAAAGACAATATACTCAGTTACTCGCTTGAAATGATTCCTTGATAAAAAATGTAGTACAAACTAATAGAAAAATCATGTTCAAAGTTATAAGCCCTATTCTTTGACAATGATAAGCTGGTTAATTATTCCATTAAAGAAATAAAAACATCGAGTTCTATTCTCTGATAATCATTTCAAGCAAATAGAAACACATACAGTTTCGATTATATTAAGAAACATATCGCCTTTTGTCGTGACTGGTGTCCACAATTTCCAAACTAAAACTGAAATTGATCAAATGAGACATGTTAAATATGTATAAGAAATCATGTACGGGTCACTCTGTTTGACTTTTGGTCAACATCTGCTTGACTTTTGGTCAACATATGTTTGACTTTTGGTCAACATCTCATTTAGTATTCAACAGACGTTTAAATAACTCAAACAGTGGTTTTAACATCTGTTTGACTTTTGGTCAACAGTTGATGGAAACCCATGTTAGGTTGAACAATGTTTTGAAGAGGAAAACAGTGCTCAAATATAAGAAGACAGTAGATCTGGTTAAACATCTGTTTTACTTTTGGTCAACAACTGTTTGACTTTTGGTCAACATCTATTTGCCCGATTAGATTGGGTGTTAAATTATTGCTCTTTAAGTCAGTGTTTCATTTTCTTGAATTCTATGTAATTTTATAAAGAAGTACAAGAACAAACATTTTTACAAAATCACAAATCACCTGATCACGTAAGTGCATTGAAGTAAAAGTGGAAATGATGTTATTCATGTGGTCCTGTTGCTCTTTTGTTTGACCTCTAATATGGTTTCATGATCTAATCCGGTGATGTGAAGACATTGTTGTTGAATCCAATGAGATGCTTGATGTAATGAGGTCGTATTAATAACAAATAAAAATTAATATAACTAAGTTTCCCGAGCCCGGGAAGCAATCCCGAGTAATAACCTAGTAAATTATATAATACAAATGTTAAAAAATGATTGTTAAAAAAAGAAAGGTAAAAAATGAACAATTTTAAACAAACGAACGGTTTCTTAGAATATTTAAAAAAATAGCATTTATAAAAACAAATGATATAACAACCCTCGAAAACACCCTATATTAACCCGTGTGACCGAAACCAGACTCGTATAACCTTAGTTTTTATTAAAACCAAATAAAATAAGGTTTTTGTGTCGCTCGCGGGCCGCGACAGGATCACCTCAACCTTCTCGCGGGGCGCGAGAAGCCCTTACTTGACAAACACCCAGTGTGACACGTGTCCCCTTCGTGTCGAGTCTACGGTTGTGATCAGGCAACCCTAGCCATAGCTAGGGTGCCCTTGCGGGCCGCGAGAGGCAGGGCCTCAGGCTGTCGCGGGGCGCGACTGGACCAGATTTCACGTATAAATTTGAGCAGCCATGCAACCTTTCACCCTTGCTCACTTTTCTTTCTCTCTATACTTCTGAACGAAAATAGCTCGATATTATACCCCTAAAGCATGAATCTCTGCCCCGTTGTAAGTATTTTAACCCCCGATCACTAATTCGTTACCCTACCCGATTTATTTAGAACCCACCAACGCATGTCGAGGCTCTGCCTGACTACGTTCGTTGGGGTTCTGTCTCGTGTTGTATGGCTAATGTGATTTGGGTTATCTTACTCACACGTGTGCCTTGTATGTTTTTAATAGAAAATAATCAGGAAAATCAACAGAAGTTTATGTTGTCAATAATTAGGGTTTATCCCTATAAAGATGTTAAGAATGAAACATGGGTTTTATCCCATTTTGTTTAATATAAAAGTTTGGTGTTTTGGAACTCTGAAATCTATTTCCTAACTACGATTCTAATGTCTATTTCCGCTGTCAAATTAATAAACACCGATACCACCGGACTGTGCTCGCGGCTCCCGCTCCGGGGGTAGGGGTCGCGGGTTGCGACAGAATAATATTAAAAAAAATTATGTTAAGAATATAAGATTTTTGAAGCGAATGATTTTAGTAAACAAAATGTTTAAAAAATGAACGAATTTTAAACAAACAAACAGTCCAAAAATGGAGGATTTTAAAAAGGATAAATGATTCAAATAACGCTTTAAAAATAAAAGTAACGCTTTACATAAACGGTTCTAAAAGGAACGCTTTAAAAATAAGCGGTTTTAAAAATGAACGACTCTAAAAAATGAATTTTTTAAATAAAAGTTTAAAAAATGTTTGGTTTTAAAAAAGGGTAAAAAATGAACTGTTCAAAGTTTTTAAAAGCGAAGGACTTAAAAAAGAACGATTTTAAAAACAAACAGTTTAAATAGAAACGATTTTAGAAATGATAGACGGTTTAAAAAAGGTTAAAAAACAAATGTTTTTAAAAACGACATTGATAAGAAAAACAAATTGTTAAAGAAATATGTACTTATTTGTATATTTAAAACGTATTTTGTTAAATAATCGTGAAATAAAGAAATAAAAAATTAAGTAATTTATATCAACTCTCCCAGAACCATTAAAATACTCCTACACATCTTAAAATATACTATGTATACGAAAAACAAGCCTAAAATACCCTTTATATTAATAAAAATCAATAAAAAAAAATTTAAGGCTCTCGCGGTGTAACACCACGTAAAAACGTGTCCAATTATATAAAGACACGTGTCCTAAACTCTAAATATGTGAAAGATTGAGTTTGAAGGACTAAAGTTGCCAAACGATGAAAATATGAAACCACAGGGACTAAAAGTGTCAACATGCCAAACTTGTGCCTTTGAATGACTATACATGAAGAATATATTCTTAAACGAGTGATTAATTGGATATAAGCAGCCGTTTATGAAAATAATCGGAAGATTATAAACTACAGGGGTTAAACGTGTCAACATGTTAATTCTTACCTCTGAGTGACCTTTTAACGAACCCGAGGCTTCGAAATATTCAAATATACTCTCAAGAATAAGTAGTATAAATTTCATGTGGTTTCGAGATCGTTAAGCAAGTTTTTAAGACTTTGGGTTAAAAGCGTTAATAGTAAGAAACTTGTGTTTACGGTGATCTTTTAACGAAACTGGGCCTAACGGAGTTTGGTTATACTCCCTTGAACCTCTACAAACTAACTACAAGGGCCTTATATGCCAAAAATGAAAGTTATATTGAGTTTTAGAGCATAAGGACTAAAACTGCCAACTTTGGAAACTTATTTGAGGCCGTGGCGACCCATGAAGGGCTAAGGCTTTTCCCGTCGCGGATAGCCATACCCTTACCAGTTCAAAATTTTGCCTTGGCTGCCACACAAACCGCCAAAACGAGTCAGAACCATTACCAGGGGCTGTATGTCGGTCTTGTAATACCACTAGGACACCTGGGGTGATCCTAGAAGCCTCCTTAACACCTGCCTTGATCTTATTTCATGCCAATTGCGTATATAAAGGCTCCTAAGTCTAAGTGTTCAAGTTTGCAACAACTCTAATGCTCATTTCTAGAGATAGCCAGCAGTAGGAGAGGATCAAGAAGTGTAGAAAAGATAGCTAGGACCTTATGTAAGTGTCTTAGTCCTTGTTTAGCTCAGTTTATTAGCTTAAAAACCGAAAAGTCAAAGATCTCGTAAATAGACTTTGACTTTCGGTTTAATCACAAATGGTCCAGCCTCTGACCGAAATAAAAGTGGTTATGGGACCATATTAAAGTAGGTGAATAACCCTTAAAAGGGCACCTCCTAATTATTTCGTTTGACTAGTTAATTGTCAGGTCAAACTTTTGAGTCAAAAAGTCAAACTGGACAGATTTAAATAATGATACAAACTAATAAACCTGAGGTTATAAGTTACATTTTAGCATTCTAATAACTTGGTAATTAGTATTAGAACATCTTTAAACCTGTCTAACCCGACAATTATCAGTCTAAGGTCGGTTCATAACCGAAGTCGCAAAAGCTTGACTTTTGCTTTGACTTTCAGTTCTGACCCGTTTAAGCTTAATTCTCCCATGTTTTAAGCATCCATTAAGACCATATTATATAGTAGTATAACCCCCTGGAGTTATATTGCTTGGTCCTTAGTAATTTGAATTATATGCTCTTGTTTGTTGTTATGCTTATAAATGCCGTAAATGCCCTTTTGACATATAATTGAGATTTTTAGAAATGCGAGAGGACAAAAACCTTTGCTACTGATATATAAACTTGTCCCGAAAATTTGACATCAGTTCTTGGTCTCAAACAGAAGTTATGCTCGATATCGTAATTAGAAGCTTTTTATTAATTAATTTGCGATATCTTGCATAAGACATGTTTAAACTTGGATTTCGACCCAAAACTCATTACCTACTATTAAGATATTAATTTTAAGGATTTATAGGATTTTTGGTCAGATTATAAACTGATCATATCATAGAGTTCTTGTGTAATTCGGTAAAAGACGATAATACCCTTTTCATGCATAAAATGAGATTTACAAATGATTTGAATGCCAAACCTTTTCCTACTGATTTCATACATTAAATAAATTATTTTGAGCATTTAAAACTGATCAAAATCTCAGATTTACATAAACATCTTAATTATCATCGGTTAGCGAGTTTTACACCAATTAGGCGTATAGTATGGTTTAAAACCATATTTAACACCTAAGACTTATTACCTACTAAACTTTTAAGTAAATTTCAATGTTGCTACAGTAAGTATAAGTCATGAACTCAGACTTCCCAAAAATATCCTTAAAAGCATATGTGAAATGATCAAAATGCCCTTTCGGGGAATAGTTTGGCCACAAATGATCAACCTCACATATGTAAAATATCTTACTGATGTAATGTGATAAAATAAATATTTTTACTGATTACCAAAGACCAGAACCTCAGTTTATTGTAAAATCTCTTTTATAATCATTAAATTGACCAAAATGCCCTTACGGGACTTTAATTGGTTTTAAATACTTTTTGGGCATATATATTAGCATCCTACTGATGTATTAACATATTCTAAGCATAATAACATATGAGACCTGTAAATAATTCATTTGGTTATCGGTTTATGTGACTAGTTTACGTAAAATAACCGAAACGGGTTTAACCTTATCATTAAATCCTCAAATTCCAGAATGTGTTTAGTTTACCCATATTATACAAGTATCCAAACTTGTCGGGTCCAAACCACATTCTATTCCGGTCTCCACTAAATCTAGCGTTTAGAACCGTAAAGTATCTTTCCCTCTAACCGGTCTAAGTCCTTGACTTAAATAAAGACCCGTTAGTATCCTAATAGGTTATTAAACCTTTCATACAGATTGAGTAGCTACAATAGAAGGTACTACATAAGGCTTTAGGAATATATGGCTGAGTTACCTCTTTCATCTAGCTCAGGTAAATACTTTTAACTTATTTTCCCCTATACGGGCTTGGGAGATGATATTATAATAATACCACTTGGTCGGGTATGAAATCATTTAATCGGATTGTGATTAATAAATTTACATAACCCGTTTTAATCTGTCTTGTTTGATAACATAAGCATTGGGGGTTAATACGACCGTGTCCTGGATATCCTCGGCTCATTTCATTTGAAAATGGCCACGACCTATGCACGGGGTGTAGGCATACACCTGACAGATGCAAATGCTAATATAACCCACATGTTGGGGATAACTCCTTTGTGGGTTCTATAAGTGGTGAGTCGGTTAATCATGACCGACTTCCAAACCGGCCCCATATGTAAGACAAACATGTAAATATGTATACAAGATTATCTTAAATAATTGTCCCAAGTTATAAAAGGTTTGTGCCTTGTGCACTTAAATAAATTTTCATAAATGTTTTCAAATGAGTCGGTTAATTGTATTTACCAGTGTAAACTGACGTATTTTCCAAAGACTAATTGACAGGTACCTCTCATAAATAGGCTGGAGCTACTAGGTGTGAAATAAGAGGATCTTGCAAATCCCTAGATACCTGAAGTCTGTTATTTCAGTTTCTTGTGTTTTATTTTACGATCCGCCTGTGGATCTTTATTACAACCAAGTGTGTATATTCTTTCATTTGGACACTCAGACACTATGGTTTGTAATAGTAATTATTCACCAAGCCTTCCGATGTGTTATTTATTGTGTATATTGACTATGATGATATCAACTACGTCACGATACTCCTCGCCGGGCCCACCGGTAATATGTGGAAATATCGGGGTGTGACAGGTTGGTATCAGAGCCAACATTGAGTGAATTAAACACTAACCTTTTGTGTTTAATCTCAATGACACAATAAGCACATTCCTTAGACTTCCGAGTCTAGGCATATGACCTAGGATTTATTCTTAACTTTCCTTTTATCGTTTATATTTTTGTTTTACTTGTTTTGACAGGTTAGCTAAAAAAAATGCCGCCACGTGTACGAGGCAAGGGAAAGGGACCAATGAGAGGAGGGCCATTTGGCCATGCCAGACCCTCCCATAGGCGCACTCCGTCAGAATCTTTCTCTAGTTCCGACTCTCGGGATCATTGGAGTCATACCTTCGAACCGGCGAGGCACTCTGTTTCGCTAGGATCCTCACCTTCAGATCCTCCATACTTTGGGCTACCCATTCCTGACGATCCCCAACATTCCCTTCACTCTCACGAATAACACCATTCTCACCATTCTCACCAATCTCACCACTCTTTACACTCTCATTCTTTCCATCACTCCGATTCCATTTATTCCCCAGCTCAGTTCAACCCCAACGACTATGTCGACAATCTTCTGGGTTTCAATCCTTTAGGACCCGAAGACCACTTCTCCCAAGAGATAGAAATGGATGACGACCCTGACCCAGAACCACAATCCGGGACACCTGGTCACCTATCAGCATATCCAGCGGTTCTCCATATCAAGGATCGCCTTACCAAGGGCCCGATTCTTTTGCCGAAAGGTGGGCCATGTATGAATGGGAATTCACCCCTTCATATCATAACTCTCCTGCTCAACCTCCTTTGAATGAACCGTATCTTCAAGCGGTTACCCCACCACCTCTACCTGTTGAGGAACCACCTCAACCACCTCCCGAGCCGCCCAGGCGAAGGAGGAATGCACGAATGTCTGTGCGTGGGGGACCACAGTTCAGTTCCCCTCAAGGTTCAAGCTCATACCCTCCTATTCCCGAGGACCCCCAAATGGGTGGACCCTCGCATGCAGTGCCGGAAGACAATCCCCCGCCAGTTTCTTATGCACCACCGCCACCGCCAGTGGGTTTTGACAACCCAATACCAACATACTCAGGTTCGCCTGGGTATAACCCATCTGGATATCCAACAGATTATGGAGCCCAGGATCCATATCTTACAGCAGCATAGTATAATGCGTTTTATCCTTCATCTTATCCTCCAGTTTACCCAACTGGATATCCATTGCAAGGGTATCAATACCCACCTTACCAGCAACCTCCTCCTCCCTAACAGGAGGAAACTCAAGAAATTCTGCAGAGGCTGGACAGGGTTGAGCGAAAAGCAGATGAAACCAATAAGAAGCATAACAGCTTTCTCAAGGGCCTTGCGAATCTCATCAAAGGCAAAAAGAAATAGAAAGTTGTTTACTTTATTTTGTATTGTGTCTTTCAATCAAGTCCCTGCGAGGACATTTTATTTTCAGTACCAAGTCCCTGCGTGGACTTATTTTCTTTTTTTTGTAGTCCCTATGTGGACAGTGTGTTTCTTTCAAGACCCGTTTAGGGCATTCTTGTAATAGTTTAAGTATTTTAATGGAATTTCTTTTTGAAATTTTAAATATGTATTTTATTACATCATCGTGCTATATCATTTCAATTTTAAATTGATCTGCCAAAAAGTTCTTAGAGGTATAACCTAGCCAAAATAATAATAGCTATGATGGTACAACCTTTTTAAGACAATAATTCCCTGTTAACATCTGAAAACATGTTAACATTCCTGGCTGGGAGACTTGTGAGGTCACACTAGCTTCTAAATATACTTGGGTCCTTCCAAGTCATTATCATAGCCTATGTGATCAATGTGAATCATGGCTATTAAACATCAATATGATGTATACATCAAAACATCCATTTGAGGTGTATGCCTACGGGCAAAGGTGTATTCATGACAATGATAGTTTTGTTTTATAAACTTCTTGTCAAAAAGGTGATGAACTATGTTCGACCCTTAAAAGATCACTGATCCAGGAGATCATTGGTTATAGCTTAATCGTCCTCGTGACAAGGCTTTTGATGCCATCTAAATGTCCTTCGAGACGAACCTAGTGCTATATGAAAATGTCTTTTGTGACATTGACAGCTGTGATTTATACCCCCTGTCTAATAAATATAAAGGATTATATCCTATTGATTGCTCTTTAGGGTTCAGTTGAAGCCTAGGCAAATCATGATCGAATTGATTGTTATTTTAAGCACCTCCTAGGCAAAATGTCTTTTGTACGAGATCGTTAAGCAAGTTTTTAAGACTTTGGGTTAAAAGCGGCATAACAGGAGAAAAGGGAGTGTTAAACCAGAAGGTTGTGTTAAACCAGACTCCCAAGTACAACAAAGGTTGTACCTACAAATACTTCGTCTCGTGTAAGCCAAGAGACTTCACGGGAGAAAAGGGAGCGATAGATTGTATGAAGTGGTTAGATGAAATGGAGACGGTGATTGATATTAGTGGGTGTGCAAAGGAGGACATCGTCAAGTTCGTATCTCAGTCCTTCAAGGGTGACGCGCTAACATAGTGGAAAGCCTTGGTGCAATCCACTGGGAAGGTTTCTCTGTATAACCTTTCCTGGAACAAATTTGTTGATCTTATGAAGGACACTTACTGTCCTCAACATGAAGTGGAGAGGATTGAGACTGATTTCCTCACTCTGGTGATGAAGGATTTAGATTGCAGGTCCTATGTAACCAGCTTCAACTCGATGTCGAGGCTTGTACCATACTTGGTCACCCCAGAACCCAAACGCATTGCGTGTTTCATCGGTGGTTTAGCACCTGAAGTGAAAGGAAATGTCAAGGCTTCTAAGCCTGCTACTTATAGATCTGCTGTAGATCTATCTTTGTCCCTTACTCTTGATGTTGTGAGGAGTAAGGCAAAGAAAACTACCGATGACGGGAAAAGAAAAAGGGAGGATGATCAGTCCCATCACTCGAACAAAAAAGAAGAAAGGAAACTCTGGTTTTTGAAAGGGGCAGTCGGATGAGAAGCCCAGGTGTAAAACTTGCAACAAAAGGCACTTTGGAAAGTGCAATCAGGAACCGCAAGCTAAACCTTGTGGGATCTGCAAGAAGAAAGGGCACAAGACTGTTGAGTGCCGAAACATTAAAGATACAACCTGCTATGGTTGCAACGAAAAGGGGCATATTAGGACTAATTGTCCTAAAAACACTAAGAATCCCGAGGAGGCAAAGAAAACCAACGCTAGGGTTTTTCAAATGAATGCAAGGGAGGCGGTGGACGATGGAAACGGCATAACAGGTACCTTCCTCATTAATAATATTTATGCTAGAGTCTTATTTGATTCAGGTGCCGATAAGTCCTTTGTAGATCATAAGTTTAGTAAGTTACTGAATCTGCATATTAAGACTCTAGACATAAAATATGAGGTAGAGCTTGCAGACGGTACCTTAGAAACAGCTTCAACTCTTCTTGATGGATGCTTTATATCCATTAAGAATCTTTCTATTCCGCTATCCCTCTTGCCAATGAAATTGGCCGGGTTTGATGTAGTTTTGGGTATGGATTGGTTGTCGCATAACCAAGCCCAAATTGCCTGCGATAAAAAGCTAGTTATCATCAAAACCCCTTCTGGTGAATCTGTCACTATACAAGGAGATACACAATATGGTATGCTCAGTAATGTGTCTATTCTCAAAGTATCAAAGTGTCTGAAGAACGAATGTGTCATCTACATGGCACAAGTAACAGTGAATGACCCGAAGCCCAAGATCGAAGATATTCCAATTATTTCTGAGTATCCTGATGTCTTTCCTGATGAGTTACCTGGATTACCTCCTGAGAGGCAAGTTGAGTTCAGGATAGACATTCTGCCAGGATCTGCACCAATCGCACGAGCTCCTTATCGTCTAGCGCCTACTGAAATGAAAGAGCTCAGGACTCAATTGGACGATTTACTAGAAAAGGGTTTCATACAACCCAGCTCTTCGCCTTGGGGAGCTCCTATTTTGTTTGTGAAGAAGAAGGATGGATCAATGTGCTTATGCATTGATTATCGAGAATTAAACAAGGTAACGATCAAGAATCGTTATCCTTTGCCCAGGATCGACGACTTATTCGACCAACTTCAAGGGGCAAGCTTCTTCTCGAAGATCGACTTGAGATCTGGATATCACCAACTTAAGGTTAGAATTGAAGATGTACCTAAGACAGCGTTGAGAACGAGGTATGGACATTTCGAGTTTTTGGTGATGCCTTTCGGGCTCACTAATGCACCAGCAGCATTCATGGACCTCATGAATAGAGTCTGCAAGCCATACTTAGATAAGTTTGTCATTGTCTTTATAGATGACATACTTATCTATTCTCGTAGCCAACTTGATCACGAGAAACACCTCCGATGTATTTTAGGGTTGCTTCGACAGGAGAAGTTATATGCTAAATTCTCCAAATGTGAGTTCTGGCTTCGCGAAGTCCAATTTCTTGGACATGTAGTTAGCGAACGAGGTATCCAAGTAGATCCCGCCAAAATAGAAGCCATTATGAACTGGGAGGCACCTAAGACGCCTAAGGAGATTCACAGCTTTCTGGGACTAGCTGGTTATTATAGAAGATTCATTGATAACTTCTCGAGAATAGCTGCACCATTGACTACTCTGACCCGCAAGAATGTACAATTTGATTAGGGTCCAAAACAACAAGAATCTTTTGAGATTCTTAAACAGAAATTGAGCAATGCTCCGGTATTGTCATTACCCGAAGGGGTAGAAGAATTTGTCGTGTACTGTGATGCTTCACACACCGGTATGGGATGTGTACTTATGCAGCGAGGCAAGGTGATCACCTACGCATCACGACAACTAAAAGTGCATGAAAAGAATTACACCACCCATGATTTGGAGTTGGGTGATGTTGTGTTCGCACTAAAGTTGTGGAGACATTATTTGTATGGAACTAAATGTGTGATCTATTCAGATCACAAAAGTCTCCAACACTTATTCAATCAGAAGGATCTCAATATGAGACAACGCCGTTGGATGGAAACTCTAAATGACTATGATTGCGAAATTCGCTACCATCCTAGTAAAGCAAATGTGGTCGCTGATGCTCTAAGCCGCAAGGAAAGAGTTAAACCTATCAGGATTAATGCCAAGAGCATTGAATTGAAGAATAGCCTGAATGAAAGGCTATTAGCTGCACAGAAAGAAGCTGTTTTGGAAGCTAACCTTCCAAATGAAAAGTTAGGTGTAACTGTTGAACAGTTAACACCTGGCAATGATGGAATCCTTAGAATGAATGGAAGAATTTGGGTTCCTATTCATGGAGGGTTTCGTGATATAATCCTCCAGGAAGCTCACAATTCCAAATACTCAGTTCACCCTGGAGGTGACAAAATGTATCAAGATTTGAAAGCTAATTATTGGTGGATAGGTGTGAAGAAATCTATTTCCACACATGTAGCTAAGTGCCTGACTTGTGCTCAGATTAAAGCTGAACATCAAAAGCCATCAGGTCTGCTTCAACAGCCGGAACTTCCCACATGGAAGTGGGAGATGGTAACTATGGACTTTTTAACTAAGTTACCTAAAACAAGGCATGGAAATGATACTATATGCGTTATAGTTGATAGACTGACTAAGTCAGCACACTTCTTACCCATTAAGGAGACTCGTAGCTCTGACAAGATAGCTCAGTTGTATGTGGATAAGATTGTATCCCTCCACGAAGTGCCGGTGTCTATTATATCCGATAGAGATATTAGATACACCTCTCACTTTTGGAAAAGTTTCCAACAATCTTTAGGCACTCTTCTGAATTTTAGTACTGCATACCATCCTCAGACAGATGGACAGAGCGAGCGTACAATTCAAACTTTGGAAGACATGCTTCGTGCATGTGTTATTGATTTAGGTGGTAGTTGGGATGACCACCTACCTTTGATCGAGTTCTCCTATAATAACAGTTATCATACTAGCATTCAGGCTGCGCCTTTTGAGGCGTTGTATGGAAGGAAATGCAGAACGCCTGTTTGTTGGGCGGAAGTAGGAGAAGCTCAGTTATCAGGACCTGATATAGTCCTTGAAACGACGGACAAGATTGTTCAAATTCGTGATCGCCTGAAAGCTGCCAGGGATAGGCAGAAAAGTTATGCTGATAAGAGGCGAAAACCTCTAAAGTTTGAAGTGGGCGATAAAGTTTTACTAAAAGTATCACCCTGGAAAGGTGTGATGTATTTTGGTAAGAAGGGCAAACTAAGCCCGAGATATATTGGACCATTCGAGATTGTCGAATGTGTAGGCAGTGTAGCTTATAAGCTAAACTTGCCTGAGGAGCTGAGTGGAATTCATAATGTGTTCCACATCTGTAATCTCAAGAAATGTCTAGCTGATGATTCACTAGCAATGTCTCATAAAGACGTACAGATTGATGAAAGCCTGAGGTTTGTTGAAAGACCTATCTCGATCGAGGATCTTCAGGTCAAAAAGCTCCGAAGAAAGGACGTGCCTATAGTGAAAGTTAAATGGGATGCCCATAGAGGCCCCGAATTTACGTGGGAAGTTGAGTCCACTATGCGACAGAAGTACCCTCACTTATTCCAGTAAATCTCGGGGTCGAGATTTCTTTTAAGGGGGTGAGGATGTAACGCCACGTAAAAATGTGTCCAATTATGTAAAGACACGTGTCCTAAACTCTAAATATGTGAAAGATTGAGTTTGAAGGAATAAAGTTGCCAAACGATGAAAATATGAAACCACAGGGACTAAAAGTGTCAACATGCCAAACTTGTGCCTCTGAATGACTATACACGAAGAATATATTCTTAAACGAGTGATTAATTGGATATAAGAAGCCGTTTATGAAAATAATCGGAAGATTATAAACTACACGGGTTAAACGTGTCAACATGTTAATTCTTACCTCTGAGTGACCTTTTAACGAACCCAAGGCTTCGAAATATTCAAATATACTCTCAAGAATAAGTAGTATAAATTTCATGTGGTTTCGAGATCGTTAAGCATGTTTTCAAGACTTTGGGTTAAAAGCGTCAATAGTAAGAAACTTGTGTTTACGGTGATCTTTTAAAGAAACCGGGCCTAACGGAGTTGGTTATACTCCCTTGAACCTCTACAAACTAACTAAAAGGGCCTTATATGCCAAAAATGAAAGCTATATTGAGTTTTAGAGCATAAGGAGTAAAACTGCCAACTTTGGAAACTTATTTGAGGCTGTGGCGACCCATGAAGGGCTAAGGCTTTTCCCGTCGCGGGTAGCCATACCCTTACCAGTTTAAAATTTTGCCTTGGCTGCCACACAAACCGCCAAAACGAGTCAGAACCATTACCAGGGGTTGTATGTCGGTCTTGTAATACCACTAGGACACCTGGGGTGATCCTAGAAGCCTCCTTAACACCTACCTTGATCTTATTTTATGCCAATTGTGTATATAAAGGCTCCTAAGTCTAAGTGTTTAAGTGCTCATTTGGTTGCAACAACTCTAATACTCATTTATGGAGATAGCCAGCAGTAGGAGAGGATCAAGAAGTGTAGAAAAGATAGCTAGGACCTTATGTAAGTGTCTTAGTCCTTGTTTAGCTCAGTTTATTAGCTTAAAAACCGAAAAGTCAAAGATATCGTAAATAGACTTTGACTTTTGGTTTAATCACAAATGGTCCAGCCTCTGACCGAAATAAAAGTGGTTATGGGACCATATTAAAGTAGGTGAATAACCCTTAAAAGGGCACCTCCTAATTATTTTGTTTGACTAGTTAATTGTCGGGTCAAACTTTTGAGTAAAAAAGTCAAACTAGACAGATTTTAAATAATGATACAAACTAATAAACCTGAGGTTATAACTTACATTTTAGCATTCTAATAACTTGGTAATTAGTATTAGAACATGTTTAAACCTGTCTAACCCGACAATTATCAGTCTAAGGTCGGTTCATAATCGAAAGTCGCAAAAGCTTGACTTTTGCTTTGACTTTCAGTTCTGACCCGTTTAAGCTTAATTCTCCCTTGTTTTAAGCATCCATTAAGACCATATTATATAGTATTATAACCCCTTGGAGTTATATTGTTTGGTCCTTAGTAATTTGAATTATATGCTCTTGTTTGTTATTATGCTTATAAATGTCGTAAATGCCCTTTTGACATATAATTGAGATTTTTAGAAATGTGAGAGGACAAAAAACTTTGTTACTGATATATAAACTTGTCCCGAAAATTTGACATCAGTTCTTGGTCTCAAACAGAAGTTATGCTCGATATCGTAATTATAAGCTTTTTATTAATTAATTTGCGATATCTTGCATAAGACATGTTTAAACTTGGATTTCGACCAATAACTCATTACCTACTATTAAGATATTATTTCTAAGGATTTATAGGATTTTTGGTCAGATTATAAACTGATCATATCATGGAGTTCTTGTGTAATTCGGTAAAAGACGATAATACCCTTTTCATGCATAAAATGAGATTTACAAATGATTTGAATGCCAAACCTTTTCCTACTGATTTCATACATTAAATAAATTATTTTGAGCATTTAAAACTGATCAAAATCTTAGATTTACATAAACATCTTAATTATCGTCGGTTAGCGAGTTTTACACCAATTGGGCGTATAATATGGTTTAAAACCATATTTAACGCCTAAGACTTATTACCTACTGAAATTTTAAGTAAATTTCAATGTTGCTACAGTAAGTATAAGTCATGAACTCAGACTTCCCAAAAATGTCCTTAAAAGCATATGTGAAATGACCAAAATGCCCTTTCGGGGTATAGTTTGGCCACAAATGATCAACCTCACATATGTAAAATATCTTACTGATGTAATGTGATAAAATAAATATTTTTACTGATTACCAAAGACCAGAATCTTAGTTTATTGTAAAATCTCTTTTATAATCATTAAAATGACCAAAATGCCCTTACGGGGCTTTAATTGGTTTTAAATACTTTTTGGGCATATATGTTAGCATCCTACTGATGTATTAACATATTCTAAGCATAATAACATATGAGACCTGTATATAATTCATTTGGTTACCCGTTATGCATTTATGCATTCGGATCGGTTTATGTGACTAGTTTACGTAAAATAACCGAAACGGGTTTAACCTTATCATTAAATCCTCAAATTCCAGAATGTGTTTAGTTTACCCATATTATACAAGTATCCAAACTTTTTGGGTCCAAACCACATTCTATTCCGATCTCCGCTTAATCTAGCGTTTAGAACCGTAAAGTATCTTTCCCACTAACCGGTCTAAGTCCTTGACTTAAATAAAGACCCGTTAGTATCCTAATAGGTTATTAAACCTTTCATACAGATTGAGTGGCTACAGTAGAAGGTACTACATAAGGCTTTAGGAATATACGGCTGAGTTACCTCTTTCATCTAGCTCAGGTAAATACTTTTAACTTATTTTCCCCTGTACGGGCTTGGGATATGCTATTATAATAATACCACTTGGTCGGGTATGAAATCATTTAATCGGATTGTGATTAATAAATTTACATAACCCGTTTTAATCTGTCTTGTTTAATAACATAAGCATTGGGGGTTAATACGACCGTGTCCTGGATATCCTCGGCTCATTTCATTTGAAAATGGCCACGACCTATGCACGGGGTGTAGGCATACACCTGACAGATGGAAATGCTAATATAACCCACATGTTGGGGATAACTCCTTTGTGGGTTCTATAAGTGGTGAGTCGGTTAATAATGTCCGGCTTCCAAACCAGCCCCATATGTAAGACAAACATGTAAATCTGTATACAAGATTATCTTAAATAATTGTCCCAAGTTATAAAAGGTTTGTGCCTTGTGCACTTAAATCAATTTTCATAAATGTTTTCAAATGAGTCGGTTAATTGTATTTACCGGTGTAAACTGACGTATTTTCCAAAGACTAATTGACAGGTACCTCTCGTAAATAGGCTGGAGCTACTAGGTGTCAAATAAGAGGATCTTGCAAATCCCTAGAGACCTGAAGTCTGTTATTTCAGTTTCTTGTGTTTTATTTTACGATCCGCCTGTGGATCTTTATTACAACCAAGTCTGAATATTCTTTCATTTGGACACTCAGACACAATGGTTTGTAATAGTAATTATTCGCCAAGCCTTCCGCTGTGCTATTTATTGTGTATATTGACTACGATGATATCAACTACGTCACGATACTCCCCGCCGGGCCCACCGGTAATATGTGGAAATATCGGGGTGTGACACGCGGGGCGCGACCTGGTTAAGCCAAGGAATCGTGGGCCGCGACCCAGTGACACCAGGCCGCACCCAGTTCAGCCACGTGTCCCAACACGTGTGAAGGCTAGAACTTTGACTCGACTAAGCTAGGCCCTAACCTAGTTGCCTCGCGGGCCTCGAAGCCTTGCTTCTATCTCTCGCGAGGCGCAAGCCGCCCCTGATCAGACCTATAATATAATATAATATAATATAATATAATGTAATGTAATGTAATGTAATGTAATGTAATGTAATGTAATGTAATGTAATGTAATGTAATGTAATGTAATGTAATGTAATGTAATGTAATGTAATGTAATGTAATATAATATAATATAATATAATATAATATAATATAATATAATATAATATATATAAATGTGTGTAGTGTGAATATATATATATATCAAATCAACTAAAATAGGTAACCTAATATCTATCGATGCATAACTAGTAGTGTGTTTAAATTTCAGTTATAGGATTGTAATGTAGATATATATAGGATAATGCTACATAGAAAACCCTTTATTTTGAGAAAACCTTGGAAACCCATCACATGGCCTACATTTGGCCACATGTCCCACCCAACTTCATCTCTGTTTTTGCTTTAGAGGGCACTATGGTAAATTTACATATGCCTACCCCACCCTAAAGATCTATTGACCAACATGATTTGACACCATCATTAATGTACCCATCACATCATTCTCATCCTTCATCCTCCATTTCGTTTAGTGTATTTCAAATTAAAAAGTTTTTTTTTTCAAAATATCTTCATCTTCCTAAACAAGTCCTTTAATACTAGATCCACCATTAATGTACTATGGAGCATTCAACTTCCTAAACAAGGTCTTTACTTCGATCTTTACCCACCTCACATCTAGATGTACTTTCAAAACTCCATTTCTTTACCTTTTAGCATCCCCCATTTTCAAAACTCTATGAACTTCATCTCTGTTTGTTGAAAGCTGATTCCGGGTGTGTTCATCTTCATCTCACGTCGTCATCTTCATCTCGGGTGTGCTCATGCTTGTTGAAAGCTGATTTCAAGAGTGAGAAACAACAATCTTCATCATGTTCATCAAGAACACCAAGAATACACAGATAGAAGCAAGTTTGAAGATCTTCATCGTGTTCATCGCACGGTTCTAGATCCGGTAAGTGTTTTAGAGAGAGAAAGTTGCTGCTTTAGAGAGAGAAACTGTGACATCTGTGCCTCTGCGACCATCAAACAAATACCAAACCAATGAAATATTGTATTTCATACTTGGGATTTGTATAAATATGTGTATCTTTTGCACATATCAATTATTGTTCGATTTCAAGCTTTAAATCGCTTTCTGGAAGGTTATACGCGCACTGATGCGCAAATATAACCAGTTTAATGCAACGAACACTCTGAAATAGTGAAATAGGCTTAACATACCATAAATAACCTTTACATAACTTAGAAATAAGTTTTGGAGGGTTTGGTGTGGCGAAATCAAGTTTATTCGCTTATAGGGACTAATTTCGACAAACTGTGAAAGTATGTCGATTTGTACTGTAACGAACATTCCGGAACATGACCATAATTTAAACATACCCTAAATATCTTTTACATGGCTTAGAAATAGGCTTTGAGGGGTTCGGTGTGCTAAAATAAACTTTTTGGTCATTCAGGGACTAAAAGCGTCAAAAAGTGCATAAGTTTGCATTTTCGCGCATATCTTACGTTCTGAATACATCCGGACATCCAAAACTTTATGTAATCATTAAAATATTTTATTTTAGTGATTTCCATGATAAAATTTCATTCGTCGCGTAATTTGGATCGTTTTTCGCATTCGTTCGTGTTTCGTCATAATTAACCGAACAACGCAACCGTACGACCAAACGAACCGACATCCGAGATATTTTTGAGCATGTTTCATGTTCCCTATACTTTAACTTCGTTTTAGAGCCTTTAAATGGGATTAACGGGGCTTAAACGTGTCAAAAATGCATCAAAAACCATGTTTTGCACATTCAGGGACCAAAATTGACATTCTGCCATAGTTATCTTAGGAGGGACCAAAATGAAAAATCTAAATTCCAGCTTGTTCCAGCTGTTCCCCTCATTTGCACATGGTTTTAATGAAACTAGGGGCTCCCATGGTTTCACAAAACCATGGGCACATGTGTACGGATGAGATCGAAGCTCGTTTTACGATGAACGATCTTAACGGTTGTGCAAAAACTATATAAACCCCACCCCCTTTGCTCTCAAACTCACATTTGATCTGATTTTCATTCTCTAAGTTGAAGTCTTGCACTTCATACTTGAGAATAAATTGGATCAAACCTCCTTGGACCTTTTGTAAGTCCTCTTTCGTTCTTTTATGCATTTTTAGTGTGAAAGTCAAACTTTGTTCGACTTTCTGTATTGACCAGTTTATGGTCAATACGAATTTCATTTGAACTTCATAACATGAGCGTAATCACGATGGTTTTAGTCTCTTATGACTATACCTATTGATTACCACGTTATCTAGGCATAGTGGCGAGTCGTAGTTTCGGCCAAAATGCGTATTCTTGCGTATTTTGTAACCAAACTACTTTTAGGTATCAAAACCGTTTGTTTTGATACCAAAACCTGTTTTCTAACTTCGTTAAACATGTTTTAACATGTTTAGCTCGTCACTTTAGGTTTAGTGATTATATAGAGTCGTAAGTCAAGCGGTCTAAACAACCGCTTAGACTTTCGAACTCGACCCGTTTGGTCGATCTTTAGGATCTGACCAAGCATGTTTAGTGACCATAGTTTTATAGGGAATAACCTTCTGAGGTTATACTTTATGGTCACTTAGGTTTAATTAGTTGTATGATAGGTAGTTTATATGCCTTAGGTAAACGACCAAAATGCCATTTTCATGCATAATTGGTAATTAAGCATATGTAACACAAACTTTTGTCACTTAATTGATTATGCAACATATTTAAACATGTTTAGGCATATAATACTTGTCATAGGACTAGTTAGACGTCTCGAACGCGCTTTGCGCGAACGACATGTTAAAGTAGCGTAAGCTACCTTAATGGGTCGCAATGGGTCGAAAGCACTTAGGTTAGGTTTCGATTAGAATGTAGGCTTTGTTAAACCATGTCATATGAGTTTCAATACTCATTTGGTTTACAAAACCTCATCCTATCCGATCTTCCGACTTAGGTCCGGTTTATTTATATAGTTATTAGGTTGCCGATTGATTCCGTGCTCCCTCTAGCTTTGCTTGGTTGTTGTTCAAGACTTCTAAGCATTCTCAGGTGAGTACATAGTTCCCCTATTTTACTGTTTTCAATTGTTTTGGGGTGATTCATATGTGCTAAATGTTTTCGAGTTTTTAACGATGGTTTCAAAAATAAATGATATGGTTTATACAAAATTATTAACGATTTTGATAAATTGAACAAACTTGTTGATTGTATATACATAACGAATAACATTCATTAGTTTTGGCCGAACCGACCAGTATTAGGTTATTGTACCATAGGATCTGACAAATCCCGTTATCAGGCTGCACCCATGGTTATGTGTGGGTTAGGTGGGTAACGACTGAATCTGTGATTGTTAATTTACCCTTTGGTGGTTTATTAATGCGAGAAGCGATAGGCGAGTTGTGAATGTTTGGATGTTATTAGCGAGACAATCAAAAGTAGTTTTTACAATTTAAAACGAGAATGATTTAAACGACTAAAGCGATTTTTAGCGAATTAAACGATTTGGGTAAACGATTGGTTTTTGGTTAGTGTTTAGATAACGGGACGGGTGTAATGTGATGAAAGCATGGTGGATACGCCGCTGGTACTTCCTATATATAAGTGTTTTCATCGTACTACATACCGTGGCGTTATTTATTTCACTTGGGTAAACGATTTTGAAACGATGTCACACAAACGAGGTTTTCGAAATGATATAAACCATACGAGTTTTATTAACGAGATTTATTAACGAGTTTTATTAACGAGTTTTATTAACGAATTTTATTAACGAGATTTATTAACAAGTTTTTACGAGATGTTTTACAATTTGATTTAATTAAATAAATGTTTTGGGTTAAGAATCATGGCTACGAGATTTTATAAATTATAACCAACTTGATTTGAGTTGGTTAATTATGTCGCAATACTATACTTTTCAAAACAAGGTTTTTAATTAAGTATTGCAACATGTAAACTAGCCATGAATCCGACACCCTCAAAAACCTATGTACTCACCAGCATTTCTTTGCTGACTTTGTTTTCACATATGTTTCAGGTGTTGTTGAATGATGTTGATTGCTAGGATGCATGCTCACATAGGACTGGACGAGGCCTTAGTGACTTAATAACATTGATAGACTATGTTTAACTTGTTTATTTAGATTTCCAGGTGATGTAAATATTTAATGTTTAATAAAACGAAACTTCAAATTTCCGTGTGTTTTGAAACAATGATTCTGTTACAACACTCCCCGACGATTCCGCCGCGATTTGTTGTTTTACGCGGTCGGGGTGTGACAGAAAAGTTGGTATCAGAGCCCATGGTTATAGGGAATTAGGTTATTAGTAATGCTTTGACCTAGTCTATAACCTTCCTAGGACCCTAACACAAGTTATCTTGTGTTTAGTTTTAAAACAATACCGTCACTTATCCTTAGGTGACAACCACAATAAGAATACGAAAATTCGAATCTGCTTTGAAAACCAATCATCTGTTCTAGGATGATTTATTGTAAGGTTTTGAACCCTTTAAGTTTTCAAAATCTCGTCAAAGTTTGGGTCTTATAATGTGAACACGTGCAAACTGGAAGGGTGAATGCCTGTACCCTGAGTTTTCTGTCCAAGGCTAGAGTGTTCGTACAAATCCGCAGTATCGGACCAGTCACTCTTACCTGGGAACTCTTGGGGTGAGTGTTCACTTATAGGCGAGCATGTCTTCAGCGATACATTAATATGACCCGTTTACTTTGATTAATCACCGTCTCATTTGTTTGCCTTAGGTAACAAACAAATGATCGCAATTTCTATGCGTTGTCGTTCTGTTTTAATTATCCGATAACATTTCACTTGTTTTCTCCTATGTCCTTCATTTCCTCTGGAATGTCTCTTCATCGCAACAACACTCAAATGTCCGAGCAAACTGCCAAATTTTCCCAGCGAATAGGCGAAGTAATCCTGAAGACTGTGGATTTAGGTGTCGCCATGTCTCGTCTCAATAATGAAGCCACCCAAGAAGCATCGAAAGAAGCAGAAGCAGAGCCTTCGAAAAAGTCAAAGAAGCGTAAAGCTTCAAAGGATCCCGCAGTTGTTGCACCAAAACAAACGGGACCTAGCCAAGTAGCAATACCACTAGCTAAGAAGCCATACAACGGAACTGCACCCTTGTGCAACCAATGTAGCCTTCATCATCATGCTAGTGTGAAGTGCCGCAGATGCCAAATTTGTGGACTTATAGGTCATACCGCAAGAGTTTGCCCAGCTGCAGCTGCACCAAATCAAGCTATCAACAATCCTGCTCAAGCTCGCTTTCCACCTGGATCGTGCTACAACTGTGGCAAGATGGGTCATTTCGTGAATAAATGCCCAAGACTTGCTAATGCAAATCTGACCCACGGATGAGCATTTGGCCGATTAGAAGAAGTTGCTGCTTTGAATAATCCGAATCTTATGTTTATGTTTCTAGTGTTTTCCTTTGAACTCGGAAACAATCGATTTTGTTTATAAATAAATCTTTATTTGCAATTCTGATGTACAAATATAGTTTCATGTGTGTATGGCATACCCCTACGATACCTACACCAAAGAACCGTATTTGTAGTTCTCTCATTCTTATGATCGCTCATGATTTCCTCGAAAATTCTAAGTGCTCGTTTCATTCTAAGAAACGAAGTGGCAATTTGATTAATCACTTTAATTCCTTGGTTAGATAACTAAGGATACCTTTCTTCAATCTCATATCATTTCATTCTGATTTTTCATAACAACATACATAGCATAAGTTTTTCAAAACGACCCTCATAATTTCAAAATATTTCATATAGTTTGAAAACGATTTTTAACACAGTATATTTACTTGATGTATCAAATGCATAATTTCAAAGGCTTTATCCATATTTTCAAAATCCTTATGCATAATTTCAAAAATTTACCTCGCATGATTTTAAAACATTTTATAAATATACTTACCTAATACGACTACTTTATGATTTCAAAAGTATTATGTAAGATTTCAACAACATTAAACATATTTTTGAAAAGAACCCCATGCATAATTTTTGAAAAGCATTCTGCTCATATTACCCAACCTTCAAATTCTGCTTCATATGTCGCCTAGGCATATCTAGCACCTCAACTTCATGAGCATTCTACCTCGTGTATCTACTTAAACACATCTAGTGCACGGTTTCGAAGCGTCTCCCGCTCTTCGAATTTCAAAATCCCTATAGGATCTTCTTATCTTCACAATTAGATCCTTAAGGATGATTATCGCCCAAATCGAAGCCCTGATTGGATTCCTTGTACACCTTAATACGTACATTACAATTCAATAAGGACAAACCGAATTCCTATTAAGATCTTCCTATCTTCATAGTTAGATTCTTGAAAATATTTAAAGTGCCAAATGAAATCCACGGATTGGATTCCTAGTATGCTTTAAATACCCGTGTCCAAAGATAACAAATTAAAGGTCAAGTTAAACGATTATGCGATTATGTGTTTATGTGTTCTCTTTTATTGTGTGATCCGATTTTCGTTATCCAAATCCTCGTAGAATCTTCCATATCTTCATAAGAGGGATTCATACTAGGATATTCAAAAGGTACTACCCTAAATCCTTAATGGGCTTCTATGTAATAATTAAGACCCTTGGATTATATAGTACCATTCCATGATTCAAAAAGAAACCCTTTGAGTGGTCTAGTTAAAAGATTGTTTCAGAATCTGGTTAAGAATGGCATGTGATGATATAGCTGAAAGGACCCTATGGTGGTCCAGTCACACTCATCACAGGCTCGTTCATTTGGTTTTCCCCTACACATTATCAAATGCACTGTGTGGACTATGCAAAGAATTACGTAATTATGGACGCGTACATAATTATGAAATTCAGTGCACAGGAACCCCAGTAAGATTTATCATGTGTAAGAACCGATAGTGACAACAATAACGAAACGTGAACAATGTAATGGAGGTACGGTGGACGCACCAATGGCGCTTCATATACTTGTATATAAGTGTCCCTCTTACATTGCAAGAATGATGTTATTTAAAGTTACTAGAAGTTCAGAACTCTAACCAGTGTTGTTTTATCTTTTCGACTTCATGTTTCAAGCTCTCACAAGTTTCCTCTAAATAAATTTCGGGATGAAATTTCCTGAAGTAGGGGAGACTGTGACAGTTGTGCCTCTGTGAACATCAAACAAATAACAAACCAATTAAATATTGTATTTCATACTTGGTATTTGTATAAATATGTGTATCTTTTGCACATATCAATTCTTGTTCGATTTCAAGCTTTAAATCGCTTTCTGGAAGGTTATACGCGCACTGATGCGCAAATATAACCAGTTTAATGCAACGAACACTCCAGAATAGTGAAATAGGCTTAACATACCTTAAATAACCTTTACATAACTTAGAAATAAGTTTTGGAGGGTTTGGTGTGGCGAAATCAAGTTTATTCGCTTACAGGGACTAATTTCGACAAACTGCGAAAGTATGCCGATTTGTACTGTAACGAACATTCCGGAACATGACCATAAGTTAAACATACCCTAAATATCCTTTAATTAGCTTAGAATTAGGCTTTGAGGGGTTCGGTGTGCTAAAATAAACTTTTTGGTCATTCAGGCACTAAAAGTGTCAAAAAGTGCATAAATTTGCATTTTCGCGCATATCTTACGTTCTGAATACATCCGGACATCCAAAACTTTATGTAATCATTAAAATATTTTATTTTAGTGATTTTCATGATAAAATTTCATTCGTCGCGTAATTTGGATCGTTTTTCGCATTTGTTCGTGTTTCGTCGTAATTAACTGAACAACGCAACCGTACGACCAAACGAACCGACATCCGAGATATTTTTGAGCATGTTTCATGTTCCCTATACTTTAACTTCATTTTAGATCCTTGAAATGGGATTAACGGGGCTTAAACGTGTCAAAAATGCATCAAAAACCATGTTTTGCACATTCAGGGACCAAAATTGACATTCTGCCATAGTTATCTTAGGAAGAGACCAAAATAAAAAATCTAAATTCCAGCTTGTTCCAGCTGTTCCCCTCATTTGCACATGATTTTAATGAAACTAGGGGCTCCCATGGTTTCACAAAACCATGGGCACATGTGTACGGATGAGATCGAAGCTCGTTTTACGATGAACGATCTTAACGGTTGTGCAAAAACTATATAAACCCCACCCCCTTTGCTCTCAAAC
Organism: Helianthus tuberosus; assembly: GCA_030545235.1. NCBI lineage: Eukaryota > Viridiplantae > Streptophyta > Magnoliopsida > Asterales > Asteraceae > Helianthus > Helianthus tuberosus. The sequence goes on along the minus strand of CM060448.1, from coordinate 195,125,708 downwards.
TCACATTTGATCTGATTTTCATTCTCTAAGTTGAAGTCTTGCACTTCATACCTGAGAATAAATTGGATCAAACCTCCTTGGACCTTTTGTAAGTCCTCTTTCGTTCTTTTATGCATTTTTAGCGTGGAAGTCAAACTTTGTTTGACTTTCTGTATTGACCAGTTTATGGTCAATACGAAGTTCGTTTGAACTTCATAACGTGAGCATAATCACGATGGTTTTAGTCTCTTATGACTATACCTACTGATTACCACGTTATCTAGGCATAGTGGCGAGTCGTAGTTTCGGCCAAAATGCGTATTGTTGCGTATTTTGTAACCAAACTACTTTTAGGTATCAAAACCGTTTGTTTTGATACCAAAACCTTTTTTCTAACTTCGTTAGACATGTTTTAACATGTTTAGCTCGTCACTTTAGGTTTAGTGCTTATATAGAGTCGTAAGTCAAGCGGTCTAAACAACCGCTTAGACTTTCGAACTCGACCTGTTTTGTCGATCATTAGGATCCGACCAAGCATGTTTAGTGACCATAGTTGTATAGGGAATAACCTTCCGAGGTTATACTTTATGGTCACTTAGGTTTAATTAGTTGTATGATAGGTAGTTTATATGCCTTAGGTAAATGACCAAAATGCCCTTTTCATGCATAATTGGTAATTAAGCATATGTAACACAAACTTTTGTCACTTAATTTATTATGCAACATATTTAAACATGTTTAGGCATATAACACTTGTCATAGGACTAGTTAGACGTCTCGAACGCGCTTTGCGCGAACGACACGTTAAAGTAGCGTAAGCTACCTTAATGGGTCGCAATGGGTCGAAAGCACTTAGGTTAGGTTTCGATTTAGAATGTAGGCTTTGTTAAACCATGTCATATGAGTTCCAATACTCATTTGGTTTACAAAACCTCATCCTATCCGATCTTCCGACTTAGGTCCGGTTTATTTATATAGTTATTAGGTTGCCGATTGATTCCGTGCTCCCTCTGGCTTTGCTTGATTGTTGTTCAAGACTTCTAAGCATTCTCAGGTGAGTACATAGTTCCCCTATTTTACTGTTTTCAATTGTTTTGGGGTGATTCATATGTGCTAAATGTTTTCGAGGTTTTAACGATGGTTTCAAAAATAAATGATATGGTTTATACAAAATTAATAACGATTTTGATAAATTGAACAAACTTGTTGGTTGTATATACATAACGAATAACATTCATTAGTTTTGGCTGAACCGACCAGTATTAGGTTATGGTACCATAGGATCTGACAAATCCCGTTATCAGACTACACCCATGGTTATGTGTGGGTTAGGTGGGTAACGACTGAATCTGTGATTGTTAATTTACCCTTTGGTGGTTTATTAATGCGAGAAGCGATAGGCGAGTTGCGAAGGTTTGGATGTTATTAGCGAGACAATCAAAAGTAGTTTTCACAATTTAAAGCGAGAATGATTTAAACGACTAAAGCTATTTTTAGCGAATTAAACGATTTGGGTAAACGATTGATTTTTGGTTAGTGTTTAGATAACGGGACGGGTGTAATGTGATGAAAGCATGGTGGATACGCCGTTGGTACTTCCTATATATAAGTGTTTTCATCGTACTACATACCGTGGCGTTATTTAGTTCACTTGGGTAAACGATTTTGAAACGATGTCACACAAACGAGGTTTTCGAAATGATATAAACCATAGGAGTTTTATTAACGAGATTTATTAACGAGTTTTATTAACGAATTTTATTAACGAGATTTATTAACGAGTTTTATTAACGAATTTTATTAACGAGATTTATTAACAAGTTTTTACGAGATGTTTTACAATTTGATTTAATTAAATAAATGTTTTGGGTTAAGAATCATGGCTACGAGATTTTATAAATTATAACCAACTTGATTTGAGTTGGTTAATTATGTCGCAATACTATACTTTTCAAAACAAGGTTTTTAATTAAGTATTGCAACATGTAAACTAGCCATGAATCTGACACCCTCAAAAACCTATGTACTCGCCAGCATTTCTTTGCTGACTTTGTTTTCACATATGTTTCAGGTGTTGTTGAATGATGTTGATTGCTAGGATGCATGCTCACATAGGACTGGACGAGGCCTTAGTGACTTAATAACAATGATAGACTATGTTTAACTTGTTTATTTAGATTTCCAGACGATGTAAATATTTAATGTTTAATAAAACGAAACTTCAAATTTCCGTGTGTTTTGAAACAACAATTCTGTTACAACACTCCCCGACGATTCCGCCGTGATTTTTTGTTTTACGCGGTCAGGGTGTGACAGAAACAACAATCTCTTGAGTATTTTATTTTGAAAAATCATTTTCACACTTGATGTTTTTGTTAAAATGTTGGTGCACTACATCTGTCGACTTCGTCTTGGATCGAGTCTTAGTTTTAGATTGTTAGATCAGGGCACATTTTACGAGAAAATAGGATAGCATATAGGTCTAAACTGACAGGTCCGCTTATATGGACATAGGAGGTCCGCTTATTTGTCAGGTTAGCTTATTTGTCAGGTTCGCTTATGTGTCACTAGGAGGTCCGCTTATGTATCAGGTCCGCTTATGTGTACATGTCCATATGTGGGAACCTACCTGGTTCGCTTATGTGTACATGTCCATATGTGGGAACCTACCAACACTATAAATACCACATAAGCGAACTCATTTGTTACTTTGTCAAATTCCATACCGAAGTGCTGCCGGTGTGAAGATCGAGCTATAATCATTGTCAAATCAATAAAACAGTAGATTAAGTGAAGAACAAGCTATTTCTACCTACGTTTCTTATTATTCCGCACCTGAAACATAGAAGAACGCCTCTGAACGACTCATTCGGGTCAAATCACGATCCTACATAAAATAGTTGTTTATAGTTTTTTGTGTAATGGCTGTTTTAGAGAGGAACATGATTTTTTGTTAAAATGGTTCTAAAAAGTGGTAAATGTTTATGTAATTTGTAGGTTTTTATTTTTGTGTTAAAAAGTTTGTGTTTGGTTTGGTTGCTTGTTTAGGGCTTTTGATCTCTGAACAGTAATTGTTTTTTGTTGGTTTGCTTGATTTACAGAAACAGACCCATAACATGTGTTAAGCCCCTGTTAGAATGATATATAACGTGTGTTGATTTACAGAAACAGACCCATAAAGATATTCAATTGACAAGCTGGATGTGTTGGGATTGAACCCTACCAGAGGAACAGATAATAAAAGCCAAAACCGGATCATAACAGTGGATTCACAATAAGCAGCTGTTTACATTAGGCTTTCCCCTTGAAAGTGATTATAACAACTGATAGCTCTCTATCCACTGTCCGTATACAACTGCTGATACCCTTTCAACTGCTGACAAAGCCCTGAAGAAGTAAAACACTGCTGGTTCTATCTACTGATGACAAAGCCCTGCTCACTCAAGGACTGATCAACCTTGATGAAAGCACTGATGAAAGAAGATAGCAGTAGTTTAGTATATTACTTGTCTTATGTAGAATCAGTGGTTAACATTAGCAATGTTTGTATAGGAACAGTTGTTACAGGTTGTTAGGTTGTTAGACGTCGCTTTCATGGTGACGTCAGTTGAGATGCCTCAGTGGTTTGGATTGTCTATAAATGGAGCAGTACCCTGTACTGTTACATTTGATCGTTTTGAGTGAGTTCTTCTCCTCAATTCAATCTTTTCATCTTGTGCAATCAACCATTGGAGTATCAGGCTGAGGGGGAGTTTAGTTTGTAAGCATGCTTGTAATCTTTTGATTTGCTTTGTAACTTTTCGACTGATGAAAAGCATTTGTTTATCAAAACTGTTTCTCTCTTTGATTGTGTTTACAAAATTTGTTGTTCATTTCCGCTGCACTTAAAATCTATTCATTTCTACTTGATTTATTCAAATTATACAAACAAGCACAATCATTAGAGTCTCTGATCCTAACAATTGGTATCAGAGCCTGGACAGTCAAATTCGATCTAACAGTCAATTTGACATAACAGTTCAGCTCAAAATTCATTGATACTAAGGTTGATTGCATTTTGTTGAAAAACAGAGTAACGAGTGATCACATTCAAATTTGCTACTCAAAAACTCTGTAAAACAACCAAGATGTCATAAGATGCACAAATTTCACACAACAAGTGATGTCATGCACAAGTCATCCATAGTTTTCAGATCTGAAAACATGTTTGTTAACTATGGTATGATCATTTCTTTTCAAAATTGATTTCAATTGTTGCTATGAAATTTGTGATGGTTTTATCGTGTTTTTAGCTAAAGTATGTACCTCAGGTCGACAAAACCTATGTTCATAAAAACCTTAGTGTTTTTGTTTACACATAATGAGGGAATTAAAACTTTAGTCATTTAGATCTTATGTATTGAAAAACAGGTTGAGGATCCTTCAAAAGGATCAAAAATCAATTATGTTAAGAATACAATAAGAAAATCAGCTGTCAAAATGTCCAGGTCATTGGTGATATGAAATTTGGCATAAGCATGTGCAGAAATGACCAAATTTCTTAAAAACGTTGCCGTAAAATGATTCTGAAGTCAAAGTATTCATCCCTTAGGACCTTCCAGTAAGTATTTGAAAACTTATCAATGGAAAGGGCAAAAAGGGAAGACGAAAAATCACAAAAACTCTGAAGTGTGTTTATCTCAAAACTTTTGAAGTCAAAAGAAAAGAGTATAAATATAAAACACTTAAGAGTCAAAAATTGGGGTAAAAATGGTCATCAAGCAACTGTGTGCATTCATTGGGTCAGGAAAGATCAGATAACAGTAGTATCTCCAGTGAATAAACTTAAAAGAGGACTAGACAAGCTTTCAGAATCATCACATGGTAACAAAATCTAAGAACAGGGTTTTCAAAAACTTATGTGTTCATGTGTCCTCATGTTTGAAATCAACTGACAAGAAAATGGAATCAAACAGTGGTCAAAATGTATTTACCATTTCATACCTCTGTTGCAAAACCACTGACCATTTTCATAAACTTGTGAATGATATGATTATGAGTTTTATTGGAAAATATACCAGATCCTTTTGGTGTTGTTTTCAGAAATTTCCTTTAATTATTTTTCTGGAAAAGGAATTTCTCAATAAAGCAGGATATATTATTCTTTATTTTTCTTTAAGAATAATATAGTTTGTACTTTTACTGGTTTTTGATTGTAAAAGTGTCAATCCCCTGTCAGGATATAGAACCTTTATTTTGTTGGTGATATTTTCCTCAAAGTGGATCAACAGGAAATGGTGTATGTGTCAAGATCAAGGTCATGTCAAACTCAAGTTTGATTTTAATTCAGATCAAAGGTTGATTGCTAACAGATTTTAAAACACTGGGATACTAAACCACTGTCAGAAATCTATAAAAGCTTATCCACTGTTGCACTAATAGTTGCTAATATACTATCATTTCAAATCCTTACCATTATTTTATTCCTAACCACTGTTTTGGGTCAAACATATGTTTCCTAAATGTTGTCCACTGCTGAAAGTCAACCCCTATTCCTTCATTTTCTTAGGCAAGCACTGATACTCAAAATCAGTGTCTTATCCACTGATATGCTATCCACTGATAGTACAAATCATCCACTGTTATCACATTATTACCGTTGTAACCACTGATGCCTGCTTCATCAGTGGCTCTCAAAACAACTGTCCTCCAAAAAGCATCTTTTCATCAGCGGTTGACACGTGATCAGTTTTTAGCCTTCAGATCTTTGTAACCGCTACCACATCAGCACTTATTTTTCCTAAATAAAACCCTCATCAAAACCCAAACAGGGTTTTACACTGTCGAATTGAATTCCAAAAATTCTCTTCTCAAAGCAGTTTCCAACCTTCATTTTCAAAGCATTCTTCATATTTCTTCATCAAAATGACGAAATCAAAATCAAAATCATCATCATCTTCCAAAGAGGTCGCTCAAACGGCCGAAGAACCCATTGAAATCCCGTACAAATCTCCGCACAACTATTTGGGTCTACTCACAAAACCCACAAACAACCAAACCTTCGATTCCATCATCGACATCTTATCTGCATCAAAGTACAAAACTTTGTTAATTGCAGATGCTCCCATTTATCAACAAACTCAAAGAGAGTTCTGGAGAAATGCTACCCTTGAAAAACAAGAAGACATCGTCATAGGCATCAACTCCTCTATACAGGGTAAAGCGATTCAAATTACTCCAAAATCAATTTCAGAAGTTTTTAAACTAGATGATCAGGAAGGTAAAACCTCTTTTTCTAAAACTGAGTTGAAAACTGATTTCTTGAAAAGAGGGTATGCAGAACAACCAAAAAGAGATACCTTACAAAAAGGTTATTTCCCTTCTGCACCTAGGTTTTTATTTCACACTCTTTTGATGTGTGTTTCAAATAAAACAACTGCATTTAACGAAATACCATTAAAAATCCAATGTCTGGGTTATGCTATTTTGAAAAATGAAAATTATAACTATTCCCAGGAGATTTTTAATGACCTGGCAAAAAATGTTGAAAGCAAATCATTTCTGCTCTTTCCAAGGTTTCTAAGCTACTATTTTATACAAAAAATTGGAAAGGAAAATGAAAATTTGCTCAAACAAGGTGCTTATTTTCAAATAAATGGTTTAACACCTGAAACATTTTCTAGAATGTTAACACCTTCAAAAACAAAAGCACAGGTTCCTGAGCAGAATTTAGCAGTTATCACTGCTCCTCGGGTATCAGCTGTTGAGCCCACTGCACCAGGTGATCATAGCAGCACAACCACTGCTTTGAAACCCACACCTGCCATCACCAAAAAGACCAAAAAGAAATCATCCAGAAAGCCCCCCAAACCCAAAACAAAGGCAACTCTGGAAGATGAGATCCCAGAGCAAATGCCAGTGACAACACAAATGTCACCACAAACCACTGCTGCTACTTCCTCACATCAGTTGGTAGAAAGATCTCCACCTTTGCCTCATACTCCTCCTGCATCCTCACAAAAGGATCAGGTTGTAAGCACAAGGACCCCACAATATGAAGCTCTGGATTCAATCAGATCCATCTTTCTCAGTCCTGATCCCAAGGACATGTCTCTTTCAACTCCCATACCCTCACCTATCATATTACCACAATCCATAATACCTTTGTTGCATGCAGTTGCTATAGCTCAGACACAAACCAGTTCCTCTCCATCACCTATCACTGAGAGTACACTCCAACAAGTGACTGGGTCTGATGCTTATACCTCTGCTATCCCAGCAACAACTGAGGAGGTTACACTGCAGGAGTTACAAAAAATTCCTGACAGTAGTTCAAGTGGAGCAGCAACTACAAGTGTTGGATCAACAGATCTACATTTGGACAGTTGTTTCATTAGTAAGACTCCCTTGAAGGCAATTTCTTCTATAGCACCTCTGGTAACCACCAGTGAGTTTTTTTTACTACTGGTAACATCAAAAGGTTATCAAGTGCTGAAGAAAGAAATCCCCAGTACCAAGAACAAGGGGCATCAATGGATGATTTTTGGGATTCAGTTCCTAAGTCACACATTGATACAACCACTGTTGGTGGGGAATCAGATGATCCCATTAACGTGGGTCCTGATTTAAAATATCAGGAATTGACGGGCAGAGTTGAAAAACTTGAAACATCAGTTGCTGAAATAAAGGATATGGTGCAGCAGTTGTTACACGCTCAAAAAGCACAATGTACTGCTGTTCCAGCTCAAGCAACTGTACAACCTGCACCTGCGGCAAATGAGCTATGGAATGTATTTCAACCCCTGCTTGAAAAACAAAAACAAATGGCTGATCAGCAGCATGCAACACATGTGAAAATGCTGACAAACATGGTGGAGTCAAGATTTAAAGATACTCAAGCAGACATCAAAGCTATCAAGGTTCATATCCAAAGCACCATTGGAAAATTTCCTTCTACTATCCTCTTCATGAATAACCCCCTTGCAGATAATGCCAAAAAGGGGGAGAAAATCAAGCAGTTGAAGAAGAAGGGAATTGAAGATGGTCTGTATGTTGAACCAGAACAAGAAAAACAGACATCTAAATCTTCCAAAGGCTCCAAACCTCAAACCACTGCTAGCCAAACAGCTGCCATCTCTTCAACACACACCACTTCATCACACATCACCACAACCACTGTCCTACCATCATCATCATTACCTCCTGCTATAAAGCAGAAGACAGCAGATGTTACAACATCTGTTGTAATGACAACAGTGGTTGAAACACCAGTTGTTTCAACAGCTGTTGGTCAGACACTTTCCACCTCTCAAACCACCACCACTGATCCACTCAAGACATCATCAGCCTCTCCTACAATAAAAAGGAGAAGGATCTTTATACCTGATGATTCTCCATCACCACCACCATCAAAAACAACTTCGCAACCGTCAACCCCTGCTCAAAAGCAGAAGACATCTACTAACACATCAGTAGTTGTAATGACAACAGAGGTTGAAACACCAGTTGTTTCAACAGCTGTTAGTCAATCATCCACCACTGTTCTCAACATCCCTACATCATAATCAAAACCTCCTTCTCCTACAAAGCTGTATACCAGAAAAAGAAAAATAACTCAGGCAGATGAAGACAAATATGATCCTAATGCTGCAAAATATCCACTGGAACTTGAAGCTGTAAAAAATGAGATGAGACAATTCTACACCAATGATGATCCTTCAACAAGAAGATTCCCCTCTCTCATAGGCTTTGTAGTCCTAGAAAATATGGATGAATATCTTAAGCTCAAAGCAAGGCAGGCTAAGATAAGAGCTAAAGTTGAATGTGAAGGTCAAAGTGACGAAGCCATTTCTGAAACATTGGAATTCTTGCTTACCAAAGTCAAGCTGATGGAAGACTATGCACAAGATCTGAACAAAGAAAAGGCAGATCAACGAAAAGAAATAAGAAAAGAATATCTCTCATACATAATGAAGGAGAAATTCTATCCAGCTGAAGAAAAACAATTTGAAGAATGGCCAATAGTTGCTTTAAAGCATGAGGCAAACAGAATTGAAAAGATTAAAAATGATCCAAAAAGGAAGAAGACAGCTCCAAATTGGAACAAATACAAAAAGCTCATTGCTGACCTAACATCTGAATATAAAAGAAAGAAGGAGGAGCTGATAGATGCTAGGGTGGATACTGCTGAAGCCATAGCAAAATGGACAAAGCAGTATACCGACGAAGCTTATGAAAGGCTGAAGAAAAGGAGGATAACAGTCCCAGACACTTCCAAAAGGCCTGACTACAAAAAGCTAGAACAGCAGCTTGACGCTCTTAAAACACTGATCACATCAACAGTTAACCCGAGCCTTGTGATAAACCAAGAGAAAGGAAAACTGTTGACCAGTGAAGAATAAAAAGAAAAGGAAGCTGAGTACTTCACAGATGCCATCAAGAAAATGGATCTAAAAGAAGATAGCTCAGTGAAACTTCAAAACCTTTTTAAAAAGGTATTAACCAAACCTGCATCACCAAACACTTCAACAGACATGACAGACATTGAGAGGCAAGAGCTGATTGAAAGAGAAATTGCAGATGATATAGCTGCAACAAATGATGTCATCGAAATGGCCTTCAAACAAATGTCTGAAAGTTTACAACTTTTCACAAGGCCAACATCTCCAAACTCATCACTGAATAAATCTCTCCCAAGAAACCCATTGGGTTTAAAAGTACTAAAGTGGATGTCTGACCAAAAGACCCACGTATTGACTCTAGTTAGATCCAATGGCGAAGTGAAGTATATATCAAGGAAAGAAGCACTAGGTCTTGGTGTTGAAGATTTGCAGGATCTCCTTGAACTTTCACTATGCATGGATGAGGATGACTCAAGTTCCAAGGACTTTGAAGTAGAATTTAAAAGGCAAGTTAAGGAGCTTCTGATGAGAAATAAAAATCTAGAATAATGAAGGGTTTTGGCATTATCTGTTCCAGGGGGAGATTATTGGGATTGAACCCTACTAGAGGAACATATAATAAAAGCCAAAACTGGATCATAACAGTGGATTCACAATAAGCAGCTGTTTACATTAGGCTTTCCCCTTGAAAGTGTTTATAACAACTGATAGCTCTCTATCCACTGTCCGTATACAACTGTTGATACCCTTTCAACTGCTGACAAAGCCTTGAAGAAGTAAAACACTGCTGGTTCTATCTACTGATGACAAAGCCCTGCTCACTCAAGGACTGATCAACCTTGATGAAAGCACTGATGAAAGAAGATAGCAGTAGTTTAGTATATTACTTGTCTTATGTAGAATCAGTGGTTAACATTAGCAATGTTTGTATAGGAACAGTTGTTACAGGTTGTTAGGCTGTTAGACGTCGCTTTCATGGTGACGTCAGTTGAGATGCCTCAGTGGTTTGGATTGTCTATAAATGGAGCAGTACCCTGCACTGTTACATTTAATCGTTTTGAGTGAGTTCTTCTCCTCAATTCAATCCTTTCATCTTGTGCAATCAACCATTGGAGTATCAAGCTGAGGGGGAGTTTAGTTTGTAAGCATGCTTGTAATCTTTTGATTTGCTTTGTAACTTTTCGACTGATGAAAAGCATTTGTTTATCAAAACTGTTTCTTTCTTTGATTGTATTTACAAAGTTTGTTGTTCATTTTCGCTGCACTTAAAATATATTCATTTCTACTTGATTTATTCAAATTATACAAACAAGCACAATCATTAGAGCCTACGATCCTAACAGGATGGATGTAGGCGACGTTAATACGGGGACATGTGTTAAAAAAATATATTCAATAAGTCACATTTTTTGGGAAGGAACTCTTCGTTCATTTATAACATGTGTTAGTGGTAATGATGTAACAGAACACCTTCATGTAACCTGACATGTGTTCATGTATAACATGTGTTAAGCCCCTGTTAGAATGATATATAACATGTGTTAACCTTTGTTAATTTAAAAAAAAAGAAAAAAAAAGTAATATCTATTTTATTTTTGTTGATGTTTAAAATATCCGATAATGTGGAAACCGAGCGTAACACTTGTACAAGTTAGTATGTAACGTGTAATATTAAACGAGCCATTTATGGTAACACATGTACCGGTAATTTTGGAATATATAATATGAAACGGGTCATTTGTTGTGTACATTTTGGAATATATAACATGTGTTAAGCCTCTGTTATAATCTTTTTGTAACCTGACATGTATTCTTGTATAAGCTCACTTACAAAACACCATGATGTGTATATACTGATCTAACATGTGTTACAATTTGTCTGTTTGGAACATGTAGTTGCTTAACATGTTATAAGGGTGAAAACAGTCGACGGAGGCGATGGGTTTAATGGTGAGCTTAGTTAATATCGTAATCTTGTTGTAACCCGACTTGTATACATATGATAACATGTGTTAAGCATCCATCGTAATCTATGATGTGCATATACTGATCCTAACACTATGATGTGCATATACTGTTGTAACATGTGTTACACTTCGGGGTAAGAAGTGTTACATTGTTGAATGTAGGGCATGATCTACTTTGTCTTATATGTTGTAACATGTGTTACACTTCGGGGTAATATATCTTGCATACAGGGTGATATTCAATAGCTCATACGTTTAATAGTAGTTTATTATTTTTCATTAAATATATTACATATATAACAACCATTGTTACATATGTAACGACCATTGTTACATATGTAACGTTGCCATGTTAACGTATGTAACACATGTGTACCAAAGGAATGAAGTGACCAACATTTACAAATGTTAATCAAAACAAAAGTCACTTGTCATCATGGGTTGTTAGTAATTGCACGCATTACAATCATACTTAAAGGTACCAAAAATGTTTATACAAACTTAAATATATAAAGATGATCCAAAAACTATCATAAAGGTTAAAAAAATCTAGCTACGCTTTGCGTCTTGATAACCATCTTTATTTTGAACATAGACATCCATTCACCTATGAACAAAACAAGTACATCAGTGTTAAGGCCCTAAAGTTAAACTTATTAACACAAATGTAACTACATGTACATCAGTGTTAAGGCCCTAAAGTTAAACTTACAAAAAGATTATAACAGAGGCTTAACACATGTTATATATTCCAAAATGTGCACAACAAATGACCCGTTTCATATTATATATTCCAAAATTACCGGTACATGTGTTACCATAAATGGCTCGTTTAATATTACACGTTACATACTAACTTGTACATGTAATAATTGTACAAGTATTACGCTCGGTATCCACATTATCGGATATTTTAAACATCAATAAAAATAAAATAGATATTACTTGTTTTTTTTAATTAACAAAGGTTAACACACGTTATATATCATTCTATCAGGGGCTTAACACATGTTATACATGAACACATGTCAGGTTACATCATGGTGTTCTGTTACAGCATGAACCACTAACACATGTTAAAAACGAACGAAGAGTTCTTTCCCAAAATATTTGACTTATTCAATGTCCCCGCATTAACGTCGCCTACATCCATCCAGCTTGTCAATTGAATATCTTTATGGATCTGTTTCTGTAAATCAACACACGTTATATATCATTCTAACAGGTGCTTGACACATGTTATGGGTCTGTTTCTGTAAATCAAACAACCCAACAAAAAAACCACTTACTGTTCAGATCAAAAGCCCAAACCAGCAACCAAACCAACAAAAAAAACAATTATTGTTAAGATCAAAATCCCCAAACAAGCAACCAAACCAACAAAAAAACCCGTTCAAAATCTCATCCTAAAGTTTTCAATTTATTTAAAATACATGAACATTAACCATTACTAGAACACTTTCAGCCCATAAAAACATATTAACAGCCATTTCAACAAAAAATCAAGTGTGAAATGATATTTCAAGAACACTTACCAGATATAGAACCGTCCGATGAACACGAAGAAGATCTTCAAACCTTCTTCTCTCACACACACTTGTGCGTGTGTCTTTGTGATAAAGATTGTTGTTTCTCTATCTAAAACATCAAATTTCTCTCTCTAAAAACATTCATCGTGCCATCGTTCTCTCTCTAAAACAACTTCAAACTTTTTCTCTCTCACACACTTGTATGTGTGTTCTTGGTGTTATAGATGAACATGATGAAGATTGTTGTTTCTCTCTCTAAAACAACAAATTCCTCTCTCTAAAAACCTTCATCCTGCCGTCTTTCTGTCTCTAAAACAACAATCTTCAAACATTTTCTCTTTCACACGATGTAGATCTGAACTTGAAGATCAAAACTTGTGTTTGGTGTTCATCATGATCTTGATTGAAGACAGAGGAGAGAAGAGAGAGAGAGAGATAACATGTGTGTGTAAGAGAAATAAAGTTGATGTGTGTGAGAGAAAAGTCAGATTTTCAATACCTTAAATGCCCTTCTCCTTTACTTGTGTATAATTTATGGTTTTATTTAAATGTAAAAGACACTAAAAAAAAGCTCAACCATTGATCTACTTGGATGAAACAAAATCAATGGATGAGGTTGGGTTTCCAAGGTTTTCTCAAAAAGATGGGGTTTTCCATATAACCCAACCCTATATATATGAAAAGAGTAAAAGTCGCAATGTTTGACGTTTTTGATCAATTGTTTGTATGGTTGTTTGCATTAAATTTTATTCTGTGATATTAATACCTGATAAATGTTTATAATCCAGATGGACAACAAAGTAAATCTGGAAAACCAGAATAACGATAATAATGGAAATCAAGTAGATAACAGTGCCATCCAACATATAGTAGCACAAGGAATTATAGATGCTATGCCATATATTATCAAGTCTGTTAAAGAAGCAGAAAATAATAAAAGTGAAAGTAAACGACCACCTAGTGAACCCAGTCACAGCGTGAATAATGGACCGCTACTCCAATTACCAATTCCGAAAAGAAGAAGAACCATGTCATATGGTTGTTCTTACAAAGAATTATGGTCTTGCAAACCAATAGAATTCTTTGTTAATGAAGGAGCCATTGCAGCTTTACGTTGGATAGAAAAGACAGAGGCAGTCTTAAAAATAAGCAAATGTGCAGATGAAGATAAGATTATGTTTGCTTCTTTTTAAGAATGTAGCCTTAGAATGGTGGAATACTATTCTCCAATCTAGAGGAAGTGATAAAATTTATAATATTGACTGGACTGATTTTAAAGGCATAGTTGAAAGGAAATTTTATCCTCCTCATGAAAAAGAACAAATTGCTAATAAGTTCTTAAATCTTAAAATGACTGGAATAGACTGCAAGTGTTACACTACCATATTCTTCGAATATGCTAGGATAGTGCCAACCTTAGCTTCACCAGAACCAGTACTAATCTCCCGTTACATCTGGGGATTAATTAGTGAAATCAGACATGTAGTCAAAGCAGCTAGACCACAAACCATAGAAGAAGCAGTAGAATTAGCCAATACCTTGACTGATGAATTGGTACGTACTCAAGAAGAAAACTAGAGAAAGAACCTAGCCCAAAGACTTACCCAAGAATTTCGTTATGGAAATAAGTACCGTGGGAAAAGTACATGTTCTACTTCTGCACCTTACTGTAAGTACTGCAAGAAAAAACATTCAGGAAGATGCTCAATATACTGCAACTTCTGCAAAATATCTGGACACAAGAAAGAAGACTGTAGGAAGAAACCCAGCAATAAGCTATGCCTCAACTGTGGAGAAACAGGACATATCAAACCGAACTGCCCGAAACCAGCTCTAGCACAAACAGCAAAACTACCAAGAATGCTCGGGCATTTGATCTGACAGCTGAAGAAGCCAAGATGATTCCGGATGTGATTGCCGGTACGTTTTTAGTTAATGATATTTTTGTTAAAGTATTATTTGACTCTAGTGCAAACCAAAGTTTTATTAATACTTCATTCTGCAAACATCTCAATCAACCATTAACTAAACTTCAACAAGAATGTCTGGTAGAAACGGCGAATGGAGAATCCATTAAGATTACTGAAATCTTGGATGGAGCAAGAATAGAAATTTTAAACCATAATTTTATTGCTAACCTTTATCCAATGAATCTGGCTGGATTTGATATTGTATTAGGAATGGACTAGTTAGTAGCCAATCACGCCAGCATTCTATGTGATCAAAAGTCAGTATAAGTAAATTCACCAAAGGGTGAAAATATCACAATTAAAGGAGACAAGCCAACCAGATCCACAAAATTCATCTCTGTGATGAAAACAGCCAGCTATGCAAGGAAAGGATCACTAGTGTATATGATTTCCATAATCATTAACACTAAAGGAAAAGAATTAAAAGATATTCCCGTAGTATCTAAATTCTCAGATGTTTTTCCAGAAGAGTTACCTGGATTACCGCCAGATAGAGATGTTGAATTCAGAATTCACCTAATACCAGGGACAACACCGATTGCCAAGGCACCTTACCGTTTAGCACCAGCCGAGATGCAAGAACTGAAGAAACAGTTGGACGAACTTCTGGAGAAGAATTTCATACAGCCTAGTTCATTGCCATGGGGAGCGCCAATCTTGTTTGTCAAGAAGTAGGATGGATCAATGCCTATGTGCATTGATTACCGAGAATTGAACAAGGTTACGAGTAAAAATCGGTACCCACTACCGAGAATCGATGATCTGTTCGATCAATTGCAAGGAGCTCGATTCTTTTCTAAGATTGATTTACGCTCAGGATATCATCAATTGAAAGTACAGGAAGAGGACATTCCTAAAACTGCTTTCAGAACAAGGTACGGTCATTATGAATTTACAGTCATGCCATTTGGTTTAACCAATGCCCCAGCTGCATTTATGGACATGATGAAAAGAATATGTAAACCATATCTGGATAAATTCATAATTGTCTTTATAGATGATATTCTTATTTACTCTAAGAGTAAAGAGGATCATGCAGAGCATTTGTTTATACTTTTAAATTTGCTGCGAAAAGAAAAGCTTTACGCTAAATTTTCAAAATGCGAATTTTGGTTAAGGGAAGTGCAATTCCTTGGACACCTGGTTAATCATGAAGGAATTCATGTAGATCCCACAAAAATCGAGGCAATTACTAAGTGGAAAGTCCCTGAATCACCAACGGAGGTGAGAAGTTTTCTTGGACTGGTAGGTTATTATAGACGTTTTATTCAAGATTTTTCTAGATTAGCCATTCCCTTAACGAAATTGACCTGCAAATCCATTAAGTTTGAATGGGGACCAAAACAGCAGGAAGCTTTTAGGATTTTAAAGCAAAATTTAACCAACGCACCCATACTAACGTTACCAGAAGGAACTGAAGACTTGGTAGTCTATTGTGACGCTTCTAAGTTAGGTTATGGATGTGTGTTAATGCAGCGTCAAAAGATTATAGCTTATGCCTCTAGACAACTTAAGAATCATGAAGAGAATTATGCAACCCATGATCTAGAGTTAGGAGCTATAATTTTTGCCCTTAAAATTTGGAGACACTATCTTTACGGTAGTAAGTTTTGTTTTCACCGATCATAAGAGTCTAAGATATGTTTTTGGGCAAAAGGAGTTAAATATGAGACAGAGACGCTGGATGGAGATTCTTAGTGATTATGATTGTGATATCTAGTATCATGCAGGAAAAGCTAATGTAGTAGCTAATGCTTTAAGTCGAAAGTATCATGAAAAGCCAAGACGAGTAAGTTCTCTCAAGTTAAATCTTCAGATAGATTTAAACGAGCAAATTAGAGAAATACAAGAAACAGTAATCAAGTACGATACTGAAAAATTAAAAGGAATGATTAAGGAATTAGAACAAGGAACATATGGAATTTGGAGATTCCATAAGAAAAGAATCTGGATACCCAAACAAGGCAACCTACGCCACCGAATTTTAGAAGAAGCCCATAAATCTAAGTATACGATACATCCTGGTAATGATAAAATGTATCAAGACTTAAGAAAAATTTCTGGTGGATAGGAATGAAAAGGGATATAGCAACTGATGTGTGTAAAATGCAACATATAAATTACATCAAATGAGGCATAAAACTAACCCCTTTTTAGTACTAATGTTGGAAAAAGTGTGCTTTTGTCTTCCTTTTGTATTTTCAGGGATAAATGAGCTTAAATGAACAAAAGAAGCAAAAATGCAGCCAAATCTAACAATAATACAAGAAAAGGACTAAACGTGGCATGCCCAACCCCTCGACAGCATCTTCCCAAGAAAAAACAAGAGATCAGAGGGTTGAACACGCCCCGTGCTCATTGAACACGGGGGCGTGCCCAAGTGTTTGCAGAAAAGACAAAGTTGTAGAAGCTTCTATTTCCCAACACGGGGGCGTGCCCAGCGGACACGGGGCCGTGGTCAACGTTAAGATTCGTAGAATCCAAGCAAATCTTGATAGTACAAATATGCTTCTGCACACGGGGTCGTGCCCAGCGGACACGGGGGCGTGGTCAACTAATGCAGACAAACTGCAATTAATGAAGAAAGAGAAAGTTGGTGGACACGGGGCCGTGCCCAATGGACAAGGGGCCGTGTCCGGGCTTCTG
Organism: Helianthus tuberosus; assembly: GCA_030545235.1. Taxonomy (NCBI): domain Eukaryota; kingdom Viridiplantae; phylum Streptophyta; class Magnoliopsida; order Asterales; family Asteraceae; genus Helianthus; species Helianthus tuberosus. The sequence goes on along the minus strand of CM060448.1, from coordinate 195,108,237 downwards.
TGCAGGCTATAAATAGAGGTGCTTGGTTCACTTCAAAGCCATCCCTTGGCAAACCACCTCTCTCACACTTCACCCACCCACCACCACCATCACAACCCACATCCACCACCATCATCCATCATAGAGTGTGTGTAGTAGTCTCGGGATCCAAGATTGATAGTAAGAGTTCTTGACAATCAAAGGCCATGTTTGCCTAAGTCTCTTACATCACTTGGTGAAGACAAGCATTTAGTGTAATACTAGGCCCGAGGAGTACCCATGACAAGTATGCATGGATCTTCTAGAAACAGTGAACCAGATAGACCGCTTCAACAACATTATCACCGGCCCACTACGAGCTGCCCTTTGCACTCGGCTTCACTTCGTGCATGAATACAACATGGAATTCTACAGCACGTTCGCCTTCAAGACAAGAGCTGATCTGTTTGACAATGATGGGGTAGAGTTCCGTTGTGGAGGGACCGTATACTCGATCTCAATCGCACAATTTGGGGCAATAGTTGGATTGTACGCGGATGAGGATGCTGGAGATGAAGAGACACCGGCGGTCTCCGTGAGATTCCAGAAAATCAACGCCAAGCTGCTTGGGCTCAAATCGGGGAAGGCAACTATAACCCGAGCCGAACTAAGAGCACACAGTTGAGAGACCCTCTTTACCGCTACATCCACAGGGTCCTCACCTACTCTCTTAGCCAAAGACACGATAGCAGCGGTGTTGTAGGGTTACGGGATCTGCTAGTCCTCCATTGCATCCACAACCGTGTCAACCTTGATGTTCCATACCTGCTACTCCGTAACATGCACTGGAACCAACTTGCTACTCCCCCGACTCCTATCTTCTTTGGAGGGTGGATTTACCGCCTTTTCAAACACTTTGTTGCTAGGATGCCAAGGTCTTTTCAAAAGAGCCCATGGTCGGGAAGAGTGGACATGGTCACTTGCCGCTCCATGAACTTGATTTATGAAGCAGATGACTGGACGATCAGATTTCAAACGGTTCAAGGGCATGCATGGAACCCTCAAGAAGCTCTAGTCCTACACGCTCCACACATCCCTCCTCCTCCCCAGTACCACTACTAGCACCATGGTGATCCGTGTCAATCCTCCTCACAAGGAGGTGGTTTTCCTAACTTTCAAAGCTTACATGATTTATTGCAGGAAAACCTTATGTGCACCAGGAACACCTACAACATGGCCAGCAACATATACGCCCGGGTCGGAGTGATAGAGAGGAACATCTCCGACATGCAGGATGACATTGGAAACATCTGGGAGTATATGGCAGACCACGGAGTAGGTGATGATGATGAAGACGAGGACATGGATTGAGCGGGAGGAGTTGGAGGTAGCATCACACGGTTGGAGGTCTCACAGGTTAACCCCTTATCTCATGAACAATTTCATGGCCTGCGTGCCATTTGTTGAACAATTTACTTTCCTTAACACTTTTTAATTTCTGCATTTCTTTTGTTTTTTTAACTTGTGGTGTGGATGATTAAACTCTGGTAATTTAGGATGTTTGTTATTGTTTGGTGTGGTATTTATTAGTAAAACAGGTACCTACGAGGCTTTAAGCACTAGATACTAGTGCTAATAAAGCCGGGGAAGCAAAACCAAAGGCAGAAAACTGTTTTAAATGATTACAGTTTGTCCACACGGGGTTGTGCCCAGCCGACACGCCCCCGTGCCCACCGCCCAGACCTGCTGTTTGTTTAATTCTGCAGATTGGTGTTTAACTTGTGCCAACACGGGGTCGTGCCCAGCCGACACGCCCCCGTGTCCACCTTCTGTAAGTCATCGTTACTGGCAATCTGACCACGGGGCCGTGTCCAGACGCCCAGTAACATAAAAATTTTGTTTTTAACACACCTTTTACACATTCAATCAACCTAAAAACTTATTTTTGGGACACATTGAGGACAATGTGTAATTTAAGTGTGGGGGGATGCTAAAACCTTGAATTTTGCAAGTCCTAACTACAAGCCTTACACAAAACTCTATTGGAACCGCTAAACACCCCAAATTTTTTCAAAAACTTTTCGTTTAATTTGGGAATAACAAGTTCTAAAAAGGTTATATTTTTTACAAATTTACAACCGATAGCGTCGTGATAAAAAGAACCAACATAAGAATATTATGAAACAGCATGACAAATCTAGTTAAAATTTGATTATATATACTTGATCACATAAAAACCCATTCCCACAAAAAGTGAGTTTTGAGCCTTTATTGAGCATACAAATACACATCTTTAAACTAAATGTTCATTTTTCGTTTCTTATGTGAATAGCCGCTTGGTTTCTTACGACTCTAGAACTTGCCATAACGATACATTCCCGGTCCTTAGCAACTTAAACCCAAGTAAGTAAATGATAGAGGCATTAGGACTAACCCCTTTTTCTTTCAACACCATTATTTTTCTTTTTTTTACCACCTACCCAAAATCCCCCTAGTTAACCCATTTGAGCCTAAACCTTTTCATTTCTAAACCCACAAAATAAACACCCTTTACCCACCAAAACCCTTTTTCATTTTAAACCCTTTATTTTAGTAAAAAGCTCGGTTTTTCATGTGACGTTTCTTATCGATTTTTTTTATGAAGTCAAGTAATAAACAAGCAAGTTCATAGAAAGGAACTTTATTTGAAAAATGCTTCATTAGAATAAAAAGTCACAAAAATAATTTTTTTACGAAAACCGACGCTTTTTACGCCTTTCGCCCTTTTCTACTAACCACTAACCCAAAACCACCTACCTTTAACCCAAGCCTAACCCTTTCCCAAAGTCCTCTTGATATTTACAAAGGTGTATAGTTAAAAATGAGGAGGATTGATTGCTTGGCAAGCATATGGTAGAAGTAAGTTCCATACCGGTCCCGAGTGTTTCACAAAAATACATCTTCGGCCGAGTGTTGAGTGATCTCCCGTGAGGTATGTGAACTTGTATATAAATGGAATTTTAAAAAAGGCATGTTATGCCTAAATAAGTAATTTCTCTTATGTAATGTTCTAAATAAATCATAACGAATAGGATTGTAAATAAAACATAAAAATTAAACCTAATAAAGATCTTGGAATCCCGAAACTCAAGACAAGCCCAAAACCTTCTCTTCTACCCATTCCATTTGGGTGTGTAAGCCACATTGTAAAGAGTTTTGCTTGAGGACAAGCAAAGATTCAAGTGTGGGGGTATTTGATGTGTGTAAAATGCAACATATAAATTACATCAAATGAGGCATAAAACTAACCCTTTTTTAGTACTAATGTTGGAAAAAGTGTGATTTTGTCTTCCTTTTGTAATTTCAGGGATAAATGAGCTTAAATGAACAAAAGAAGCAAAAATACAACCAAATCTAACAATAATACAAGAAAAGGAATAAATGTGGCATGCCCGACCCCTCGACAGCATCTTCCCAAGCAAAAACAAGAGATCAGAGGGCTGAACACGCCCCGTGCTCATTGAACACGGGGGCGTGCCCAAGTGTCTGCAGAAAAGACAAAGTTGTAGAAGCTTCTATTTCCCAACACGGGGGCGTGCCCAGCGGACACGGGGCCGTGGTCAACGCTAAGATTCGCAGAATCCAAGCAAATCTTGATAGTACAGATATGCTTCTGCACACGGGGCCGTGCCCAGCGGACACGGGGGCGTGGTCAACTAATGCAGACAAACTGCAATTAATGAAGAAAGAGAAAGTTGGTGGACACGTGGCCGTGTCCGGGCTTCTGTGCAGGCTATAAATAGAGGTGCTTGGTCACTTCAAAGGCATCCCTTGGCAAACCACCTCTCTCACACTTCACCCACCCACCACCACCATCACAACCCACATCCACCACCATATCCATCATCCATCATCCATCATAGAGTTTGTGTAGTAGTCTCGGGATCCAAGATTGATAGTAAGAGTTCTTGACAATCAAAGGTCATGTTCGCCTAAGTCTCTTACATCACTTGGTGAAGACAAGCATTTAGTGTAATACTTTTTATTTTTAATATTTTCGCACTTTTTATTTAGTTTTGTATTAATGACTTTAATAACTAGTTTCTTATGTTGAAGGTGAAACTTCCTTATCATTTGTCCGTGGTGTCTTGGCGTTGTTTTACTGTCTATATAAAATAAAAGAATTACACCATTCATATCTCTACGGTCTATATAGAGATATGTTGGCTACCTGGTCGGGGGTTAAGGGAATGGTTTGGTAAGGTTCTTGCCTTGTTCAGTGTATAGATCCTGCAAGGACCTGGGTCAAGCTTAGTAGGACATCCCTCAATACCCACTGGTATTGGATGGCGGGGGTGCGAATTTCTTGATCCCCTCATATGTAAACTACTATTAATACATTAACCCGGCAATTAGGATTGTATCCTTGCTGACTCAAACTACTTAGCCGAGGGTAACGTCACCTTCAAAAGAGGGGCCTACCACATTACGCATTAATAACTTAATTAATTATCTTTCAATAATACAACCCTTTAGGATTGTATCCTTGCAGACTCAAACTACTGGGTTGAGGGTAACGTCACCTTCAAAAGAGGGGCCTACTACTATAGCTAAGATAATCTCTTAAAAAGTGCAAAAGTGCGGAAATAATCAAAGGTTACACTAAAGGCGAGTCAGATCCAAGTGATTCATCTTGTCTATCTGTTTTTTTTATCTTTATTTTTATTTTCAGCATTTTTAGTTTTTATTTTCATTTTTAAACATTTTTCTAAAATTTTGATTTGATTAGACGTTGAGGATAAACCGGTACTAAAAGCTCTTGTGTCCTTGGACGACCTCGGTATCTTACCAACGCTATACTACGCTCACGATGGGTGCACTTGCCCATATGTGTGTTTAGTGTTAGTAAAATATCGTGTTTTATAAATTTAAAACTTGACTAAAGTGTTAAAAAGGGCTTAAAATATACATAAAAAGATATAACACTACACACGCATTAGCAACCTATGTTGCTAAGTGTCTAACCTGTTCACAGGTTAAAGCTGAACATCAGAAACCCTCAGGTTTATTGCAGCAATTAGAAATGCCAATATGGAAATGGGAATTGATAACAATGGACTTTGTTACTAAATTACCCAAGACACGAAAAGGTAATGATGCAATCTGGGTGATTGTAGATAGATTAACCACATCTGCTCATTTCTTACCTATAAAGGAAACTTTCATTATGGAACAATTAGCCAAGTTTTATGTAAATGAAATAGTTTCATTACACGAAATTCCTTTATCTATTGTTTTTGATAGAGATAGCCGTTTTACTTCTCATTTTTGGACTAGTTTCCAGAAAGCAATGGGAACCAAGTTAAACCTAAGCACATCCTATCATCCTCAAACGGACGGACAAAGTGAAAGGACAATTCAAACAATGGAGGATATGCTTAAAGCTTGTGTAATTGATTTCGAAGGAAATTGGGACGATCGTTTACCACTAATAGAATTTTCCTACAATAACAGCTATCATACCAGTATCAATGTTGCACCATTCGAAACACTCTATGGACGAAAGTGCCGAACTCCAGTCTGTTGGGCAGAAATGATAGACGGTTTTAAAAAGGTTAAAAAACAAATGTTTTTAAAAACGACATTTATAAGAAAAACAAATTGTTAAAGAAATATGTATTTATTTGTATATTTAAAACGTATTTTGTTAAATAATCGTGAAATAAAGAAATAAAAAATTAAGTAATTTATAACAACTCTCCCAGAACCATTAAAATACTCCTACGCATCTTAAAATATACTCTGTATACGAAAAAACAAGCCTAAAATACCCTTTTATATTAATAAAAATCAATTAAAAAAAATTAAGGCTCTGCCTGACTCAGTCGTTGGAGTTCTGTCTCGGGGGTATGGCTAATGTAAATTGGGTTATCTTACTAACACGTGTGCATTGTTTATTTTTAATAGATTATAACCAGGAAGTCACCAGAAAGCAGTAGTATTATCTAAAACAGCAATGTAAGTACATCTATTTTTACAAACCTTTTTATACAAACCTCAATTGTTTTAAATTATAATAACAGTGATTGAGTCTATGTATTCTACAATTATTATTGGTATGTTGGGGTTTTGTATACATTACTTGTTACTATACTGTGAATAGTAACATGACCACAAGTCTGGATTGACAGTACCGTGGGTGGTAATTGGGTAGATATAATGTCACACCCCCAAATTCCACAAGCGGAGTATCACCGCAGGAGGCGCGACTGACCAGGATCAAGTCACCAATCATATTGAACAATAAAATAAAGTAAATAAAAGTCCAACCACACAATATAATTGGTGTTTAAAAACAGTTTAACAAGTCTAAGTAATCAGCGGAAGCAAGTAGTTCAAAACCCAAATCATAATTTAAAAGTGTTTAAGTTCATCATGTACACTCAATGTCCATGCTCCACAACGACACCTCCCATGCAAGCTCCTGCTAAGTACCTATCGACCTGCAAGGCATGAAACAACGAGTCAACAACAAAGTTGAGCGAGTTCACAGTTGGTTGTCCAGTTTAAAGTTGTTTTCAAAAACCATAAGTTCATTCGAAAACCAGTAGTTAATTAGTTTCCTTGTTTCCCAAACCATAACCAGTGGGGGCTACCCCATGTTGTAAACCACTAGACCGTTACCATATCGACAACTGACTGAGGAAGTTGTGCCCTACGTCAATGTCTATCATCATTGACTAAGTGCCCAGATCCATTATTACACGCCCGTCCTACCGGTACGGTGTGAGGCTTGTCAACCCTAATAGCGCTATTAACTAATGACCCGCTCGCCATTGGCCCGGCGATTAAGTCGATATAAAAATGAAGGACTTCATGATAGAGTTTTATCTAGTAATTTACATGTTGTCGTCCTTCCCAACCGAGGACGGAGGTACGTACTCTACCCAACCGAGAATACGCAGGTTAAATGTAGTCGTCCTTCCCAACCGAGGACGGAGGTACATATTCTGTTAGAGGTGAATATGTAGGTTCCGTTTTAGCTTCTTAACCCATTCCCAACCCACCGGGAATCCCATGCCTTATAAATGTGTGAACTCACCTTTGGTTGCTCGGTTGAACTCTTAAAATAGCTAACGGTCAGGTTTGGTCAATCGTGTCCTAATATGATTACCATTTAGTTTGTTAATGGTTTTAAATAAAATACAAAGTTTCTACACGCACTCACGTTAACAGTTCACGCCCATATAAACATCCCATCTATAACCATTCAAAAGCAAACATACGATATTGCACATAACACTTTCATTGACATATAACACGTTAGATCATTCTCAGATAACCTACCCGACATTTAGACGTGCAAATTACCACTTATGTCGTTTTAGCTTTAACATTCAAAACTGGGCTGTTTTCGGGAAATTTAATAAAATAGTTAACTTATTCCAAAAATTCCCAAATTTTTACAGAATGTTTTAAACGATCGAAATATTATTGTGTAAAAATATCGGGATCCAATTCTTTACCAATATTTTATAAAAATTCATTTACCGGACTGCAATCAGATTCGTCACTTTCTGACTGCAGTCCAGGGAAAAATTCATTTAAAATTCATCATAAGTCCGATTGACGAAATTCCATTTGGAGAACTACAACGACATCAGTGGCCATCTAGAGTACAAATTTCATGACCTAATTATACACAGATTTTAAGTTATGACGAAAAACATAACACACATTTTCTGCAGAAAAACGCAGCTTTTGCTGCTGTACAAAACGGACCTTTAAAAATAGCAAACGACCTCAAAAAAAATATGATTCCAGTGCCATTTGAAGCTTTTTTCGAAATAACAAGTTATAGACTCAAGAAAATCCAGATTTCGTTAAATTATGACCCCGTTACAGCCAACTGAAGTTGGCTGTAACTTCCTGGACAGACGTTGTTTTCATTCCCTGAACCCCTAAAACGCTTCCTTAGCGAACCCGATCAGTTGTAACATCAACTACAGCAGATTATAGGTTATTTATATCCAGTTCATCACTACTCATAAGATTCAACCCATTCTTAAAACCCTAGCGACTTAACCGGACCCAAAAACGACTTGAGCATCATATACGCGTGACCATTAATAACAAACACTACATGTGATCAAAGAAAACATCAAGAATCATGTAAGGAAATCCAGAAACGCAGCAAGATACGAGAAACTTAGCAATCGAAATCATGCACGAATGATATAACTAACAACAAAACGCAAGATACGATACCTATTTATGATTGGAGATTGATTAAGCCTAGATGTTGACTATCTTCTTGATTCTCTGGACCTGATCTTCGTCCGCCGTAGATGAGGGAAAGAGGGAGATTGGTTTGGATTCGTGATATTTTGGTTTTGAAGTTGTGATAAGATTTTGAGTTTTATAAAAACTCATGCTCCTATACGAATTATAAGAGGAAACAGTTAGGGGGATGTGGGCTTGCTTCTTTTCTTGGGCCGTAGATATGAAATAATAAAAAAAAGATGGCAATTGAGGGAAGTTGGACCGTTCAATGGCTACACACAATTGGAACACATGATTTTTTTTTATTACAGCAAATGTGCTAGATTCACATTACATACACACATTTACTATTATTATTATTATTATTACATATACTCCAACTAATTATAAAATTATGATTAGTCAACTCAACTAATAAAAAAAGTAATAATGAAGTTATGGTTCGGGCTTTATAAGCCTCGAGTTATACCACAGTTCAAACGGTTCGGGTCGGTTCAACACGGTAAGGATTTGGTTTCGAATAATCATTTACACACTATAAATAGGATAATTGTGTAAAATTTGGTTTCGTGGAAAAGTAACGGGTAACATAAACTGATTTAAAAGAAAAGTGAAGCGAACAATGCTAACCTCACGAGCACGAGTTGTCACATCATCCCCAAGTTGGAAGAAATTTCGTCCCGAAATTTGCAACCAGTCGCTGAAGAAGCTAGTGCGGTTGAGCGTTTTCGTGGGATGTCACATCATCCCCCTGTTGGTTTTGAATTTCGTCCCGAAATTCAGTAGTAGCTTTAGTACTGGACTCATCTTCATTAAACAACTGAGGATATTTGCGCTTTATTTGGTCTTCTCGTTCCTAGGTAAACTCTGGGCCACGACGTGAGTTCCAACGAACTCGAACTATAGGTATCTTGCTTCGTTTAAGAGTTTTGATTTCCCGGTCCGTAATCTCCACCGGTTCCTCGATGAAAAACAACTGGACATCGATAGTGAGTTCCTTGAAAGGAACGATGAGGGTCTCATCTGACAGACACTTCTTCAGATTCGACAGATGAAATACGTTGTGAACACCACTGAGTCCTTCGGGTAAATTCAATCTGTAGGCCACCTTGCCGATTTTCTCAGTGATTTCGAAAGGTCCGACATAACGCGGATTATGCTTGCCCCGTTTACCAAAATGAAACACACCTTTCCAAGGTGAGACTTTAAGTAGTACTCGATCCCCAACCTGGAACTCGAGCGGTTTCCTGCCCTTATCAGCGTAGCTTTTCTGACGGTCGTGAGCTGCCGCCATTCGTTGTCGTATTTGGGCAATCTTTTCCGTTTTGTTGACGACAAGTCCTGGGCCAGTGATTTGGCTGTTACCAACTTCTGCCCAACAAAGAGGTGATCGGCATTTCCGTCCGTATAACGCCTCGAACAGAGCATCCTGGATGCTGGTGTGGTAACTGTTGTTATACGAAAACTCCACTAGAGGTAAGTGCCTTTCCCAGTCGTTACCAAAGTCGATTACACATGCTCGAAGCATGTCTTTGAGAGTCTCGATAAGCTGTGCTCTTGTCTAGACGTGAGCCAAAGGATTTGTGAATCGCTTGCCACAAATAGGACGCAAAACGCGGGTCACGATCAGAGATGATGGAAGTTGGCACCCCGTGCCTAGCGACCACTTCCTTAAGGTAGATGTCTGCGAGCTTAGAAAACTTATTTGTTTCCTTGATGGCTAGAAAGTGTGCAGACTTGGTCAGTCGATCTATGATCACCCAAATGGTATCGTTTTCTCGTTGAGATCTAGGTAGGCCAGTAACAAAGTCCATGGAAATTTGCTCCCATTTCCAGGTCGGGATCTCTGGTTGTTGGAGTAGGCCTGATGGCTTCTGGTATTCGACCTTGACTCTCGCATAGGTCGAACATTTACTACATAGGTCGCTATGTTAGCTTTCATGTAGGGCCACCAGTAAAGAGTTTTGAGATCCTGGTACATCTTGCTAGAACCAGGATGCACCGAGTAGCGGGATTTGTGTGCTTCGTCCATCACAAGCTCTCGTAAGTTTCCAAAGAATGGAATCCAGTTACGTTCTATGAAGTAGTGGGTACCGTTTTCCTTGGTTTTAAGTCGCTTTTCCATGGCCCGCATGGGCTAAGCTAAAAGGTTCCCTTCTTCCAATGCTTCAACCTGGGTATTACGGATTTGGGCAGGAAGACTAGAGTGAATAGTAAGCTGTAACGCACGTACACGCTTAGGTTTAGTTTCTTTACGACTGAGGGTGTCAGCCACCACATTGACCTTGCCTGGGTGGTACTTGGTTGCGCCTTCATAGTCGTTAAGGAGTTTGACCCATCGACGCTGTCGCATGTTCAACTCCTTCTGATCGAAGATATGCTGGAGACTCTTGTGATCGGTGTAAATGGTGCACTTGGTACCGTCCAAGTAATTTCTCCATATCTTGAGTGCAAACACTACTGCTCCCAACTCCCAGTCGTGGGTAGTGTAGTTCCTTTCGTGAACCTTAGGTTGGCGTGATGCGTAAGCAATGACTTTCTCACGTTGCATCAACACACCACCAAGTCCCTAAATAAACGCATCACAATAAACAACGAAATCACTTGCGCCTTCTGGTAACGAAAGAATGGGTGTACTACAGAGTTCCACCTTCAACTGTTGAAACGCGGAGTCCTGAGCAAGCTTTAGACTTGCGAGGGTTTGTGCATACAATCAAGAAAACGGGTTTCGCAATTCCCAATAGTCGCTCGTTGGAAACATAGGGTTGTTTGGGTCGTAGGAGCTTCACGGTAAGGTGTAGGTATCGCTCGGATTCCTACTAGCTCTTCGACTAGATTCAGATGTCGTCGAAGAAAAACAAATGACATATCCGTCAGGTTAGACTAAATTCGAGCGTCGTGTCTGAGAGTCCATATCGGTCATCTCAAGATCAAAGAACAGTACTTATGGTATCATCATATTCGTGGCCCAATGCTCATCGAGTAATGTTCGTAGAGTGTAATTTGTCCAAGCGAGTATTCGTGGGGGATGTTGTTAGGATCATAGGATCCAAAAGTGTATCTCATATGGATGCGGAAACATGAGAAAGAGTAGTCGCAATCGACGAATAAGTGTTTAAGAATCCACAGCAGGGGTTTTACCTGATGTCGAAGGTACAGCTGGTCGTACGCAAGTTGGGTATAGTTAAGATAAAGTTTGTCGTTGATCACATAGAGATGTCACGCGGATAGATCAATGATAACAAGAATTCACCGTAGTAGCGTGGTTATGGTGTAAGTTTGTAGTGTGAAGGTTCACTGAGTCCTTCGCCAAAAGTTGTTAGACTCGCCCACATGCGAAGGAGGAGCAATTCACCTAGATCAATGAACTTAGATGGGTCTGTGATTCATCGAGTCGATAAGTAACCAAATTCGGGGAAATTTCCCTTCGGTCGTGCGAATGAATCCAAGATACGCCTGCGTAGTCGTGAGGTTCCAAAGAAAATACGCGAAAACGTGTTCTAGAGAGTATGATCGTATCAACAATACATCACCACCCTCAAAGTTTCGGGGAGTGATCACCAATGATCGAGAGTCGAGCCTTCCAAATTCTCTAAGCTAGAGGTGTTCATTTCAGTGTCTCAGCATGGAGAAGCGAGAACGTAATGTCACTGTGGTAAGAGTGTGATGGTTTGGCCTAAGCCAATGGTAGAAATTAGACATATCATTAATCAACAATCATGTGTCGGTACAAAAGCTAGTGCAAAGGTTCCGCGTATTTAAGAAGGCTATCATGGAATTAGAATACGACTCTTGTGGTGTAAGGGGTAAGGTAAACGTATAGATTATCGTGTTCGTCTGTAGGTTGAGTGATCCATATCTCCGTTCACGAATGTCCCGAAGGCTATCCCAACATTAAGAAGCATCCATTTGTTAAGTTAGGTATACGAAGGTGTAAATCAAAGTAGAATGAGAGTTATCCATCCAACAGGGTAATGAGGGTAATCTTTGTGATCGGTGGGAATCGTGGTATGGTTGTTAGCGTTTCGTTAAATCGGTTGCCGATCGAAGAAACAGGGGATTAGTGAGGTTCATATGAAGAGTTAAGTGAAAACATGAGTTAAACAATAACCGGAAATTCGATCATCTAATTTGTTCTCTAGGGGCATTTCCAGTAGTGGTGTATGGCGGCACGGCACGAAAGAGAAGTTTGTTGCATCACGGTCGCGGAAGTACATCACTTGTCCAAAACAAAATTTGGTTGGTAGGGTTTCGAGCTGTAAAACGACGAATTCGTGTAACTGTGACTGCTTCGTTTCTAGTGACGACGACCGTCAAAGATGATAAGGTTCGTCAACAGGGATGCGTGGGTATAGTCCTACTAAACCCGAGTTCATTTGAGCCAGGTCTGATCTTCGTGAATGTTGACGTACAATCCGAATGTACGGAGGGTCAGATGGCGACGTCATGTCGAGATAAGCGTATGACTAGCTTGAACACCTAAACAATGGTCATAGTGGGGTGACGAGGGAACAGAAAAGAATTTGACCACCACTTGTCAAATTTCAAGTAAACATTCTGGTGTCATATAGAACGCATCAGGGTTAATAGACCGCATGCTACCATGCTACATAAACATACAATAAACAGCATATCATGCAAAAGTAATCTAGCAAGTAGGCAATATAAACTTAAATCATACCACCTAAAGTGTTGAGCCTTGCACGTGGAGTGAAGCGTCGTTGTGGATCGTCGAGCACATAACAGGTTATAGTCTGGTTTTATATCAAAAAGATTTTTCCTCCTTTTAAAACCAAGTTCACTATAACCAATGGCTCTGATACCAATCTGTCACACCCCCAAATTCCACAAGTGGAGTATCACCGCAGGAGGCGCGACTGACCAGGATCAAGCCACCAATCATATTGAACAATAAAATAAAGTAAATAAAAGTCCAACCACACAATATAATTGGTGTTTAAAAACAGTTTAACAAGTCTAAGTAATCAGCGGAATCAAGTAGTTCAAAACCCAAATCATAATTTAAAAGTGTTTAAGTTCATCATGAACACTCAATGTCCATGCTCCACAACGACACCTCCCATGCAAGCTCCTGCTAAGTACCTATCGACCTGCAAGGCATGTAACAACGAGTCAACAACAAAGTTGAGCGAGTTCGCAGTTGGTTGTCCAGTTTAAAGTTGTTTTCAAAAACCATAAGTTCATTCGAAAACCAGTAGTTAATTAGTTTCCTTGTTTCCCAAACCATAACCAGTGGGGGCTACCCCATGTTGTAAACCACTAGACCGTTACCATATAGACAACTGACAGAGGAAGTTGTGCCCTACGTCAATGTCTATCATCATTGACTAAGTGCCCAGATCCACTAGTACACGCCCGTCCTACCGGCACGGTGTGAGGCTTGTCAACCCTAATAGCGCTATTAACTAATGACCCGCTCGCCATTGGCCCGGCGATTAAGTCGATATAAAAATGAAGGACTTCATGATAGAGTTTTGTCTAGCAAGTTACATGTTGTCGTCCTTCCCAACCGAGGACGGAGGTACGTACTCTACCCAACCGAGAATACGCAGGTTAAATGTAGTCGTCCTTCCCAACCGAGGACGGAGGTACATATTCTGTTAGAGGTGAATATGTAGGTTCCGTTTTAGCTTCTTAACCCATTCCCAACCCACCGGGAATCCCATGCCTTATAAATGTGTGAACTCACCTTTGGTTGCTCGGTTGAACTCTTAAAATAGCTAACAGTCAGGGTTGGTCAATCGTGTCCTAATATGATTACCATTTAGTTTGTTAATGGTTTTAAATAAAATACAAAGTTCCTACACGCATCTATCACATAACACGCACTCACGTTAACAGTTCACGCCCATATAAACATCCCATCTATAACCATTCAAAAGCAAACATACGATATTGCACATAACACTTTCATTGACATATAACACGTTAGATCATTCTCAGATAACCTACCCGACATTTAGACGCGCAAATTACTACTTATGTCGTTTCAGCTTTAACATTCAAAACTGAGCTATTTTCGGGCATTTTAATAAAATAGTTAACTTATTCCAAAAAATTCCCAAATTTTTTCAGAGTGTTTTAAACGATCGAAATATTATTGTGTAAAATTATCGGGATCCAATTCATTACCAATATTTTATAAAAATTCATTTACCGGACTGCAATTAGATTCGTCACTTTCTGACTGCTGTCCAGGGAAAAATTCATTTAAAATTCATCATAAGTCCGATTGACGAAATTCCAGTTGGAGAACTACAACGACATCAGTGGCCATCTACAGTACAAATTTCATGACCTAATTCTACACATATTTCAAGTTATGACAAAAAACATAACACACATTTTCTGCAAAAAAAAACGCAGCTGTTGCTGCTGTACAAAACAGACCGTTAAAAATAGCAAACGACCTCAAAAAAAATATGATTCCAGTGCCATTTGAAGCGTTTTTCGAAATAACACGTTATAGACTCAAGAAAATCCAGATTTCGTTAAATTATGACCCCGTTACAGGCAACTAAAGTTGGCTGTAACTTCCTGGACAGAAGCTGTTTTCATTCCCTGAACCCCTAAAACGCTTCATTAGCGCACCCGATCAGTTGTAACATCAACTACAACAGATTATAGGTTATTTATATCCAGTTCATCACTACTCATAAGATTCAACCCATTCTTAAAACCCTAGCGACTTAACCGGACCTGAAAACGACTTGAGCATCATATACGCGTGACCATTAATAACAAACACTACATGTGATCAAAGAAAACATCAAGAATCATGTAAGGAAATCCAGAAACGCAGCAAGATACGAGAAACTTAGCAATCGAAATCATGCACGAATGATATAACTAACAACAAAACGCAAGATACGATACCTATTTATGATTGGAGATTGATTAAGCCTAGATGTCGACTATCTTCTTGATTCTCTGGACCTGATCTTCGTCCACCGTAGATGAGGGAAAGAGGGAGATTGGTTTGGATTCGTGATATTTTGGTTTTGAAGTTGTGATAAGATTTTGAGTTTTATAAAAACTCATGCTCCTATACGAATTATAAGAGGAAACGGTTAGGGGGATGTGGGCTTGCTTCTTTTCTTGGGCCGTAGATATGAAATAATAAAAAAAAGATGGCAATTGAGGGAAGTTGGACCGTTCAATGGCTGCACACAATTGGAACACATGATTTTTTTTATTACAGCAAATGTGCTAGATTCACATTACATACACACATTTACTATTATTATTATTATTACATATACTCCAACTAATTATAAAATTATGATTAGTCAACTCAACTAATAAAAAAAGTAATAATGAAGTTATGGTTCGGGCCTTATAAGCCTCGAGTTATACCACAGTTCAAACGGTTCGAGTCGGTTCAACACGGTAAGGATTTGGTTTTGAATAATCATTTACACACTATAAATAGGATAATTGTGTAAAATTTGGTTTCGTGGAAAAGTAACGGGTAACATAAAGTGATTTAAAAGAAAAGTGAAGCGAACAATGCTAACCTCACGAGCACGAGTTGTCACATCATCCCCAAGTTGGAAGAAATTTCGTCCCGAAATTTGCAAACAGTCGCTGAAGAAGCTAGTGCGGTTGAGCTTTTTCGTGGGATGTCACATCATCCCCCTGTTGGTTTGGAATTTCGTCCCGAAATTCAGTAGTAGCTTTAGTACTGGACTCATCTTCCTTAAACAACTGAGGATATTTGCGCTTTATTTGGTCTTCTCGTTCCCAGGTAAACTCTGGGCCACGACGTGAGTTTCAACGAACTCGAACTTTAGGTATCTTGCTTCGTTTAAGAGTTTTGATTTCCCGGTCCGTAATCTCCACCGGTTCCTCGATGAAACGCAACTGGTCATCGATAGTGAGTTCCTTGAAAGGAACGATAAGGGTCTCATCTGACAGACACTTCTTCAGATTCGACAGATGAAATACGTTGTGAACACCACTGAGTCCTTCGGGTAAATTCAATCTGTAGGCAACCTTGTCGATTTTCTCAGTGATTTCGAAAGGTCCGACATAACTCGGATTATGCTTGCCCCGTTTACCAAAACGAAACACACCTTTCCAAGGTGAGACTTTAAGTAGTACTCGATCCCCAACCTGGAACTCGAGCGGTTTCCTGCCCTTATCAGCGTAGCTTTTCTGACGGTCGCGAGCTGCCGCCACTCACCAGTATTTCTTGCTGATAAAATGTTTTTAAAACGCATTTCAGGTAACAAAATGTGAAAGCCAAATAGAAGCCAGCTTGAGGGCACTGAAGGCTTGGTAAAGTGGCTATAAAAGTTACCTAAATAAGAATGAAGTTTTATTTCAAAAAATTAGGGTTTATCCCTATAAAAATATTATAATGGAAACTTAGGTTTTTCCCATGTATTTATTATTTACAAAAGTGTGGTGTTTTAACTCTTATAAACAATTTCCTAACTATGGTCCTGATGTTAATTTCCGCTGCCAAATTAATAAACACCGATACCAATAATCTGGATCTCGTGGTCGCTCGCCCCTCGGGGCAAGGGGTCGGGGGTTGCGACATAATTACACAAATAAAAATATTAAAAGAACTTTATAACTTACATAAAAAGCCCCTAACCTATAGAAGGACCATAATACCCTTAGGCTTAACTAGAAAAAAGTAACATAGTTAGTGTTAGGGGGCAAAACCGTTATAAAATGCAATCTTAGAGTCTGATATGTTAAAAGATTCATCTTTTATTTGAAAGGGTTAAACTGGTTAAAACACATGGGCCAAACTAGTAATTTACTCTATATTATACTATATTATATTATATTATATTATATTATATTATATTATATTATATTATATTATATTATATTATATTATATTATATTATATTATATTATATTATATTATATTATATTATATTATATTATATTATGTAGAGGATCCTGTACATTAATCTAATATTGTAAGAAGGGTGAGGAATAATGTGGTGATGACAAGTGTCTTGTATCTAAATTAATTCAAAAGAGTGAATTAGTAATTTTCTATTTCTTTCAATTAATTGATTAAAAGATAACTGCCAAAAATAACCGACACCCTTTATTACAGGAATTCGAATTTAAGAATTAATCTACGAATTTGTGTCATCTCGTTCACCGATTATTAATTCTGTAGTGCAACCACCATTTAGAACTGTATAGTGCTATATATTTTTATATAGTGTTATATAGTGTTACATGGTGTTATATGGTGTTATAAAATGGTTTTTGGTGTTATATAATTCTGTAGTGCAACCACCAAAAAACACTATAAAACCATCAATTATTAATTTTGTAGTTAGGGATGAGCAAATCCCGATCCTGTCCCGATCCCGAATTTCGCCCAAACTGGGTACCGATACCGAAATATGTCGGTACGGTATGGTATCGGTATGGTATCGGTACGGTAGCAGTATTTGAAGGTAAAAGTCAGTATTTTATCGGTAACGTACCGTACCGGTACCGATCCCGAAAATACCGATACCGAAAATGCCAAAAAGTGGATACCTTTTTCGGTACCGAAAAAATTCGGTACGGTATTTTCGGGATCAGGATCGGGACGGGACTGGATCGAGATCGGTATTTTATACCAAATGCTCATCCCTATCTGTAGTGCAACCACCATTCAGAACTGTATAGTGTTATATATTTTTATATAGTATTGTATAGTGTTACATGGTGTTATATAGTTTTCTTTGGTTTATATAGTGTTATATGATGGATGCATAGTGTTATATTGTTCTGGTAGCATGTCTATGATGGATGTATAGTGTTATATATTGTTATATAGTGTTACATAGTGTTATATGATGGATGTATAGTGTTATACGATGGATGTATAGTGTGATACATTTCTTGTAGCAGTTACATATTTCTGTATTTTTAGAATTTAGAGTTAAATGCCATTTTAGTCCCTATGGTTTTAGTCATTTTGTCAGTTTAGTCCAAAGGTTTCATTTTTAACCTGTGGATCCAAAAAGGTTTAACCGTTGCCATTTTAGTCCACTGGGTTAACTTCATCCATTTTTTCTGTTAACCAGAAGGGCAATTCGATCATTTTATATGTAATTCTGTTAACTAGAAAGACAATTCGGCCATACAAAATGACCGAATCGCCCTTCTCGTTAACAGAAATAATGGATGAAGTTAACCCAGTGGACTAAAATAGCAACAGTGAAACCTTTTGGACCCACAGGTTAAAAATGAAACATTTGGACTAAACTGGAAAAATGATTCAAACCACAGGGACTAAAATGCCATTTAACTCTAGAATTTAGGATCGATATAATTTAGCAGTTAAATTTGAATCGCTATAATTTAGGAGTGAATCACTAGAATTTAGGAGAGTTTACCTAATTTGAAACATATACAAAGACACTATTACCCCTACAATTTTCAAATCAGTCCGTATAATTAAAACACAATTTATAATTTGGTCTCTATTGATCTCAACCATTAGATCTTTGAACTAATGGTTTAAAACACTTCTTACACTTTAGACACTTTATGCACTATCCCTACCCATATTATATTATATTATATTATATTATAATGGCAAATGTTTAAACGTCTTAATTCTTGTCACATGTTATCTACTATACATCATAAGAACACGGATTTTGGTTCTATTTGTTTGCTCATCGTCATGTTTTATAAATAAGTCAAGATTTCAAAATTTGAAGCAGTTTCGATTGTTTTCAAAAGTTTTGTTCAAAAGTTTTGAAATCAACATAGATGAACACAATCAAAACTATAACACATTGTTAATAACTATGTGTCTATCGATAAAATCAACATATAAGGGGATAAGGAGTGGAGCGGCAAAGGGGTTTGCCGTGCGGAAACACCGTCGCCTACCCCCCTTTGCCGCTCGGTGTTAATGTCGATCGGGGACCAAATGCCGCTCGGGAAAGATGATTCAAACAGCTATATAGTCGTTGACATTAATAAAAAAATCAATTTTTAACTTTATAAATTAAACAAATTCATTTCCATTTTCACCAAACAAACTCAACCTCCATATTCACTACATTTCACACTCAATCTTTCAAATCTTTTCAAAAAAATGGAAAGTTCAAACAAAGGTGAAGGCAAGAAAAAAAATGTAGGGTCTGGTTCGAAGGCGAGGGCTCAAGATAAACGCGGTGGTTTGGGTGGTTCTAGTGTGCCGTTTCATCCCCAACTCGGCGGATGAGCAACGAGAGGCGTTGCGACAAACAATGTACGACAAGTACTTGGAGACGTTTAATCGGCCTACCGACAATGTTCACCCTTCGATGTTGGAAATCACACTCGCTAGAAAACGTGAGATCGCAAAAAAATATGGATGGCCTTGTAATTTTTAGGTTTTTTAAACTTAGATTTTAATGTAATGGTTTTTTTTATTTATAAAAGCCTGATGTTTTTTCCATTTTATCTTAAATTAAAAAAAATAAAAAATAAAATTTTTTTTACCACTTCAGCAAGTGTTTAACCATTGCCAACACTTTTCACTGATTGACGTGGCACACTCTGATTGGTTGATTTTTAAGTTTATCACTCTCAAGTGATTAACCACTTCTTATACCCTAAATATATAGGTTGCCGTTTAGATTTACCTTTTGAAAATAAGAAATAAAAACGAAACAAGGTTACTCCAAGAGTCTAAGACCAGGCGGTGTGGCTCAACGCCCCATACCACCTCATCATTTTTGGCGCTCCATGGCGCCACTCCCCTATTTCCTGGACTCTATTGGAGGTGTTATGGGCAATTTCGTTAACTCCTTGGTGAGTGCTATAGGAATGGTGATGGGGGCCACATGTATTAAACCAATCAAATTCATTTTCTTTGTAATTTCTTTTTTATTTTAATTTTATATATATAAAAGGCTTTAAAAAGGGTGTTATACTGTTATCTCACACTGTACATGTTAACGATAAAGGCTTTCGGTTTTGTGGCGCTGATGTGGCATGATAAAGCCTTTAGAAACTTTATACCACACCACATAGCCTAATTATTCCATTGTTGACAAAACTTAAGATATATAAATTCATACCGATAGATTATCATATATATATACTATTAATTTATAAACCTTGTGAACAGTAGCAGTGTCACATGGCATCCTCCTATTTGTTTATTTTTTTCCTTTATTTGGCTCTTGTCATTGTTTATATACATATGTTGTTTATAGAATGACATGTCTTGAGTTCTTGCTCACTGGTTTGCGAGCCGCCTGTTTATCGGAGGTTTGAGTCTTCTCTGTATCGTTTATTTTTTATTTTTTACTCAGTCACATACCATAAGGCTTGCTTTCCTTGGACCTTACTTACCCTAAAAAGACGGTAATTTGTGGTTATAACATCCAGTTCACACACTACACAAGCATTCCATCCAATTTCAATCCAACAATTCAAAATGACATCATTATCATGGACCCTCTCTCTCAAAATTTTGTTAACCTCCATCGCCAGCCATCATATTCGTTGCTGGTTCACCGTTGCCACCTGGTTGACCACCTTATCTCTACGCCATCAAATGACGAAATGATCATGACGATGATGAAAACGTCATCTGAGATAAACAAAATTGTGAATCGACGGGGCGGTGATGACACCTAAACTCTATTTACATATGCTCTGAGCTTCTTCTAGATATATTCACGTTTTACAATTTATCGAGATAGATGGTAAACGGGCAACAAGCTGCGCCGCTACCCCTTTTTGAATAGCAAAACTAAGGTGCTGTTTGTTTTTTGGCCAGAAGCACTTCTGGCCACTTATGTCTGCGCCGCGCAGACGCGCGCAGACGTTTAGATGTTGCAGCTTGTTTGTTTTCTCGCAGACCTTTCATTAAAAAAGGTCTGCGAGACCTCTTCACCAAGCAGACATTGTCCCAAGTCTGTGCCACACAGACCTCTACCTCTTCACCGCACAGACCTTCTTCCCCACCTCCACCCCCACATCCCCGCCACCACCTCCACCTCCACCACCACATCTCCGCCACCACCGCCACCTGATACATCACCACCACCATCATCATCAGAGAGAGAGACCGTAGAGAGAGAGGGAAAGACCGGAGAGAGAGAGAGAGAAAGAAGAGAGAGAGAGAGAGATACCGTAGAGAGAGAGAAGGAGCGGCAGACCATCATCGTGGTCGGAGACCATCGAACAAAACCCCCAAAATCGAACAAAAACCCCCAAAATCGAACAAAAAACCCCCAAAATCGAAGGCGGTGGTGGTGGTTGCGACGAAGGCGGTGGTGGAACGACGATGATGGCGGTGGTAGATGAAGGCGGTTGTGAAGTGGTGGCGGTGACCGTGGATCTGTTACAATCGGAGGCGGTTGTGAAGATGAAGGCGGTGGAACGACGATGGTGGTGGTGATTGCATCATCGATCTGTTACAATCGGAGGTGGTGACCGTGGTGGTGATGATGGCGGTGGTGAAGTGGTGGCGGTGGTGAAGTGGTGGCGGTGGTGATGATGGCGGTGGTGCAGAATTGTAGAGAGAGAGTAGAGAGAGAGAGTAGAGAGAGAGTAGAGAGAGTACTGTGTGTTGGTGTGTGTTCTAGAAGAGGTTTTATATAAAAAAAAAAACAAACCCTCTTCTCCTTGCAGACTGCAGACATTTGGTCCACCTCTTCTCCTGCAGATGCCTGCAGATGTGGTCCGCAGACTGCAGACCTTTTCCTACAGAAAAAACAAACAGCACCTAAGTCTTTTAAAAACTACGTCTAGGGTCATAACATTACTATGCATGACCCTTTGAACTCGACTAAGTAGGTCCACAGCCTCTGACGCCAAGAAACCAAAAGTATCAAAAGCAAATGGGATAAACACGTGTTGGTTCTCAAGGCACGCACGCTTTCTCGTGTTTGGTCACTTTACCCGAAGCAGCCTGACCCACCGTGAAAGCACTACCCCCTAAGCTCACAAGCGGGAAAACCCTTGTTTGTGGTTTCGATTAGGTATGTCTCATTTTACTATGTCTACTTCTAATTTATGTTACTCGCAATTGGACACTACTTCAGTTAATTCCAGTTTGTTTTTGTATTAATTGCAAGTAGGGAGAAGTGTGATTTCTAGCATAACTGCGCATAGAAGAAGATTGAACAACATGAAGAAAACATAAAGCTGCTCTCATGTATCAAGTTAAGTCTTAAGCACAAATGTATGATTGTTTTAGCAGGTTCATATGTTATTATATTGTTTTATATATTATATATTTGAATGCAATGCTATATAACAAGTATAAATGTAAACACTATGCAGAAGTCATCCATGTATTATGCCTTTGGACATGTATAGCGATTCGGCTATATTTCAATAAAAACTAAATATTCGGTACTAATTATTCTTGACCATTTATTTGAGATGCACAAGTCGAGTTTTGAAATGTAAATGTCACACCCTGACTTTTTTGCGGAAGCTTGTAATGTGTGACTTGATCAATATCATTGCATTCAATCATAACAAACAACTATATGATTAAAACATGATGTTCATCCATTCATAAGTTTTAAAAATAATACAAACACAAGTTGTTCAGTTCCAACCAACACACTTCATGTTTAGGTTACAAGTCATTCAAAGTAGAAATAAGTTCCATAAAGGACTTTTAAACAAAAGACATTTTAAACCAAGGCTTTGATCCGTATGTCTTATCTAAGATAAGATATCCAAACCAAACCCTTCAAAAGTAGGATGACATCAAACTTGAAATTACTTCTAGAAACCTTTCTCAAAGCTGCCGGATCCATCTAATTTCCTGAAATACATGTAATTTGAAAACATCAACAAAAGTTGAGCGAGTTCATGCGTTTTGTATGAGTTCTGAATAAACTTGTAAACATTTGAGAGAATCCTTTTGTAAACCGGTATGTAAGCGTCTATGAACAGATCATTAATGTTTTGCAAGGACATTAATATGTGTGGTGCGTAGGAAGTGCTCAAACCTAGCGAATTTTTCCGGTCCATCCGGCGGGAACGACATAGTCACCACATGTGGCCACACAAGGACCCATGAGTGGGGCTCGTTACACCCGATAAATCTACCACCCCTGCCCCTCGGTCTATACTAGATTAATGGCACTTAGGAGAGATAATACATCATCCACATGATCTAACAGTTCATTCCTTAGCTAAACCATACCATTGAAATATTTGAAACATGTATTCCACCCCCAAGAGTTATAAATCCGAAAACAGTTAAAAGAAAAGGGGGACATGAACTCACAAATTTGCGTCCGCAGTCTTGTAACTCAAAGATCCTCCTCACGAGTCGTACAACTACCTACACACGTGCTATGTTTTATTAGACGTTTAGGTCGTGTAACGACTCTTAATCTTAGTTATTTATTAAGACTTATTTTTTTTTTTGGAATTTAGTATGCTTTGAGTTATACGATTGATGTACATTATATAATTCCCAATTATATAATTATTAGTTAAAATAAGGATATCTTAACTTAAATTATCTTCTATCCAATTATTTGGAATATTGTTAAAAATAATATATTTTTAACTTTACTTATCATATATTTCTCACTTATATATTTTTCCCAAGTATAGGTATACTTGTACTTGCGTATTTTGCCAAGTATTGGTGGTGTATTCTGGTATGTATTCATACGTATCTTCTCGTATTTATTAAGTATTTTATACTTAATTTGTGTATAATTTCCCGGAATATTATTTTTATATAATTAAAAATCACCAATTTTATATTCTTAAAATATACATATTTTAAGAGAATTTTTATAGAAAAATATCTATAAATTTTACTTGGCAAAAATATGTATACTTTCAAATATATCTTAAAAATAATATATTTTTAAGATTAAACTTAGAAAAATATATATTTTTAGTTTTCACCAAAATAATATATTTTTGAATTGTTTAAGAAAATATATATTTTTCTCTACTTCAAAAATAATATATTTTTTACTTTGACAAAATATGATATACTTTGTGCTATTTGTAAAAATTCATATTTTGCCGTTTTCTTCGGTTTCAAAAATACCGTTTGTCACGTTTGTCGTGTTACGAATTTATTTCCGGAATTTACATATATACATAGTCCAATGTCCTTTGTCCGATTTGTCCAATATTCAGGTATAAATTATATATTTATTTTCTTGTGAATTTGGTAATATTTTATATTACAATTTTTGGTATTTTGGTGTGTTATATTATTTTCAAGGTTCCTAATTTTTAATATAACTAATACAACCAATATACAAGTAGCACATAATTTTGTGACATCTAAATATATATTTTCCTAAATATATACTTAGTCATTTTTATTATCAAAAATCAACCTCCAATATTTGTAATTTTTATAACAAAAATTATGGCAAATTTTTATATTAAAACCAATATCAAAAATTACTTGTAAACACTTGTTTAAAAGTATTTTTCTAAGCGTTTAATTTTTACAAAATTTTTTCCATAGTTTCCCTTTAAAAATGGAGGTTTCCATGCTTAAGAGCATATCATTTTCTTTTAAAAATTCATCATCAATCAACAACAATCTCAATATAACTTACCATAAGCCAAAAATATGCATTTTTACATTATGACATGAACTTGAAGTTTGTAAAACTTTGTAGTATTTTAACATGTTGTTTAGTAAGCTTATCCAATACTAAAAACATGGTTTTTATTTTATAAAACTCTTTCTTGTAAAATTTCATCATTTACAACTTGTAAGTTGATTTTACAAAAATTAATCTTCTTGTATTTTTCTTGTTTCCTACACATTACTAGTTCCATTTAACCATCAAAACATGTTTTCTTTCTTTCAAAAATCAATCCTTGTTAAATCTTGAAGTAAACTTTAGTTTCTTGAAAATATTATTTTTGAAATATTACAATTTCAAGATATATAACTTGTAGGATTCATCATCCTACACTAAATCATGTTCATCTTCAAGTTCATAGTTCACATAAAGGATGATCCACATAAATTTTTCAAGATCCATCCTCATACTTGCTAGATCATGTGTTTAGGGGGGGTCTAGTTTGGTTTCAATCTCTAGTTAAGTGATTTAGTTGAAATGTAAGTGTTCTAGTTAGAGTTTAATTGGGTTTATATGTTTTAAGTAGTAATATGATGAATGGTAGAGGATCCTGTACATTAATCCAGAAGTGTGAAAAGTGTATTATAACACTATATATAACACTATATAACACCATATAAACACCGTGTAACACGATGTAACACCATATAATGCCATATAACACTATGTAACACTATATAACACTATATAACAAATATAACACTATATAACAAATATAACACTATATTTTGTCTGATAGCATGTCTATGATAGATGTATAGTGTTATATATTGTTATATAGTGTTATATAGTGTTACATAGTGTTATACGGTGTTTATATGGTATTATATAGTGTTATATATAGTGTTATAATACACTTCTTACACTTCTCACACTTCTGAATTAATGTACACTATCCCTACCCTATGATATATAGTGATCATAACTAGCTTTGTAACATTAAAACAATGCTTCTAGTTGAATTTTGGTGTTTCGGGTAGTGTTCGGTTGTTTGTTTGGTTCCGGTTCGTTAAGGTGCTAAATTGTGTAGTTTAGTGTGCAATATGATGCCTTTTATGACAGTTTTGATTCCCGACACTTATCAAGGTATTCTGGACCATTAAAGCACATTTCTGTATTATATTTTGAGGTTAAAATGCTGAATTTTGCTGTTTTCTGCAGAATTCTGCAGTTTTAGTGTGTTTCGGGCACTTTCTGGCACTTAAATCATCAATCGGAAGGCAGTTTTATAGTCCCTACTTTCCTACATAATATTCTAGTGTAACTCTTGGTTCCGGGGCTCATTCTGTGTTCTAACAACATGTCTGTCTGAGTTCTGAACTCCCGTCAGTACTTCTAGTTTATCTGATTATTGTGCTAGTCTCGTCTTGTGCACTAATTGAACTATTCCGGGTTGCATTTGATAATGGTAAGCAATCATGCAACATATAATGCATTTGTATGTTTATGACAGTAATCAGAAAATCATTCATTTCATTAGTTCAATCATGCACAGTCATTAAGGTACAAATTACTGTTTATATTGTAAGAAATACATGGAAAAATGCCAGTTGTCACAGTAAACGTGAGTCCATATCATTTCTTTGTTACTTTTAACTTCTTCGTTTTAATTTGCACTAAACAAAGGTTGAGAGAATGTAAAGGATTTGGTACACACTTTAACGATGGCTCGGCTTGATTTATCATTTCCTTTTAGGACATACCCATGGTTTCCCTGTAGAACCCTTTTTTCGCCTAAGTTGTTTCAAACCGTACAAGATATATTGATTTTTGTCGGTTGCAAGTATAAGCAGCACTATGTCGAATACATATTGAACCGTAATTACCAATTACAGACATGACTAATCAACTTGAAACACAACAACAAAAGCGCGCGACGACCAAAATCCTTAGTTATATCCAATTAGTAAAAAAAATGTGTTACACAAATTAAATGGGTTATCAATAAATCAAAGCTTTTCAAGAAGAAATGGAGAATAGTCAAAGTTAAAGTTCCATAATATTACCATGCTAATTTTCTTTTTTATTCTAGATGGAAATGTAGAATGATCTCAAATAAATAAACAGAACATGAGGTTTTGAAAACCACACCAGATTAGCTAGTTGGACCAGGAACCAGAGGTCTGGCCGGTTCGGTTCATGGTATCAAACCGGTTTGAGATGTAACCAGCCGGCTGTATAAGTGACTGATGATCGAACCGGAAAGCCGGTCGAGCCGGATGTAAGAACCGAATGATAGGGGCGGTAATGAGGGTGTCCGAGGAGGACCCCGACCAGGGCACAATTTATTTTTAAATTCCTCTATATATATTTTGTTTATATAGAAAACTCATTTAACGTAGGCCCAATTAGAAGATAAAAGACTTAATACTTAGATAGGCCCATTCACGACTCAACAAGTTAAACCAGGCCCATTTAATATAGTATTTTGCTAATTTCTATATTTATTGTTAATAACTTCAAGGTTTTAAAAACCGGTTTATACTGTTCGGTTGAACCGGTTAAACCGGAAGATTGGCCGGCAAGAATCATAACGGTAAACTGAGGTAATGACGTTGTACCGCTGGTAAATTGGGTTATCCGGTTTAAACCGTTTACCGGTACCAGTGCAAAGGTTAAAATTTGGACTTTTAGTCTTTTATTGACTTAAAAATGTGACGATTTACCTTCTTAGTAAAACCTTGTACCCAAAAAGGTACCAATAGTGAAATTTTGGATTATTTTTTTATTATGGATTAAACTTTAGAATATTTTTTATTTTGGAATAATGTAGTTTTGGATTATTTTTTGAGTTGAAATTGTATTCTATGGATTTATGGGTTAATTTGTCAATCCGGTTGAACACCCCGGTTCAACCATTTCTGAGCCTAACCGGGTACGATTCAAAAACCGGTTTTTAAAACATTGAATAACTTTAATTGTCTTTAAAAAAAATACACGGGA
The DNA here is from genome assembly GCA_030545235.1 of Helianthus tuberosus. Taxonomy (NCBI): domain Eukaryota; kingdom Viridiplantae; phylum Streptophyta; class Magnoliopsida; order Asterales; family Asteraceae; genus Helianthus; species Helianthus tuberosus. The sequence goes on along the minus strand of CM060448.1, from coordinate 195,080,476 downwards.
GGGGGGGGGGGGGGTATTTTTTAGCGGTTCAGGGCATTTAAATCCTCAGTGACACCTCTGCGAATGATGTAAATCAAATTACGTAATCGAAATTTATATCCTACTATCACCGAAGATGCTTCAGCTTGTTGGACTCATTGACTGGGTCTGATGGGCTTAGGTGTATAGTGTTCACAACAAAATACAAGAAAAATCTCATATGGAACTCGTAATGTTTAATTTTATTCATCGAAATTATTCATGGGTTAAGAAAAATCTCATATGGAACAAGAAATTTTGTTCGTGTAGTTAAATGAACAAACATGAACAAAGATCACGTTCGTTCATTTGTGTTTGATAGTTCATTAGTGTTTTGTTTTTATATATTATTTAAATATTACAAGATCCCGACAAATAAAATATTTAATAAGTGTTAGTGTCTTATATGATCTATTCATGAACGCGTGTTTGTGTTTGTTTATTTTCATTTGTATTCATCAGCGTTCGTTTTCATCCGTTGTCTAACATTAACAAACAAACACAAACGAACACGAACAAGTTTATTTTCTTAACAAACGAACACAAACATAAAATCTCGTTCGGTAACTGTTCATGAACACATATATATTCTTTAACAAACGAACACGAACAATGTCTCGTTCAGTTCGTTTTCAGCCCTATGGGTTGATATCAATACAATTCATCAATTTGAAACTTGTTTTGTTATTTTTTTAATTTATTTTGCATATTAATACCTTATAAATAAATGTTCAACAAAGAATACGGATACGTACGGAGTAATAACGTTTAAACCATATGACATAAGGGGACTGGGGGTGGTACAAATTCTATCACTCACAATATCCAATCAAGTTCCGCCATGTCATCAACCATTATTTCATCACTCACAACCTTTTTTAGTGGCGGTGGTCATCACTCACAACACCCAACAATAAATCCCTACACCCCCTCACATCAATTATCACGGAATGGACATCAACGCGTGGAAAACTCCACGAGTGGTAAAGTTCACGAGTGATGGGAGGTGGTGGCGGCGGTGTGCTAAAGTTTTCCACGAGTGATGGGAGTTTCATCACACACCACCCCCAGTCCCCTAATGCTTATATACCTATAAATTTTAAGATTTTGTGATAGAATACAAAGTCGAAGTTATTAAATTAAATACGCATTTTCAAAATTAAAAAATAAATGGGTTAAATGAGTCGATCTGAACATGATACGTTTAACTAAACATACTCACATGTTCGATCGAAAATTAACCCAAACCTCTTTAAAGTTTAAACTAAACTCAAATCCACCAATTTTGTATTAATTTGTATCACGCTTCATATTCACATCCCTAGTTATACATTGTCATTAGCCCTGACTTAATTTTCCGTATTATTGCATTTCTTGTAATGTAAGGCATTTTCATACATTCATGTAGGGGTTTGTACACGATACACATTAACATGAGGTGTTTATACGGGATATACATCATCGATTTTTCGCTCTGAGCGTTAATTTTACCGAAAATTTCTGATTTTTTTAGTGTATAAAATTTCTGACGACGGGAGGTGGAACGGGGGGAGGAAGATGATTTGGACGTTTCAATCGTCGTGTGTGGAAGGAAAAAGAGGAGGCTGTAAAACTGATGAACTGACGAGACAGCGGTTATAATTGAGTTTAAACGGGCACGGTTTCATCTCTGATCCAATGGCGATGAACTATTTGGAAGACGATTAGAGTTAGTGGGATGATAACAATCATATATAATAATTCAATGCATCATAGGCTCATAACTATAAATCACATGTATCATGGTGGGTCAGTTTTATAAGAAGACACGTCAAATTTCAATATGATGAACCAATTTAGTACCATCAGCATATAATATAAATTGATTCATCATAGTTATAAAAGTATAAAACAGTACATCTTTGCATAAAATTAACAAATAAATATTGTGTTCTAATAAATTCATAAAAAGGATGAGGTTTAACTTGTCATTATAAGTATGAAGACATAACCCAATGTTTATCCGGGCTGCATCACAAATAAAGTTTTTCTTGGAATCATAATGACGGCATGTTAGTGTATATGGAAGACAAGGAACGGGGTCATATTTTCAAATAAGGATGTGAGGTATTCAAAGGTATTAAATCTCTTGGGTATTTGTGGATTAGAAATAAATCTCTATGTAAATCTTGTAATTTTTCCTTGTAAGTCTCGCTTTGCTCCTAGCGCCTTGCTAGTGTTAGCCGGTCACATATTATTTGGCATGTTCGTAAATATTGTGTAATTAGCAGAGATTTGTGTTTCCTAGTTTTACTCCTCTAGCTTGTATTATATAGGGATTATTGTTTACGTATTCAATCAAGGGAATCATTTACTTTCAGCTAGGGCCGTCAGTGGCGGATCTAGGATTCACGCCAAGCCGTAACGTTTTATAAATAAGCCGTAACGAAATCGAAAAAACATCAATTTTTTCCAAAATTTACACTAAAAACGTCAAATTTTTCCGCACCAAGCCGTAGCGGGGGTTGCCCCCCGGTATATGCTACATCCGCCACTGAGGGCCGTGTTTTGAATGAAATTTGCCGTTAAAAAAAGTTAGTTTTGCATAGTACTTTTAAATTATACCAAACCCAAAATGAAGAATTATCTGAAATCTTGTAATCTCCGCGGCCCGAACACACGAACAGCAGAACATTGTCAATGGTAAATTTGTAGCAATATGAAGTGTTCTAATATGAACAATAAACATATCGAAAACAAACATATTAAGCTAACTCCAACTTATCTTGAAATTTTGGAACCATTTTTTTAACTTTATAAATAAATAGTGGGATTACCCTGCGCTACACGACAGTAATTCAATCGCCATTGTTTGATTCGTTACGGTACATACACCTGCTAAAGCAACCGAAAAAGAAAACCCCAAATATAAAGTTTTGATATGCCTAAAAGAATATGACACATGTTTTATATTGATAAAAATCATAGGAACTAACACACGGCACATGATACCGACACCTGTATAGCTATATAATGCAAAAAACTACTCTATTTTAAATATAAATTTGTACTGAAATGTTGAGAAAAAAAACAATTCAACTTTTGTTTTTTTCAAGAAAACAAGTAATTAATGAAAAATCAAATTAAATTAATGAACGTCGGTATCAGTTACTTCAATACGGATATTGGTACGGATGGTTTTCGTTCATAACCGCTTTGGTTTGTCACTATTTGAATACAACTTCGTTTTTAACAATTTTACACCGAAATATCGTGAAAAAGAAGATAAATACAATTGCGTGCATGTTCTGTCTTTTTTAGAAACCAAACAATCGCAAGTTAATTTATAGATAAATCATATTAGATTCGTGAAGCGGTTTTGGTCGTTGTTTGCAGCTGATTTCGTAGCGATCATTAAATACTTCTCGGAAACTGGTCCTATTAATCGGGGTGTCGGGTCTTCTTTTATTACGTTGGTTCCTAAGGTTAATGATCCAGCTCATCTTGGTGACTATCGTCCAATTAATCTTATTGGGGTTATTAGTAAGGTTATTTCTAAAACTCTTGCTAATAGACTCAAGACGGTTATGTGGAAAATTACTTCTGAAACACAATCGCCATTTCTTTCGGGAAGGTATATCCTTGACGGTCCCTTAATCATCAATGAAATTTATCTTGGGCGAATAGGACGGGAAAAGAATTATTTCTTTTCAAAATTGTTTTCGAGAAGGCTTATGATAATGTTCATTGGGAGTTCTTGTTATCGGTGATGCGCCAAATGAAGTTTCCTGATATGTGGTGTAGGTGGATTAGAGGAATATTATCGTCGGCCCGTTCTTCTATTCTGGTTAATGGCACCCCTACGTTTGAGTTTAATTGTGAGAAGGGTATTCGTCAAGGGGACCCGATCTCACCTTTTCTTTTTATTATTGTGATGGAGGCGTTGTCTTGCATGATTCGCAAGGCATGCGATAGTGGTGTTTTTGATGGGGTTCGTCTTCCTAACGGGGGCCCGACCATTTCCCATCTGTTGTATGCAGACGATGTGATGGTGATGGGTGAATGGTCCCAATTTAATTTTTCAGCTCTGAAGAGGATTTTGCGAATCTTCCACTTATGCTCTGGTCTCAGGATTAATATACAGAAATCGAGCTTATTTGGGGTAGGTAAAAACATGGAAGAGGTGGGTTCAAATGCGTGTGGGCTGGGATGTAGTTCGGGCGCAATTCCATTCAAGTATTTGGGTATTTTAGTCGGTGTTAATATGAGTCGAATGGGCAATTGGGATTTAGTGGTTGATGTGTTCAAGAAAAGATTGTCGATGTGGAAGTCTAATGTTTTATCTATGGGTGGAAGGGTGGTTCTTACTAAGGCGGTTCTAGAGAGTCTCCCGACATATTATTTTTCATTGTATAAAGCTCCGTTAGCCGTTATTAATAAGCTTGAAGCGATTGTCAAGCGATTTTTATGGGGTGGGAATGATGAACGAAATAAAGTACATTGGGTTGCTTGGGATTAGGTTACGAAATCTAAAAGAGATGGGGGTTTGGGCCTTAGTAGACTAGAGGAGACCAACAATGCGTTAGCTTTAAAATGGTTATGGAGATATCGGTTAGAGCATGATGCGCTTTGGAGGAAGGTTATTGACACGGTGAATGAATGGAAGATGGGAAGCGTTTTCGTGTAATAAACGCTTCTCTGGTACATGGAGTAAATTGGTGACCTTTGGTTCTCGGTTGAAGGTTCAAGGTATTAGTTTTGTGAATATGATTCGTGGGGTTGTGGGTAATGGTAATAAGGTGAAGTTTTGGATTGACATGTGGCTAACAAGTGAATCGTTAAAGACAATGTACCCGGATTTGTTTCGTCTTGAGGTTAATAAATGATGATCGGTGGCGGATAGGATTCTTATGGGAAGTAATGGTCCTATCATTGCTTGGGAATGGAAGACATATCCTTCCTCAATTGTTAAAGTTAATAACCTCATTGAGGTTCACAGGAAGCTTGTGGCCGTTTGTTTACAACCAAAAGAAGACAGTTGGGTTTGGAACCAAGAGGCAAAATGGATTTTAATAATCCAAACTTTCACCTATTGGCCAGCAACAGACCCAACTTCAAAAATAACCGGTGGTGGTCCCAACTTTTCATGTATTGTAAACCTATGGACTTTTACTAAAAAAACCTTAATTTCTTTTTGTCTCCTTATCCTTTCGGAAACTTTTTCATATAATGTAAACCAATAGACCTTTACTAAATCGAAAAGGAAAAAGAGACAAAAAGAAATTAATGTTTTTTTAGTAAAAGTCCATTGGTTTACAACATACGAAAAGTTGGGACCACCACCGGTTATTTTTGAAGTTGGGTCCGTTGCCGGCCAATGGGTGAAAGTTTGGATTATTAAAATCCATTATTCCGGACCAAGAGGACAATGTTGACTTCTCGGTTAAGGAGACAAGGAAATGGTTAAGAAGCAATGAATTGACGGACGATAGTATTGGTTTTTCTTGGTGTAAATGGTTACCTGATAAATGTAATATCTTCATGTGGAGGGCTAACATGGATAGGATCCCTACTCAGAGTGCGCTTTGAAAGAGGAATATTTGTGTGAGAGATGGTCTATGTTTTCTTTGTGGTGACGCGGAAGAGACCTCGGACCATTTATTTTTGGCTTGTCGCGTGGCGTGTGGAGTTTGGATGGGCATATCGACTTGGTGTAAGATCTCGCCTTTCTTTGTGTTCTTAACTAATGACATCCTTCAATTAGTTAATTATTTGGGTGGTTCGGATACTATGAAAGAGGCGCCATATGGTGTTCTTATCTTAGCTTGTTGGTGAATTTGGAAAGCTAGGAATGAGAAGGCTTTCTCAGGTTCTAATACGGAAGTGGTTCAAATTGTTTCGGATGTAAAATCTTTGGGTTTTCTTTGGTATAGAAGTAGAAGTAGGAAGGTTAACATATTTTGGAAGGATTGGTATAAATTTTCTTTTCCTGTGATGTAACTTTTGTTTTGGCGGGTCATCTCTAGCTTGGAGATGTCCGTCTTGTTTGATGTTTGAATGAAATTTGCCTTAAAAAAAGATAAATCATATTAGAATAAACTGAAATAGGTTAAATACTTAGAAACCAAACAATCGTAAGTTAATTTATATATAAACTAGGTTATAACCCCGTGTATTACACGGGTTGAATAAATAAATTTTATATACTAAATAATAAAACAATATATATTTAAAAACCTACTTTATTGCACAGGTTGAATAAATATAATTTTATATATTAAATAATAAACATTTATATCTATAAGAACCATATTGTACGTGTTGAATAAATGTAATTTTATATACCAAATAAAAAAGTTATATCTTTAAAACCACGTGTATTACATGGGTTGAATAAATGTAATATTTTTTACTAAATAATAAACTAATACATCTTAAAAAAAAACCTCATTTATTACACGGGTTGAATAAATGTGATTTTATATACCAAATAATAAAAAAAATTACATCTTTAAAAATATGCGTATTACACGGTTTGAATAAATGTAATTTTCCGTACTAAATAATAAAAAAAATATATATATCCTTAAAAAACCCCGTGTATTGTACGAATTTAATAAATCTAACTTTATATATCAAATAATAAAAAGTTATATCTTAAAACACCTCATGTATTACATGGGTCGAGTAAATATAATTTTGTATAGTGAAAATAAAAATATTTAATATATTAATACAAAGTTTGGTTTTCGTGATAAAAATAGATTATTTTGTTGTTGCAAAATTTGTTAACGAAGTCTCAATAATGTAACCCTTTATTTAAAACTCCGTAAATATATAAATGATAAATAATATTAGTTAATTTTATTTCAACTTTCGTAAAATCTATTTGATACCAAACTAAACAAAACGAAGTCTCAATAATGTAACCCTTTATTTAAAACTCCGTAAATATATAAATGATAAATAATATTAGTTAATTTTATTTCAACTTTCGTAAAATCTATTTGATACAAAACTAAACAAAACGTTCAAATATATAGTTAAGATCAAATTAGATAACTAAGTTTGAATTTGAAGTAAATAGATAAATATAATAGTAATAATTAATTGAGTTAATTACTGTTTTTGTCCCTGTAGTTTGTCAAAAATCACTATTTCAGTCCATTAGTTTAAAAATTACGATCTCAGTCCCTGGAGTTTCACTTTCGTAACCATTTCTGTCCATATGGTTTCAATTTCGTTACAATTCCAATCCATTATTCTGTTAATTACAGGGACTGAAATGGTTACGACGTGGACTGAAATAGTTACGAAAGTGAAACCATAGGGACTGAAATCGTAATTTTTAAACTAATTGACTGAATAGTGATTTTTGACAAATCACAGGGACAAATACAGTAATTAACTCTAATTAATTCAAATAAATAATAGAGTAAATTGCAATTTTACCCCCTGAGGTTAGGGGTGATTGGCACTCTTACCCCCCCCCCCCTAAGGAAATAATTGCAATTTTACCCCCCCACTGTTAACTCTTATGTCGCAACATTACCCCCTATACTCAATTTTGTTGACTAATCTGTTGACTTGGTGGTGAAATGACTATTTTACCCTTTTATTTTACCCCCTGTGTTTTGTTTACTCTGTAATTTTACCCCCTGCCACCGCCATTCACCACCACAACCACCACTGCCACCTCCAGCCACCACCCTCAACCACCTCCAGCCACCACCCTCCAACACTCTCAACCACTTCTCTCTCTCTTCGCTGTCCATTTAACTCAAATCTCACCCACCTCCAGGTTGTTTGCTCCAATCCATTTCGAGTACTGATCCAGCCACCTCTGAATTTATTATAACATTTTATTAATTAAATTAAATAAAACCTCAGTCAGATTATATCATCTTCCACAAGATAAAAGGGTATTTTGTATCATCTTTACAAAATTAAAAGTACCAACTACCAAGATTGTTCTTCACACAGAGCATAGCAATAAACTGAAGTAGCAGAGGAAAAGAGAATGGAGACGAAACAAACTGATATCAAACTCAAATCCCCAATTCGTTGCATCGTCAAACTCGGTCAAATATCCTTTCTTTTCCCCCAGAATATTTAAATTTGTTACTTTTTCACCTAATAATTAACGAATCTGATGAACTAAATTGCCATCGATTCTTATAAGTAAATGGTTCCCTCTTTATGATTGTCCATTTATCGTTACTTAATTCATGTTTCGAGTGTATGGTATTTTGGTGTTGTTTTTGAACATGCTATGGATTGATTGATAACTCTGTTGTTATGAAATTGATTGCTCAATATGAAAATCAGTTTTTGAATAATTAAGATTTTTAAATTTGGGTTTGAGCTATGGAAGCTTTTTATTGCTATGAAACTGATTGTTTATTATGAAATTCATTTTCTGGACAATTATGACTTCTAACTCCTCTGTAATTTCCTTTAAAATTGTGCTTTGTGTGGATTCTATACTGATTGAGGATAATGTGTGAATTTATAGGAGGTGCAACATAAATAAACTTATACACAATCACTGCAACTAAACCTAAAATGTGTGATCTAGGTTTTCACAACAGAGTCTCAAATCATCACCTGATCAATCGAATTAACATCCATTTGAGCAGAATCAACTGACTCAACATGAACAAATTCTCTTGTATATCTCTTGTATTCGCTCTCGTCTCTCAAACCTCTTCCGTCACTGGTTGTGGTGGGGGTGGTGATGATGGCGACGGTGATGGTTGTGGCGGCAGTGGTGGTTGTGGCGGTTCAGATGGCGACGGTGATGGTTGAAGATGATGATGATGGAGGTTTGTGGCGGGGGTGGTGATGATGGCGACGGTGATGGTGATGGTTGTGGCGGCAGTGGTGGTTGTGGCGGCAGTGGTTGTTGTGGCGGTGATGGTTGAAGACTATGATGATGGAGGTTCAGATAATTGTTGAAGATGATGATGATATTTGCAGTTTAGTCTATATATAATATAAATAATATTAAAAATAATAATAAAAATAAATATAGGGTAAGATTACCAAAATACCCTTACATATAAGGGTCAAACTACCTTTGACTGAGTATAGGGGGTAATGTTGCGACATAAGAGTTAACAGTGGGGGGTAAAATTGCAATTATTTCCTTAGGGGGGTAAGAGTGCCAATCACCCCTAACCTCAGGGGGTAAAATTGCAATTTACTCTAAATAATATTATAAATGAGAAGGAGATTAAACTAAATAATAATTATCTATAAGTTATTAAACTAAATAATAGTTAATAGGAGGATTATCTATAATTAATTAGAAGAGATTAAACTAAAATAATAATTATCTATAAGAGATGGCCTAATATGATGACAAGTGTCCCCAAAGTGGTTTCTTTTATTATATAGTATAGATCATATTAGAATAAACTGAAATAGGTTAAATAATTCTATCATATTATTATTATTATCTTATTATCTATATATTCTCTATAACAACAAAACCAAGATAAGGGAATAGTTGTTTATAACAAGTGGAGGAAAAGTGCGGTGGCCTTTTTCCTTTTTTTTTTTCTGTTTTCAGATTGTATATTTACTTGGGACTTTCTTATTGGTTCGGGTATATTACGATTTTACCTCCAAGTTTAAAATTACGATTTTGCCCTTTGTTTAAAGTTACGGTTTTGCCCCTAGTTAAAAATTACAGTATTGACATCGCTTTAGTTTTTCGTAAATTACAATTTTACCCCATCCAAAAATTACGATTTTTCCCTTAGGTAACAATTACGGTATTGCCATCGTTTTGGTTTCTTTAAAAAGGTGTGTGGGGGAATAGTGTCAGACTGTTGCATGGCACTCCCACATTGGCCCTGGTATGTTATGATTTTACCCTAGTTAAAAATTACGAATTTGCCCCTGTTTAAAATTACGAATTTGCCTATGGTTCAAAGTTACAGTATTGCCATCGCTTTATTTTTTGGCAAATTATGATTTTACCCCAGTCAAAAATTATAATTTTTCCCTCCGTTCAAAATTACATTATTGCCATCATTTTAGTTTTTTTAGCAAAACTATAGAAGTGTTTGTTTTAATTTGTTGACTCGATTTGATTTTTCTTTCGTCTCAATGAGCTGCTTAACATTCGCTCGTTAATCCTGACAAATTACAGTCTTGGCCTGAACTCAAAATTATGATTTTGCCATCGTTTTAGGTTTTTTATCTAACAAAGCTATAGTAGTGCTTTTTAATTAGTTGAAAAATATTCAGCCTATCGCCCCGCACGCGGGCGGAGCATTAACTGGTTATCTATAGAATCCAATGAAATGAATAGTAACTTTAATATTATATATAATTTTTTATACTTTTATTATTCTAATGTTATAATTATAATGTTATAATAATCATTATTTTCTTTACCTTTTACGTTTAATAAATTTTCATATTTTTTCTTAACTTAAATGATTTCTTTTTAGTATCATGACTGTGATAGGCTTGATTTCAACCTGCATTGAATCGGTACTAATTAAATTAAATACATTTTCATATTTTTCTTAATTTTAATGATTTTTATCATGGGACTTGGGATAAGCTTGGTGTCAACCAGTATTGGTATCGAAAATACCCATACAATCCTGTTCGGTGTCGGTAGATGAAGGTAAAACCGGCACCAGCCTGGTACAGAAAAGTTAGAAAACGCCAAAAGTCAGTACCGAAACAACATTGAAAATATTTTAGTTCGAGAAATTCGGTAATGCTACCTGGTACTATTTGCTCATTCCTGATAACGGATACTATACGAACGACGGTATCATACAATTTTTTTGTTAGTTTTCTTTCTTCAACTTTTAATTATTTCTTTTTTTTTAGTTTCAGGGGTAGGATGAGCTCGGTGTCAACCGATACCGAATTGGTACTGGCACCGAAGATACCGGTTACGGTACCGGTATATGAAGGTAAAAATCGGTATTGAAGCGGTACCAGTAACGCCAAAAGTCGGTACCGAATTGGTACTTAAGATCTTTCGGTTCAGGAAATTCGGTACCAGTACCCAGTACCATTTGCTCATCTTTGACCACAGGTTTCATACGAACAACATCATTACCATACATCTTTTTGGTTGATTTTTTTTCGTGTTTTTTTCTACATTTTCTTTTTATTCTTGTTAGCAGTTCCGTGCACAACGCGCTCGTAGTTATTTTAAAACACATGTAAACACAGACAAAAGAAATTCGCCGCAACGCGACAAAGTCATAAACCTAGTTTTATTAAAAGTTAATAATAAACTAGACATTCAATATAAACATACAATATTATTATACTAGTTTAGAGACCAATGTATTACACATGTTATATAAATATTTTTAAAAACATTATTTTAAATAAGATGTTATATATTTCTCCAGAGAAGAAATCCACATGTATATCTAATATTTATTCGGAGAAAAAGACGGAAAATCCATTTTTTTTGTGATCAGGGCCGTTCTAACCTTTTTAGAGGCCTAAGGCTAAATGAAAATTTAGGGGCCCTTTTCCCTTCTTTGATTGTTATAAACGATAACCTCTTATTCGTGTTTGGAACCAAGAAAAAATCTAACATTATTACTATAACTGTCACACCCCAACCAATGGCGGAAACATCGGGATGAGACGAAGTGTGAAGATTGCTCGAGACATCATAACACTATTTGTGACAATATTTAAATAATTCCCATTTCATTTCATAACTTCAAATTGTCAACATTACATAAACTCAAATAACAACAAGTTCCAAAAGTAATACATAACAACATAAGCAAAAATTGATACAACATATTAAACCTAAACGTTTATATGTGCATCTAGGCATCAACGCTACTTCTTTTCATAGCATCGTCATCATCAACCTGTAACATGTTTAAAATACAATTCAATGCAAAAGCAATGGCGAGTATACAAGTTTGGTACGTACATAACAAAAGATAAGTTTAAAACAATTCCTCATAGCAAGCATGTGATTCAAGATAAACAATAAATATGGCATGTGTCTAACATATCAAACCAAAAGAGACGCAAGATGCTCATGACATAACCACAAGTTACGGGCGGCGGGTCGTCAATCCTATAGCGCTACATATGTCACGGTTAGGCTCGTACGAAGTTAATGATAAGTTCAACACATAAAGTTTCACCCAAGTTTAAAGTATCAAGCAATCACGTATACAAGCATGTTATAGGAATGTTCATGTGTTTAAGCAAAATGTTCATGTGTAAGTTGTTGATAAGTAAACATGTTACACCCCAAAAGTGGTAAAAGTAAAAAGGGGGAAATACGAGTATACTCACATAATTGCTAAGTCTTCCGGTTATCCAAACGTTGACGAGTGTGCGAGATTTGAAGGATGGAGTACCGAGGTCTCCCTATATGAGCGAACGAAGGTGTATGAGTGATCGGAACTAAGACAGAGGACTTGAATTGGAGTTAGAATGTACGTATATAATTAACACCGTTTATGAAAGAAAACTCTAAATTGATTTCATAAAAAGGGTTGTAGGTGTGTTGTCAAAATGATGAATATATATATATATATATGTATATATTTGACGAAAAGCATATTTGGTATATATGTATTTATAGTTTGGCGAAAGGTATAAGATATATATATATATATTTTATATAGTTTCAGTAATAATCTAAATTAAGTTTATACAAAGTATTGTGGACATGGCGTCAAAATAAATATATATTTATATCTATTTTATAAAAATTGATCGAAATTGATAGGTTTCGTTTTATAAAAATTATTGTTTCGTTTCATGAAATTTTACGAAAAACGGGCAGAGTTTCCCTTGTTTTTGGACGATCCCGACAACTAAAGTGTCGATAAAATTGTCAAAACTCAATAAACAATTTGATAACACAATGTAAATATAAGATTTCTATGTAGAAACAATACAAGTTATAACAAGTTCGGAGTCGTGATTAAAAATATTAACTAATTATGAAAAACACTAAAACTAATATTCGAGTCATTATTTCATACCGAAACTTATGTCGACCCGACAGTTGACCAGAGTGGACCTGATTGACCAGCTTTGACCCGAGCTTTGACTGAAACCAAACCGGACCGTGACCCGAGCCGTCATCTAAACCCATGAATTCTGACCTGCACGGAACCAAGACGCGAACTCGAACCAAACTGAGCTTTAAGCTAAAGAAAATGAATCCCGAAACAAGACCGAGACAAACACGAACCCGAGCTCCAAAACTGAAGTGAACCGAAACGAGCCACCTGAAACGACAAAATCAATGGGACTCGAATCGAAATTTATACTAAGCAAACACCCGAACTAGAACTGAGTTTAAAACCCGAAAAGAAAACAAACCTAACTGTTGTCCGGAGTTGATCGACGTCGGCTGGAACCTGAACCCGAAACCAAAACTGAAAACAATCTGGTGTCAAACCAGACTCGACCTGAACTGCTGGAACCGGACTGAACTGATAAACATGACTCGAGGAACCAGGCTTGTGCTGAACTAAAACGAGTCGGCCACAGCCGACGCCGTCACCGGTGCGGCTTCCTGAGTTGCCGGAAAACCGACCTTTGCCGTTTGTCGCCTGAATCACCACTCAACTCCCACCTGGCCGTCGTTTGATGCGGCTGTTGCCGTTGTTTGTCATGTGCCGCCACCCAAGATGGTGGCTGGCCGTTCGTCTGGAGCGAGGGAGAGAAGAGAGAGAGTAGGAGAGAGTAGGAGAGAGAGATGGAGCTTGTCTGGTTTGTTGGGTGTGGCTCACCGGAAAGGGTAGCCGGAACCCTAATCCGGTGACCGGATTCTAGAGGGAGGGAGAGAGCAGAGAAAACATGGGTGGGGGCTAGGGTTTTCTACAAATGCAAAAGATGACGTTGGGAGGTTTAAATAGTTAGGTTAAGTTATGTTATAAAAAAAATACTAACTTAACAATAAAACTAACTAGGTTACTTGTATTATCTTAAACTAACTTGAAACTTAACGAGACTAACTTGATAAAGAAAAATAAAAGAATGAAACTTTTTTTTTAATTTGTATTTAGTTAATTTAATTAATTAACCAATGAGTAGCCATTTCTATAATGAATTAAATTACGGGTAACGATTGTTTGTTTCACGAAGCTTTCGAATTTCGAGGTTAGGATCCGAATCTCAAAACGGGTCGGATTTAGATATTTGTTTTTGACGGATGTTACAGTCTCCCCTACTTTAGAAAATTTCGTCCCGAAATTTATTGAAAAGGAAGACTTACCGGGGTTTTGGCAGACAGAAGGGAATTGCTTAAAACTGAGACCTTGAAGTTTGAGACGTTTTAAAAAAGTTTGAAATTTTGAAGGACGAAAAGATAGGTTTGTAAGAGTGTTCGTTTAAAAGAAAAAGAATAATGGAGTATAATGGGAGTACAAAAGTGAATGAACGAATGCGAGTATAAGAATAGCATAAGTATTGGATAGACGAATGTAGCGTGCTAAGAATGAAGTCTCGTCGTGGATAATCGGATATAACGCGTTTGTGAGTTGTTTAAAGATTGTATCAAGTCCAAAAGGTCTGTAAGACACTGAATTTCTCATGGCACGTTTTACGAAAGTTTGGTAACATGATGAAAACACTTATGTATAGGAAGTACCAACGGCGTATCCACCATGTTTTGACCATGTGACGTCGGTCTCGTATTCGGTGTCATGTTACGTTCCGTGTCTTACCATACGCAGTAGTACACTCTATGGTTCTCATACGCCCATCACTATAATCCCGTGTGCACCCGCGATTATACCGATCGTCGCATGATCCGCATAGCTTGTACTAGTTGCGTATGAATTTAAGGTATTCATAAATTCTGAAAATAAGATTGCGTATAAATAGGGATGTAGCATATAAGCATGTTTGTGTTCCAAATAGTATAAGGCCAACGTAAGCGAATCCCTAGGGTTTCGCTCGCGTACGGTGCGAATGTGTGGATTTTGAGTATGACTAAAAGCATGAGCATAGTATAAGTTTAAATATGAACACGCACATGAGCATAAACACAAAACGCACGTCATGAGTATGAGTAAAAGTATAAGAATAACGTGTATGAAAAATGAGTATATATGTGAGTACAAACATGAGTATAAGCATAGATGTGGACGTGAATATAGGTGTAAAGCATGAAGGTTTAAGCATGAATAAAATATATGTGTATGAATATAAGTGTAACAAAGTTGTGTAAGTGCAAATGAAAACATAAAGCGTATGAATATGAATATGAATATGAATATGAATATGAATACGAATGTAGTATAGACATGAATGTAAGGACAACGTAAGTGTATAATTGTGAGTGTATGTATTAACGTAAATCGTACGAATTTTGAATCATGAGTATAACATAAATGTGTAAGTGTGAACATAAGTGAAGGCATAAAATGTATATGCATGGATGTAGAAAATAATGATTTTGTTTATAGTATAAATCGAACTACACGAGTTTATGCACGTAAACGTTTAAAAGTTTGAGTATGAAAGAAAAGGGGATGAGTGACACGCATGAGATTGTTGTGAAACATTGACTAAAACGTGTAAAATGATATGCGTGTATAGTTTGTGAATGTAAATAGATCGAGTTGTCACGAAATACAGACTCTAGTTTGTGAATGTAAAGGGAGTATTAAACGTCTATTGGTTATGTGGAAAGTACTTTGTAAAGGAATGGAAATGCTACTGCGGTTTTAAAAGAGTTTACATAAGTTGAAAATTTGTCGGTTCTTATTAAGTTCCCTTGCCCACGTGTTTTGAATTTAATTGACGTATTGAGTGAGGTTTTGAAAAAAATCTAGAGATTAATAAGTTTGCATCATTTTAAGCAACTTTGTGTTAGAAAATTTTGAAACTGACAGCTTCTTGTGAAAAAGTTGATCCTTAGAAAAAGGAATTTGGTACATGAACTTAGTGATTGTTGAAAAATGTTTCATTGGTTTTGAAAAGGATTTTTTTTTTTTTTTTTTTTGTAAATGATTGAATAATATTGGTAATATTTTGTAGGTGTGTGCGAAAAAGTTGATTTGATTCTCAATTGAGAATAACAATCCCTAGTTTAATGGTGTGAGAAGAGCATGTTTCAATGTTTACGTTGATTGGTGAATTTGTGGGCAACGGATTTATTAAACCGACTAGGCTGACAAGTAGTATTTCATGAAATTTTGAAAATCGATGAACACGCGTTTACTGGTAACATTAAAATTTTGTGTATGCGAGTGATGTGAAATTAGATTATAGAATAAGAGGTACGTTTAAATAAATGAAGCATTTGAAATATATGATAAATGATTTAGGTATAAACATGATCGTATTTACATGATTTAGGTATCCCAACCAATGGCGGAAACATCGGGATGAGACGAAGTGTGAAGATTGCTCGAGACATCATAACACTATTTGTGACAATATTTAAATAATTCCCATTTCATTTCATAGCTTCAAATTGTCAACATTACATAAACTCAAATAACAACAAGTTCCAAAAGTAATACATAACAACATAAGCAAAATTTGATACAACATATTAAACCTAAACGTCTATATGTGCATCTAGGCATCAACGCTACTTCTTTTCATAGCATCGTCATCATCAACCTGTAACATGTTTAAAATACAGTTCAATGCAAAAGCAATGGCGAGTATACAAGTTTGGTACGTACATAGCAAAAGATAAGTTTTAAACAATTCCTCATAGCAAGCATGTGATTCAAGATAAACAATAAATATGGCATGTGTCTAACATATCAAACCAAGGAAACGCAACAGGCTCATGACATAACCTCAAGTTTACGGGCGGGTCGTTAATCCTATAGCGCTACATATGTCACGGTTTGGCTCGTACGAAGTTAATGATAAGTTCAACACATAAGAATCACCCAAGTTTAAAGTATCAAGCCATCACGTATACAAGCATGTTATAGGAATGTTCATGTGTTTAAGCAAAATGTTCATGTGTAGGGTTTTTGATAAGCAAACATGTTACACCCCAAAAGTGGTAAAAGTAAAAGGGGAAAATACGAGTATACTCACGGTGGTTGCAAGCTTTCCTACTTGAAATCCCGCGAGTGAGTTGGTGGATGGATTAGTTTGGAGCACCTAGTCCTTCTACATGAGGAAACATAGGTGTGTGAGTTTGGCGTTAACGGAAGATTATAAATTCGGAATTTAACATAGCATAAAGTATAAAATATGATACGAAAAATAGTCATCTTTTACTTAGTAACCTTTGTATGACACTATGTAACCACTAGGGTTATTTTGTATTTCATGGGTAGTATACCCATTAGAATCATACCATGGTTTTAAAGTCTTAGATGATATTCTACTACTCTTAACATATAAACACAAGTTCAATATTAAAAGGTTCGAATGAGTGTATGTACATATTTAGGTTAAGTATTACATATTACTTAGTCCAATAATTCATGTAGGAGGTAGAAGATTAGAATCTTCATTTAGGCACCTCGAGTAGTCATGGATGTCAAGTATGGGGTAGGAAGAACTAGCTTCTGTTTAGGAACCCCTTGTATGTTCACCACTTCACTTGATGTAAAAACAACCAAGGAGGGTCACGAACTAGGATTAGTACAATAATATAATTAATCTAATCTATAAGAAATCATCAAATCATGTGAGGATTGTATGTAGGACAACCCAAGTTGTTCCATAATCACTCATTTATCAAGATCTAAGCTTGACATGATTTGTGGGTTAAATACCCTAACAAAACAGAAAGTATTTGAGGTTTAATCCTCTGATTTCAAGTGTCTCAACCTTGTTTTTAAGCCTAACCAACCATAGAAGAGGTTGTAAGCATTGGGACATAGGTATGAGATGTGTTAGACACAAGTTTGATGATGTTTAAACAAGTTTGCAAGAACATAAATCAAAACAGAAAGTTTTTGGATCATTTCAGGGGATTTCCAGGTCTAATTTCTCTAAGGAGAAGTCAAGGAATCATACCCTATGATTATCCAAGCAAGTAGGAAGAAGAATCGGGTGATTTCGTTAAGAAATGAGCAAGTTATACTCACTTTAGTGCAAGTGTATGAATCTGCCCGAATTCTGAGTTTGCAAGAGATTTTGAGAGTGAATTTGTAAGATGTTTTGAGTTGTGAAAGTGTAAAATGGTGTGGAGAAGGGTTGTATTTATAGTGGAAGAGGTTGGTGGTGATTGGGGGTGTTTAGAGGTGGATTAGAGGTGATTGGGTGAGGTTAGATGTTGGGATTTCGTGCATTTTCGCGAAGAAACACAATCTGTCCCGCCCAGATACCCTTGCGCACCGTAAGGGTTTTTTTGTTGCGGTGCGCAAGCCATGGTCAGAAGCAAGAAATCTTTTATTTTAATTATTTAAAACTTGAAACTTGTCCCAATGATATAGTTTACGTGTTTTATGACCTTTTTAGGGTATTTTAGCATATAAGACATGTATCAAGTGTACCTCAAGCATCAAAAGAATAACATTAAGTATAGGACTCGTATGTAATCGCGGTATCAAGTATGAATGTTGCGTATTTAAGAATTCAACGTATGTTTGTAAGTATCACGAGTAAGTATCAAGTTGTTTCACCATTAAATGTGTACAATGTATGAAGCATGTATAACACGTATTTAAAGACATGCAAGTTCTCATTCATGATTCAAGTCTCGAGTTTACAACGATTATCAAGAAGGAATGATTACAAGAGCACAGGGTTTTCAAAAATAGAAACACGTACAAGACTTGCTAAAAATGGAAAGTACAAATAAGCGGGGCGTTACAGTCTCCCCTCCTTTTGGGAATTTCGTCCCGAAATTGAAGAAGACTTAGGAAACAGATGTGGATACTTCTCCTTCATTTCGCTCTTGCATTCCCAAGTAAATTCGGCGCCACGCTTACCTTCCCATCGAACCTTAACGATAGGAATTTTACTGCGCCGCAATAATTTGGCTCCTTGGTCCATGATTTCGACCGGTTTCTCCACAAAGTGAAGTGTTTCGTTGACTTGTAAGTCTTCGAGAGGGACATGTAGTCCTTCGTCAGCTAGACACTTCTTCAAGTTGGATACGTGGAAGACAGGGTGTACATTGTTGAGTTCTTCAGGCAGGTCCAGTTTATACGCAACCTTGTCAATCCTTTCGAGAATTTTGAAAGGACCCGCGTAGCGAGGTGCGAGTTTCCCTTTCTTGCCAAAGCGAACCACACCCTTCCAAGGGGATACCTTGAGAAGCACGAAGTCGCCTGTCTCGAATTCCATTGGTTTACGATCCTCATCGGCGTAGATCTTTTGTCGGTGCCTGGCTTTCAGTAAGTTGTCTCGAACCTGTAAAATATTTTCCGTCGTCTCCTGTATGAGCTCGGGACCAGAGATTTGAGCGTCTCCAATCTCGTGCCAACAAATAGGCGAACGGCACTTGCGACCATACAATGCTTCGAAAGGTGCCATTTTAATACTCGTGTGATAACTGTTATTGTACGAGAATTCGACCAAGGGCAAGTGTCTATCCCAGTTGCCACCAAAATCTATTACGCAAGAACGAAGCATATCCTCTAAGGTTTGGATAGTACACTCGGTTTGACCGTCTGTCTGAGGATGGAAGGCAGTGCTAAGGTTAAGTTCAGTACCCATAGCAGATTGAAAAGTTTGCCAAAGGCGAGACGTAAAACGAGCTTCACGATCGGAAATGATGTCAACGGGAATACCATGGCGGCAGATGATTTCATCAGTGTAGATTTGAGCCAATTTAGCGACTTTGAAATCTTCACGGATGGGAAGGAAGTGAGCCGACTTGGTTAATCGATCAACGATCACCCAAATACTGTCATGGCCAGAAGAAGTGCGGGGAAGCTTAGTGATAAAATCCATGGAAATGCTCTCCCATTTCCATATAGGAATTCTTGGTTGTTCGAGTAATCCAGAGGGACGTTGATGTTCAGCTTTCACCTTTGAACACGTGAGACATTTTGAGACGAAAGTGGCTATATCCTTCTTCATTCCAGGCCACCAATAGGACGTACGCATGTCATGGTACATCTTGTCGGCACCAGGGTGAATAGAATACTTCGTATTATGTGCCTCTTTCATCAGGAACTTGCGAAGATTATCGCGATCAGGAATCCAGATACGATTGAGATAGTATAAAATACCATCAGACTTAGACACGAGTTCATGTTCCTTAGCGCCTCGTACCTCAGCAGAGAGGTTACCTTCGTTAATGGAGGCGTACTGAGCTTCACGTATACGGCATTGAAGATCATGGACGAGTTGGAAGCAACGGGTACTTTTGACATGAGTTTTACGACTAAGGGCGTCTGCTACTACATTCGCTTTACCTGGGTGGTATTTGATTTCACAGTCGTAGTCGTTTAATAGTTCCACCCAACGACGTTGACGCATGTTCAGTTCTTTTTGATCGAAGATGTGTTGAAGGCTCCTATGGTCGGTGAAGACCACACACTTAGTACCATAAAGGTAGTGTCGCCAAATCTTCAACGCAAAAACAACCGCGCCAAGTTCAAGGTCGTGAGTAGTGTAGTTCTTCTCATGTATTTTGAGTTGCCTTGATGCATAAGCGATGACCTTGTCTCGTTGCATAAGCACACAACCAAGACCAAGGCGGGAAGCATCGCAATATACGACAAAGTCGTCGTTTCCATCAGGAAGTGTAAGGATAGGAGCATTGCATAGCATGTCCTTGAGCGTTCGAAAGGACTCCTCTTGTTCAGGACCCCAAACAAAAGTCTTCTCTTTTTGAGTCAAGGAGGTTAAGGGGACGGCGATTTTCGAAAAGTTGGAGATGAAGCGACGATAGTAACCAGCAAGACCAAGAAACGAACGAATTTCAGATGGAGATTTAGGTGTGATCCAATTCTTCACAGCTTCGATCTTAGCGGGGTCAACGTGAATACCAAGTTCGTTGACAGTATGACTAAGGAATTGAACTTCTTTTAACCAAAATTCGCACTTGGAGAATTTGGCGTATAGACGTTCAGCACGAAGAAGTTCGAGGATAAGACGCAAGTGTTGTTTATGCTCTTCTTGGGTCTTGGAATAGATGAGAATATCGTCAATGAAAACGATCACGAAACGGTCCAAATATGCTTTGCACACGCGGTTCATCAAGTCCATGAATACCGCAGGTGCGTTGGTCAAGCCAAAGGGCATGACCACGAATTCGTAGTGACCATAACGTGTACGGAAGGCGGTTTTAGGCACATCTTCCTCGAGAACTCGAAGTTGATGATATCCAGAACGAAGATCGATTTTTGAAAAGCAGGTCGTGCCTTGCAACTGGTCGAAGAGATCATCGATGCGCGGAAGAGGGTATCGGTTCTTGATGGTAAGCTTGTTGAGCTCACGATAGTCAATACACATTCGGAATGACCCATCTTTCTTTTTGACGAACAAAACGGGAGCGCCCTAAGGAGAAGTACTAGGGCGTATAAAGCCTTTATCAAGAAGCTCCTGAAGTTGACTTGAGAGCTCTTGCATTTCGGAGGGTGCTAAACGATAAGGAGATTTAGCGACGGGCGTTGCGCCAGGCACTAAATCGATGCGAAAGTCGACAGAACGAGCAGGAGGCGGACCAGGAAGATTGTCAGGAAATACATCGGGAAAGTCACGTACAACGGGAACGTCGCTTATGCTTGGGCCTTTGTCCCTCTTTTCCACAATATGGGCGAGAAAGGCGAAGGTACCCTTGCGTAAGCACTTGTTTGCTTTGATACACGACATAAGCTTAAGGCCTTGAGAAGGCTTTTCACCATAGACGTGTAGGGAGTCACCGTTTGGAAGAGGTAGGTGAATAAACTTCTCAGAACAGACAACTTCAGCACGAACTCGCCTAAGCCAGTCCATACCTACTATGACGTCGAAACTACCCATTTGCATAGGTATGAGATCGATTGAAAACGTATGATCGTTAAGGATTAAAGAACAATTGGAGAGAACGGAATCAACAGCGACAGTTTTACCATTAGCGACTTCGACAGCGAAAGATTTTGGCAACTTAGAGCGTTTACACTTGAGCAAAGACTCGAATTCTAACGATACGAAACTTTTATCGGCACCAGTATCAAATAGGCATGAAGCATAAATATGGTTAACAAGAAACGTACCAGTAATGACGTCGTTCGCATTTTGAGCCTGAGCAGTGGTGAGAACAAAAGCTCGACCTCGAGCGGGTTGTAGAGCCTGTTGTTGTTGTTGTGGCTGTGGTTGTTTTTGTCGAGGCTGTTGCGGTTGGTATCGTTGAGGGCAGTAGTTGGCCATATGGTTGGTATCACCACATGTGAAACATGCTCGCACAGGAGCGACTTGATTTGGAGCTAAAGGGGCTTGGTTTCGATAGGCCGGTGGTGGGTTGCGGCAGTATGGAGAAGTATGCCCATTTCGGCCACACTTGTCGCACTTTCGACATTGAGCGTTTGGATGGTGATGATACTGGCATTTATCACACTTAGGTTGCGTTCCAGTATAAACCTTGCGTGGAGTCTCATCGTTGGTAGAAGCAGGTACGGCTTGTAGGGGTTGTGGGTTTGGCGGAGTGACAACCGCATAATTTTGGCTTGAAGCCTTCCGCTTCTTGCCCTGGTTTTTCTTGGACGATCGGGAGGGTAAGGGCTCGTCAGTAGTATTGTCAATGGTAGCTTGGCGTGCACTCTTCGTTGAAGCCTTGTCGAAGGTTCCATGAAGAACACAGTTGTTGTTAAGTTCGGTGGCTATACGAAAGGCATCTTCAAGGGTTTGGGGGTTGGCAGAGGCAAGGTGGTTTGTTAGGGAAGGTGCAACACAACGAACGAATTTGGCTATGGTCTTGGGGACGGTTTCAACTTGTCCGGGACAGAGGACACTGAGTTGTTTGAAGCGCGTAATCAGGCCATCCATGTCACTTCCTTTCTGAGTGAGGTTCCAAAATTCGTTCTCCAATTTTTGGAGTTCGTGGGGAGGACAGAAGTGATCCTTCATAAGCTGTTTGAATTCGCCCCAAGGTATAGCATGTGCAACCTCGTTTCCCCTTTTGTTGTGTTCTGTTGTCCACCATTCGAGTACCTTTTCACGAAACACCCCAGTTGCATTCAAGGTTCTTAGTTCATCAGGGCAGCCACTTTGCAGGAAGGTAAGCTCGATTGCATCAATCCAGTTCATCATGGCGGTAGCGCCATTTTTGCCAGTAAACTCTAAGGGTTTACAAGCCATGAATTGCTTAAACTGGAAAGTCGATTTGGGTTTGTCTGCCTTTGAGTCGACAGAGCCATGTGGTGAATCGGGGTTTGTATGAATCTTGCTAACAATGTTGGGTAGGACCTTAGCAAATTGCTTGGCCATGAATCTCATGCAATCCTTTTGTGACATGGTGTTGGAAGTCGAACCCTTCTTTGACTTAGTTCTCTTTGACGCACCGTTGGACGACATCTAAAGATGGAAAGAGAAGGAAAGGATGAGACTTGGTCATAATTTTAAAACAAGGTTTTTTTTTTGCATGTAAAAACAAGTAAGTGTTCATGTATCATGTAAAGTTCACATAAAGCATAAGTTTCCAACATGTATTCAACAAGTATAACACATATGATTGCGTAAGGGTACATAAATTTAGTTTGTTCATGAGGATTATTATTGTTTTTGGTTGCGATGACGTGCGAAAAGAGTTTAAAAGTTTGAAATGAAGAACGTTCAAATATAAATCACATATAATTTGAGATACATAAAAGAGAGGCTCAATAAAACATTGGATTGTTTCGGGTAGAGAAACGTCGACTATTCCAAAGTGGGTCGAAAGTCCTTTCGAATTAGAGAAAACGTGCTTTGGCCTATAGGTAAGATACTCTCGTCGAGAAGCGATTAACGGTATCTTACCCTTCCAGTTACTACACGTCTCTAATCGATTGAAACAATCGGGACTTTGGTGAGATCGAAAATCAAGGAGTGGGACTTAATCGACAAGGTGCGGGTTTCACCCCTAACTTGAAGATTTCGTACCCTAAATGTGGTTGGTACTTGTCGGGTCAAAATAAAATTTCGACACTTTGACAAGGGTCCACTAGAGTTGAAAAGAAAATTACCATTAAGTAGTGGATTTCACTCCTAGCTTAATGGTGAAATTTCGTGCAAAAAATAGTTCAAGGTAGAATGAGAGTCGTTTACCAAATTGTGGGTTTCACGCCTATTTTGGTAAAGTCGTCTCGTTTGTGTTACAAGAGTATACAAATAATCAAAAGTGTGTTTGTGTTAGCCTTAGGAAAGGCATGTAAATTTAACAACAAGAAGTGTAGCTAGGAAGCATGAAAGGTAGAATGCATAAGTTTTAAACAACAAATAAGAGGCAAAGTTCCTAAAACTATAGACTAGGGCAAAAGCATGGCAATTTTCCTAATTCCCTATAGTTATGGCTCTGATACCAATCTGTCACACCCCAACCAATGGCGGAAACATCGGGATGAGACGAAGTGTGAAGATTGCTCGAGACATCATAACACTATTTGTGACAATATTTAAATAATTCCCATTTCATTTCATAGCTTCAAATTGTCAACATTACATAAACTCAAATAACAACAAGTTCCAAAAGTAATACATAACAACATAAGCAAAATTTGATACAACATATTAAACCTAAACGTCTATATGTGCATCTAGGCATCAACGCTACTTCTTTTCATAGCATCGTCATCATCAACCTGTAACATGTTTAAAATACAGTTCAATGCAAAAGCAATGGCGAGTATACAAGTTTGGTACGTACATAGCAAAAGATAAGTTTTAAACAATTCCTCATAGCAAGCATGTGATTCAAGATAAACAATAAATATGGCATGTGTCTAACATATCAAACCAAGGAAACGCAACAGGCTCATGACATAACCTCAAGTTTACGGGCGGGTCGTTAATCCTATAGCGCTACATATGTCACGGTTTGGCTCGTACGAAGTTAATGATAAGTTCAACACATAAGAATCACCCAAGTTTAAAGTATCAAGCCATCACGTATACAAGCATGTTATAGGAATGTTCATGTGTTTAAGCAAAATGTTCATGTGTAGGGTTTTTGATAAGCAAACATGTTACACCCCAAAAGTGGTAAAAGTAAAAGGGGAAAATACGAGTATACTCACGGTGGTTGCAAGCTTTCCTACTTGAAATCCCGCGAGTGAGTTGGTGGATGGATTAGTTTGGAGCACCTAGTCCTTCTACATGAGGAAACATAGGTGTGTGAGTTTGGCGTTAACGGAAGATTATAAATTCGGAATTTAACATAGCATAAAGTATAAAATATGATACGAAAAATAGTCATCTTTTACTTAGTAACCTTTGTATGACACTATGTAACCACTAGGGTTATTTTGTATTTCATGGGTAGTATACCCATTAGAATCATACCATGGTTTTAAAGTCTTAGATGATATTCTACTACTCTTAACATATAAACACAAGTTCAATATTAAAAGGTTCGAATGAGTGTATGTACATATTTAGGTTAAGTATTACATATTACTTAGTCCAATAATTCATGTAGGAGGTAGAAGATTAGAATCTTCATTTAGGCACCACGAGTAGTCATGGATGTCAAGTATGGGGTAGGAAGAACTAGCTTCCGTTTAGGAACCCCTTGTATGTTCACCACTTCACTTGATGTAAAAACAACCAAGGAGGGTCACGAACTAGGATTAGTACAATAATATAATTAATCTAATCTATAAGAAATCATCAAATCATGTGAGGATTGTATGTAGGACAACCCAAGTTGTTCCATAATCACTCATTCATCAAGATCTAAGCTTGACATGATTTGTGGGTTAAATACCCTAACAAAACAGAAAGTATTTGAGGTTTAATCCTCTGATTTCAAGTGTCTCAACCTTGTTTTTAAGCCTAACCAACCATAGAAGAGGTTGTAAGCATTGGAACATAGGTATGAGATGTGTTAGACACAAGTTTGATGATGTTTAAACAAGTTTGAATGAACATAAATCAAAACAGAAAGTTTTTGGATCATTTTAGGGGATTTCCAGGTCTGATTTCTCCAAGGAGAAGTCAAGGAATCATACCCTATGATTATCCAAGCAAGTAGGAAGAAGAATCGGGTGATTTCGTTAAGAAATGAGCAAGTTATACTCACTTTAGTGCAAGTGTATGAATCTGCCCGAATTCTGAGTTTGCAAGAGATTTTGAGAGTGAATTTGTGAGATGTTTTGAGTTGTGAAAGTGTAAAATGGTGTGGAGAAGGGTTGTATTTATAGTGGAAGAGGTTGGTGGTGATTGGGGGTGTTTAGAGGTGGATTAGAGGTGATTGGGTGAGGTTAGATGTTGGGATTTCGTGCATTTTCGCGAAGAAACACAATCTGTCCCGCCCAGATACCCTTGCGCACCGTAAGGGTTTTTTTGTTGCGGTGCGCAAGCCATGGTCAGAAGCAAGAAATCTTTTATTTTAATGATTTAAAACTTGCAACTTGTCCCAATGATATAGTTTACGTGTTTTATGACCTTTTTAGGGTATTTTAGCATATAAGACATGTATCAAGTGTACCTCAAGCATCAAAAGAATAACATTAAGTATAGGACTCGTATGTAATCGCGGTATCAAGTATGAATGTTGCGTATTTAAGAATTCAACGTATGTTTGTAAGTATCACGAGTAAGTATCAAGTTGTTTCACCATTAAATGTGTACAATGTATGAAGCATGTATAACACGTATTTAAAGACATGCAAGTTCTCATTCATGATTCAAGTCTCGAGTTTACAACGATTATCAAGAAGTAATGATTACAAGAGCACAGGGTTTTCAAAAATAGAAACACGTACAAGACTTGCTAAAAATGGAAAGTACAAATAAGCGGGGCGTTACATAGTACCTGTCACTTAACCTTTTTGGAAAATACGTCAATTTTCACTGGTAAATACACTCAACCGACTCATTTTGAAAAGGTTTCATAAAATTGATTTGAATGCACGTGGCACAAAATATCTTTTATAATTTGATTAAAATGCACAGAGGCAAAATTAATCTTTTATACTTGGGACAATTAAATTTATAATCTTGTATACAGATTTACAGGTTCGTTGTACGTTCAGGGCCCGATGTAGAAACCGAGTCAGATTAACAGACACACCACAAGTATAGGCCCACAAAAGAGTGAGATACCGTTATTACTTAAGCAATTGTCAGGTGTATGCCTACACCCCGTGCTTAAGACATGGCCATTTTATAATACAATGATGTCAAGGATATCCGGGACATGGTCATTAACCCCTAAAGGCTTTTATTTCAAACAATACAGATTAAACCGGGTTACCTCAATAATTTAACCACAATAAGATTAAATATTCAATACCCGACCAAGCGGTACTTTTATAGTACCGTATCCCAAGCCCGTATACGGAAAATAAGTTAAGAGTATTTACCTGAGCTAGCTCCTGTCTTAAATAGCAAGAATTTTAATAACTCAGCCGTATTCACTTAAGTAAGCGTAGGTACCATTTACCTGAAGGCTCTAGTCTGGAATGATGGTATAAATAACCAATTAGCATGCTAACGGGTCTTTAATTAAGCCTAAGCTTAGACCAGTTTGTCTTACCGAAAGACACGGTTCAAACGCATGATTAAGCGAAGACCGGATGGAATGTGATTTAGACCCGTCAAGTTCGGAGACTTGCTTAATATGGGTATTTCATACACTTTCTGGATTTTGAGATAACACCGATAAGGTTTGACCCGTTTAGGCTAATTTATGTAAACTAGTTACATAAACCGAACCGAACGCGTAATAAGCGTAACGGGTATACATATGAGCCATTTACAGGTTTCCTAAGTTAATATGCTTCATATATGTTGTGACATCAGTAAGATGTCTTCTATTATGCCCGAAACGAATTTAAACACAAACTATGCCCCGTAGGGGTAGTTTGGTCATTTAAAAGGTTATAAAAGAGTTTAAGTATTTACCTGAGTTACTGTAACACCCCAAAAATGGGTTTGGTAATTTAAACCCGGTTAATATAAAGGAACGGGTAAAATACCGTTAGGGGATAAAAGTGAACCCGTAAATGAACATTAACTAGGAATAATTAACCTAGTTGATTGTTAATATCGTTGGTATTAAACGAAGGGTTGTAGCCTTATTTAATTAAAACGAAACTGGAGGGACCAAAGTGAACAACTTGAAAGTTGTGGTATTAAAAGAAAACACACACACAAACACACACACTTGTGTGTGTTCTGGATCGATGTCCAGGAGAAAGAACCAAGGGTTCAAACCCTAGTTCTTGAAGAATCTTCAAATCGAAGGGCCAAATGAAGTCTAAATTCATAATCGAACATGAATTAACGATCACCTTCACAAGGGGATCATAAGGTATGTCTTAAAACTTAGATTTGATGATCTTGTTTGAAGATGGTTATGATCAATCCATGAATTTATATGAAATTAAGCATGTAGAGGTATTAGAAACACCAAATAGAACTTGTGCCATGAATAATTTCAAGTAATTGGGTGATTTAGAATGAAACCCATTTCATGAGTGTGAAGATGATGATCATGATGAACTTGTAGATGTTATAGTGTGATCTTGTGATGTATAAGGTGTTATATGATAGACTGAGATAGATAAACATGATGTGGAA
Source organism: Helianthus tuberosus (assembly GCA_030545235.1). NCBI lineage: Eukaryota > Viridiplantae > Streptophyta > Magnoliopsida > Asterales > Asteraceae > Helianthus > Helianthus tuberosus. The sequence continues at coordinate 195,051,862 of CM060448.1, read as the reverse complement.
TTTATGATTATGAGATGTTGCTTGAATGTGATAGTTCATAAGATGAAATAGGGAAGAACATGCTTAAAGCACTTGTACCTTATGCTTAGGAAATGATATGCACACCAAGTGTTTGATGAAATGCTTAGAAGAAAATGATAAGTGAGATTGTATGCTAATCATGTTATGATGAATGTGATGACATGTACGGATAGGAGTCATGTCAACATGGACACAAGCATGGAAGGGCAACGGGCCAAGGATAAACACGGAAGCTATGCTTGAACTCGGACGCATGAAGTAAGTGAACTCCGAACTTACCCTTTTGTTTGGTACAATAGTTATGATATATGGTAATTATTGAATGTAGTGTGAGAAGATATGAATTGATATTATTACTAAGTAAGTTCAAGTACAAATGAGTTGGGAGTGGTTAAGAAAGAGATTCGATAAGTTTGGGTAAGAAAGGGAACTTACATAATGAATTAGACATAAAGATGATTTAAGGAGTTATACGCGTAGGATGTAAATTGTAAGTACATGTATAAATAGAAAGTGAATACATGCTTGAGTGAGTATTTAATTACATGCTGAATGAATAAGATGAGTTATGGGTATTCGAGAATATGTTCATATGAAGGGAATCTAATGATACTAACCGTTTCTATTGAGAATTAATGTAAAGTATAGGCATGTTAACAATGGAAGTGAAGGTTAACTCCGCAATCCGATGCTAGTGATCGAATGGATGCATGAAGGGGCTGGTATAAGAGAAAGCAGGATATGTTGACGCCTTACTATGCATGTGTTAAGATTTACTTTTTATTATGTCACCTGTTGCTAATGATTTGATTGAATGTGGACTGCAGGCCGTACAGGGTTTTGGATGTTTCATCAAGAAGTGTACGCGGTTGAAGATCGAGTCAAGACATGGATTGTACGTGGGGGTGTATGTGGTCACTTAATTTGATATAAGTATATTAGTTTTTGATTAATTTATATGAAAGGATTGATGTATTTAAGGGAAAGAAAGATTATCATGTAAGAAATTTTAGGTTTGTACTTTCCGCTGCAAGTTAAGGGTAAAAACGTGTTAGGGCGTCACAGTTACAGGTCTAATGTAATCAGTAAAAATACTTATTTTACTAAGTTATAACAGTAGGGTAAAGTATATATGTGAAATTTATCAATTATAACCAAACTATGCACCGTAGGGGCATTTTGGTAATTTCACATAAGCCGTAAAGCTCAAAACCGAAGTCTGAGTTAAACAACTTTTGCTAACTGTTAAAATATTATAATTTGCCTCAAATATCAGTAGGTATAAACCCTTGTATGTTTAAAATAGTCTTAGTACATACTATGCGTTAAAAACGCTTAAAAAGGCGATTAGAAGCCATTTCCGGGTTCTATACATAAAGCTGATATTTTTATTATTCCAGAGGGCTTAAAATAGTTTATTTATCATTTAAAATCAGTAGCAAAAGGTTTGGAGTCAATTGGATATGTAAAACTCATTTTATAGCCCGTAAGGGCAAAACCGACAATTACCGGATTAAGCTTACGACTATAAGTTATGCTCAGCCTAAAATTAATTAAAAATCTTCAAAAATCCCAAAATAATATATTACAACAGTGGGTAAAGAGTTTGATATCAAAAAGTAGGCTTAACTAGGCTATACGCTAATTATGTCGTTTAATTAACATAAAGCTTTCATTTTACGCTAACGAGCATAACTCTTAGTCTACACCTCAAACTGATGTCAAATTTTGGATGTAAGTTTAAATATCAGTAATTAAAGTTTCTACTCTTTTATATTTCCAAAAATCACGTTTTAAGGTGAAAAGGGCATAATGGTCAACATATTAGCAATTAACGGAATCATACGTATTAATTGGTTAACTAATGAACCATGGTGTATAATCATAGAGGGTTATACTAGCATGTAACCTGGTCCAAATGAAGCTCTAAGCTATTTTTAAAACATACCAAAACGGGTCAGAACTGAAGTCAAAGCAAAAGTCAAAGCTTTGTGACTTTCGGTTCCGAACCGAGTCTAAACAGTAAATTGTCGGGTTGAACATGTTTAGACATGTTCTTACACTAATTACTAAGTTATATTAATGATCAACCAGGTTGTATGTGTTCTACATTGCTAATTATGCATAAATTAGAAACTAAGTATCCTGTTAACTTTTTGATCACAAGTTTGACCCGACATTTGACCTAGTTAGAGTGGGAATCAGGGGGGACCCTTTTAAGGGTTTATTACCCACATAATTACCAACTTATAACTACTTTTGATTCGACTAATCACTGGACATTAGTGATTAATCTTGAAGTCAACCGTTAATTACGACGGTTTGACTTTTAAGCTAGAACTAAGCTAAAACTTAATTAAGAAAGGATTAGCAAACTTACTGAAGTCCTAAGCTTGATTAGTGATCACTTGAGAGAAGACTTGAGCTCCAGAAATGATCCAAAGTGCAGATGAAGGTGTGATTGAAATGTTGCAACTTAGGGGCTTTATATAGTGATCAAATCGCCACAAAATGTTGACATCTAAGTCTACCACTGACCACAACTCACTAACAAGTGTCCCTAGAGGTTTAGGGGTGGTTTAGGGGACAAGCAAGATGAGGAAAATCGTTTGAAAGGTCAGAAATGCGTTTAAACAGCAAACAGGCGAATCTGCTGTTGCTGGGCATCCCTTGCGCACCGTAAGCATAAGTTCTTGCGGTGCGCAAGGCTTCTGATCAGCCTTCACATTTTCCATTTTTTGCATAAATGACTCTTGGTCCTTCCGAAAGGTCAACTAACCTTTATATTTTGCACTTTGAGCCCTCCATTTTTTTTACCTACAAGAGCTTTAGGGCTTATACCCATTTTGTTAAGTCCCCGGTTAACTTTATTGTTACCCGAAAAGTCCTAACTTTCCGCGTTGACGCTTTAACCCCTCGCATACGAATTTGATCATAATTTTCTCATACGATAACGAAAATTTATGAAATTTATATCGTGTATTCTAGTGAGCATAATTAACCGTTACAAAGCTTCGGGTTTGTCAAAAGGTCACTCAGAGGTATAAATTAAACATGTTGACATATTTAACCCCTGTAGTTTGTAATCTCTCACTTTCTTTCATATTTAGCTTCGTATGATCCATGATTTATTCGTTTGAAGGTATGAGCACCATGTAGGGTTAATGTACAATGTATTTATTCACTGTTGACATTTAGAACTCGTATATTCACATACTTTCCTTGTTTGTCAACTTTAGTCCTTCTATACATTCTTTCACACGTTCAAACATATGACACGTGTCAATTTATTATAGGACGTGAATTTTCGAGGTGTTACATCCTCACCCCCTTAAAAGAAATCTCGACCTCGAGATTTGTTAAAGTAAAGGAAGTATTTTCTGCCTTAAATTGGGCTTAATCTTCCCCAGTACCTTTGAGCCTCTAAGGCACTACAATTGACCTTTATAATAGGCACATGTATCTTTTTGGAGCTTCTAATCATGTCGATCCTTAATCGAAACAGGTTGCTCATACTATCATAGTCCTGCATATCATTATGTGATAGCGCTTTTCGACTTATTGGTGACACGTCGCTAAATCATTAGTGTGGGTCACATTGCGCGTTCCACCAAGTCCCTTAATTAGGTCTTAGCTCGTAAGCTATTTGATCTTGATACATTCGATTTCCTTCGAATGATTCTATATACTCGGAGCTTAACTAGTCTGATAATTTAACAAATTCGGCACACCCCTCTTGGGTGATATCTTTTGTTGAACCTTATCCTTTACAAGAATTTAGGAGGTTTGCTATTTTCATTAATCCTTGATTTTCTGCCGAATACTGGCATCTTACAGACGATTATGAATTTGCGTGATCTTATTTGTTGTTTCCAATGCAACTTTCGGATCCTGATAATTGGACTTACCAATCTATTAACAATGGATGTTTTAACATTCCATCTATACAAGGTCTCCAAAGGAGCAGCCTTGTTGCTTATACATCACTATTATAGAAAAGCTTATCTTAAGGTGAGATGGTTATTCCAACCACTGCTTAACTAATCTTACGAAATAGTTAACTCTTACAGTTAGTCGAACGAATCGACGATCCTGGGCAGGTAATAACGATTCTTAATTGTTGCCTAAGCAGGGTTGCGGTACAATGCATAAGCAAAATGAACCGTCTTTTATATTTAACTATACCGAATTCTCCGGATATTGAGTTAGGCTATATGAATCTATATCTTAAAATTTACTTAATCAGGGTTTCGGTTATTCCATAATCAACATGGAGTTCTTACAACACTCTAACCCAAAGCGGGATGTTAATCTTAACTCTACTTGCCTTTCAGGAGGTAAACAGGGTAGTCTTAGGAGAAGGTGATCAAGATACAAGGAGGCTACAGAGATTTTCCATATCTCAGGCTCCAGTTCATCCATCATTGCTTGTGTCAAATAAGTGACACATTTATGTCATAAGTCCACGAATTCCTTAATCAGGAACATTTACTTGGACAATTCCATTCTGGATATCTCCTTTGAATACTACTAGTCGACTTTGGTACGATATGACCATTGGGATATCTCAGGGATTCCATGCATTAAACCTCCATACTGATCAGGCATGGAAGTAATCTATGGGACACACTAGGATACGCCAATCCTCATATGGCACTTTTATCAAACATAGTTTGGCATTCGCAGGCGATAGAAAAACAATGAGAAAAATAATTAAAATAACATATGTTGTCGTACTCGATGCGAAGAAAGAGTACTCTTAGATTTTTCGGAAGGATTCCTTGCCGATACTAGAAGAATCGGTTACTATGGTTTCCTTGGTAAGTTATACCTTGTGGATAATATAAAGGTTTGCTAAGCTTATGGTTTATGAAGATTTATTATTGCCTGTACTAAATCAGGACACTTAGCAGAAATTATCATTGGTAAATGATAAGGATCGTACTTGATGACTTCGTGAATTGCCTCTTGGCATTCATCAGGTGAGTTCATGCATTTCTTCCTTTAGCCTTTCCAGGCTTAGTTGCACCTTCTTTGGCAGCTTTATGGAATCTAATTCTGATGCGGCCTTATTCACCACAGCCGTGATAGACTGCATTCTTATTAGATCAAGAGTTTTAAGGCTTAAACATAGTTCTTCACCTTTGGACAGGGAGTCATAGACTACAACTGTCATCGTCTTGAAAGGCGATTCACTTGACAGAAAGGTAAACCAATTAACATCACTAATGGATATCTATATATAATTATTGTATCTAATGATATTAGTCATGATCACATCGATCATATTAACTATTAGGTTTGGGTATAATCCCACCATTTTGAATAGGGGATCATAAAGATCATAATGTCAATGTCTCAGATGGACAATTTATTATAGCCCGTAGGCAAAACATCTTTTCTTGACAGGGAGTTGTAGGCTACCACTGTCTTTAGCCTCGGAGGGCGTTAATTATAGCCTGTAGGTATTTCCCTCCTAAGGGATATTTATGGTATGATCATCTTTTCAGATGATATTAGTCGAGATCGTACGGACCCTACCGACTATTATGCTTGGCCGTATTCCAACATCTTTAGACAGGGTCAAAGACCACCACTGTCGTTGTCTTATCGGACAACAAAATTTTTTTAGCCCGTAGGCACTTCATCACTCACGGGTGTTTATAATATGATCATCTTATAAGATGGTATAAGCCATGATTTCTAGATCATAAGGCAAATTAGGAATTTAAAAATTTCCAATATAGGGATGACTGTTGTGATTTTATCGAATCACATTTGTCAGGAGTGCTAACACGTTCTTAGGTGTTAACAAGGATTTGAATCCCTTGAGTAGGTTTTACTATCTTGGCCGCGTAGGCTAGGTTTCACCTTTAAGATTCTTTTTAAAATGCCTGCTGGCAGGGAAGGAAGGATATTTATTTTATTCAGGATTTTATCATAAATCCTAATTTATAAATTAATTATAGCACAAATGGCCTAGTCGCGTAGACAAGTTTAATTTATAAGCCATGATTTCGGAGAATCGAGGCATTAAGGTTTGAATCAAAGTTCATTACCTTTTCTTGACAGGGAGTTGTAGGCTACCACTGTCTTTAGTCTCAGAGGACATTAACTATAGCCCGTAGGCACTTCCCTTCTAAGGGATGTTTATTACGGAATTGCCCCTTAGGGAAATTCATTAACCATGGTAAGCAGAGACCATATTTGGTTAATTTATTAATCATATATATTTAGGATTTCTATTATAATTTATCCTAATTATAAACAATAACAATATATATTAGCACAAGGGCAAATTTTTTTTTTAATCATAAGCCAGGATTTCAGAGAATCGAGGCATGAAGGTTTGAACATAGTCCATTACCTTTTTCTGACAGGGAGTCATAGCTACCACTGTCTTTTGGCTCATATGGAAATGAGCAAGGCCCGTAGGCACTATATTACCACGTATGGTCTAAATATGATCATCTTAATTGATGATTTAAACCCATGATTCAGAGATCATTCAGTTGGGTTAGGAATATTTTGGATAGGTTTTACCGTCTTGGCCATGTCTGCAATGACATTTAGGCTAGGTTTTACCATCTTGGCCATGTCTGCATTGACATTTAGGCTAGGTTTTACCATCTTGGCCATGTCAGCATTGACATTTAGGCTAGGTTTTACCTTTAAGATTCTTTTTAATAATTAACACAGAACAATTTCTAGCTCGGGATGTTAATAAGGATCTGAACCTAAATTGAGGAACTGCCATCTTGGCTGCGTCTTAATAATGACACCAGGCTAGGTCTTGTCCCTTTTTAGATTTTGCCATTTTATTATAATGGTAGATCTTATAATATAGGAATGATATTTTAAACATAATCGTTCCTTTAAAATTTAAGCAAGTATATAGTTGCCCTAAACGGGACTTCTAATAAAAATGACTTGCCCATGCAAAGGCTAATCAGAAAAATAATTAAGGAAGTAATTAAAAGACAATGAAACGAATTGGAATTTATCCTATGTTCTTGTCTAGACTCAAGAATGTGCAACTGTGTAACTGAGATTAAACGCAAAAGGCTAGCGTTTAATTCACTCAGTGTTGGCTCTGATACCAACCTGTCACACCCCGGATTTCTACGTGTCACCGGTGGGCCCGGAGGGGAGTATCGTGACGTGGTTGGCAACATAATTGTCAAACAACACAATATATAAATGCACAGCGGAAGCAAAAGGTAAATATATTACAATCCGAATATAAAGTAATATCCAAGTATTACAACGGAAAGTAAAGGATCCACAGGCGGATCTTAAAATATAAACATTTGTTCAATAGACTTTAGACGCCTAGAACTTGCAAGATTCCTTATTAGCGCCCCGAGCTTCCAGCCAATTACGTTTAGTACCTGTCACTTAACCTTTTTGGAAAATACGTCAGTTTTCACTGGTAAATACACTCAACCGACTCATTTTGAAAATGTTTAATAAAATTGATTTGAATGCACGTGGCACAAAATATCTTTTATAATTTGATTAAAATGCACAGAGGCAAAATTAATCTTTTATACTTGGGACAATTATATTTATAATCTTGTATACAGATTTACAGGTTCGTTGTACGTTCAGGGCCCGATGTAGAAACCGAGTCAGATTAACAGACACACCACAAGTACAGGCCCACAAAAGAGTGAGATACCGTTATTACTTAAGCAACTGTCAGGTGTATGCCTACACCCCGTGCTTAAGACGTGGCCATTTTATAATACAATGATGTCAAGGATATCCGGGACATGGTCATTAACCCCTAAAGGCTTTTATTTCAAACAATACATATTAAACCGGGTTACCTCAATAATTTAACCACAATAAGATTAAATATTCAATACCCGACCAAGCGGTACTTTTATAGTACCGTATCCCAAGCCTGTATAGGGAAAATAAGTTAAGAGTATTTACCTGAGCTAGCTCCTGTCTTAAATAGCAAGAATTTTAATAACTTAGCCGTATTCACTTAAGTAAGCGTAGGTACCATTTACCGGAAGGCTCTAGTCTGGAATGATGGTATAAATAACCAATTAGCATGCTAACGGGTCTTTAATTAAGCCTAAGCTTAGACCGGTTAGTCTTACCGAAAGACACGGTTCAAACGCATGATTAAGCGAAGACCGGATGGAATGTGATTTAGACCCGTCAAGTTCGGAGACTTGCTTAATATGGGTATTTAATACACTTTCTGGATTTTGAGATAACACCGATAAGGTTTGACCCGTTTAGGCTAATTTATGTAAACTAGTTACATAAACCGAACCGAACGCGTAATATGCGTAACGGGTATACATATGAGCCATTTACAGGTTTCCTAAGTTAATATGCTTCATATATGTTGTGACATCAGTAAGATGTCTTCTATTATGCCCGAAACGAATTTAAACACAAACTATGCCCCGTAGGGGTAGTTTGGTCATTTAAAAGGTTATAAAAGAGTTTAAGTAATTACCTGAGTTTCAGGTCTAATGTAATCAGTAAAAATACTTATTTTACTAAGTTATAACAGTAGGGTAAAGTATATATGTGAAATTTATCAATTATAACCAAACTATGCACCGTAGGGGCATTTTGGTAATTTCACATAAGCCGTAAAGCTCAAAACCGAAGTCTGAGTTAAACAACTTTTGCTTACTGTTAAAATATTTTAATTTGCCTCAAATATCAGTAGGTATAAACCCTTGTATGTTTAAAATAGTCTTAGTACATACTATGCGTTAAAAACGCTTAAAAAGGCGATTAGAAGCCATTTCCGGGTTCTATACATAAAGCTGATATTTTTATTATTCCAGAGGGATTAAAATAGTTTATTTATCATTTAAAATCAGTAGCAAAAGGTTTGGAGTCAATTGGATATGTAAAACTCATTTTATAGCCCGTTAGGGCAAAACTGACAATTACCGGATTAAGCATACGACTATAAGTTATGCTCAGCCTAAAATTAATTAAAAATCTTCAAAAATCCCAAAATAATATATTACATCAGTGGGTAAAGATTTTGATATCAAAAAGTAGGCTTAACTAGGCTATACGCTAATTATGTCGTTTAATTAACATAAAGCTTTCATTTTACGCTAACGAGCATAACTCTTAGTCTACACCTCAAACTGATGTCAAATTTTGGATGCAAGTTTAAATATCAGTAATTAAAGTTTCTACTCTTTTATATTTCCAAAAATCACGTTTTAAGGTGAAAAGGGCATAATGGTCAACATATTAGCAATTAACGGAATCATGCGTATTAATTGGTTAACTAATGAACCATGGTGTATAATCATAGAGGGTTATACTAGCATGTAACCTGGTCCAAATGAAGCTCTAAGCTATTTTTAAAACATACCAAAATGGGTCAGAACTGAAGTTAAAGCAAAAGTCAAAGCTTTGTGACTTTCGGTTCCGAACCGGGTCTAAACAGTAAATTGTCGGGTTGAACATGTTTAGACATGTTCTTACACTAATTACTAAGTTATATTAATGATCAACCAGGTTGTATGTGTTCTACATTGCTAATTATGCATAAATTAGAAACTAAGTATCCTGTTGACTTTTTTATCACAAGTTTGACCCGACATTTGACCTAGTTAGAGTGGGAATCAGGAGGGGACCCTTTTAAGGGTTTATTACCCACATAATTACCAACTTATAACTACTTTTGATTCGACTAATCACTGGACCATTAGTGATTAATCTTGAAGTCAACCGTTAATTACGACGGTTTGACTTTTAAGCTAGAACTAAGCTAAAACTTAATTAAGAAAGGATTAGCAAACTTACTGAAGTCCTAAGCTTGATTAGTGATCACTTGAGAGAAGACTTGAGCTCCAGAAATGATCCAAAGTGCAGATGAAGGTGTTATTGAAATGTTGCAACTTAGGGGCTTTATATAGTGATCAAATCGCCACAAAATGTTGACATCTAAGTCTACCACTGACCACAACTCACTAACAAGTGTCCCTAGAGGTTTAGGGGTGGTTTAGGGGACAAGCAAGATGAGGAAAATCGTTTGAAAGGTCAGAAATGCGTTTAAACAGCAAACAGGCGAATCTGCTGTTGCTGGGCATCCCTTGCGCATCGTAAGCATAAGTTCTTGCGGTGCGCAAGGCTTCTGATCAGCCTTCACATTTTCCATTTTTTGCATAAATGACTCTTGGCCCTTCCGAAAGGTCAACTAACCTTTATATTTTGCACTTTGAGCCCTCCATTTTTTTACCTACAAGAGCTTTAGGGCTTATACCCATTTTGTTAAGTCTCCGGTTAACTTTATTGTTTCCCGAAAAGTCCTAACTTTCAGCGTTGACGCTTTAACCCCTCGCATACGAATTTGATCATAACTTTCTCATACGATAACGAAACTTTATGAAATTTATATCGTGTATTCTAGTGAGCATAATTAACCGTTACAAAGCTTCGGGTTTGTCAAAAGGTCACTCAGAGGTATAAATTAAACATGTTGACATATTTAACCCCTGTAGTTTGTAATCTCTCACTTTCTTTCATATTTAGCTTCGTATGATCCATGATTTATTCGTTTGAAGGTATGAGCATCATGTAGGGTTAATGTACAATGTATTTATTCACTGTTGACATTTAGAACTCGTATATTCACATACTTTCCTTGTTTGTCAACTTTAGTCCTTTTATACATTCTTTCAAACGTTCAAACATATGACACGTGTCAATTTATTATAGGACGTGAATTTTCGAGGTGTTACAATTAACTCCCCAACACTTTTGGTCTTATGTTCACTCAACGGAAAAGGAACCCTAACCTGCTTTGCCCTATGACAAACCTCACATGACACATCCTCAACTATACCAATATCAAGACTTTCTTTTAAAATGGCTAGGATCTGTTTCGAGGGATTCCCAAGTCTACTATGCCATAGATTAAGACTATTTACACTATTAAAACACATATTAGCAGTTGTTCTATTTGGGTGAGAAACTTTAAGATCATAATCAGACACATCAACACAATCATACATATCTCTATCAGTCATAACCGTATGCTGATTAGCACCATAATCAATGACCCAATTATAATTAAACGCATGATTAACAATACTAGAACAACTCATATAACTACTATACATGTTATTGAACACAAAATTGTTCTCAATATTCACTTACTTACCTCCCATGTTAGACACAGAATGCTCAGAAGCGGTTTTATCTTTCTCATTCACTAGACTAAGAAGTTTGGAAATCTGTTCAGAAGCAAAAGGCATAGCAGATGTACTAGAAGATGCATTTGATTTTCCATTACTAAAACTATTATTACCCTTATTCCCTGGATTTCCAACCCTTCTTTTAAACCCTGGTGGATAACCAATTATTTCAAAACACCTATCAACAGTATGTCCAAGCATATTACAATGTGTACATTTCAAATTAGGATTAGACCCCCTAAATACTCTCTTCTTTGGATCAAAAGATTGATTAGTTTTTTATACAAAAGAAATTTTGACCTTTTAATCCACTACTAGACAACCTATGAGACTCTTCTCTAGAAATGATTGAAAAAGCAACCTTGACTGAAGGAAATGGTTCTCTAGTTAACAAATTTGTTCTAATAGGCTGATATACATCATCAAGGCCCATTAGAAACTGCATCAATTTTATTAAAGTAGAAAAATCATTGAAATCTTTTGCTGCCTTACATGAACATGAAGGCAGTTGTACCATAGCATCAAATTGTTTCCACAGTGTAGTTAACTTGTTATAATACTCAGCTACTGTACTACCATTTTGAGAAATATTGTTTATTCTTTTATACAAATCATATACAACTGGACCATCAACCTTGTCATAGGTCTCTTTCAGATCAACCCAGACTTTAGAGGCAAGTTTAGAAAAAACTTGCCCCAAAAAACAATTCCTCAGATATAGAATTCAACAACCAAGTAAGGACCACTGAGTTACACCTATCCCACTGACCTGCTAAGACCTCATCATCCTCTGACTTAACACATTTTCCATCAATAAAGCCATATTTATTTTTAGTTTCTAATGCCAATTTCATAGCACTTGACCATACAACATAATTTTCAGTTCCCTTTAGTTTTATATTAACAATCGTTAACACACTAGAGTCACTGGGATGTAAGAATAAAGGGTCACCTATAACAAGTTTACTAATTAGAGTAGCAGAAGTACCAGCCATATTGATAAACAATCAATACAAAACAAACAGCACCAAGAATAATAGAACAATCACAGACAAGATGAATATCCTAAGGCGAAGCTGTATCAGTGTCCAGATTCCAGGTTCATCACTTATAGTGCCTGGACGGGTCTTTATACAGGAGCCAACTCTAAAAAAAATAATAGAATACAATAGACAACAACAAACACCGGAAGAATACACAAATAAGCCACAGAACAATCAGCAAATAGAGACAACAAACAAGAGCACAGACAGACCGGTCCTCACTACCCCGATATCAACTAACTCAACAACAGAAAAAATAAAGAACAAAATAGAACGATCTTACAGAGGGTGCGTATAACTCCAAGAGAGACCAGAACTGTAGTTTTCAAGAACTACAAGATCTGATCAAGCAACAATCAAACACTCCTGGTTAGTTTGCCCTGAACCTTCTAGGGTTTCAGAGACTAACATAGGTCTTCAAGAAACAGAAGACAATAACTCTTCTTCTTCTCAACCGCCTACAAAACCCTAATTTCTATTCAATTAGGGTTTGTATCACACCAGACCCAAACAGATCTCACCAGATCTGTACCTGCACACGTCAATAAAAAGATCAAAACAGAACAACAAGACAAAGATAAAGAAAGAAACAGATCTAAACCCTAACCATAGTGGAAAATCCCAAAATCAGACTCAAGAGTTATTACATAGCTCTGATACCATGTAAAAACCGATAGTATGAACAACAATACGAACAGAAATGTAACAACAACACAGAAGTAGCGACAAAACGTGAGAAAACTCTTACTAAACCAACCCAAAAAGTTCTCCCCAATACCTGAGATCTTACAAACAGTAAGATCTCTCAAACAATACAAGATACAGAGATACAAGTGATGATCATCCACTGATGATCATCAATCTCAGAAATACAATCTCTCTAACAGATGAGAGATGATACAGGAAACTTGTATGAACAATAACAAACCCTAATTGCTAACAGAGAAAGTGAAAGTGAATATGAGAGGAGTTAATAATCTGCGCACAGAGATAAAGATCTCTTTTATACCAGCAACTTCCAATATTACAATCAGACCCTTCGAATATTACATCAGGAACCCTGAACATAAGCAAGTGATGATCACAGCCCTCTACTTTACCAGAATGTTACATTTAAGCCCTTCAACACATTACACCTGCACATAACAACTTGTAACAAACTTTAGTTGTAACAAACTTTAGATATAATAATAAACAAGTTTAACATATGAATGATATTATTCAACATGTTTGAAACGAATGGAAGGTTAAAACTGAAGGTTTGACTTAATTGAAAAAAATAAAATTTAACCTTTTTATTAAAAAATCAAGTTACTATTTATATAATTTACATAATCCTTAAAATATTTTTTTGTTGACATGATATGTCATCAAGGTAACTTTGAAACCTAGAAATTACACAAAATTAAAACACCAAATGAAAATTTGGTGACTTTATAATAATAATAATAATAATAATAATAATAATAATAATAAGTGACTTTATCACAAAAAAGAAAAACCTAGTTATTATTCTACAGTTATCATGTTTCAATTTAAACTCTTTAAACCTTAATATGTAATTATGTATTTATATGTAGATATTGGCGATCACAATAACCAATAGCATTAAAGAATCCACCATCCATTTTAAATGGTGACATTCGTTTGAGGAAAATGCCATATGAACCCTCACCATCTCCAACCTATTATGTATTTACAGATGCACTTTAGGGAACATTCAAACCCCACCTTTGACTTGTTTTTTTAACCTAAACTAACACATCATGGAAGTGGTCGAACACAACATGATAAATGCCCATAATGACCCAAAGTATGATATTTTGGTCTAGTTTGCCAGCCCAGACATAAAATAGTTCCGATGATACATGAACAATCTTGTTAAAGAAAATTTCTTTGAATATATAGGTTGGAAATGGTAGCTATTTACTATTTTTATGACCTACGAAACTTGTATTTGATCTTTTCGATAGCCGGTTTTATTAGGCCTTGCACTTTCTAACGAGTAACGACTCTGAATGCCAAAGCTTGAGCTTTAAGTTGATCGGTCAATGAGCCTTCATGATACATTTGCAAGAGCAACTCAGAGAAAACACACACACATATATATAGTGTTATTTAATAATCGATCGCGGAATTGCCGTGATTTTTAATCATTATAATTGTTATTGTATGTTTATTTTTCCCTAATATGTTTTTTTTAACTATTTTACTATAGTATTCGGATCGTTAAACGGAAACAATTTGCGGGCGGATCTTCCTACACAATTTTAATAGCGCAACGCCATATGTGTGCGTATTTAATTCATTTTCCGGGAAAATATATACATTGGTTTGAAAATAATTAATATACTTCATAAGATAAATTATTACAAATTTTATCAGGCGAAAACGGAGTCAGAAAGCGAAACGAGCTGGACGCGCTGCACTTTGATACGAGGCTTGGGCCCATTCCAAAATCCTAGCTATAAATACAACTTCTACACTTCCACTAAATTCTAACTCCACTTTCTCTCTCTACCTTCCTACTTTCTCTCTCTCTCACACCTCTCTCCCTTCTCTCTAGAAACCGATGGCCGACCAGGGTGGTGTAGGTGGCGGCGGCGGTGGCCGTCCGGCGTGTGCACGACCCTACCGCCCTAATTTTAGCATTCTAAATCTCGTGGTGGTGTTCGTTTTTGCAAATTCGAAACAATGAAGACGCCAAAACAAACTCCGGCGAAGTTCAAGCCAAATTCTGGTGAGCTACTTTTCATTTTTTTTGCTTCCATGTACCTTTAGATCAGAGCTTTTGGGACTCCCACATGCATTTTCATGAAGATCCATACTCCGGCATAGGGATGGGATCGGTACACTACACATATCCATACCTGTACCGGTACTGAAAATACCGGTATCGAATTTGAACAAATATGGGTGCCGAAAAAGTACCAAATATTTTGGTACGGTCAGGTACAGGTATCGATTCCGGTATTTTGGTATGGTACACGTTTTGGTATCACTTTATTTTTATTTATTTTTTTAGCACTCAAACAAGTACCAAATAGGTAAAATTGTTGGAAGTACCAATACCAACGGGTACCAAATAGATAAAATTGGTACGAGTACCATAAAAACCGTAATACGAACAAAATCATAACATAAAAAAACTCTGGAATTTTATATAAAATTAGTACCAATCCCATTTTTACCTTTGAATAACAATATCAATAAATTGTGTACCGATACATGTACTAAATACCCAAAATTGGTACTGGTATGGGTACGGGTATTGGAAAAAATTTCTCATCCCTACTCCGGCAAAGTTTCGACGACTTCATTTTTATTCAAACTACTTCTGATCGTGTAGATCAGCCATTGTAGGTGAGTTTTATGTATAGAATGTATTTTGATAAACTCCGGCAAAACTCCGACCACTTTGTTTTATATTGTGTGTTGTTTCTTTGCGCGCATAGATTGGCTCTCGTGATGGTATTTGGGACGATTTGGTAACTTGGACTATTCCGGAAACTTGGTCAAAGTTCGGGTCAACACGATCAACGACAGTCAACGGGTCATACCGGATCAACACGCTTGACGAGAGAGTGTGTCTGTCAACATATGGATTGAAACCCTAGAAGCCAAAGACCCTGTTAGATCAAGATAGGGTTTTAGATTGGGCATACATTGGAGGCACATAGATGTACATGCGTTCTACACTTTATGTTTATGTTTTATGTCTTAGAAATTATCTACTGAGATATGAAGCTTGAAAACGTCTTGCTCGACCACAACTATATGCCCATGGTGGCTAATTTCGGGTTATCAAGGCGAAGAAACATCGGTGCCAATCAGTCCTGATGTGTTGTTTCTTTGCGCGCATAATCGGTTGCCATGATTCAGTACTACTTTCATACGGAAGACTCCATGATGAAGCTGCATATTCATAAACAGTCGGAGATGGAGGTGGATTTCCAAACGGAGGCGGAGGCGGACTTCCTAGACCACCACTAGGCAGACTACTAACAGGCTGCGAACCTACCGATGCCTGTGGACTACCAACAAGCACCGGACCTCCCTGACCACCACCAGGTGGCTGTTCACTACCAACAAGCACCGGAGGCGGCGGTTGACTACCAACAAGCAACAGAGGCGGCGGTTGACTACCAACAAGCACCGGAGGCGGCGGTTGACTACCAGGAAGCACCGGAGGCGGCGGTTGACTACCGACAAGCACCGGAGGCGGCGGTTGACTACCGACAAGCAACGGAGGCGGCCGTTCACTACCAACAAGCAACGGAGGCTGCCGTTCACTACCAGCAGGCGGCGCACCTCCTCCATTACCTTGTCTCAACCTCATAATCAAATACCCTACGACAAATATAAGGAAAACAACACATACGAGAATAGCCCCCAATATTCCGACGGTCAGAATAGAAAGTAGTGACTGATGAGGTGGTGTGTTGTTGAAGATGGCCGGTGGCGAGTGGTTGAAGATGGGTGATGGTGTGTGTTTAAAGTTGGGTGGAGCTGGTGGTACTGTTTGATTGAAGTGGGGTGGTGATTGTGGTGGGTGGTTGAAGTGGGGTGGTGACCGCGGCGTGTGGTTGAAGTAGGGTGGTGACGGCGGCGTTTAGTTGAAGATGGGTGGAGGTGGTGGGTGGTTGAAGTGGGGTGGTGATGGTGGTGGGTGATTGAAGTGGGGTGGTGACGGCGGCGTGTGGTTGAGGATGGTTGGCGGTGGGTGGTGGAAGTGAGGTGGAGGTGGAGTGTGCCGGCGGAGAAACATGATTACGGCAAATACAACGTGCAGATACCAAAAACCCTAGGGTTTTTCACGTAAAATGAACACTCAATGTCTGAGTGACAAGTGTTTTGTGAGTTGATATTTGAAAGATCAGAGTAATGATTTTTTTTTTACAGATGGGTAAGCAATCCAATGGTTTAGGAGATATTGCAATTTTCATCTATACACATACGATACTAATCCAATGGTTTAGGAGATAGTGCAATTTTCATGTATACGCATACGATACTATATACATGCAGTGAGTGAGTGTATATGAGGTGAGTATACTAGTTATTCTTTATTTGTTCTCCAATCTATTCATTTTTGTTTATATACAATTATTATTATTATTATTATTATTATTATTATTATTATTATTATTATTATTATTCAACTTTTTAACAATTAAAGGATAATTGATGTCTTTAATAAATTTTATTTTATCTTCTCCGTTTAATATTTTGTATACCCTCCTGATCAAATAGATATTACAATCAACCTTATTTCTATGCACGATGTAAGAAATGCATACAATTACATTAGTTTGGTTAGCTAATTTACTAAGAAAAGAATATTGTGGAACCATTGGCGAAGCTTTATTGTGGCCAGGAGGAGATGCCACGGCTCCCACCGATTTTTCGCACATATTGTTTATTTCACTGAATTTTTTTAATTATTTTAATGAAAAATATTTTATTTTTAAGAGTCTGACCCCACTGATTTGAATTATGAGAGTCTAGCCTCCGCTGATTTTTTTTCGTTCAAGCTCCGCCACTGTATGGAACACCGCACCGGCATACGCGATATTCCGATGAACTCTTGATTCGAAACCCGGGCCTCACCCCTTTTTTTGTATTATTGGCTTCCTTAGCTTCTTGTTATCGGGTCGTTTTTTGTCTGTTTGAAATTAAAAGTTCCGTTTGCCATTCAAAACAAAAAAAGATAAACAGCCCCTAAGCTATAAAAGGACCGTAATACCCTTAGGCTTAACTGGAAAAAAGTAACATAGTTAGTATTAGGGGCCAAAACCGTTATAAATTACAATCTTAGGGTCTGATATATCAAAAGATTCGTTTTGAGAATGAAAGAGTTAAACTAGTTAAACCACATAGACCAAAATAGTAATTTACCCTTGACCTCCCATGATTAACTACAAAACCTTGCCATTACCCAACCCCCACCCAACAATTACTTATAATTGGTGCTCGTTACATTTATTTGTTTACATTTGCTTGTGTTCATATTGCTTGTGTTCGTTTATGTTCATTTATTTAAGGTATTAATAAACAAACATAAACGTACAAGAAACCTTTCCTCCTTCATGAACCCCTCTTGAATTCCTGCCATTCATTTGTTGGGTCAATCCTGATCATTTCCTCATTACAATGAAACCTTTCTGACCCATCCTATCATTACAATGTTAAATCAACTGAACAGAATGCATGGTCTGATGCCTTAGCCCCACTTGTCCACATGTTGTATAGCAAGTTGGATTTCTGAGCATCACATTAGCATAAAATAAATTTCCATATAGCATTTTCATTAGGAGTATAATTAAACGTCTAAATCATTATAAGATGACAGATTAAAATCGGGTTATTTCATTTCTTGCCTCACATATCACCAACGCAATTTGAGTAAATGAATTGTGAATGAGAGGAGAACTCTATAGTTAATTTAATCGTGCTCAAGTGTGAGTTATCCGAAGATGGGTCGGGTCATGATGGGTTCGGGTCCAAAAGGGTCGTTTATTCTACAAATGGAAAACCCATCACATTACCTTAGACTGAGGGGGTGTATTAGACTAGTTATATTTGTTATGTAATTATTAGCATTGTTAGAGGGGTCGTTCTATAAGTTGTATTCTTATATAATCAGATCAATGAGAAGGGGAAAACCCATCACATTACGATATCCGAACAAGGCTTTGTTCGTTTGTTAAGGAAATAATAAGTTCATGAACACTTACTGAACGAGATTTTATGTTCGTGTTCGTTCAATTTCCTCAAATGAACATGTTCGTGTTCGTTCTTTAATTGTAGTCACCGAACACAAGCGAACGTTTGTGAACATAAATGAAAACAAGCGAACACAAAAATCTTTCATGAGGATAAATGAACACAAACAACGTTGATGAACACAAATGAATATAGACTAACACACAAAAATCGTTCATGAACAGAAACAAACACAAACGAATGTTCATGAACACATTTTAATACATACAAACACTAAGCATTCATGAAAAGAAACGAACATATATAAAAATTTGAATATAATCGGCATCTTTCATCAAAGACATCAAGTCGATCCACTCAAAATATACTTGTGAATTATGCAGATCTTCATGTTCAAGTTTGGGTGAAGTTGAGGCTCATCTCAACGGGTCCAACTCGAATTGCGGTATTGTATAGATGTGAAATTGCCATTGGTTTCGTAATAACTTGAAGTTGAATAGGAGTGAGTTTATAATCAGGTGTTGTTTCTTTTTTGTTTGCACAACGGTCTTAGGTTTCTAGTCTTTTACAAGGTTTATTTGTTAGTGAAAATCACCATTCATGAAAATAATTATTTTTTGGGTGTGTTATACGTCTATAATCATGTCAGAACAATTTCACGGGCGTTGTCATGTCTGACGAAATGTAGTATATACGTTGTTTATTTACATTTACATTGATATTGTCAATGGAAGCGAGTCACGTACCTTAGAATGAAGCATACATATGTTGTACATGATGCAATATCACTAATTCTCATACAAGAACCGGAATATACCATGTGAATGTAAGGGGTTTACATGATAGGCAAATTTGATTCACGTACGACTTTTAGATTCGTGTGTCTAGTTAGATTACTTTTCGTTTATTCACAATATTAAATGATACACAAATTTGTTTCACGTATCTCGCTATTAGATTCATGTGTCCCTATTTTCGTCTTCTCTTATTATGCATGCCTTTAAGAGTTTGAGGATGCAAAATGGCCAGGAATTTGTGGAGATTTGGGTCTAAATTAGTATGTGATGAGAATAAAGATGTTTTTTTTTATCCTCGTTATTTGAGTTAAATGTTAGATTTCTGCTGTTTTTTTGGATGTTGGGTTCAAGATTTGCATGTTGGAATGGTTGTTACTTGTTAGTCCCAATCATGCAATTATGACCTGTACCTTATGTAGCGGATGTTGTATCTAAAAGTGGTTTATGGTATTAATCTTCAATGAATCCAATTACAATAATATGGCCCCTATATATAGAATACAAACCATAACTACCCTAGCACTATATTAGGGATGGCATACAAAACCAACCAATCTATACAAGGATTTCCTAAAATAGGATAATCATACTAATAATAATAATAATATGTGCTAATATTCCCCCGCAGTTTGAACGGGCGCAGAGCAAACGGTCAAACTGGATCTGAAATCTTGAAAAAGTTGTCTGGAAATCCCTTTGGTAAAAATATCTGCGAACTGTGAGGATGAAGGAACATGAAGGACTTTGATGTGACCGAGGCGAACTTTTTCCCGAACAAAGTGAATGTCTATTTCAATATGTTTCGTCCTTTGATGTTGAACTGGATTATTGGACAAGTAAACCGCCGATACGTTATCACAATACACTACGGACGCTGTGCGTAACGGGACATGAAGCTCTAATAATAAATTTCTGATCCACGTTGCCTCGGCAACCGCATTAGCTACCGCCCGATATTCGGCCTCAGCACTAGACCGAGAAACTGTAGGCTGTCTCTTTGATGACCATGAAAGTAGATTATCGCCCAGAAAAACACAATACCCACTAGTTGATCGGCGGGAGTCCAGACAACCTCCCCAGTCAGCATCAGAATAGGCTACCAGTGACTGGACCGCTGATTTCACAATCCGTATGCCATAGTCAATTGTTTCCTGCAGGTAGCGTATAATACGCTTCATAAAAGCAAAGTGAGGGTCGCGTGGTTCGTGCATGAATAGGCACACCTGTTGGACTGCATAAGATATATCGGGACGAGTAAATGTAAGGTACTGTAATGCCCCAGCAAGACTACGATATAACGTAGGATCATGAAATAGAGCCCCGTCAGAAGCACTAAGCTTAGCAGAGAGGTCAACTGGTGTAGTACACGGTTTGCACGCTGTCATGGATGCACGATCAATAATATCCTTAGTATATTGTGATTGGGACAAAAAAATGCCATTAGTGGACTGAGTAACCTTGATCCCCAAAAAATGATGAAGACGTCCCAAATCCGTCATAGCGAACTCTCGTGAGAGTGAACCGATGATTTCCTGTAAAAAGGCATCCGTGGATGCAGTAAGGATAATGTCATCGACGTAAAGTAACAAATAGGCCGTGAGATCCCCGCGCCGATAAATGAACAAAGACGTATCACAAGCACTGCTAGCAAAACCCTGCGAGACAATATAATTAGCAACCCGCATATACCAGGCACGTGGTGCCTGTTTAAGCCCGTACAACGATTTCTTGAGACGACAAACATGGTTTGGAAATCGTTGGTTTACGAATCCCAGTGGTTGGTGCATGAAGACCGTTTCCTGTAAGTTACCGTGTAGGAAAGCATTCTTAACATCCAGCTGGTGTATAGGCCAGGAACGGGAGACAGCCAATGACAGAACAGTACGAATAGTTGCCGGTTTAACAACCGGGCTAAAGGTGTCATCACAATCAATACCAACCGTTTGAGATTTGCCGTTTACAACTAACCTCGCCTTATAACGTTCCAACGATCCATCGAACTTAAATTTGTGCCGAAAAAGCCACATGCATCGAATAACGGGGCTGTCCGTGGGTCTAGGTACCAAATCCCATGTATCATTTTCCTGTAAAGCATTAAATTCGGTTTGCATGGCGTGTACCCATTGCGGATCGGAAAAGGCTTTGGCATAGGTGTTCGGTATTGGGGAAATGGTAGCGGTATATAGGTTAAGAGGTGTTTGAGGTTTTAAATTGCCGGTTTTGGAACGGGTATTCATCGGGTGAGTGTTAGATGTGGCGGGCTGGTGAGGTTGGGCTAAGGGCTGAGAGGCGGTCTGTGGAGCTGGTTGGCTGTGGGGAGGAATAGGCGGAAATCCGGGTGGAGGGCCAGATGGGCCGTTTGGGTTTTTGGGCCGGCGGTGATATGTGATTGGGGTATTGGGCCGGTGAGAAGTGGATGGCCCGTGGGATGATGGTGGGGTGCGGCTTGGGCTTGGCAAGGGAGCAGAAGCTGGGCCAGAGGCTGGTGGGCCTGGGGAATGAGGATGTGGGGCCGCAGGGGAAGTGGTAGGTTGAGAAAATTGGAAATGGGCTGGAAGTGGGTCGTCAAGGAAGCGATAAGTAAATGCCGGGGCAGGCATGGTGTAGGGGAAGGAGGACTCGTCAAAAGTGACGTGTCGGGAAATATGAACGCGACCGGTGGTCGGGTCCAAGCACCGGTAACCCCGGAAGTCCGGTGGGTAGCCAAGAAAAACACACCGAATGGATCGGGTGTGTAATTTGTGAGGTTGGGTAGCAGAGGTGTTTGGGTAGCATGCGCGTCCGAACACTCGTAAGTGCTCGTAAGTCGGATGTCGCAGGTAAAGAGCAAAGGTGGGGGTGTAGAAATTAAGGCGTTTTGTGGGTAGGATGTTGTGTAGGTAAGCGGCAGTGTGAAGAGCTTCCACCCAAAACGCGGGTGGGAGATTCGCATGAATGAGGAGAGCGCGAATGATGTCATTTAGGCGACAGATCATGCGCTCGGCTCTGCCGTTTTGAGAGGATGTCTGGGGACATGAAAAGCGGAAAAGTAGGCCATGTTGATGGGCAAAGGTTTTAAAGGCATTATTGTCAAATTCACCTCCCAAATCACATTGAAATGTTTTAATGGGTCGATTAAATTGTGTGGCAATTAATCGATGAAATTTGACGAATGTGGGAAAAGTTTCAGATTTATATTTTAAGGGATATACCCAAATAAAGTGTGAAAAATTGTCAATTAGAACCATGTAATATTTGTAACCTGATTTACTGACCACTGGGGAAGTCCAAAGATCACAATGAACAATGTCAAAAGGGGCAAAAGTATAAGAATTTGAAGCATGAAAAGGCAATCTTTTACTGTTGGATAATTGACAAGAATTGCAAACATTAGACTTATGGTCTTTATTACATGGAAAATTGAAATTACGAATTAAAATATCTAAAACTTGATTCCCTGGATGCCCGAGACGATCATGCCAAGGAAGAGAAGTAGTGGTGATGAAGCAGGCTTGAGGCGGAAGCTGTGGTGGTGTGAATGGATAAAGGTCCCCAGTGCTATTGTGGCGGGAAAGTAGTCTTCCATTGTGGAGGTCCTTCAAAGAAAAACCAAATGGGTCAAATTCAACCGAAACTTGGTTATCACGAGTGAATCGTCTAACCGAGATTAGGTTTTTAATAATTTTAGGGCTATAAAGTAAATTGGGAAGGATATAGGTTCGGTTTGGGGTTGGGTAAAAACCAGTTCCGGACCGAACAATGGGTACAAGTTCACCATTACCAACCAAAATTTTAGTGTGAACAGGAGATGATGAAGGGATTCGAATTTTACCTTGGTTGTGAGTGGCGTGAGCCTCAGCACCAGTGTCCATATAATCCGTGTTGTCCGGTGGGTGCAGATTCATAGCCGAAAGGGCTGCACTAATGTCCGAGGGGCATAAAGCGTCATACCCGAACTGTGCGGTTGGTGCAGAAGGCTGGGCAGCAGAGTAACCGGTGTAGTGGGCCGAAGCGGGCTGTTGCTGTTGCTGCGAGGAGTGCTGCTGCTGGGCCGAAGCCATGTAGTGCTGGGCCGGATTTTGCGGCTGCTGTGGGCCTGCTTTCCAGGATGGTTGGGTCGGATAGGGGCATGGCGGGACATTCCACCAGGCCCACTGAGGATAGGCCTGCATTTGAGGAGCCCAAGATTGACCGGATCTGCCGTTTCCACGTCCGCGTCCTCTGTTTCCACGATAAGTATTCTGGTTGCGTCCGCGAGACGAATACTGATAGGTGGGTGGCTGCTGGGAGGTGTTTGGGTTTGAAGAAGAGTGTTGTGGGTGTGAGGGCTGCTGTGATGGCTGTTGTTGTGCAACAAGAACAGACGAGTTGGAAGATTGCCGAGCCTCAAGGCGTATAACTTCTTCTTGTAGCATAGTGCACGCGGTATCCCAATCCGCGTTTTGTTGGTTAATCAGGGAAGCGGTTGTGTCGTATTCGGCTGGGAGTCCGCGTACGAGTTGAAGGACGAGGCGGGATTCCGTAATGGGCTGGTCAACATCTTCTAGTTGGTTGGCGAGTTCCTGGAGTCTTTGGCAATAATCGTCAACCGAGGAGCAATTGGCGAGAGTCAAGTTGCAGAATTGGGTTTCGAGAGCCGCGGCCCGAGCCTTTTTGTTGCTGAGATACGTCTTTTCCAACTTCACCCAAGCGGCCCGTGCGTTGTCAACCTTGCCGAGGATACGTGGCAGAATGTTATCGGCAATTGTATTGCATATCCATTGCAATACCAAGGCATCGATCTCCAACCATTGTGCGTATTCAGGGTCCGTTTCTGCAGGGGCTTCAGACCCGTCAATATGGTTTAAAACTTTGTACGCGACGGCGTGCATACGAAACAAACGGGTCCAGGCTGTGTAAGTGACCTGTTTGCCATCTAAGGTGCGGACTTTTGACTGGATATTGGTTACGGAATAGGCCGGATGTAAAGGGATGGGTTTCGCAGCAGCAGCAGAAGGTTCGGGGGTGTCTTCCTTAGGCATGGTCGAAACCGGAAGGCACTATAAGAAGAAGAAAAAACTGCCGGCGATTTTGTTTATTAGGGTTTGTTTGAGCCAAAGCTCTTATACCATAAAAGTGGTTTATGGTATTAATCTTCAATGAATCCAATTACAATAATATGGCCCCTATATATAGAATACAAACCATAACTACCCTAGCACTATATTAGGGATGACATACAAAACCAACCAATCTATACAAGGATTTCCTAAAATAGGATAATCATACTAATAATAATAATATGTGCTAATAGTATCTTGTTATGGGCTTGGCTTTGTTTCACAAGCATGAATACATTTTGTAAAGGAAAACTAACCTACTTCTAAGTAGAGGTGCACAAAATAACCGGTTAATTAACCGTAACCGGTTATTAACCGAAACCGTAACCGTTTAATAACCGATTTAGGAATAACCGGTTAGTGGTTATTTTTAACCGTAGGTTAGTAACCGGTTATAAGTGTTTAGTATAATAACCGGTTATTAACCGTTTTTTTAAACCGGTTTTTTAACCGATAGACTGGTTAACCGAAAAAAATAACCGAAAAATTCAAAAAAAAAGGCAAAAAAAACCGGTTAATAACCGAAAATAACCGGTTAATTAACCGAACCGGTTAAAGTAATTAACCGGACCAGTTAAAAAAATAACCGGTTAAAGTAATAACCGGTTAAAGCATTAACCGGTTAAAGTCAAAAAGTCAAATTAACCGGTATAACTGGTTAACCGAACCGGTTATTAAAATTAACCGGTTTGTGCACCTCTACTACTAAGTTGCTCTTATTAATCACTAACTAGAATTTTGTCGGGACAAAGCGTTAAATCAGAAACCAAACTCACCATTAAGCGAATACGTTTCAATTGCATTTCTCAACCAAATTTAGAATCTAAATTCCACCTTATAGTATCAACTTAAACATCTAGATTGTAACCGCAACATTTCATAAAGTTTTGTCTTTTTGGATTTCAGGGTTAATGAATTGTCGTGGTATGATCCAACTTTGGCATTGTTAAATAATCCAAGTGGAAAAGACGGATAAATTTTAGTAACAATTTTTTTGGGAATAGCAGCAGCAAAACTTGGGTTACATTTCCAAGGAAAATAAAATTCCACATACCAAAACATGGTTTCAAATATGGATATAAAAAAAGAACAAAGCTCCTCACTAATGCTCAGGATCAAGAGACAAGGTTGTCATTAAAAGATAGGGAAGCAAGCCAAGTTGCAGTGCTGCTGCTGTTGGTTGCAGATGGAAAATCGTCAAAGTTAATGAGTTTCGTGACAAATATGGGTCTTACATGCATCACAATGACCCCCTCCGTTGGTTTTATGGCAACCCCCACATCCATCATCCAACCAAGTTTTCTAGATCTATCATATTCCCAATATCACACGCCAATTGTTGCAGCACAGGAGTAGTATTTAATATCCTCTGGAAATCAACCTACATTTTAACAACATATAATGTCGAATATTACCTTATAACCAGCAAATCATTTTATTAGAAAAATCATTTTTTTTTGTAATCGAATTTGGCACGCTAATTATTATCAAAAACTTAAGTGGAAAGGAACGATTTGAGTTTGTCTAACCCACCCCGACCCATCAAAAATACCTAATTCTTATTAAAAAAATTATGTAATCTATTTGAAATGCTAAATACCTCATTTCAACCCATTCAACATACCTAATATTATTAAAATTTTCTGTAATCTAGTTGACAAGCCTAACCCGACCCGCATCCATTTTAGAATTTGAGATTTGGGTCACCCTAACCTGTATTGACCATTAAATATATCTGATTACTAGTGAAATTTTCTGTTATTGTATTTGACACGCTAAATGTTATTGCAAACTTTAGAAAAAGAAAGTAAGCTGGCTGGGTCAGCCCAACCAGGCTGAAACTAATTATCTATGATTCTTAAGAAAAGGAAGTGTTACTAGGTTCTCGTTTGGGCCAGAGGATTGGCTTGCATAAATATTTAAACCTTGAGAAAGAAGAGCCGCAAATGCACTTCCAGAGTCACAGGATTCAAGGTTAAATTACTGGAGATTAGTAAATAAAAATGATGTACTGTTTCTTCATCCCCAATAACGAACACAATAATTCCGTCTGAAACACATATACACAGATGAATGAATTATTTCAAAATCACACGCCTGAACACTTAATTAATCTGTAAAACAAAAAAGTAAAAAAGCCAATACGAAATTTTGACCAAGAAAACCCTGGATCCATAATAGTAAGTTAGTTGCTTGGAAATGGGCCAGTGAGTACGACCGTTGCTTTGCAGGAACCAACCTACTTCCATGTTGACCGGGTCACTAAAAGGTATAACCATCAGACCAGAGGGTATGGGGAGGGTCATCCCCATGGGGATGGGCCGTCACGTAGGACGCCACATCCTCATCCTCAAAGGGATGGCCCTCCTAGCAAAATGAAAGGGGTGGAGGATGGGCCTACCCCACTCCAATATTAAATTAATTTTTAGTTTTTATTAGTTTAGTTTTATAAAATTACGAATCCTAAAAAAAATTAAACTACGAGGTCCACTTTCTTTTAACGTCCTCTTTCATCTTCCGATAAACCTCTCGTTCATCTTCCGAAACCGAATCGAGATCCAACCTTATAATTTTAAAATCCTCCGCTCCAGCAGAGTCGGCCGACAAGTTTTTCTTATAGTCATTTTTTTTCTCCGTGATCTCTTTGAATGAACAGAATTCGGCTATCAACTCTTCCATTTTCGAACCACCACCAGAAGACGCCGTTTTTTTCTTTTCGGCCGCCGCCGCTTTTTTTGCCTTGTCTCTTCCAACGGGACGTTCCAACTCTTGCACCTCAAACTCCTCCTCGTCAAATTCCGGTTCGTCGTTTATGTCTATGCGACAACGAGCGGTGGAGCCTCCCGCACTATAACTTCAGAACTCGGAACTTTTACTCCGTTTGGCGGACGCCACTTCGTTTGGAACTGGTTTCCATTTGTTTTCTTTCTTCAAAATTTTCCAAGCTCGAAGATGTGGGAATGCGGTTCTACCCTTCGGATCCCAATTTTCCAAAGTAAGGTCGAGAAGGGTAGCTTCGTTTGCCCCGCCAGGAGGATTAGTGTAATAGCGGTTGTAAATTTCGCTAAAGCGGTTTATTTTAGGGCTCATTTTCCGCCACTTGGAAGAGACGGACTCGTGATCGCGCGGTGGGGCTTGCTCCATGATTTTTGTTAAAAATTTCCGTTATATTTTTCCAAAAGCTAGTACTCGTTTGGTTGGTCCCTAAATTTTAAAAAGAATCAACATTAGTACAATAAAAATTAAATCTTTTTAAAATTTAAATTAAAAATAAAATATTTGGTTCATACCGACAACCGGGTTAGTAGATGACTTGACCCACGCCATTGCTAGCGCTTCCTCCTCCATTTTAGACCAAGGTCTCGGCTTTGCTTTGGAGCTCGAACCATCTTGATCCGCTTTCCCCTTGTTTTTTTTGCGTCCTTTAGTTTGCGGTGGGGATTCGGGGACGACTTCGTCGTCATCGTCAAGTCGAACCGGAGATGAACGTGGTTGAGATTCCAACGGTGGTTGAGATACTAACGGGTTGTGTAGCATCATTTGTTGGAGTGCTTCATATTGATGCATTTGTTGGACTTGAGACATGGAATGGAACGCGTTCGGTGATTGTTGGAATCCCGAAAAGGTAAATTGCGGTGTCGCCCAAGAGGGGTCGATAGCCGGAGTGTAACCGGTCGTCGAAAAAATATTAGGATTCGGGTTCGTGTTGCTCGGGTTGTTCGGGTTGCTCGGGTTGAACGGGTTCGGGTTGTTTGGGTTGAAAGGATTCATGTTTTTTTTTATAAAAAAGACGAGGGATTTATAAAGTTGAAGAGAAGAGTGGGTAGACTTTGGTTGAATGTGGTATAAAAATGAGGGATTGATGTGTATTTAAAGTTAAAAAATAACCCTTTTTTTTAAACTAGCAGTTGCCAACGTTAATATTTTGAAATGTGTGAAAAGTTGGAGTGGCAAGGGCGGCCAATTCTCGCCGGTTTGGAAAGAGCCGAGCCCAAGGGGGCGGTGTGGGAGGGGCGGCAAAAAGAGGCCGGGCCTCAAGCCGTGCCCCATACCCACTGGCCTCACCCTTGCCACCTTCGGCTTTGAGACCATCTTTAATGGGCCTGGAGTTTTTTCCACACAATAACATCACATCACACATTAGCAACTTCTTCACCCATCACTCGTACATTGATTTTTTCCAAATAATCCATCCATCTTTCATTAGTTCTTACATTTTCAGCATTATCTTTTCTAGGGAAATTGGATTTTATCCTTTGTAATCCGTCACCACCCCACTTCAACCACCCACCACAATCACCACCCCACTTCAATCAAACAGTACCACCAGCTCCACCCAACTTTAAACACACACCATCACCCATCTTCAACCACTCGCCACCGGCCTGTGACAACCGGTAATTAACGACTTATAATTACGTGATTAACAAATGTTTAGACGATAATAACTAGTGTTTAAGACACGTATTAACTTAATTAGGCTCGTGGAATGCCTAGGAACGCCTGTCTGACTTTACAATGCGCGTACGGTAATTTTCGGGAAACTTGCTGAGCGTCAAACGATAACGAACTGACGCCGTATGAACTACTGACAACGCCGACAAATACGAAGTTTATACGTGTAACTTATACCTACGATTGTGGTTTAGCGGAAATATCATTCTTTCGAACGGCACAAAACGCAAATGTGAACGGAAAACGCGGAAACAGTAACGCACCGATAATCAACGACGAAACGGAAGCACCGGATTAGAATTCGTCTCGATATTAATATATATTGATACATTTAGCGTCGTTTATAATTTTATTAACCGTAGTCGAAACCGGATCCAAAAAAAAACGGATTAAAACGACCAACGCGGCACCTTACGCGCTTTTTACGCAACCAACGAGCGAACGTGTCCAACATCTATAACCAGCGTTATTTTACATACTTACGGACCTAATATTATAATATACGACATTTTTAGAAGAACGGGTGCGAAAACGGGCTTCGGAGAATTATCGGGCCGTTCAAAAACACGATAACGTGCCCTAGGCCCAATCCACTCCTTAACCCTAGGTATAAAAGTGTGACCACAACCTTATCTTCTCATTTGTGAAACCAGACAATTAAATACCCGCACACCACTCCCCTTTCATTTTCCTCTGCTCTGCATATCTTGGAGAAAACCCTAACACACCACACAAGCACACCCGTAACCCCAGCTCTTGCTCTCCCTCTCATCCACTCCGATGACCGGAGCGGTGCTAGTCGGCTTGCCGATGGCCGTTCGTGTCCCGACAAACCCACACCACACCTGCAATCTCGTTCCTCTTTCCGACAAGCACCCATCAGCTAACACCCCCCCCCCCCCCCCCAAGTGACTCCTTGACCTCCAGCGAAGGTATAACAGCGACGGCGAGGACCTGACGGGTCGGAGGTTCGAGAAAACACCACCCCAGTGGCGGTGCTGTGGTGGAGGGTGTCGGGTGGCAGCATATGACAGAGAGAGAGAGACGGTGAGGAGGAAAGAGGTCAACGGCGACAAACGCCGTTTCCGGCGACGATCCGCCGCAGGCGGCGGTGGTGGCGTTTCTGGTTCAGAAAAGCTTCCGATCGGGCTCAGGTTATGTTTGGCTCAGACTTGGTGCAGATTCGAGACGTGTTTGGCTCGGATTCGAGTTATGTTCGGGAAACCGGGTTATAATTCAGGTCAGTGGCTCAAGTGTTCAGATTTGTGTCGGGTTCTTCAGGTTCTACTCATGTCAGAATCGGGTTCAGTATAAGAAATGGGGTTGCTGTTGGTTTGGATTCACAAGAAAACCAGCATGTTTTGGTTCGAGCTTGGGTTATAATGTTCCAGATTTATGTTACGGCGCGGTTCACATGTTTGGTTCGGGTTTGGTCAGCTGTAGCCGACATCAGGTTCAGTCAACAGGTCGACATTCACTTTCGGGTTTAAGCGGGTCTTGGATCGGCTCGGGCTGTGGTTCATGGTTCAGGTCAACTCGGTCAAACCGAGTCGACTCGGTCAAACTCAGGTCAACAATGAGTTGACTCGGTCAACTCAACCGGTCAACCCAGTTGACTCGGTCAACTCAGTCGGCATATCGGCACGCGAAGAGCGGTAAAGTTTTAACGATGCGTTAAACTTTATATATAGATTAGATTTTAGTTAGTTTACGCGACCGAGCTCGACCCGATTCGACTAAATATTAGTTTACTTTTGATACTTTGATGAAAATTATATATTGTGATTACTTTGCGTTGAATTATCGTTGAATTTTGAAAAGATACAACAACTTTTATTGTCGGGTTATTCCAAAAACAGAGGAAAGTCTGCCCAATTTTCGTTAAAAATCCGAAATACCAAACATATCTATATTGTATAAGCGACGCCTATCGAAGTATTTTCGCTAAATGAATATAAAGTATATCTATACTTTTGGCGACGTTTTATGAGTTACCAAAACAAAGTTATAACATCTCGACAAAACACGAGCTACTAGTTTACGAAATTCGCCTACTTTTATAAAATAAATATAATTATTTATATTTATTTTAAACGTCTTTACTCGAAGTATGACACCTTGCCATAAGATACATAGCAAACGATATCATTAACCGACTCGATTCGATAACAACGAACTATGTATATATTTGTTTACGCCTTACGAAAACTACGAAGAGACGTATTACTATTTCATCCACACCTTCAAATTCACGACGACTAACACGACTTTGCAAATATATTTATATATATATATATATATATATATATATATAAATATATATCCTAAATCCTACGAAAACTATGTCGTTTTCGCGACTTAGTTTTGTCCCGACTATAAACGGGATCAAATAACAGTAGAGTGGTTATTCTAAGTCACAATAACACCTTCATAGAATCGTTTAGTTAACGATTCGGTAGAGCTCGGACACGTAGTTTAACTACGTTCTTTTATTAGAAACTTATAAGTATTCCTTCGTAGGAATGTTGTAGTTGCACGCTAGCTAAATACACGTTCTTGGAACGGCACTACGGAAACACACTAAGCTAGCTTTGCACAGGAATATCAAGGTGAGTTCATAACCCTCACTTTTTACTGTTTTACATTTTTTATAAATGTTTTCGGGGGTGGAAAGACATGCAAGTTTTGCAAAAACACAATGTTTCGAGAAACAAAAATCATATGTTTCTAAACCATTTCGCAACAGGATTTCAACGAACTCAAATGGTTTACGAAAATGTTTAAGCTAAACTTACCAGTTCTTACAACAAATACGTATTTACGAAACGTGCATGATTTTCATGACTAGGGACGGGAATGTCCAAGTTACAACAATAGGACTGGGTTGGTCTGCGTACGAAAAATGAGACAACCCAGTGAGTTCATGTCCCTCCTTTCACTGGTTTCAATGTTTTGTTTTCAAAAACATCGAGGGGAAATACATGTTAAAACTATTGGTATGTTAGTTATGGAGTAGTAGATAACATGATCAATGTGCATAAGTAGGGAGATAACATTAGTAACCATTAATCACTTAGTGACCAAGGTGCAAAAGGTGTAGATCTATTGGGCTTGAGGCACGCCCCACTCCTGGTTGGTATACCCTGGAGTGCTTTTGTGATCCCAAATGATAACAAAGTGTTCTCGGTTTGGTTATTTACTTATGGTACATTTTGTCAGGGGGCTCGCTACCCACTGATAGATCCTTAAACAGACTCCATGTATGAATCAGAACATACAAGGATTACAAAGATAACAGAAATCATTTCAATACCAGTTTACAGATACGACAGAAAACATTTCATTACTGGTTTACAAACTCAACAGTTACATATATCGGTTTATAAGCATAACAGGAAACATTTCGTTACCAATATACAAAGATGACATTTCAAATGCTATGAGATATTAAGATCTCACAAACCGGTTTTTCAAATGCAAGATTACAAGTGTTTTAAAACGCATTTGATACAAAACAAACAAACTATGAACTCGCTCAACTTTATGTTGACTTTTTCGCATGTTCTTTCTCAGGTTGCATTTTCAAAGTTATGGAACGGTTGGAATAGGAGAACCCACGGGATTTCGAGTACTTAGCGGGCGTTCAATTTCTAGAAGTCTTAGCTCAAATACTTCCGTTGTGCAATGAAGATACCGGTCCAATCATGCCATGCTCTGATATTTCGGGGTGTGACACGGCCATCTTCAACAACACATCACCTCATCAGTCACTACTTTCTATTCTGACCGTCGGAATATTGGGGGCTATTCTCGTATGTGTTGTTTTTCTTATATTTGTCGTAGGGTATTTGATTATGAGGTTGAGACAAGGTAATGGAGGAGGTGCGCCGCCTGCTGGTAGTGAACGGCAGCCTCTGGTGCTTGTTGGTAGTGAACGGCCGCCTCCGTTGCTTGTTGGTAGTGAACGGCCGCCTACGTTGCTTGCTGGTAGTCAACCGCCGCCTCCGGTGCTTGCTGGTAGTCAACCGCCGCCTCCGGTGCTTGCTGGTAGT
Source organism: Helianthus tuberosus (assembly GCA_030545235.1). Classification (NCBI taxonomy): domain Eukaryota; kingdom Viridiplantae; phylum Streptophyta; class Magnoliopsida; order Asterales; family Asteraceae; genus Helianthus; species Helianthus tuberosus. Next base: position 195,018,492 of record CM060448.1, on the reverse strand, counting down.
CAACCGCCACCTGGTGGTGGTCAGGTAGGTCCGGTGCTTGTTGGTAGTCCACAGGCATCGGTAGGTTCGCAGCCTGTTAGTAGTCAGCCTAGTGGTGGTCTGGGAAGTCCGCCTCCGCCTCCGTTTGGAAATTCGCCTCCATCTCCGACTGTTTATGAATCTGCAGCTTCATCATGGAGTCTTCCGTATGAAAGTAGTACTGAATCATGGCAACCGATACATTATGCTGCGGATGGCCTTCGGGCAACTACAAACTCTTATACCTTTGATAGGGTCCTTGGTGTAGGAGGTTTCGGAACAGTCTACCGGGGGAATTTTCTGGGGGAGTGATGGTTGCCATAAAAGTCCCAGGAAGACGTATTATGGAACTTGATTCCGACAGAGAACTCAAGTTGCTATCTGGGGTTAGGCATGAAAACCTTGTACCATTGCTTGGTTTTTGCCGCGAACCTCAGATGCTTGTGTACGCTTATATTTCTAACTTTGATTTGAATCGTCATCTGCATGGTAAGTGATTAATTAATGTAATATTAGATGCCTTCTTTGAATGTTACTTTGATCGTTTGATTTAACGTGAGTTTTGTTTTAGGAGTGATGCCTCCTTTGAATTTAGGCCGTCGACTGAACATAGCGATAGGTGTTGCGAGAGGGATTGCTCATCTCCATTCCATTCGTGAGTAAAAAAATTTCTTTTCTGTTGTTAGACCATGGGGTGTGGTGGGGCTTGGGTTGGGGCGTGGGTTGCAGAAAAGAAATTTTTAATAAATAGTAAATAGTAATGTATGTAAAATATGACAAGCAATTTCTTCATACATGAACCCACGCCCCAACCCAAGCCCCACCATACCCCATGGTCTAACAACAGAAAAGAAATTTTTTTACTCACGAATGGAATGCAGATGAGCAATCCCTCTCGCAACACCTATCGCTATGTTAAATTCAAAGGAGGCATCACTCCTAAAACAAAACTCACGTTAAATCAAACGATCAAAGTAACATTCAAAGAAGGCATCTAATATTACATTAATTAATCGCTTACCATGAAGATGACGATTCAAATCAAAGTTAGAAATATAAGCGTACACAAGCATCTGTGGTTCGCGGCAAAAACCAAGCAATGGTACAAGGTTTCCATGCCTAACCCCAGATAGCAACTCGAGTTCTCTGTCGAAATCAGGTTCCATAATACGTCTTCCTGGGACTTTTATGGCAACCATCACTCCCCCAGAAAATTCCCCCCGGTAGACTGTTCCGAAACCTCCTACACCAAGGACCCTATCAAAGGCATAAGAGTTTGTAGCTGCCCGAAGGCCATCCGCAGCATAATGTATCGGTTGCCATGATTCAGTACTACTTTCATACGGAAGACTCCATGATGAAGCTGCAGATTCATAAACAGATGGAGGCGGATTTCCAAACGGAGGCGGACTTCTCAGACCACCACTAGGCTGACTACTAACAGGCTGCGAACCTACCGATGCCTGTGGACTACCAACAAGCACCGGACCTCCCTGACCACCACCAGGTGGTTGTTCACTACCAGCAAGCACCGGAGGCGACGGTTGACTACCAGCAAGCACCGGAGGCGGCGGTTGACTACCAGCAAGCAACAGAGGCGGCCGTTGACTACCAACAAGCACCCCGGAGGCTGCCGTTCACTACCAGCAGGCGGCGCACCTCCTCCATTACCTTGTCTCAACCTCATAATCAAATACCCTACGACAAATATAAGGAAAACAACACATACGAGAATAGCCCCCAATATTCCGACGATCAGAATAGAAAGTAGTGACTGATGAGGTGGTGTGTTGTTGAAGATGGCCGGTGGTTGAAGATGGGTGATGGTGTGTGTTTAAAGTTGGGTGGAGCTGGTGGTACTGTTTGATTGAAGTGGGGTGGTGAGGGCGGCGTTTGGTTGAAGATGGGTGGAGGTGGTGGTGATGGTGGTGGGTGATTGAAGTGGGGTGGTGACGGCGGCGTGTGGTTGAGGATGGGTGGGTGGTGGAAGTGAGGTGGAGTGTGCCGGCGGAGAAACATGATTCCGGCAAATACAGCGTGCAGATACCAAAAACCCTAGGGTTTTTCATGTAAAATGAACACTCAATGTCTGAGTGACAAGTGTTTTGTGAGTTGATATTTGAAAGATCAGAGTAATGATTCTTTTTGACAGATGGGTAAGCAATCCAATGGTTTAGGAGATATTGCAATTTTCATCTATACACATACGATACTAATCCAATGGTTTAAGGGATAGTGCCCATACGATACTATATACATGCAGTGAGTGAGTGTATATGAGGTGAGTATACTAGTTATTCTTTACTTGTTCTCCAATCTATTCATTTTTGTTTATATACAATTATTATTATTATTATTATTCAACTTTTATTATTATTATTATTATTCAACTTTTTAACAATTAAAGGATAATTGATGTGTTTAATAAATTTTATTTTATCTTCTCCGTTTAATATTTTGTATACCCTCCTGATCAAATAGATATTACAATCAACCTTATTTCTATGCACGATGTAAGAAATGCATACAATTACATTAGTTTGGTTAGCTAATTTACTAAGAAAAGAATATTGTGGAACCATTGGCGAAGCTTTATTGTGGCCAGGAGGAGATGCCACGGCTCCCACCGATTTGCCACGGCTCCCACCGATTTTTCGCACATATTGTTTATTTCACTGAATTTTTTTAATTATTTTAATGAAAAATATTTTATTTTTAAGAGTCTGACCCCACTGATTTGAATTATGAGAGTCTAGCCTCCGCTGATTTTTTTTCGTTCAAGCTCCGCCACTGTATGGAACACCGCACCGGCATACGCGATATTCCGATGAACTCTTGTACGTCCTAGAATTACGCTTGACATCTAACACAAGTTCTATCAAGTAAGTTTTCAGTTTTGTTTTATCGTATGCGTTTTATGATTGTACGACAGTTTATCGCATTCAGTAATCAAACCATTTTATTAAAAAAAAAAAAAAAAAAAAATAGCATACATACCGTAATCAAACCTTTTTGCCATTGTATAATTTTCAAATTAACGGCTTCGATTTCGAAGAGGATGAAGACCCGTTCTGTGTTTTTCTACGTTTAGAGTAAAATTAATCATTTTATTTACTACCCACTTTATAGATATGAATGTGTTATTATTAATATAATATTATATAAGTAATCCAACCTAAGTAGTTCTTTCTATTGTAGAACAATATTTTAATAATTTAAATCTTTGTTTTTGTAAATTTTTATAATTCCGTAACGGAGTTTATTTGTCTTATAAAATTAAAAAAAAAGATTTTTCATACTGAACCACATCGGATATCGGAAACACATGAGTCACCACAAAAAATAAAAATAAAAATAAAAATAAAATCTATAAAACTAATATTTGACTAATCTGACGTTAGGTTATCTCCACTTCATGGAAAAGACGTTGAGGTACTGAATTTAAAACAACTTATGTGCACAAATTTTGTTTTTCTCTACCTAGTTGGAGATTTAAAATTTATTATTACGTGACATTTATATTATTGTTATATCGTTATATTGAACTGTTTTCGAATTTGAATGTGAAATCAGATTATAAATACCGAATGTGAAATCCTACTCGCTTCTAAACATATTACGTGGAAATATGTATTAATATCGTTTACATTGAAATACGAACTTATATTGACACATCCATAAAAATAAGGATGTGAGAAAATAGTGTTTTTCTTTTTAATTTACGTCAAAACGTATACCTACATAAAACGTATATAAAAATAAACTTGAAAACCTATTATATTTGACCTAACTCGTTTACATCAACACATAGATAAACTGAAAATGTACATTAAAAAAAACATGAACACGTATTATATCTTATTAGACTCGTTTACGCCAACGCATACCAACTAAAAACGTACCTGAAAAAAAACCCTAAAAAAGTATTTCATTTGACCCGACTCGATTCCGAATTTTTTTCTTATGTGAAACGTGAATTTATACCGTTTAGTTCGAAACACCATTTTTTTACTAGCGCGTACATAACAATAAGCACATGAGAAAATAACTTTTTTTAGTTAAAGAATATAAATACATGGTTTAAAGTTGAAATGTTAGAAACTCAAGGGAGTGAAAATGATGTTTTATAAAGTTTTTAGAAGGTCGGGAATTAAATATTAATTTTGAAAGTGTAAGGAGTGATTTGGTCGGTAAAGATAAATATAAGGAAAAATTACACTTTTCGTCCTTTATGTTTATAGCTAGTTGCAATGGATGTCCTTTACCTTTAATAATTACAGCCACAGTCCTTTATTTTGAAAACTCGTTACACATTTCGTCCTTTAGTACTAACCAAGTTAAAATATCCAGTTAAGTTTATTCACTTAAGGGCATTTTAGTCTTTTTACTTAATTATTTATAGTATAAATAAAAAAAATAACATTTAAAATCTTATAAAAACAAATACAATTATCTCTCTTCCCTCTCACACACACACCTTTCTCTCTCTAAACAACCAGAAGCCACCACCACTAAACCCGCCACCACCCACCAACAACCACCACCGCTAGGTCTGAAGCTTGTCCCTGTTTTCAACCACCGCCGCCGCCATCACCTCCTGCCACCAGTCTACCACCTCCAGCAACCAACTCACCATCATCTCCGAAAGCACCACCACTCACCACCTCCTGCTCTCTCTAAACTCAAAACATCACGACCGTTTGTTGTCCACACCACCGGATCTGTTTCACCATTGCAGCCCCGCCACACCACCGTCGGGTACTACACCGACCGCCACAACAATCACCTACCAATTTTTCAGACATCGGATCTATTTCACCAGCTGCCATTCTCTCACTTTAAACACTCTCTCTCTCTCTCTCTCTCTCTCTCACTTTCTCTTTCTCTAACCAAGACCCACCACTGCCGCCTCCATCAGATCTATTCATCCATCACCACCGCCTCCATCAGATCTCTCATCACAGGTGACCTGCAACCTTTTCCGGCAACACCTTTTCACCTTGAATCAGACCTGCAACCTTCCGCCATCAGTTTAACCTGCAACAAGTTTAACCTGCAGATCTTAGATGAGAAACAATCAGAAATACAAACACGAATAACAATCAACATCAACTATCATGAATCAGTCTATAAACAAGCAAAGATTTCTTCATTTCAGATCTGATTCGCACACGATTACAAACGAATCATCATAACATCATAAAATTAGGTCAAAATTGAATGAATATCAAAATCCAGATCAAATTATCGGAGACCACAACTAAAAAAACAAAACCAACCAAACAATCAGAGACCACAAATGCAAATCCAACAACAACTCACCTGATTAAACTCCAAAACCTCGGATTTAAACCTAACATGTTCGATCGGTTTCTCAGAGTAATCCATCGAATTTGTTGCCAAGATTTCAAGAAACAGAGTAGAAGATATTTTTGTAGATCTGCGATCGGTTTCTCATCACCCCCTCTAGCATCTCTCCACTCCTGCAATCGAGCGAGAAAAGAGGGATAAAGACAAAGAGATGAAGAATGTTAGACGGTGGAGGTGCTTACGGCGGTGGCGGTGCTAGGGTGGTGGCGGTGCTTACGACGGTGGTGGACCTGGTGGTGGCGGTGGTGAATGGTGATGCTAGGGTAGTGGTTGAACAGGTAAAGAAGATGAACTGATGAAGTGAGTTTGTCTTTATATTCATGTTTTTTTATTTTTTGTTTTTAGGTTTTTGTTTTGTTTATAAATACATATAAATATAATTAAGTAGAAAGACTAAACTGCCCTTAACTAAATAAATTTAACTGAAAATTTTAACCAAGTTAGTGCTAAAGGACGAAATGTGTAACGAGTTTTCAAAATAAAGGACTGTGGCTGTAATTATTAAAGGTAAAGGACATCCATTGCAACTAGCTATAAACATAAAGGACGAAAAGTGTAATTTTTCCTAAATATAATATAGATATAGTGAATATGCATATTTAAACAAAAAAAGATCAACAAGGTTCAAGAAAAACATAAGTGGCTAAGGAGCATCCCATAACTGAACAAGTCATCTGAACTTTGCAATGAAGTGTCTGTAGACAGCTCAGTCGCAGACTGCAATTAAAATTCTCCGGAAGCATACAACTAATGCAGAAGAACTTCAGCTAAGACTTAGAAGAAGATATCTGACGACTGAATTTAAAGATCAGACGAGTTGAAACATTTTAAACAATGAGAAAATTATCAGACGAAGAAGAAATGCTTCAAGAGACTTCAATAAACATTAGTAGACTTCAGTAAACATTAGTAGACATCAGTTGTTGAACTAAGGTTAAAACCAGCAATTGGAATATGAGATTCTTGAAGAATAAACTATCAGTACTTCTAGAGCCTCCCTGATGGAAGACTCTGAGTGTAAGCCTTATAGAAGCAAAAAAGTCAACGCAAGTGGACAATTTGTGCTCGAACTCCAAAGGGATAAAGAGCAAAGTGTCAACTAGGATAATTAAACATATAGTTTATTTATCCCACATGCTTAAATATTTATCCTATAAACAACAATACAACCGAATGTATTATTCATGTATTAATTTCAATTTCCACATAAAACAAATATGTTGAAATACTGCTTTATTCATCAGTTGATGAATCTAGGACCAACAATATTTAAGTTTTTTAACAATGCATATTATAAAGCATATTGTGAAACTAGCCTAATAGCAAACATATAGGAGAAGATATAGAGAGAAATAGATCTGATATGTCATTGATAGGTGAGTCTGTAATAACTCTCAAAAAGATCCCGCACAATCCGTAAACAAAACCCCGGACACGTGCCAACGAAAATCGAAAACGACAAGACAGTCTTAGACCGTCGTGTGGCGCGAAGATGACCGGATTCTCCGGATGCCACGTGTAACCACATGGAGGTCTAGGTCGATGATAGTACTGACCTAGCCCTAGAGCCTTCTCGCATGTCGCGACAAGGATTTTTGAGTTGGTCGTGTGGCGTGACGAGGCATGTTTTTAGCTATATATAGAGCAGTGTCTTTACTCTTCGGTATTATGATTTATGAAACTGCAGAACCTTAGTATGTATGTACAAAGAAAGAAAGAAAGAAAGAAAGTAACAAGAAGGGGGGGTTGAGATTGATGAAGGTTAAGATTAAGGGGTCGAAATAAAAAAACTTATTAGGGTTGAGATATCTTGTTGTTTGTTGATGTATGTATATATATTATATTTTCGACCCACCCAAATCTCCCCCAAAACCACGAATCATCACGGTCTGGATTCATACGCAGGTACGTACGTACTCGATGATGATGTTTGATTGCTTTTATTATTTATTTTCTTCTACGAATTACTCACATACACACACCGATTGGATCTGTTGTAATCTGGATTACAACCTTACTAGAACTAACCCTAGGTAGGGCTGCAAACGAACCCAACGTTCGGCGGTGGGAAGTTCGTATGTGTTCGTTCGTTTATTAAACAAACGAACACGAACACTAAATTTTGTCCGTTTAGTTAAATGAACAAATATGAACAAAGGTCGTGTTCGTTCGTTTATGTTCGTGAACGTTCGGTAATATGTCCGTTTATGTTCGGTAGTTCATTAGTGTTTTAGTTTTTATATTTATTTAAATACTTCAAAATTCCAACAAATTAAATATCTAATAAGTGTTAGTGTATTATATATTCTGCTCATGAACGATTGTTTGTGTTCGTTTGTTTCCATTTGTGTTGATGAACATTAGTTTGTGCTCATTTGTGTTGTCAACGTTCGTTTTTGTTCGTTGCCTAAAATTAACAAACAAACACAAACAAGTTCATTTCCTTAACAAACGAACACGAACATAAAATCTCGTTCAATAAGTGTTCGTGAACTGTTTACGAACACATATATTTCTTAACAAACGAACACGAACAAGGTCTTGTTCGTGTTCGTTCGGTCCGTTTGCAGCCCTAACCCTAGGTGTGTTTTTTTTTTTTTTTTTTCTTACACAGAAAATTTATACATTCAGAATTCAGAGTGTCTTAATTATTTTTTAATTCGTATTTGATTTGTGTATTGGGAATAAACAAACATGTGTGTAAAATAAAAATTAGTGTTTCAAAAAGATCCCAAAACCCTGTTTGGCTTTGACCTGAATTGTAGTGTTTTCACTCTTCTTCGGTATTATTTATGATTTATGAAGATGATTTCAACTGCAGAACCTTATTTTCTGCAGAGTGATTAAGAATACCAAAAGCATTCATTGATGGCAGATAAAAGTCTTCCAGTAATTTATAATCTGGATGACTATATGGCGTTCTATAATTTGGAATTTAGCACCTTAACGAACGAAGAATTTCTGGATTTTGTGAATTTACAAAGAATGCAAATGAAGTGGGCAGCTGCTGAGTTGAAGATGAAACGAAAGCTAGGCCATAAGGCTGATGAAAGTCTTCCAGTAATTCATAATCTGGATGACTTTATGGCGTTCTATAATTTGGAATTTAGCACCTTAACGAACGAAGACTTTCTGAATTTTGTGAATTTACAAAGCCTGCAAATGAAGAGGTCAGCTGCTGAGTTGAAGCTGAAAAGAAAGCTAGGCCGTAAGGTTGATGAAAGTCCAGCAGTTAATAATAATCTGGTTGACTTCTATAATTTGCAATTTAGCAGCTTAACGGAAGAAGACTTTCTGGATTTACAAAGCATGCAAATGAAGAGGTCAGCAGCTGAGTTGAAGAAGCTGAAAGGAAAGGTTGATGAAGAAGATATGTTGGATCAAATCAAGCGCGGAAAGTCCAAAAAGAAGGTTACTTTCAGGAGCCCTGAGGTGGCTGATGTTTTTATCTTTGGTTCACAAGAGTACAACACCACCGTTGCAGCACTGTGAGCAAGCGTCATTTACTATTTCGATATTTAAATATGGGATCATGCTAACTTAACTTTGTTTTAGAAGTTGGAAATCGTATTTGTGGTTGGAGATATGTTTTTTCATTGCATTGTTGGTAGTTTAATTCGCAATGCGTAAACTTGTTGATTCCAGCATCCTAGCTTATGAGTAAACAGGCCTGTAAGAGGTCATTGCTAACACCAAATTCAACTTGATGATCACTAGAATCAATCTCAGTAGATTTTTCAATAAATATAATGTTTAGAAACTAGTGCCAAAATAAATCAGCTCATCACAATGCGATCTGATGCCTTGGTTCTAAAAAGCGCAAGCGTTTCATGTTGCTCTATGCACCACCAAATAATATTTATGTGTATTTGTCTCGTCTCTTTTACCATGTCTTCCTTTCTATCATAATATTTCTCGTCTCTTAGTGTTTATCGGCCAATGGAGGCGGGGGTTCGTTCTCAGGTCCCCACCGCCTCCTTCGTTGTCGCAGATCTGTCATCAATGTCGCAGATCTCTCTCTAAGGTCTTAGATCGTCGTATGACAACGGTGGTGAAGACCTTGTGAATTGTGATTGTTCCGTGCGCTTGTATCCAACTATTTATAACATTTGCAGCTATGAAACCGCTTGGTTGCAGCTGTGAAACGTGGCTCACGTATGGTCTTTATGTTTCGCAGGACGCCTAGACACATCACTGTTGTAAACAGCGTTAATTGTCATTAAAACACTATTCATTTACATTGTTTTAAGGGGAGGCGGGGTGGTGCGTGATGCACCCTTTACCACGCGTAGAACAAACAAAAGATCCACCGCCACTAAAATGTTCACGAGTGATGGGCATGCACAATTTCAATTTCCGTGATGTTTTTAACACGTGATACTTTTGAGGTTGTGAGGGTAATTGTTGGTTGGGGGGAAATTGTTGGGTGTGGTGGTGAGTGATGACCATTGCCACTAAAAAAGGTTGTGAGTGATGGAAAAATGGTTGATGACATGACGGAACTTGATTGGGTGTTGTGAGTGATGAGTGAGTGATGAGTGATGACCACCCCCACCCCCCTAATAATAAACTAGTTTTTAGCCAGCGGGCCAGCTCGCCTTGCCGCGCCGTGTTTTACAAATAAATCTTTGCATTTGTCATTATCGATTTAGTTGATTACATTATTGATACAGTACATCTAAACTTTATGAAAGTTGACAAAACGTAAAAAAGGGGGGGGGGGGGGGGGGGGCAGAGAAAAAAAAGTTTAATAAACTTTTTTGAGGACTATAAATTAAATTTTAAAGTTTAACAATGGTAACCTAATTATGGGTTCCAGACTTCTAGTTAGACTCTTAATTCAGCAAGCAAAAAAAAAAAAAAAACTTGTTCCAAACAAGATTAGAACCTGGTCTATCAGGTTAAGAGCTAATGTTTTTACCACCATACCACTTCCTTTATTCAATGATATATTTTGTTTCCATACTAGTGGGTTACACCCCCGCTCTACGGCGGGGCGACTCAATTTTTAATGGAAACGTAAACGCAATAGTAAAAATAACGTTAATGACAGGAATTCGTTTGATATTGGTTCGGTTCATTAAGATACCGACACTTACCGAAAGAGAAACAAAAAAAAAAAGTCATGATATGACCAAAAAAATACCGAGATGTGTTTACATCGATCGAAACAATAAAAACGGATATCAATTTCGGTACTGACGTTCGGTCAGTATTAGACCGTTCGTTTTGTTACATGTATAACACCAGGTTCAATTGAAACTTAAAAAAGAAAAAAAAACAAAAAATATAAAAGAAAAAGGAAAGATGAAAAAAAAACCACAAAAGGACAAAAATTTCTGTAGATAAGAAGTTGATAAATTATATATATAATAATAACTAGAATTACGACCCGCCGCAATGCGGCGGGGATTCTTTAGTTATAACTAAGTCGATTTAGGACGCGCACGTTATGTTGAACATGTCAAACGGGAAAAATAGACGATGTAAAAACGTTCACCCAAACACGCACATTGCGTCGTGTTAACTCGCAAAAATTAGAACGAAACGTAAAAACGCTAAACCAAATACGCACGTTGCGATGTGTTAAGTCACAAAATTTAGACCGAATCATAAAGCGAAAAATTTGCGGAAAATGAAAACTATAAAGGACCAAAGTTGAAAGTAAAAAAAGTTGTGAGGATAGATTGCAAAAGATAAAAAGTTTTGTGTTAAAAGTAAAAAAAAAAAAACAAATAGTTTTGGGTTAAAAGTAGTTTATGAAATACTTTTGGGTGAAAAGTAAAAATATCATTTTTTTTTTGTAAAACCCCCAAAGTCAAGGTTACAACAACCATATACATAACCATTTTTTTTTTGAAAACCCCCAAGCCAAGATTACAACACATAAGTAAAAAAAAAATCAAAGTGGTTAGATCGCAAAAGATGGAAACTTTTGAATTAGAAGTAAAAAAATCAAATTAATCAAAGGGGTTCAATTAACAAAGATTAAAACTTTAAACTTAAATTGTCAAAGATTTAAAACTTTAGGGTTAAAAAGGAAACAAAGATTAAAAATTTTAAACTTAAATTGTCAAAGAATAAAACTTTAGGGTAAATTGTTAAAGATTAAAACTTTAGAGTTAAAAAGGAAACAAAGATTAGAAGTTTAAACTTAAATTGCCAAACATTAAAACTTTAGGGTTGAAAAGGAAAATTTCCATTTTTTTTAAAGACTCCCAAAGCTTACATTACAACACATATATGCATAGTTAGGTTGCTTCTTTTTAGTATTTAATTCACAAACGCTTTACTCAGGCCCGGTGATAAGTAAGGGCAGGTAGGGCAATGGACCCAGGCCCAAAGTTCTTGAGGGCCCAGAGCTTTTAAAAAAATCCATAGACTATATGTTTTTGTTATTGGGCCTTAATTGTTACCCTAATTATTATAATCGGCCTTCATTTGTGAATTGTGATTGACGTGAATACGTGATGAGCGGGAATCTGGAATAGAATACGAAGCGACGGCAGCCATTGTAACAGGCAGCGCACACACAAAAGCAATCGGAATTCAAAGAATCAAATCGGGTCGGTTCACTGTTCGGTTCACTGTTCAGCAGTGACGCGGCCACGAGTCAGTGATTCAGAATCACGTTACAGGTCTGTTCACTGTTTAGCAGCGACGATTTTGTATGAATGTATGATTCTGAATTCTGAATTTCTGATTTATTGTCTATTTGTGTGATTCTATTAAGTGTTAACTTATGATTCTGGATTTTGATTATTTAAGTATGAATTCTTGGTCGGTTCTGTATGATTCTGGGTAGAAGTTTATGGTTGTAAATTGTTCAAGTGCGATTAGAAGTAATTGCTTTGTGCTCAAGTGTGATTCGGGTTGTAATCGCTTTGTGTTCATGGCTTAGCAATGATATCTATTGAAAACGACATATTAGAGACTATGGATTATGAAGACTTGATCAAAAGCTTTGCTTCCAGAAACGCTAGGAGAGCCGCACGATTCGCTTAAGTAGGTAAATTTAGATCATTTTGGTACAATACTTTTATTTTGATGATTGTTTTAACAATTAGTGTCATATTATAGTTTTTTTATATGTGATTATTGTGTTTAAATTATATGGGCCCGATTTATTTTTAGTGGCTCTAGGCCCAAAACATTTCGAGATTTCTCGAAGACGACACTGGCTTTACTCTCTTGATTCAATTTTTGATGGTGGTGGGTCTGTCACTTGACAATAATTTCTTATGCATGTTCATATCTTACAACATAGATTTTAGCATTTCCAGATATATAGTCTCGCTCATCCAAATAAGCATTTCAATCTAAGATATCACACAATACAGTATGCATGCCAGTACATTACCAATTAAAATAAAACTAACAATATAATCTCATACAACCATAATATTCATAGTATCATAAATGACATATGAGATACAACAAAACATCATGCAACGAATACAAAACTAATAATAATAATTAATCCCAACATACAACCATCATATACTCATTCATGATATCATATCTGAGATACGTTCGAGAAGAAAAAGACCAATATTAATAGTAATTTGAGAAACATAAATCTCCATCCCGGGCTTCCAAAACATGTACATATTAACCGAATGCCATCAAAGAGTCTTTTATAGTTTTATTTATGTTTTATTCATGTCCTTATTTATGTTTTGTAGTTGGAAGATCGTCTGGGCAATATCCTGTTCCTCTCGGTTTTCTGGTTTATATTTTGCTAATGAGTCACGATGATGCGGCTATGTATGTATGTATGTATGCATGCATGCATGCATGCATGTATGTATGCGGCAGATTACCGGTGGTTATTGTGGTGGGGTGAGGATTATATAGTGCGTGAAATGGTGGCAGAGACAGTGGGTAAGGTTACGACGGTGGTTGAATGTGTTCGTGTGTATCCGCCAAGTACCCGTAGGGTTTGAGGGAAAAAGGATTATCTTTGTTGTTGGATCGAGACTGGTTGTGGGTTTGTATTCCGCCGGAAATTGTAATTTAATTAGTTTTGTCGGTTGTTTTGAAATTTGATGGGTGCGACGGTTTGGATGTGAAACGTGTTTGGAAAAAACAATTTTCATATGCATATAGATGTGTTCGGATAAAACAAAAGAAAATTAGCTTTTGTGGATGCCCTGTGGCATCCTATGATTGGGCAGCCGCCCCTGTAAACCAATTGAATAAAAGAACTATTACCGCCCATGGTAATTGTATATATAAATAAATAAATATGGGTTAAGTTATTCTAAAAAGGCTCCTAATTGTAAGAAGTGTAAGAAGGCTTTATAGAGTGACAAGTGTGCAATAACCTAAAAGCTAAATCCACCACACCACCACTCAAAACCTAAACCTAAACCCCCACCCCACCACCACCCAAAAACCTACCCCCCCCCCCCACCCCACCACCACCCAAAAACCTAAACCATAGATATAGATATAGATTATTTTTAGGAGCTTTTGTACACTTCTTATTTTAAGGAGTATTTGTATTTTATCCTAATTCAAATAAATATATATATAACAAGTGTATATAACCTTTTTATCTGACTATTTGTAATCTATTTGGTGACAAACGTTGTTTCCAAAACCATTTACACATTGCGTTTAATCTATTTATACATGGAGTTCTTGGGATCAAACCCTGGCATCACCCGATTTACTCTTTCCTTCATGTTGGTTATGAGACCGGTTGGTGGGGGACGCCTAATTGCATTTAATCTATTTATACATGGGGTTCTTGGGATCAAACCCTGGCATCACCCCATTTACTCTTTCCTTCATGTTGGTTATGAGACCGGTTGGTGGGGGACGCTTAAGGGTGGTATTCCAATTCACAATGCACAAATATGGGATCATATATGGTTTGAAGGTGCACAGGCAGTTGAGTTCATGGTTGTTGATTCCAGCATCATTATGAGTAAACGCATCGATAAGAAGTTGTAGAGGTCATTGCTAACACCAGGTTCAACTTGGTGAATAAGATCTTGATCACTAGAATCAATCTCAGCAAGATTGTTAACAAACATAATGTTAGAAACTTGTGCCAAAATAAAATCAGATGTAACACCTCGAAAATTCACGTCCTATAATGCGTTGACACGTGTCATATGTTTGAACGTGTAAAAGAATGTTCTGATGGGACTAAAGTTGACAAACTTGAAAAGTATATGAAAATACGAGTTCTAAATGTCAACAGTGAATAAATATATTGTACATTAACCCTACATAATGTTTATACCATCAAACGAATAAATCATGGATCATACGAAACTAAAAGTGAGAGATTACAAACTACAGGGGTTAAATGTGTCAACATGTTTAAGTTATACCTCTGAGTGACCTTTTGACAAACTCGAAGCTTTGTAACTGTTAAGTATGCTCACTAGAATGCACGATATAAATTTTATAAAGTTTCGTTATCGTATGAGAAAGTTATGATCAAATTCGTAAGCGAGGGGTTAAAGCGTTAACGTTGAAAGTTATGACTTTTCGGGTTAACCAGAAGTGTCCAGGGACTTGGCAAAGTGGGTATAAGTCCTAAAGCCCTTGTAGGTAAATAATAAGGGGTCAAATTGCAAAATATAAGCTTAGTTGACCTTTCGAAGAACCAAGGGGCAAGATGTGGAAAACAGAAAATGAAAAATCTGTTTACAGGGGTCAGGCGGGCCGCGTAAAGGTTAACGAAACCTTACGCGGGCCGCGTCAGGACGTCAGATGCAGAAAATGCGAATGGCTTTCTGTTTTCACGCATATCCGACCTTTAATCGATCTTTTTGCATTGTGGGCGACCCCTAGGCACCCCCTAAACATCTAGGGACACTTGTTAATCAGTTGTGGTCACTACTAGACTTGCTTGTCAACTTCTTGTGGTGATTAAACCACTATATAAGGCCATTAGTTGCAACAAGTTTCCTCACACTTCATTCTTGCAATCTGATCATTCCTGGAGCTCAAGTCTGATCTCAAGTGATCACATTTTGTGCATAGGACCTTGGTAAGTTTGCTAAACCTTTCTTAATTAAGTTTTAGCCTAGTTTTAGCTTAAAAGTCAAATCGTCGTAATTAACGGTTGACTTTAAGATTAATCACTAATGGTCCAGTGATTAGTCGAATCAAAGGTAGTTATAAGTTGGTAATTATGTGGGTAATAAACCCTCAAAAGGGTTCCCCGTGATTCCCACTCTAACTAGGTCAAATGTCGGGTCAAACTTGTATTTAAAAAGTCAACAGAATGTGTAAATTACAATTTATGCATAATTAGAAATGTAGAACACATACAACCTGTTTGATCATTAATATAACTTGGTAATTAGTGTAAGGACATGTCTAAACATGTCCAACCCGACAATTTCCTGTTTAGACCCGGTTCGAAACCGAAAGTCGCATAGTTTGACTTATACTTTGGCTTTCAGTTCTGACCCGTTATGGTATGTTTTAGAAATACCTTAGAGCTTTATTTGGACCATGTTACATGCTAGTATAACCCTCTGTGATTATACACCACGGATCATTAGTTATCCAATTAATATGCATGCCTCCGTTAATTGCTCATATGTTGACCATTATGCCCTTTTCACTTTAAAATGTGACTTTTGGAAATGTAAAAGAGTAAAAACCTTACTTGCTGATATTTAAACTTGCATACAAAGTTTGACATCAGTTTGAGGTGTAGATTAAGAGTTATGCTCGTTAGCGTAAAATGAAAGCTTTATGTTAATTAAACGACATAAATTAGCGTATAGTCTATTTAAACATACTTTTTGATATCAAAATCTTTACCCACTGATGTGATATATTATTTTGGGATTTTTGAGGATTTTTAACTAATTTTAGGCTGAGCATAACTTATAGTCGTAGGCTTAACCCGGTAATTGTCGGTTTTGCCCTTACGGGCCATAAAATGAGTTTTACATATCTAAGCGACTCCAAACCTTTTGCTACTGATCTTAAATGATAAATAAATTATTTTAAGCCTTCTGGAATAATAAAAATATCAGTTTTATATAAAGAAACCGGAAACGGCTTCTAATCCCCTTTTTAAGCGTTTTAACGCATAGTATGTAATAAATCTATTTTAAACATACAAGGGTTGATACCTACTGATATTAGAGGAAAATTATAATATTTTAACAGTAAGAAAAGGTTGATAAACTCAGACTTCAGTTTTGAGCTTTTCGGCTTATGTGAAATTACCAAAATGCCCCTACGATGCATAGTTTGGTTATAATTGATAAATTTCACATATATACTTTACCCTACTGTTATAACTTATCAAATTGAGTATGTTTGCTGATTACATCAGACCTGTAACTCAGTTAAACACTTAAGCTCTTTTATCACCTTTTAAATGACCAAACTACCCTTACGGGGCATAGTTTGTGTTCAAATTCATTTCGGGCATAATAAGAGACATCCTACTGATGTCACAACATATATGAAGCATATTAACTTAGGAAACCTGTAAATGGCTCATATGTATACCCGTTACGCTTATACGCGTTCGGTTCGGTTTATGTAACTAGTTTACATAAATTAGCCTAAACGGGTCAAACCTTATCGGTTTTATCTCAAAATCCAGAATGTGTATAATATACCCATATTAAGCAAGTCTCTGAACTTGTCGGGTCTAAATCACATTCTATCCGGTCTTCGCTTAATCACGCGTTTGAACCGTATCTTTCGGTAAGACTAACCGGTCTAAGCCTAGGCTTAATTAAAGACCCGTTAGCATTGTAATTGGTTATTTATACCATCATTCCAGACTAGAGCCTTCCGGTAAATTGTACCTACGCTTACTTAAGTGAATACGACTGAGTTATTAATTCTTGCTAATTAAGACAGGAGCTAGCTCAGGTAAATACTCTTAACTTATTTTCCCTATACGGGCTTGGGATACGGTATAATGATACCGCTTGGTCGGGTATTGAATATTTAATCGGATTGTGATTAAATTATTGAGGTAACCCGGTTTAATCTGTATTGTTTGAAATAAAAGCCTTTAGGGGTTAATGACCATGTCCTGGATATCCTTGACATCATTGTATTATAAAATGGCCACGTCTTAAGTACGGGGTGTAGGCATACACCTGACAGTTGCTTAAGTAATAACGGTATCTCACTCTCTTGTGGGCCTATACTTGTGGCGTGTCTGTTAATCTGACTCGGTTTCTATATCGGGCCCTGAACGTACAACGAACATGTAAATCTGTATACAAGATTATAAATATAATTGCCCCAAGTTATAAAAGATTAATTTTGCCTCTGTGCATTTTAATCAAAGTGTCAAAATATTTTGTGCCTGGTGCATCTAAATCAATTTTCTTAAACTCTTTTCAAAGGAGTCAGTTGAGTGTATTTACCAGTGAAAACTGACGTATTTTCAAAAGTCTAAGTGACAGGTACAAGTACGTAATAGGCTGGAGCTGCTCAGGACATTAATAAGGAATCTTGCAAGTTCTAGGCGTCTAAAGTCTGTTGAACAATGTTTATATTTTTAAGATCCGCCTGTGGATCCTTTACTTTCCGTTGTAATACTTGGATATTACTTTTTATTCGGATTGTAATATATTTATCTTTTGCTTCCGCTGTGCATTTAAATATTGTGTTGTTTGACTATTATGTTGCCAACCACGTCACGATACTCCCCACCGGTGACACGTGGAATTCGGGGTGTGACAGGTTGGTATCAGAGCCAACACTGAGTGAATTAAACACTAGCTTTTTGTGTTTAATCTCAGTTACACAGTTGCACATTCTTGAGTCTAGACGAGAACATAGGACAAATTCTAATTCGTTTTATTTTGTCCTTATTTGGTTCCTTTGTTATTTTCTGATTAGCTCTTGAATGGGCAAGTCATTTTTGTAGGAGTCCCGTTTAGGGCAACCATATACTTGTTTAAATTTTAAAGGAACGATTATTGATGTGTGTAAAATGCAACATATAAATTACATCAAATGAGGCATAAAACTAACCCTTTTTAAGTACTAATGTTGGAAAAAGAGTGTTTTTGTCTTCCTTTTGTATTTTCAGGATTAAATGAGCTCAAATGCACAAAAGAAGCAAAAAGACAGCTAAATCTAACATAAATACAAGGAAAGGAACATAAGTGGACTGCCCGACCCCTCAACGGCATCTTCCCAAGCAAAATAGAGAAGGCAGAGGACTGAACACGGGCCGTGCTCAGCCAGCACGGGGCCGTGCCCAAGAAGCAGCAGAAAAGACAAACCTATAGAAGCTTCTATTGCCCACCACGGGGCCGTGTCCAGTGAGCACGGGGGCGTGGCGAAAGTACTACAGGCGCATTAATTGTAATTGCGAATTACAATTAATGAAGAGAGAGAGTGTCAGACAGGCACGGGGCCGTGCCCAGCCCTCTGTTCAGCCTATAAATAGGAGTGCTTGGTTTCATTTCAACTCATCCCTTGGCACACCACCTCTCTCACACTTCATCCACCACCCACCACCATCATAACACCATCATCCACCACCATCATCCATTGTCCATCATAGAGTGTGTGAGTCGTCTCGGGATCCAAGATTGATCGTAAGAGTTCTTGACAATCAAGGCCATGTTTGCCTAAGTCTCTTACATCACTTGGTGAAGACAAAGTGTCTAATATAATACTTTTTATTTCTAATCTTTTGCACTTTTTATTTGGTTTTGTATTAATGACTTTAATAACTAGTTACTTATGTTGAAGGTGATCTTTCCTTATCGTTTGTCCGTGGTGTCTTGGCATTATTTTACTGTCTATATAAAATAAAAGATTTTCACCATTCATATCTCCACGGTCTATATGGAGGTATGTTGGCTACCTGGTCGGGGGTTAAGGGAGCGGTTTGGTAAAGGTCTTGCCATTGTTCAGCGTTTAGAGGTCCTGCAATGGACCTGGGTCAAATTTAGTAGGACCTCCTTCAATACTTCACGGTATTGGATGGCGGGGGTCCAAACTCTTTGATCCCCTCATAAGTTAACTACTATTAATACTATAACCCGGCTATTTAGGACTGTATCCCTGCTGACTCAGACTACTTAGCCGAGGGTAACGCCACCGCCAAAAGCGGGGCCTACCACAATACTGCATTAATAACTTAATTCATTATCTTCCAATAATCCACCCTTTTAGGATTGTATCCTTGCTGACTCAAACTACTGGGGTGAGGGTAACGTCACCTTCAAAAGAGGGGCCTACTACAATAACTAAGATAATCTCTTAATTATGTGCAAAAGTGCGGAAATAATCAAAGGTTATACTAGATACGAGTCGGAACCAAGTGATTCATCTTGTCTATCTGTTTTTATGTTATTTTATTTTTCAGCATTTTAGTTAGTTTTTATTTTTCTTAGCTTAAAACATTTTTTTAAACTTTTTATCTTGGTTAGACGTTGAGGATAAACCGGTATTAAAAGCTCTTGTGTCCTTGGACGACCTCGGTATCTTACCAACGCTATACTACGCTCACGATGGGTGCACTTGCCCATATGTGTGTTTAGTGTTAGTAAAATATCGTGTTTTATAAATTTAAAACTTGGCTAAAATAAGTGTTAAAGGGGCTTAAAATATACACCTAATATATATAACACTTCAAACGCACATCAAGTTTTTGGCGCCGCTGCCGGGGACACAAGGATTTTAAGAAAGCTTAAAATCGACGGCCTAATCAGTTTTTCAAAACCTTTTTAAAAGCGCGCACATTTTTCTGCATTTTAGTTTAGTTTTGCATTTACAGTAGCCTGTACACGGGGCCGTGCTGCACATTTTCATAAAAATACCCAGTAACAGTAGCTTGAACACGGGCCGTGCTCACTGAACACGCCCCGTGCTCAACGAAATCAGTAAATTTAATTAAAACGCCCAGATACAGACCCTGAACACGGGGCCGTGCTCACTGAACACGGGGCCGTGTCCAGCTTCTGTTTCCGTTTTTATTTTTGTTTTCTGATCTCGAGATTTGGTTGTGGTCTGCTGAGTGATTCTTATGGATCGATACTCAGGAGGTTACAACTACACCTATGATGAGGATGATTATAGGGGTAATTATTGCACTAATTTTCGTAATGCACGCTCAATTCAAAATAATCACTCATATCAACCATCCAATTCATACACATACTATGAGGAGCCCAGGTACGAGCCATCACCTTCATACACATCCTATGAAAACCAAAGGTATGAACCTCCTCCCTCATACTCATATTTTGATGAACCAAGGTATGAGCCTTCTTACTCATACTTTGAGGAACCAAGATATGAGCCACCACCTTCATATGCTTATTATGAGGAACCTTGGCGTGAACAACCCACCTCATATGAGTATTATGAAGAACAAAATTACGAACCTTATCCATCATATGCTTACAATGAAGGACAATGGTGTGAACCATCAACTTCATATGGGTATTATGAGGAACAAAGGGTCGAACAACCGGATTCAAGCTTAGAAAATTCCGATTCTTTTTCTATAACCGAAGTGACCGATAGGATATTAGAACACATTAGAGTTATCGATCGATGTATAAAAGAAGCTCGCGCAAGGGAAGAGGAGTCCCGCGCAAGAGAAGAACTAAAAAAGTAAGAGATAACTAAAAGTGTTAAAATGGAAGAACAAATAAGTGAAAAACCGACACATGAGTTAAACAACGAAAAAGGTGAGTCCGACAACGCTAAAATTCAAGAAGAGTCTAATTTTGAAGAAATTAATCTCTTGTCACCTTCTTTTGAAAATCATTGTTTAGTACCCACTCATGCTAAGTTTTTAAAAGAGTTAAACACTAACGCTAAAATTGACGAAATAGTAAGTGTTAAGTTAACTAATGATCAAACTACACTAATAAAAGAAGACCCATTTGAAATTAACATTACACCGGTTCCATGTTTCTTTCAAAATTCGTTTATTAGTAATGTCACCATTGATAAAGATCTTTGTGTTAACATAATGCCTAACTACATTTTCGAAAAATTGAGTATTAGTGATTTTTCTCCACTTCAAATACCCATTTTTCTATCCAATCGAAAAATAATAAAATCAATCGGTATAGTTGAAGATGTCTTGGTTCAAGCAAATCAAATGGTAATCCCAACCGACTTTGTCATCCTCGATGACGCTCCTCTAGTGTTGGGACGACCATTTGTAAAAACTCACGAAGCTTTGAAAAACCGGAAGTTCAACAATCTACCTCTTCAATTAGGGGCATTTAAAAGAAGTGTCGATCTCGAACGATCAATGAAATATCCATTCGGAAATAATGACCCCCTAATTGAAGATGAAGATGAACCACCCGATACAAGTGAAGAGATTGACCACTTTGTTGAAGAAGAGGTCGCCATAGAACAAACTTTTAAAGTTCTTGATCGAAATGAGCAACCAAATAAGGAGTCTCCCAAAGACCCACCACTTGAGCTCAAAGAACTTCCAAAAGGTTTGGAATATGCTTTTCTAGACAAGGATGGTAATTTACCTGTAATTATTTCGTCTAAATTAGATAACTTAGAAAAAGAAAAATTAATTAATCTTTTGAAAAAACACAAAAATGCAATAGCTTGGAAACTTGTAGACATAAAAGGAATTAGTCCTTCTATGTGCACACACAAAATTTTGATGAATGATGACTACAAATCGGTCATACAACCACAACGTCGAGTAAATCCGAATGTTCAAGAAGTGGTTAAAAACGAAGTCATCAAGTTAGTTGACGCCGGACTTATCTATCCTATCTCAGATAGTCCTTGGGTAAGTCCCGTCCAAGTAGTTCCAAAGAAAGGAGGTATGACGGTAATAACTAACGAAAAGAATGAACTAATACCAACGAGAACCGTCACAGGATGGAGAGTATGTATAGATTATAGACGATTAAATGAAGCAACAAGAAAGGATCATTTTCCTTTACCCTTCATTGATCAAATGTTAGAAAGATTATCCGGTCATAAATTTTATTGTTTCTTGGATGGTTTTTCAGGTTACTTTCAAATCCCGATAGCACCCGAAGACCAAGAAAAGACAACCTTCACATGTCCCTATGGAACTTTTGCTTATCGACGCATGCCGTTTGGTCTATGTAATGCCCCCGCAACATTTCAACGTTGCATGGTGGCCATTTTCCACGACATGATAGAAAAGACAATGGAAGTCTTTATGGACGACTTTTCTATCTTTGGGGATTCATATGACCAATGCCTCGATAACCTTGAACGAATGCTATCCCGATGTGAGGAAACTAACCTCGCCCTTAATTGGGAAAAATGCCATTTCATGGTAACGGAGGGAATAGTACTCGGTCACAAAATCTCAAGCGAAGGAATGGAGGTGGATCGAGCCAAAATAGATACCATTTCTAGATTACCACCTCCATCCTCCGTAAGAGCTATCAGAAGTTTCCTAGGGCATGCCGGATTTTATAGGCGGTTTATCAAAGACTTTTCTAAAATCTCTAGACCTCTAACGAAATTACTTGAAAAAGATGCTCCTTTCATCTTTGACAAAGATTGCAATCAAGCATTTCTAACCCTAAAGGAAATGTTAGTCAATGCACCTATCATGATAGCGCCTGATTGGAAATTTCCTTTCGAAATCATGTGTGATGCTAGTGACTTTGCAGTTGGAGCTGTCTTGGGACAAAGAAAAGAAAAGCATTTCCACCCAATTTATTATGCTAGTAAAACACTTAATGATGCACAAGAAAATTACACAACAACTGAAAAAGAATTACTAGCTGTGGTATTTGCTTTTGATAAATTTCGTTCTTATCTTGTTCTTTCTAAAACTATAGTCTATACAGACCATGCAGCCATTCGATATCTCTTCAAAAAGCAAGACGCAAAGCCACGTTTGATTAGGTGGATCCTACTCCTCCAAGAATTTGACATTGAAATCAAGGACAAAAGAGGAGCAGAAAATACCGCAGCAGACCATCTTTCACGCTTAGAAGACCCAGCTTTAGAGGCAACCAGGGATGAGCAAATCAACGAAAAATTTCCAACTGAGTCCCTGGAAATGGTGGAATATAAGGAAGAACCATGGTACGCCGACTATGCTAACTACCTAGCTAGCGGTATAGTCGCAAAAGGATGGCCACATCATCAAAGAAAAAAATTCTTTGCCAATGTGAAACACTACTTTTGGGAAGATCTATATCTTTTCAAAATGTGTGCTGACCAACTCGTCCGACGATGCGTACATGGTGGTGAAGCACGAAGAATTCTCCGCCATTGTCATGAAGGTCCATACGGAGGACATCATGGTGCCGCTAGTACCGCACAAAAGGTATTTGATTCAGGATTTTATTGGCCAACCATTTACAAAGACGCCCAAAGTCTTGTAAAAACATGTGATGCTTGCCAAAGAACAGGTAATATTTCTTCCAAAAACGAAATGCCACAAAATGGCATTCTTGTTTGTGAAATTTTTGATGTGTGGGGACTCGACTTTATGGGACCCTTCCCACCATCGAAAGGAAACAAATATATACTTGTGGCAGTAGATTACTTGTCTAAATGGGCCGAGGCCGAGGCACTTCCAACAAATGATGGAAGAGTCGTGGAAAAATTTCTGAAAAAATTATTCTCTCGTTTTGGCACACCTAAGGCTTTAATAAGTGATAGAGGTACCCATTTTTGCAACCACCAACTTGAAAAAATTTTAACAAGATATGGGGTCTATCACTGGGTTTCAACAGCATATCATCCTCAAACAAACGGGCAAGCCGAAGTAACTAATAGAGGTTTAAAACGAATACTCGAAAAAACCGTAGGGTTAAATAAAAAGGAATGGGCAGATAAATTAGACGATGCTTTATGGGCTTTTTGAACTGCTTATAAAACAACAATAGGTACAACCCCATATAAGCTAGTCTATGGAAAAAGTTGTCATTTGCCAGTAGAAATTGCACACAAAGCCTACTGGGCAATCAAAAATGTAAACTTAGATTTAGAATTTGCTGGTAAAAATCGATTTTGTCAATTAAATGAATTAGACGAGCTTAGGAATTATGCATACTCAAACTCTGAAATTTATAAGGAAAGAATGAAAAATTTGCATGACAAACATATTAAACCTAATGAATTTCGGGTAGGAGATTTAGTTCTTTTGTTTAATTCACGACTTCGATTGTTTCCTGGTAAATTAAAGTCTAGGTGGTCAGGACCTTTTTCCATCACCCATATTTTTCCACACGGTGCAGTAGAAATTAAATCTCGAAATGGGCCACCATTTAAAGTCAATGGTCAACGGCTGAAACTCTATCAAGGATTCATTGAGGAAGAAGAAATCTCGCTTCAAACGGTGGAAGAATAAAAACATCATGCCTGGTAAGTTACGAACGATTGAGACGACAAAATAAAGCGGTAAGTTTTCTAACCATAGCTTATGGAAAAAAGGGGCACTCACACGAGCACTTAAAAAAAAAAAAAAAAAAAAAAACACGCTCGGCACGAGGCCGTGTCCGCTAGACACGGGGCCGTGTCCGCGCTGCAGACGGGATAAAATCCCTTTTTCAAAACAGTTTCTTCATTCCACACGCCCCGTTTCCCCACAAAAGCTCTGGTTTCAGAAGATTTTTCGCAGAATTTCGACGTCTCCTATCGGTCTAACAACGTCAAGGTATGATTCTATCACTATTAGTAGTTAGATTAGTTACTTGCATGTAGTTAAAACACCACAAATTTGGGGAAAAATCTAGGGTTCTTGAAGTTCATCCGGATCGAACCTCAAATTTTTGCCTAAATCTGTTTGCATTTAGTTAGATTAGTGTTAAGGAAAGTAAATACACTTAGATTGTTCATAAATTCACCCGATTTCTTACAAAAACCCTAAACCCTTGTTCTTGAACCGAAAAAGATAAAATTGATAGGGTAAACGGGATATTTTGGGAAAAACGGCACTTAGGGTTTCATTTTCGGGGGAAACTGCACCTATTGGACCAAAAATTTTCAAGTTTTCGAAACCGGGTCGAAAAATGGGATTTTTGAGTAACAGACCCTTGGACACGGGGCCATGTCCGCTGGACACGGGGTCGTGCCCAGCACGCTGTTTGCAGTTTTGTCCGAAAACATTTCTGTTTTGTGCTAACTTTTGGTGTATTCTTGCAGATGACCAGGAAGTTTACAAGATTCAACGCCAATGAGCTAGATGCAAGAGCTCGATACGAGCTTCTTCAAACAAGGCCGGAGGAATACCCGAGGCAGGCTTGCACAGAACTGCTAACCATGGTGAATCAAATTGACCGTTTCAACAACATTGTCACGGGACCACTCAGAGTCGCACTAACAACCCGACTCCGTTCCGTCCATGAATGCACCTTGGAATTCTACAGCACCTTTGCATTCACTTCAAGGTGCGACCCGTTCGATAATGACGGGGTGTCATTCCGGTGTGGCGGAACGAGGTATTCAATCTCCATGGCACAATTCGGGTCGATTATCGGGTTGTATGCGGAAGAGGATGCGGGAAACGAAGAAAATACAGGGGGATTGAGAGAGATTGAAGACAACGAACGCCAAGACATGTGGGCTCAGATTGGGGAAGGCTTCTACAATCCGAGCAGCACTAAGAGTACAAAGCTGAGGGATCCGCTATACAGATACATTCATAGGCTCCTCGGCTATTCTCTTAGCCAAAGGCATGAAAGTAGTGGCGTAGTCGGGTTAAGAGACTTGCTTGTCCTCCACTGCATCCACAACCGCAGGCCGCTCGATGTTCCATTCCTCATGCTCCGAAACATGCATCACAACCGCCTTGCTAGTGCACCAACTCCTATTTTCTTTGTGGGATGGGTGTACCGTCTCTTCAAGCACTTTGCTCACATACCTAGGGCATTTGAGAGGAGCCCATGGTCAGGTACGGTGGATATTAACATATGCCGCTCAATGAACCTGATTTATGAGGCCGAAGACGGGACGGTAACCTTTCAAAGGATGCAAGCTCATGCATGGAACCCGCAAGAAGCGCTTGTCCTCCCAGCTACGCAACATCATCAGTACCAGTACCAACCCCACGGTGATCCGGGCCAATCATCCTCCTCGGGAGGTGGTTTTCCTAACTTTCAAAGTTTGCATGATTTATTGCAGGAAAACCTTATGTGTACTAGGAACACCTATAACATGGCGAGCAACACCTACCACCGGGTCGGAGCTATTGAGAGAAACCTATCCGAAATCCAAGACGATGTCGGATACATACGAGACCACATTGCACGCCATGGAGGGGATGATGATGATGATGACGATGCTATGGAGTAGGCGAGAGGAGCAGAGGAGGAAGCAGTTGATGGATGACTCCCCAGGTTAACCCTTTGCAATCTTGAACAATTGATGGTATGCGTGCCAAGTGTTAAACAATTTACTTTTCCTAACTATTTCCTGCATTTTATTTTTCTTTTTCTTTTGCTTTATGCTTGGAACAATTAACTATGGTAATATAGGATGTTTGCGTTATTTGGTGTGGTATTAAGTGATGAAACAGGTACAAACCGAGGCTTGGAATGCTAAGCCTCAGCACTTATAGGACCATGATGGAAAAGACGGGGGAAGAAACCTGTTTTTCAGGCTTACAGACTGTCCACACGGGGACGTGTCCAGCCAACACGCCCCCGTGCTCACCTCCCAGACCTGCTGTTGGGTTACTGACCTGCAGATTTTTGTCAGACACGGGGCCGTGTCCACCCAACACGCCCCCGTGTTCACCTTCTGTAAGTTCTCGTTACTGGCACCTGAACACGGGGTCATGCCCACTTAACACGGGGTCGTGTCCAGGTTGCCAGTAACACAAAATTTTTGCTTTTTACACCTTTTTACACATCTAATCAACCTAAAAAAATTATTTTTGGGACACATTGAGGACAATGTGTAATTTAAGTGTGGGGGGATGCTAAAACCTTGAATTTTGCAAGTCCTAAATACAAGCCTTACACAAAACTCTATTGGAACCGCTAATCACCCCAAATTTTTTCAAAAAAAATTCATTTTTCTTACTTGTCTAGGTTTAATTCGGGAAATTCAAGTTCTCAAAAAGGTTATATTTTTACAAATTTACAACCGATAGCGTAGTGATAAAAAGACCAACATAAGAAAATTATGAAAAGGCATGACAAACTTAGTTAAAATTTGATTATATATACTTGATCACATAAAAACCCATTCCCACAAAAGTGAGTTTTGAGCCTTTATTGAGCACAATTACATATCATTAAAACTAAATGCTCATTTTTCGTTTCTTGTGTGAATAGCCGCTTGGTTCTTACGACTCTAGAACTTGCCATGACGATACATTCCCGGTCCTTATCAACTTAAACCCGAGTAAGTAAATGATGGAGGCATTAGGACTAATCCTTTTTATTTCTACACCATTATTTTCTTTTTCTTTTACCACCTACCCAAAAATCCCCCTAGTTAGCCCCTTTGAGCCTAAACCTTTTCATTTCATCACCCAAACCAAAAAAAAACCCTTTTACCCACCAAAACCTTTTTCATTTTTTACCCTTTGTTTTAGTAACAAGTTCGGTTTTTCGTATGAAAAAAAAAATGTGATGAAGCAAAAAGAAAATAAACAAACAAGTTCATCAAAAATAACTTTGTTTGAATAATAGCTTCATCAAAATAAGAGTTACAAAAATAGAAAGTCCTACGAAAACCGACACTTGTTACGCTTTTCGCCCTTTTTCTACTAACCACTAACCACTATCCTAACCACCTACCTTTAACCCAAGCCTAACCCTTAACCCACAAAGTCCTCTTGATATTTACAAAGGTATAAAAAGTTAAAAAGGAGGAGGATTGATTGCTTGGCAAGCCTATGGTAGGAATAAGTTCCATGTTGCTCTCGAGTGATTCACTAAAAATACACCTTCGGCCGAGTGTGAGTGATTTCTCCCGTGAGGTATGTGAACTTGTATATAAATGGAGTTTTAAAAAAGGTATGTTATGCCCAAATAAGTAATTTCTCCTATGAAACGTTCTAAATAAATCATTACGAATAGGATTGTAAATAGATAAAAATAAAACCCAAAAAAATCTTGGATATCCCGATACTCTACGACAAACCCAAAACCTTCTCTTTTACCTATTCCATTTGGGAGTGTAAGCCACATATTAAAGAGTTTTGCTTGAGAACAAGCAAAAGTTCAAGTGTGGGGGTATTTGATGTGTGTAAAATGCAACATATAAATTACATCAAATGAGGCATAAAACTAACCCTTTTTAAGTACTAATGTTGGAAAAAGAGTGTTTTTGTCTTCCTTTTGTATTTTCAGGATTAAATGAGCTCAAATGCACAAAAGAAGCAAAAAGACAGCTAAATCTAACATAAATACAAGGAAAGGAACATAAGTGGACTGCCCGACCCCTCAACGGCATCTTCCCAAGCAAAATAGAGAAGGCAGAGGACTGAACACGGGGCCGTGCCCAAGAAGCAGCAGAAAAGACAAACCTATAGAAGCTTCTATTGCCCACCACGGGGCCGTGTCCAGTGAGCACGGGGGCGTGGCGAAAGTACTACAGGCGCATTAATTGTAATTGCGAATTACAATTAATGAAGAGAGAGAGTGTCAGACAGGCACGGGGCCGTGCCCAGCCCTCTGTTCAGCCTATAAATAGGAGTGCTTGGTTTCATTTCAACTCATCCCTTGGCACACCACCTCTCTCACACTTCATCCACCACCCACCACCATCACAACACCATCATCCACCACCATCATCCATTGTCCATCATAGAGTGTGTGAGTCGTCTCGGGATCCAAGATTGATCGTAAGAGTTCTTGACAATCAAGGCCATGTTTGCCTAAGTCTCTTACATCACTTGGTGAAGACAAAGTGTCTAATATAATACTTTTTATTTCTAATCTTTTGCACTTTTTATTTGGTTTTGTATTAATGACTTTAATAACTAGTTACTTATGTTGAAGGTGATCTTTCCTTATCGTTTGTCCGTGGTGTCTTGGCATTATTTTACTGTCTATATAAAATAAAAGATTTTCACCATTCATATCTCCACGGTCTATATGGAGGTATGTTGGCTACCTGGTCGGGGGTTAAGGGAACGGTTTGGTAAAGGTCTTGCCATTGTTCAGCGTTTAGAGGTCCTGCAATGGACCTGGGTCAAATTTAGTAGGACCTCCTTCAATACTTCACGGTATTGGATGGCGGGGGTCCAAACTCTTTGATCCCCTCATAAGTTAACTACTATTAATACTATAACCCGGCTATTTAGGACTGTATCCCTGCTGACTCAGACTACTTAGCCGAGGGTAACGTCACCGCCAAAAGCGGGGCCTACCACAATACTGCATTAATAACTTAATTCATTATCTTCCAATAATCCACCCTTTTAGGATTGTATCCTTGCTGACTCAAACTACTGGGGTGAGGGTAACGTCACCTTCAAAAGAGGGGCCTACTACAATAACTAAGATAATCTCTTAATTATGTGCAAAAGTGCGGAAATAATCAAAGGTTATACTAGATACGAGTCGGAACCAAGTGATTCATCTTGTCTATCTGTTTTTATTTTATTTTATTTTTCAGCATTTTAGTTAGTTTTTATTTTTCTTAGCTTAAAACATTTTTTTAAACTTTTTATCTTGGTTAGACGTTGAGGATAAACCGGTATTAAAAGCTCTTGTGTCCTTGGACGACCTCGGTATCTTACCAACGCTATACTACGCTCACGATGGGTGCACTTGCCCATATGTGTGTTTAGTGCTAGTAAAATATCGTGTTTTATAAATTTAAAACTTGGCTAAAATAAGTGTTAAAGGGGCTTAAAATATACACCTAATATATATAACACTTCAAACGCACATCAATTATATTAAAAATATCATTCCTATATTATAAAATCTACCATTATAATAAAATGGCAATATCTAAAAAGGACAAGACCTA
Organism: Helianthus tuberosus; assembly: GCA_030545235.1. Taxonomy (NCBI): domain Eukaryota; kingdom Viridiplantae; phylum Streptophyta; class Magnoliopsida; order Asterales; family Asteraceae; genus Helianthus; species Helianthus tuberosus. The sequence continues at coordinate 194,988,213 of CM060448.1, read as the reverse complement.
GCTCATGTGTCATTTTAAGACAGGGCCAAGACGGTAGTTCCACAATTAGATTCAGATCCTTGTTAAACATTTCAAATTTAGGATTGTTCTGCGTTAAATATTAAAGGAATCTTAAAGGTAAAACCTAGCCTAAATATCAATGCAGACATGGCCAAGATGGTAAAACCTAGCCTAAATGTCAATGCAGACATGGCCAAGATGGTAAAACCTAGCCTAAATGTCATTGCAGACATGGCCAAGACGGTAAAACCTATCCAAAGGATTCCAACCCCTGTTAACATCTGTAAGTACGTTAACATTTTTGGTAAACTGTGAATCATTAAAGTCACACAGGCCACCTGTTAAAAAGGGGGTAAACCTAAATTCCCTTATTTGAAATAATCATCCATTAGTGATGAAGTGCCTACGGGCCAAGCTTGTTGTCAGATAAGACAACGACCGTGGTGGTCTCTGACCCCCGTCTAAAGATGTTGGACTACGTCCAAGCATAATAGTTTGTATGATCAATACGATCCTGACTAATATCATCAAATGAAGATGATCATATTATAAACATCCATAAGTGATGAAATGCCTACGGGCCATACTTATTGTCCTAAGGGACAAAAGACAGTGGTAGCCTACAACTCCCTGTCAAGAAAAAGGTAATTAACTTTGATTCAAACCTAAATGCCTCGATTCTCTGAAATCATGGCTTGTAAATTTAAAACTGTCCTTGTGACTAGGCCCTTTGCGCCACCTTAATATCCTTAATGTTTTATAACTAGGATAAATTATAATGAAAATGCTAATTAAATATAACTAACAAATTAACCAATGTGGTTTATATTACCATGGTTAATAAATCGTTTAAAACGATAAAACTGTAAAAGCTTCCGTATAAACCTTGCCCTTGTTTGATTTTTATGTAGCATTTAAAGCTACATGGCTAGGTCAAAAGAAGAGAACAGTCACCCTCTGGAAAACCGCGATGATGAAAGGATTAATATAACCAGAGGAGAGCTTCGTACATTGATTGATTCAGCTGTATCTAAAGCTGTAGAGGAGCAATTTAGGGAGTATAGTGAGACTAATAGTAAAGCCTCATCTGTACCCCACTCTAAGTCTGACCCTAAGACTTATTCGGAGGCTCACAGCAAGCCACCGCCCTCTAAGAAAGAAGAACCAAAGAAGGATGATGTTCGACATTCATCTGGTCAACACAGTGTTCCATCCAAAAGGATAGTGTTCGGTAATGAACCGTATACCAAGTCCTGTACCTATAAATACTTTGTTTCCTGCAAACCCCGGGATTTCACTGGGGAGAAAGGAGCAATCGATTGTATGACCTGGTTGGATGAAATGGACACAGTTGTCGATATCAGCGGTTGTGCTGAGAGGGATGTAGTGAAGTATGTATCCCAATCGTTCAAAGGAGAGGCACTAGCATGGTGGAAAGCTCTCATTCAAGCTGCTGGGAAGATCCCACTTTACAATATGTCATGGGAACAGTTTGTTGCTCTCATTATGGAGAACTACTGCCCTCAACACGAGGTCAAAAGAATTGAATCAGATTTCTTATCATTGGTAATGACAAACTTAGATTGTCAAGCTTACCTCACCAGTTTCAATACCCTGTCCAGACTGGTTCCTTACCTAGTAACACCAGAACCCAAGAGAATTGCTCGCTTCATTGGGGGTTTAGCCCCAGAAATCAAAGCCAGTGTTAAGGCTTCAAGACCTACTACATTCAGGTCAGCGGCAGATCTGTCGCTATCTCTCACACTCGATGTGGTTAGAAACAAGGCTGCTAAAGCCTCTAAAGATGGAAAGCGAAAAAGGGAGGATGAGAATTCTCATCGCTCCGATAAAAAGAGTTCCGGGTTTAAAAGAGACAGCCAGCAGTCGGTTGAGAAGACCAGGTGCGAAACCTGTAGAAAATACCACCTCGGGAAATGCAGATTTGAATCTCAGCCTCTACCGTGTGGGATTTGCAAGTCTAGGGAACATACAACCTTGGATTGCAAGAAATTGAAAGACGCAGCCTGTTATGGTTGCAACGAGAAGGGGCATATCAAGACCAACTGCCCTAGGAATCAGAAGAAGCCCGAAGAGGCCAAGAGAACAAACGCATGAGTTTTCAGGATGAACGCCCAGGAGATGGTGCAGAATAATAATAGTATAGCAGGTACCTTTCCTTATCAAGCAGTTTATACAGAAATTTATTTGATACTGGCAAATATGATTCTATAAGGAACTATAAATATTGTGAACTGTTGTCCCCGCTGATTAGGACTCCAGTCATTTAACGCGAGATAGAAATTTGCCGATGACACTATAGAAAATGCCCAACAAATCTTAGATTGACATTTTATTTGGAATCACTCTTTTCTGATGTCCTTATGGCAAGCTTTCAAGCTATCCAAATTCATCGCTTTAATAAAGACAGATGTGACATTTTGATCCTCTGTCAAAAAGATGATGGATTAGGACCAAACTTTAAATGCCATAAATGGTCTTTTGTGACCTAGGCTAAGTAAAATTGATATACATTAAATAACGTTCATTCAGAATGTTAATGCTATATTGGCCTGTATGGTTTAATGAAACCATGGTTAGTATATAAAGCCATGAGGATGATGAATAGCAGTTGTCGAATCGCAACCAAGAAATTGATTTATTTAGTAATAGGAGCTAATTTTTTTTCTGTTCCTAAATCTGTAAAAATTTCTAATATACCCTCTCTATAGATAAAGGACATTCACATGTAATTGATATCTCTTTAATCCCTATTGCCCATGAATACCAAATGGTATGACAAAACCGCCGTATGAAAATTGATGTATCTTAATAAGTTCCATAGATTGCTTCCATGCCTGATCAGTATGGAGGTTTAATGCATGGAACCACAAAGATATTCCAATGATCATATGGTACTAGAGTCAACTAATAGTATTCAAAGAAGATATCCATAATGGAATTGTCTAAGTAAATGTTTCCGATTAAGGAATTCGTGGATTCATAACATAAAAGTGTCACTCATTTGGCACGAACAAGGATGGATGAACTGAAGCCTGAGATTGGGAAAATCTCTGTAACCTCCTTGTATTTTGATTATCTTCTCCTAAGACTGCCCTGTTTACCTCCCAAGAGGCAGGTAGAGTTAAGACTAACATCCCGCTTTGGGTTGAAGTGTTGTAAGAACTCATGTTGATTATGGAATAACCGAAACCCTGATTAAGTAAATTTTAAGATATAGATTCATATAGCCTAACTCAATATCCGGAGAATTCGGTATAGTTAATTATGAAGACGGTTCATTTTGCTTATTGATGGGTGAAGCAAGGCCGGTGAAATTCTGAGTGGCCTGCTGATGGACGGTTTGCCTAGGGTTAGCCATGTGTTCTAAGTTTTCTAGGTTACTAGAGGTACTAGAAGTAGGGCTATCGGGTGGTGAATCCTTAGGTGAATGGTTAGGCGAAGGTGGTGGTGTGGGCGGTGGGGTGGTTAACGGGGTGGAATCGAACTTGGGGAAACGAGATGAAGATGTAGAAGTAACCTGTGGGCCTTCGCCCAGTTGAGATGATGACTGCTTGACTGGTGGTGGTGGTCCGTGCGAGCGCAGATGTGGCATCCACTACAAGCAAAAACCTGAACACAAGAAAAGCAAAGACTAGTTACTACGACTCAAGATAAAAAGAAAAGACACAAAACAAAGTAAACACGTAGCACGTATTTGTCAAGTAAATCTATCAAAGCTAATGAACGCAATTACCAAGAGTCCCCGGCAACGGCGCCAAAAACTTGATGTGTGCTAAACAGACTATTAAAAACTAACTAAATTAGACTCTCTAAGCTAGACACTAAAAAGCTTTAATTCTAGACTCAACCTAAACCACACAATCGGCAAGTGTACCGATCAAAGTAGTATAACCTAGGAAGTCCGGGTATCGAACCACGAGACTCTATGTATTACGTAAACTAGACTCTGACAAGACACTGACAGACACGACTCAAACTGTTTATTTGTTTTGGGGGGGGGGGGGTTACTGAAAACTAAGGAAATCTATATTAAACTACTAAATTAACTAGAGCTAAACTAAAGACGAAAGATGACTGTGAACTTTTCTTATATGAGAACTGGACCACCTAGACAAGAATCCTGGATTGTTTTTAAGAGATTACCAATTAAGTTAAATGCACGAGTTATGGAACCGGGATCGTATGATACTAAACCTATTAAGAACCATCGAGGCCCTTCGACCCTTCTCAAGGAGAAACCTGTGGACCTACCTAGGCCGTTAATCCTACCGGTTATTAGATTTCTTCCCAGTCCTCTAATTATTGTGTAAGTACCCTAATGTTGACCTATTCATTCCCAATCCTAGATCTAGGGTAGTTTGAAGTAATAGATTTGACTTGATAGACTAATAAGACCGACAGGTAAACCAAGACATAACCTTTCCCAAGGCCTATCTAAAGCAATTCGCCGGGTAAGACCTACCAATAGCCCCTCACTTCCCAGATATTAGGACTAGTAGAACACTAAGACCTAGCAAATTATTATTAGTTACTTCTAGAGCTTATCGCGCGATTCTCCCTAAAGAGTGAAGGTTTTCTTATGTGATATAGACACTCACCGAAACCCTAAACCCTAATATGACTCTACGTTGTGATAAAGACCGTCACTAAGAATCATATGAAGCAAATAACAATAACACACCAAATCAAAGCACGCATACACATCAAATCATTAAATCAAACCTTTTACTAAACACAATCAATCCATAAACATCGTGCAAATAACGAAAAAGGTAAAATCTTTATATCAATCCATTCATCATAGTCTAGGTGGTTTGTAAATTTAGCCAAGCATGTCTATAAACGAACACAAATCAAAGATAATCAACAAAGAATTCATCATAACAAGTTTCGTGATGAAAAATCAAGAATAAAGAACTAGAAAACCCGATTAGATCTTCAAGTCTTCTTCCCCGAACTCGTCTCGATGATTCCTAGGCTTCAAAATCTCCGAGAACGCTCCAAGAATGCTCAACAATTGCCCCAAGAAGTCTAAATTTCGAACTAGGGTTTCTTCTAGTCTAAAAATTGTATTTATATGACTTTCCATAATAAAAATAACCAGCTAAATGCTTCTGGCTGGGCGCCACCTTCTGACAGAATGGGTGGTGGGGTGCCACCTTGTTTTTTAGCTCATTAACTACCTTCAGACTCTCGCCGGGTGCCAGAAACTTCTCATGGGGTGCCAGAGAGTGATTTTTCAGCTCTTTTAACTCTATTTCAACTCCCCGACCTTTCTAACATGCTCCAAGACTTGACACTTCGATGTTTTGACTCGTTTCACTCGGTTTCCCGCATATTTAAGCATCAAGGCCTGCAAAACACGATTTAATCAATAGCATGCACATTCTAACGAAAAACAAAACTAAATGTACTAAAAACTATACAAACTGTACACGATATAAGAATGTATTTTGCAATACATCACTTATACATTGCTACCGCAACCCTATTTAGGCAACAATTAAGAATCGCTATTATCTGCCCTGGACCATCGATTGGTTCGACTAGCTGTAAGGATTTGCTATTCCTTAATAATAGTTTTAAGCAACGGTTGGGATAACCATCTCACCTTAAGATAAACTTTCTATAATAGATAATATATAGGCATCAAGGCTGCTCCTTTGAAGACCTTGTATAGATGGAATGATAAACGTCCATTGATAGGACAATAGATTGGTAAGTCCAATCATCAGGATCTGAAAGTTGCATTAGAAACGACCAATAAGATCACACAAATTCATAATCATCTGTAAGATGCCAGTATTCGGCAGAAAATTAAGGATTAATGAAAATAGCAAACCTCCTAAATTCTTGTTAAGGAATAAGGTTCAACAATAGATATCACCCTGGAAGGGTGTGCTAAATTTGTTAAATTATCGGGCTAGTTAAGCTTCGAGAATATAGAATCATTCGAAGGAAATCGAATGTATCAAGATCAAATAGCTTACGAGCCAAGACCTAATTAAGGGGCTTGGTGGAGCGCGCAATGTGACCCGCACTAATGAGTTAGCAACGTGTCACCAATAAGTCGAAAAGCACTATCACATAATGATATGCAGAACTATGATAGTATGAGCAACCTGTGTCGGTTAAGGATCGACAGGATTAGAAGCTCCAAAAAGATACATGTGCCTATTATAAAGGTCAATTGGAGTTCCTTAGAGGCTCAAAGGTACTGGGGAAGATTAAGCCCAATATAAGGTAGAAAATACTTCCCTTACCTTAACAAATCTCGAGGTCGAGATTTCTTTTAAGGGGGTGAGGATGTAACACCTCGAAAATTCACGTCCTATAATGCGTTGACACGTGTCATATGTTTGAACGTGTAAAAGAATGTTCTGATGGGACTAAAGTTGACAAACTTGAAAAGTATATGAAAATACGAGTTCTAAATGTCAACAGTGAATAAATATATTGTACATTAACCCTACATAATGTTTATACCATCAAACGAATAAATCATGGATCATACGAAGCTAAAAGTGAGAGATTACAAACTACAGGGGTTAAATGTGTCAAAATGTTTAAGTTATACCTCTGAGTGACCTTTTGACAAACCCGAAGCTTTGTAACTGTTAAGTATGCTCACTAGAATGCACGATATAAATTTTATAAAGTTTCGTTATCGTATGAGAAAGTTATGATCAAATTCGTAAGCGAGGGGTTAAAGCGTTAACGTTGAAAGTTATGACTTTTCGGGTTAACCAGAAGTGTCCAGGGACTTGGCAAAGTGGGTATAAGTCCTAAAGCCCTTGTAGGTAAATAATAAGGGGTCAAATTGCAAAATATAAGCTTAGTTGACCTTTCGAAGAGCCAAGGGGCAAGATGTGGAAAACAGAAAATGAAAAATCTGTTTACAGGGGTCAGGCGGGCCGCGTATAGGTTAATGAAACCTTACGCGGGCCGCGTCAGGACGTCAAATGCAGAAAATGCGAACGGCTTTCTGTTTTCACGCATATCCGACCTTTAATCGATCTTTTTGCATTGTGGGCGACCCCTAGGCACCCCCTAAACATCTAGGGACACTTGTTAATCAGTTGTGGTCACTACTAGACTTGCTTGTCAACTTCTTGTGGTGATTAAACCACTATATAAGGCCATTAGTTGCAACAAGTTTCCTCACACTTCATTCTTGCAATCTGATCATTCCTGGAGCTCAAGTCTGCTCTCAAGTGATCACATTTCGTGCATAGGACCTTGGTAAGTTTGCTAAACCTTTCTTAATTAAGTTTTAGCCTAGTTTTAGCTTAAAAGTCAAACCGTCGTAATTAACGGTTGACTTTAAGATTAATCACTAATGGTCCAGTGATTAGTCGAATCAAAGGTAGTTATAAGTTGGTAATTATGTGGGTAATAAACCCTCAAAAGGGTTCCCCGTGATTCCCACTCTAACTAGGTCAAATGTCGGGTCAAACTTGTATTTAAAAAGTCAACAGAATGTGTAAATTACAATTTATGCATAATTAGCAATGTAGAACACATACAACCTGTTTGATCATTAATATAACTTGGTAATTAGTGTAAGGACATGTCTAAACATGTCCAACCCGACAATTTCCTGTTTAGACCCGGTTCGAAACCGAAAGTCGCATAGTTTGACTTATACTTTGGCTTTCAGTTCTGACCCGTTATGGTATGTTTTAGAAATACCTTAGAGCTTTATTTGGACCATGTTACATGCTAGTATAACCCTCTGTGATTATACACCACGGATCATTAGTTATCCAATTAATATGCATGCCTCCGTTAATTGCTCATATGTTGACCATTATGCCCTTTTCACTTTAAAACGTGACTTTTGGAAATGTAAAAGAGTAAAAACCTTACTTGCTGATATTTAAACTTGCATACAAAGTTTGACATCAGTTTGAGGTGTAGATTAAGAGTTATGCTCGTTAGCGTAAAATGAAAGCTTTATGTTAATTAAACGACATAATTAGCGTATAGTCTATTTAAACACACTTTTTGATATCAAAATCTTTACCCACTGATGTGATATATTATTTTGGGATTTTTGAGGATTTTTAACTAATTTTAGGCTGAGCATAACTTATAGTCGTAGGCTTAACCCGGTAATTGTCGGTTTTGCCCTTACGGGCCATAAAATGAGTTTTACATATCTAAGCGACTCCAAACCTTTTGCTACTGATCTTAAATGATAAATAAATTATTTTAAGCCTTCTGGAATAATAAAAATATCAGTTTTATATAAAGAAACCGGAAACGGCTTCTAATCCCCTTTTTAAGCGTTTTAACGCATAGTATGTAATAAATCTATTTTAAACATACAAGGGTTGATACCTACTGATATTAGAGGCAAATTATAATATTTTAACAGTAAGAAAAGGTTGATAAACTCAGACTTCAGTTTTGAGCTTTTCGGCTTATGTGAAATTACCAAAATGCCCCTACGATGCATAGTTTGGTTATAATTGATAAATTTCACATATATACTTTACCCTACTGTTATAACTTATCAAATTGAGTATGTTTGCTGATTACATCAGACCTGTAACTCAGTTAAACACTTAAGCTCTTTTATCACCTTTTAAATGACCAAACTACCCTTACGGGGCATAGTTTGTGTTCAAATTTATTTCGGGCATAATAAGAGACATCCTACTGATGTCACAACATATATGAAGCATATTAACTTAGGAAACCTGTAAATGGCTCATATGTATACCCGTTACGCTTATACGCGTTCGGTTCGGTTTATGTAACTAGTTTACATAAATTAGCCTAAACGGGTCAAACCTTATCGGTTTTATCTCAAAATCCAAAATGTGTATAATATACCCATATTAAGCAAGTCTCTGAACTTGTCGGGTCTAAATCACATTCTATCCGGTCTTCGCTTAATCACGCGTTTGAACCGTATCTTTCGGTAAGACTAACCGGTCTAAGCCTAGGCTTAATTAAAGACCCGTTAGCATTGTAATTGGTTATTTATACCATCATTCCAGACTAGAGCCTTCCGGTAAATTGTACCTACGCTTACTTAAGTGAATACGACTGAGTTATTAATTCTTGCTAATTAAGACAGGAGCTAGCTCAGGTAAATACTCTTAACTTATTTTCCCTATACGGGCTTGGGATACGGTATAATGATACCGCTTGGTCGGGTATTGAATATTTAATCGGATTGTGATTAAATTATTGAGGTAACCCGGTTTAATCTGTATTGTTTGAAATAAAAGCCTTTAGGGGTTAATGACCATGTCCTGGATATCCTTGACATCATTGTATTATAAAATGGCCACGTCTTAAGTACGGGGTGTAGGCATACACCTGACAGTTGCTTAAGTAATAACGGTATCTCACTCTCTTGTGGGCCTATACTTGTGGCGTGTCTGTTAATCTGACTCGGTTTCTATATCGGGCCCTGAACGTACAACGAACATGTAAATCTGTATACAAGATTATAAATATAATTGCCCCAAGTTATAAAAGATTAATTTTGCCTCTGTGCATTTTAATCAAAGTGTCAAAATATTTTGTGTCTGGTGCATCTAAATCAATTTTCTTAAACTCTTTTCAAAGGAGTCAGTTGAGTGTATTTACCAGTGAAAACTGACGTATTTTCAAAAGTCTAAGTGACAGGTACAAGTACGTAATAGGCTGGAGCTGCTCAGGACATTAATAAGGAATCTTGCAAGTTCTAGGCGTCTAAAGTCTGTTGAACAATGTTTATATTTTTAAGATCCGCCTGTGGATCCTTTACTTTCCGTTGTAATACTTGGATATTACTTTTTATTCGGATTGTAATATATTTATCTTTTGCTTCCGCTGTGCATTTAAATATTGTGTTGTTTGACTATTATGTTGCCAACCACGTCACGATACTCCCCACCGGGCCCACCGGTGACACGTGGAATTCGGGGTGTGACATCAGAGCATCACAATGCATGATCTGATGCCTTTAGAGGTTGTACAACTTGGTTCTAAAAAGTGTGTCGCAATCCAGAGACGTTTAAGTCTTGAAAGGACGTGTTGCTCTATGCACCACCAAATAATATTTATGTGTATTTGTCTCGTCTCCAAAGTTGTTTCTTACCTCACATATCACCAACGCATTTTCGGCGAATGAACTATGAACGAGAGGAGAACTTTATGGTTAATCGTGCTTGAGTGAGAATTATCCAAGGACAGGTGACCTCTTGGGAGTCTCCACATAAGTAACCAAAAACAAAACCGCGAAGCTACTAGTGTGCAAAGTGAACAATATTGGCTGGTATGAGAGGCCAGATGTTACAATTAGCCCTAATTTTTTTATTAAGTTTGAACATGAACTTAAATAAGGTGTGAAAAATCTAAACACTTGTAGGGACAATTATCACGAAAGAATATCTATAGTCTATATGCTGCTTTAATTCATGGAGTTCGGTGAAATCCGTGTGTGTGTTATTTTTTCATTTGGATGTATATTATTACCACTAAAAATTGAGTTAAGAAAATTATGATGACTTAAAGTATACAATAAATCTTCAAGGAGTGAACTAATAGTACATGTGTGAGTGTAGTGAAAGCTCTTTAAAGAAATTAAAGCATCTCTTGGATGGAGAGTCTTTATCATACATAGATGAAGTGGATATGAAACATTTATTTTTGTAACTTGTGTTTATAGAATATAATAGATGCGGTGTTCATAAGACCATGCGTAGTTGTTAGGGTGAATAATGTCCCACCCTATGACGTTTTACGCCATGTGGCAGCCCAGTCAGCAATGGGGCATTATTGGGCGTTTTTACGAAAGGGGTGTAGTGGGGATGTGGGGATTGTAGGGCATTAAGTTTGTAATAAAATAAAATAAAAACATTTAAAAAATCTTATTGGACAAAACAAATGAAGTTGAATGTGATTGGTCAATTGATTCCCCCATTTGGAGTGATTTAAAACACGCTGAGGGGCTTTTTTGCAAAAACACGCCCAATCACGCCCAGGGGGGTGGGAGTGGGGCAATATTGGGCGTTATTGGGGGGAAATTTTGAAAAAACAACGCCCACTACCCATGGTCTAAAAAAAAGAATTTTTTTTTTTAAATACAAGTACCTATAATAAAAACTAGAGCAGGCAAAACTATGAGGTGGGGCGGGGCTCTAGTCAGGACGAGCCGTTTTAAATGGGTTATTTTGGTTTGGGTCAGAATGGGTTTTGATAAAATTAATATATACGCGTCAAAACAGGTCATTTATTTTGTATAAAAGAAAATGGAAAGTTAAAACCTTTGTAGAAGAGAAAAAGTTAATAAAAAATCAACATTCTGAGTGAATCGCTCCGATAGAACTCCATGGGCTGGTTCGTTCTAGACGACGGGTTCCACGCCTGAAAACCTGTTCACCCACATGGACTCGTTAAACTATTTTCCCCTATCCATTCTGACCCGATTTTCATGCATTCTTCAGCCCATAAAGACCTTTTAGAAACTTGCCTATTGCCCAAAGGAACCCACGTACACAACATAATAGATGCCCATCATGACCCAAAGTATGGTATTGAGGTCTAGTTTGCCAGGCCAAACATAAAATAGTGTTGATGATACATGAATAATCTTGAAAAGAAAATTTGTTTGAATATATAGGTTGGAAATCGCTATTTACAATTTTTATGACCAAAGAAACTTGTATTTGATCATTTCGATAGCCGGTTTTATTAAGCCTTGCACTTTCTAACGAGTAACGACTCTAAATGCCAAAGCTTGAGCTTTAAGTTGATGGGTCAATGAGCCTTCATGATACATTTGCAAGAGCAACTCAGAGAAAACACACACACACATATATATATATATATATATATATATAAAGTGTTATTTAATAATCGATCGCGGAACTGCCGTGATTTTTTAATCATTATAATTGTTATTGTGTGTTTGTTTTTCCCTAATATGTTTTTTTAACTATTTTACAATAGTATTTGGATCGTTAAACGTAACAATTTGCAAGCAGATCCTCCTACGCGATTTAAACGCGCAACGCCATATGTGTGCGGTATTTAATGCCTTTTCCGGGAAAATATATACAATGGTTTGAAAATAATTAATATTAATATGCTTTATAAGATAAATTATTACAAATTTTATCGGGCGAAAACGGAGTCGAAAGCGAAACGAGCTGGACACACTGCAATTTGGTACGCGATACTAGGCTTGGGCCCACTCCAAAATCCTAGCTATAAATACATCTTTTTCTTCACTTCCACTAATTTCTAACTCCACTTTCTCTCTACCTCCCTACTTTCTCTCTCACACCTCTCTCCCTTCTCTCTAGAAACCGGCGGCCGACCAGGGTGGTGTAGGTGGCGGCGGCGGTGGCCGTCCAGCGTGTGCACGGCCCTACCACCCTAATTTAGCATTCTAAATCTCGTGGTGGTGTTGGTTTTTGCAAATTCAAAACGATGAAGACGCCAAAACAAACTCCGGCGAAGTTTAAGCCAAATTCTGATGAGCTCTTTTTCATTTTTTGCTTCTATGTACCTTTAGATCAGAGCTTTTGGGACTCCCACATGCATTTTCATGAAGATCCATACTCCGACATAGGGATGGGATCGATACACTACTCGTATCCATACCTGTACCAGTACCGAAAATACTGATACCGAATTTGAACAAAAATGGGTACCGAATTACCATATATTTTGGTACGGTACTGGTATAGGTATCGATACCGACATTTTGGTATGGTACACGTTTTGGTATCACTTTGTTTTTATTTTATTTTTTGAGCACTCAAACAGGTAACCAAATAGGTAAAATTGTTACAAGTACCAACACCAACGGGTACCAAATAGATAAAATCGGTACGAGTACCAATATGGTACGGGTACCAAATAGGTAAAATCAATACGGGTACCATAAAAACCATAATACGAACTAAATCATAACTTAAAAAAAAACTCTTGAATTTTATATAAAATTCAGTACCAAACCCATTTTTACCCATACCCGTACCAACACCGAAAGTACCGAATACCGAAATCAATAAAATTGTGTACCGATACATGTACTGAATACCCAAAATCGGTACGGGTACGGGCACTGGTATGGGTACGAGTATTGGAAAAAAAAAATCTCATCCCTACTCCGGCGAAGTTCTAACGACTTCATTTTTATTCAAACTACTTCTGATTGTGTAGATCAGCCACCGTAGGTGAGTTTTATGTATAGAATGTATTTTGATAAATTCCGGCAAAACTCCGACCACTTTGTTTTATATTGTGTGTTATTTCTTTGCGTGCATAGATCGGCTCTTGTGATGGTATTTGGGACAGTTTGGTAACTTGGACTATTCCGACAACTTGGTCAAAGTTCGGGTCAACACGATCAACGGGTCATACCGGATCATCACGCTTGACGAGAGAGTGTGCCGGTGAAAATATGGATTGAAACCCTAGAAGCCAAAGACCCTGTTAGATCAAGATAGGGTTTTAGATTGTGCATAGATGTACATGCGTTCTACACTTTATATTTATGTTTTATGTCTTAGAAATTATCTACCGAGACATGAAGCTTGAAAACGTCTTGCTCAACCACAACTATATGCCCATGGTGGCTGATTTCGGGTTATCAAGGCTGAGGAACATCGGTGCCAGCTAGTCCCGATGTTCAAAGAGAAATAGACTTGTTATCGAGGGTTAGGCACGAAAACATATTACCAAATAGACTTGTTATCGGGGGTTAGGATGTAACCACATTATCACACTACTATCTAGAACTAATGCTTTTAGGCTATGTTTGCCAATATGGATATTATATTAAAGCACATACAAATGCTCGTTACATGATGGTCAGATTGACGCTTACGAAGAAATCGAAAATCTTCGAAGACAACTGCAGGACGCTCTCAATGAAAAAAATAAATTTGAGGTCAAGTATATCCGGGTGAACTTTCAGAGGGAACTAATGGTCGCAATAAATGTCTCAAGCAGACATGGAATTTCCCAACCTGATTTTGATAGAGAAATAAACTTGTTTTCGGGGGTTAGGCATAAAAACATTGCTCCCTTGCTTGGTTTTTATCGTGGCCCATAATTGCTTGTTTATGGTTATGCTCCTAACTCCGATTTGCATCATCATCTCCATGGTATGTAATCAATGAACTAATTAATTAAAGTAATCTGTGTTGTACGTTGTTGATCATTTGATTTAATGTGTGTTATGTTTTAGATATACAAGTGATAAGGCCTCCTTTGAATATAACTCATCGAGTTAACATAGCTATAGGTATCTATTTTCAATTATAATTATAACCCAAGGTTAGAAAAAAATAAACATAGAACACAAACCAATCGAACCGATATCAACTTGACAACATTGGTCACAGTATCAATATTTGTTTTTTATCTTTTCGATCGATGTAAGGTTTTCTCTTTCGATTACTATCGCGAGTGCCGATACTATAACGAACCGAACCAATACCGATCGAATTTCCGCCTTGAAACGCAAGGGAATCTAACTAGTTTTTGTATGAAAACATACTAAGGGGCTGTTTGGCAACATCTGAATTGTTAAGTGCTGAACCACTAAGAGGTCTGAACCATTAAGTGTTGAACCAGTAAGAGGTCTGAACCATTAAGAGTCATTATAATGCTTAACCGTTCAGAGGAAAATGTCTGACCAATTCAGATTAGAGGTCTTAACGATTCAGACTCTGTATTATGCTTAACCATTCAGAGGCAAATGTCTGAACCATTCAGAAATCTGCTCGTGAAACAAACAATCTGAACCATTAAGTGCTGAACCAGTAAGAGGTCTGAACCATTAAGTGCCTCATTAAGAGGTAAACAAACAGCCCCTAAGATCATATTTCTATTAGATAATTGAGACCGGAGGGATGACTCTCAAAAACAATTTTGGAAACAAATGACAAATTCCTAACTGATTGATTTTCACACAACATGGAAAGCCATGTAACCTTTGAGGAAGTTGTGAGTTCTATATGTTGCATATTGGAATTGGAATTGTACACAAGTTTGTTCAATTTATTTATTTATTTATTATTAATTGGTCTGAGGAAGAGATTGAGACACTTAGTATACCGTATTGTATTATGAATTTAGATATCCCATATTTTGGACCGTTAGTTAGTAAGAAAACATTATAAATAAAAGAAGCAAATTCATAATTACTTAATTAGTAAGAAAACATTTTAAAAAAGAAAAAAAACTTTAAAAAAGAAACCATGCATGTAAGTGAATTTGGATATCCGAGGAAAACGTATCTAAAAAAGTCATGTGGCATTAATTAAAGTAGAGATTGTCATGTGGCATTAATTGAAGTCTTTTATTAATATTTAGATGTAAAACGTGTTTTGTTAAATAATAACCGTGAAATAAAGAAAAAAAATAAGTAATTACACAAATACACATATTAATAGAACTTCATAACTTACCAAACTGGGTTGCAGCCCAGTGGTGATGGAGTTTGCATAGTTTGATCGAATCGGTCAGGTCTCTGATTCGAAACCCGGGCCTCACCCCTTTTTTTGTATTATTGGCTTCCTTAGCTTCTTGTTATCGGGTCGTTTTTTGTCTGTTTGAAATTGAAAGTTCCGTTTGCCATTCAAAACAAAAAAACATAAACAGCCCCTAAGCTATAAAAGGACCGTAATACCCTTAGGCTTAACTGGAAAAAAGTAACATAGTATTAGGGGCCAAAACCATTATAAATTACAATCTTAGGGTCTGATATATCTAAAGATTCTTTTTAAGAATGAAAGAGTTAAACTAGTTAAACCACATAGACCAAAATAGTAATTTATCCTTGACCTCCCATGATTAACTCCGAAACCTTGCCATCACCCAACCCCCACCCAACAATTACTTATAATTGGTGCTCGTTACATTTATTTGTTTACATTTGCTTGTGTTCATATTGCTTGTGTTCGTTTATGTTCATTTGAGGTATTAATAAACAAACATAAACGTACAAGAAACCTTTCCTCCTTCATGAACCCCTCTTGAATTCCCTGCCATTCATTTGTTGGGTTAATCCTGATCATTTCCTCATTACAATGAAAGCTTTCTGACCCATCCTATCATTACAATGTTAAATCAACTGAACAGAATGCATGGTCTGATGCCTTAGCCCCACTTGTCCACATGTTGTATAGCAAGTTAGATTTTTGAGTATCACATTAGCATAAAATAAATTTCCATATAGCATTTTCTTTAGGAGTATAATTAATCGTCTAAATCATTATAAGATGACAGATTAAAATCGGGTTATTTCATTTCTTGCCTCACATATCACCAACGCAATTTGAGTAAATGAATTGTGAATGAGAGGAGAACTCTAGTTAATTTAATCGTGCTCAAGTGTGAGTTATCCGAAGATGGGTCGGGTCATGATGGTTTCGTGTCCAAAAGGGTCGTTTATTCTACAAATGGAAAAATAAAAGCTCATGTAGAAGAGCAAAATCAATCAAAAATCAAAATTTTGATTGAATCGTTCCTGTAGAACCCCTTGGGGAAGGTTCATTCCAAATGGGTTCACATGAATGATCGATTGAGTCATGCTGATCGATCTTCTGTCTCTGTGTTCGTAACCGCCCAAACCTATAAGCCTGTTCACCCATTCTGACCCGTTAAACTATTTTCCCCTACCCATTCTGACTCGCTACTGTTGATTCTCGTTTATTCTTCGGCCCATAAAGACCCTTTAGAAACCTGCCTATTGCCCAAAGTAACCTACCACAGCATAATAAATGCCCATAACAACCTGAAGTTTGATATGCGGGTCTAGTTTGCCAGCCTAACCAAGCTATAAAATAGTTTGATACGCGAATAATCTTGAAAAAAAAAACATTTGTTTGAATATATAGGTTGTACAATTTTTATGACCAAAGAAACTTGTATTTGATCATTTCGAGCCGGTTTTATTAGGCCTTGTACTTTCTAACGACTCTGAATGCCAAAGCACGAGCTTTAACTTGATGGGTGATGGGTTAAGCCTACTTTTTGCCATTTGCGGGTTCGGTACTTTCAGTTCGGTACCAGTATTTTGATTTGATTTACCTTCGCATGCCGGTACCGTACCGTACCGTACCGAGCACTTTCGATTTTTTGCGATTTTCAGGATCGGTGCTTTTGGTACCGGTACGGTACCGAGCACATCCCTAGTTACAAGTTCACTCCGTTTATGTCAAAGCGGGTCAAGTTGAATTGCAATTTGTTGATAGCATGTCAAACTAAAAAAATAGCTAAAAGGGAAATGGGTCAAACTGTTTAAAAGCCGCCTTATATATACTTAAGTGCTTACAAGGATGTTCACAACACAGGAAACTGAAATGCGTTGGAGTCCACGCGACATACTCACTGTATGTTACAACAGTCAATGGAAGATTAGACTTTGATTCTTTCATAAAGGTCATCTGCCATTGAAATTAGTTTTAATGCAGCATAAGAATGTAAAAGACCTGTTAAGATTTTAGATACCAGAAGCTGCTATACTTTGACCCATTTAGTTTCAATTCAATACACTAAGACAAAGTTAAACTTTCATTTTTAATTTGCTATATATTGACCCGTTTCATTTTAGATCCCTACAGGCTACATCTTGACGCATTTGATCCGTTTCATTTATGAATCACTACAGTTATATATCCAATTTAGACACAAACTTTAAGTTTGGCTCCATTCAAAATTTTATCATACTGATCTTGAGTAACTATCGAGTGGCTCGGCTTATCTATACCATAGGCCAACCCCATGTAAGTTGACTTCAGCTACTTATATATTACAAGTTTGTTTAACACACCCGAGTTCAACTTGTTTGATAAAAGATCTTTTGTCAGAGAAGATAACTGATTTGCTTCTAAGCAAACAAACCCCATTTCCAGTTTGAAATAACCTAATTTCCAGACAAATACTGATAGAATCAGCTTGAACAAACACAATTCACATTTGAAGTTTCACAATAACATACTCATAAACCAGTTGTACCAAAATTCACCGAATCATTACATTCACGTAAATCCAAAATCAAAATAACTTCAGCAACAAAACAGAATCTGATCCATAATCGTTCAAGCAGATCATGAAAACTAATCTTATTATCGAACCGAATCAACAATCCTACCACTATGCTTTCTTAAAACCGTGTAACAGACCTCGAGAAGCTAAATCACTAAACACAATACGTCGATACGCACAACATGAAACATCTGATAAACAGCATGAGATCGACCAGGTGAAGACGCACCGGTTCATGACTCGAGTAAACAAACTTATATTGATAGAATCAGCTTTTATCAAACACAATTTCATGTCCAAAACTCAATAAAATTAGTCTAATTAGACACAATTCATATTCAAAATATCACATAATCGCATCAATTCACTCTGATTCCATTATAAACCAATTGTACGTAAATTTCAACTCAAAATAACTAACAACGGAACAAAACCAGATCCAGCAACAATGATCAATCAAAACAGCAATAATCGTTCAACATAATCAAAACATTAAACGATTGTACCAAAATTCATCGAGTTATGACATTCATATAACTTTAAACAACGATAATCAATCATAATATCAGTAACCGTTAACCAGATCTGAAAACCTAACCTTATTCTCGAACCAAATCGCCGATAAAACTACCACGACGCCTTCTTAACACCTTGTAACAAACCTCTCGAAGCCAAATCACGAAACACGATACGCGAAACACGAAACATCTTATAAACAGCATGAGCACGACCGGTGAAGACGCACCGGTTCATGACGCGAGTGAACGAACTGTTGCGAGGCAACGCGGCTAACTTACAGCGGTGTTTCTCGCGCACGTCGTTAGGAAGATCGGTGTCTTTTGTGAACGCTTTGTAGAGCTTTCGCCTCAGTTCGAACTTCTCGGCGAGTAATCGGCGCTTTTGATCTTGTATGTTGCGCTTGTCTGACATTGTTGTTGAGGTTTTGGTGATGAGAGAGAAGAAGATTTGCAGGTGGAGGTTGAAGATGATGATGAAGAACAATGGTTCGAAATTAGGGTTTGAATGAATTGGGGGAATATGAAGGAAGTTACAAGTATAGTCCCTGAAGTATTCGTTAACGTATAGTTACGGTCCAATTTCTTTGATTTTCGACACATTTGGCACATCATTTTGCTCACCTTGATAAAACCTAAACCTGATGTGTAAATCCGAAATCCGACACATTTGCGATGGGTTTGTGTTCGGGCAATCGGGTTTAGGATTAGGTTTTATAGTTTCCACGGGGTTTGGATTTAGTGATATACTTGTTTACCCAATTGTATACCCGGTATAAAACTATTGTTTGCACTTACAAAACTATTTTTATAGTTTAGATTAGTTATTAGTCTATTGGCATTAGGCTTAGATCTTTAGTGAGCCCAATACCCAATTTCGTTAAGGCCCCAGGGCATGTCTTTTCGAGCTTGAACATGGTACACGAATTCTCAGGGTCGACCCTGATTCGATTAGAAGGAACAAAAAAGTAAGTTGTATAGGTAAAGTACACGACTCGTACATACTATTACTAAATAACTAGATAACCTATATTTTCAACGGGTGCATATATGTTTTGTATTTGGATGTGAAGTTATTTTATAGGTATGATCACATTCTTATAATAAATTTAGGTTGTATATAATTATCATTATAATTATAAAAAATAAAGAAGGAAGAATTAAAAACAAAATCGACATGCTTATTCTTTGTTATGATCAAATCTTATAAAATGGCCTCAAATCCCATAAAAAATCGCATATGATTTGCGAGTTTGGTAAACCTAATACACTCTTAAACAAGTTTAAATTCTAAATTTAGAAAAAATAAGAATCATAGTAATATCACAAGATCTTGTGAAAGACATGTGAAGTTTTTGGTACTTAGACGAATTAATTCATACATTTTGAAAATTTTCGTAGAATATTGTTAAACTTTTCATAAATTATGTATGGCTTGGTCTATTCGCACACGGTGTTTGTCTTTTTGCACACTCAAAGCGCCCCGCTTTGGCCAAGGTCAACAGACAAGGACTGACAAACTTGTCTGTTGACCTTGGCCAAAGCGCCCCGCTATAGCCAAAGCGGGGCGCTTTGAGTGTGCAAAAAGACAAAAAGCGTGGGCAGGAGTTTGTGTTGTTTTTTTTTTAAATAGGTGGGATGTGGGTTAGTTTGGTAGTGTTTTTTGGAGGAAAAAATTGTATTTGAGTTTTATTATTATTATAAAATATTAGTTACATATAATTCATAGTTGTTTTATAATTACGTTTTTTACGTCATTATTTTTATAGAACGTATATAATATAAGTGCGTCTTTATAAACTGTTAACCTAGTTTATTTTGTTAAATTAAACGAACACGTTAAATAAAATGTACAGAAAGCCATAAGAATTAAACGTAAACAATCCAAAACCAACGTGATGTAAATAGAAGATTAACTGCAATATATATATATTTATATATATCAGTTTGTACATACAAAACAAAAAGGTACAACTGAGTACATAATACATAACAAATCACTATACAAACAAACTAAGGTACTAATCCTCGTGCGGTGGGGACGGTGGGAGGGGAAGTGGAGCCAACCTAGCGAGCTCTCGTAGAGCAACGAGCGTCTCGACGATCCAGTCAATGCTTGCGCCCTGGCGTCTGAGGCGCCGGTCGAAGTCCCGAGCCACCTCACGCGCTACCGGAGGCAGGTCAGCGTAAACGTGCTGCGGGTACTGTGGCGGCTCAGGAGCTGGCTGAACTGGTGGTACCGGGATCTCCTCGACATGCTCCTCCTGAGCCGGATCCTCTAATACAGGCTGAGCCTGAGCCTGAGCCTGAGCCTGAGGCTGAGCCTGGCCCGGGAACTGATCGAGTCCCAGAGCCTGTAGCTGAGCCTGCCGAGCGGCCGCCTGAACATCAGGAGGGGCTAACACTCCAGGCCTCACCTCAATAACAACCGGGATGACCTCCGGCACCACCTCCGGATGCCAAATCAGCCCGTCACGGCCCCTAAACCTCAGACCAACATCAAAGGTACGGGTGATCTGCATGGCAGATACTGACGCGCGGCCCAACCTGGCAGACGGGACCGGGTCGGACAGCTCCGGATCATGCTCGGGCACGATCCCTAGCGAGCGTGCAATGGCGGTGATGTATGAGCCAGTGTGCACGTACCCGCGGAGCTGCCGGTGGTATGTTGTGGCAAAGTAATCTGCCAGGCAGGCTGCTAGATCGCAGGGCTGGCGGCGCAGTAGGCAGTATAAAAAGAAAAGGTCATTGAGGTTGACCTTCTCCCTGCTGGCACCCCGCGGCACGATAGTTGCCGCGATAACATGGTGCAGGTATCGGTACAAGGGGTCTCTAATGGTGGTGGCCTTTTGCCAGGATTTCCCAAAGGGAACCCTGGAAATGGCCCTCCAGAAACTGATAAGCGTCTGCCTGTCCATCGCCGTAACCGCCTGCGTATATAAATCAGTATCAAGCTCGGGCTCAGTGTACAAACCTGTATGGACAGCAAACTGCCGCACACTCATCTGAAACTCCTGACCGGCGAGACGGAATGTAACCTCGTGGACTGGAAAAGCCGGGTCCTCCACGTAATCCGCCGGATGCGGCGCGTATGTAAACGTGGAAAGAAACTCGACCGTAAGCTCAGGGTACGAGTCCTGCATCGCTATCTCAAATAGGCGCGACCAAGGAGTATCTAGTCCAACTATATCACGCGCCCGCGCGGCCTCTCCCAAGGTCTCCAGCAGGTCCCAGTCTATCCCTACATGCCCCCCAATCTCTATGGTGCGCAACCTAGCGCATCTCCCCCTCGCCCGTGACCCCTGCGGAAACTGCAGGTACGGACATGCCCGCTCTCCCACCTCTCCCACATCTCCCTCAGCCTCCATATGCTCAATCTCGTCATCGGAGGAATCCATCCCTGCACGTTGAAAAGATAATAAATATAAAACAATAAATAAATAATATTATTTAAACAATTTAAATAATAAACAAATAATATTAAATATAAAACAATAAACAAATAATATTATTAAACAATTTAAATAATAAACAAATAATATTAAATATAAAATAATAAACAAATAATATTACTAAACAATTTAAACAATAAACAAATAATATTAAACAAAAACAAATAATATAAAAAAAAAATAAACATGAACCAAAGCGCCGCGCTTTGGCCTCGGCGCGGCGCTTTGGTTCTTCGTTATGAAGAACAGCCCCAGCAGCTCTATCATAACCGCCCAAATCAAACAAAATCAAACAAAATGAAACACATAACTTGAACCAAAACAATAAATGAAGTTCGATCTTACCTTTTAGCGGTTGAAAGCTTGAAAACGTTGATCTCCGGCTTAAGTGTGTGTAAATCGCACCTTTAAGTGTGTGTGTGTTTGTGGTTGAAATGGGGGAGAAGCCACCCCGCTTCAGCTATAGCGAGGGACCGAAGCGCCCCGCTATGGCCAAAGCGCGGCGCTTCAAGGGCAAAGCGCAAAATCCCTGTCTGTTAAAATCACGCGCGGTTCCATACATCCTACCAGCATAGACTTGATCCTCTGCAACACCCATAGGTAGTTCTCTGACTTCTCAGCGGAAATTACCGCACAAGCAGCCGTAAACGATTTGTTTGTCGACGTCATGCCTACGACCTGAACAAATGGCAGGTTGTACATGTTCGTTTTGTAGGTGGCGTCAATCATTAGCACATGCGGGAAGGCACACCACATAGTGAATGATTTTTCGTGAACAAAGAAGACATCTTCAACTTCGTTCGATATCTCATTCGTGCGTATGTAATAAGTGTAATTTTTTTCGAGAAGAATGTTTTCAAGTTTTTGCATCGGAGACTTACCGACATTTTTTTCGGCGTTGATCTTCTGAACAGCGTTGTGTATATCTTTCGGAATAAGCTTTCTAGCCGGATTGTTTTTTGTCAGCGTTCGCCAGATACTTTGGTTGGGAATATCTTGCTCTGCCAGCTCCTTAACCAGTTTTTTATCCTCCGAAGAAAGCCTTCTCGCATACGCGTGACCCTCTAAGTTTTCAATAGGAGTGTGGTTATGCTTCGCCTTCGTCACCTCGATCCTCCAAACACTTCCGGATGATTCCGAAAACCCGATCATCTCGAACGGGCAACCTATTTTCTTGCTACCCGTTTTCCTCTGTGTAGCTATACTCTTATGCTCCCCACCAAAAGTACATTGAAACCAAATCTTGTAATTCTCTCCTCTTTTATTCGACCTCTTAATCACAATGAGGTAACCGTTGTCTTTTGCCGTGTCTTGTACCCAACGCACCAACTCTTTACGTGACGAAAAGGTCTGCGTTGTATCAAACGAAAACGTAACCGGGTAACAGCCTTCCTCGTCAACAGACACATCCCCCGGCTCACCATCGTCACCGAGGTCCGAATATACTTGATGTTCAAAGCTCGGTTGACAACCGTAACTGTGGTTTGGATAACACTCCGGCTGTACAAAGTTGTGCTCGCCACCGTAACCGAAATTCGAATAACCTTGTAAGCTCTGTTGACAACCGTAACTGTCGTTTGGACCACACTCCTGCTGTACAAAGCTGTACTCGCCACCTTAACCGAAATTCGAATAACCTAGTTGTGCGTAAGGGTCCTCCACAGGGGTATTCAAATCCAGCGTCACCGTGTTATCACGATAACGAATGCCAGATACAACCTCTGGCTCCCTCAAGTTGGACGAGACCGGTTTCTCATACGAGTCAGAAATAGCGGTCCCCTCGTAAGAATCAGGAACAACTGACTCGTCAGAATATTGACCGAAAAGATAGTTGTTTAACCACGACATCGTTTTTTCATGCGTAATAGAGCAAAGAAAATCGACAAACAACAAAATCACGCGTATGCTGAATGTTGTGTCTGAGCAGGTGAGGCCTTTTAAAGTGAAAATTTGGGGTCGAAGCGCCGCGCTTTGGCCATAGCGCGGCGCTTAGGGTTCACGAGACTCCTGCAACCTCGTATCACCTTTATGTCTCTGCAACTTATGTCAGTCAAACGATCAAATCACCTTTTGTCGACCGAAGCGCCCCGCTATGGCCATAGCGCGACGCTTCGAGGTGTGAAAATAATTTCCTGCGTGTGGAAATAGCATGACCCTTATGTATTTCTTTGTAGTTGTTGCGAGGTATATATATTTTTAATACGTAGGAGCGTCCTTCGAAATTAGTTTTATGATTTAATTCTATGTTTCATCATGTGAATTTCAAAAACTGGGTTTCAACATTATTTTTTATGATTTGATCTTGGGTTTTATAGGCTTGATTTGGGTTTCGGTTTAGGCCCGGTTACTTGAAGACGTGTTTTATTAGTTTATGAAAATTGAAGACATGGGAGGATGTAGACCGACCCTATATCTCTTGATTAGGGCTCCTTAAGTTTTCTTATTGAATAAGTTAGAAATCTTTGATGTAATCTCTATATAATCATATCTTATACATGTAATCTTGTGTGCCCATAAATAAAAAGTAAACCCCTAGTTGTAGCTCGTGTGGACGTAGATCTCACATCAAGACCGAACCACGCAAAATACCATGTGTTCGTTTATCATTTTTTGCAGTTGATTGTTCGTGTGTATGTGTGTTTTCGGGTTTGAATTCCACTTTAACCGTAACATAATAAAGATTGTGGTCAAAAAACGTATAATATACGAAGTGTAAAAAGTTTTAGATATAAGTTTTTGAAGATTCTTACATCAAAATGTAAATGATTAGAATTATTACATAATAAAATAAGTTTATAAGTTATATACATCAAATAATAGAATCAATCAAAAGTGGGTCCAAATGGAAATTTGTTATTCCAAATAAATCCATTGAAAACCAATTGCATAAGAAAAGAATACTTTCTCCACACATTATCAAGAACCAAATACAAAGTAGAGACCAAAGTCCAAAACAAAGTCTTGCTTCTCCCTTTAATCTTTCATTTTCATCATTTTTTTGAGTAAATTTTACATCCCTACGCATTCAATCATGGAGAATTTTATCAAACAAATCAGGTAAATTATAAAATTTCAAACTCGTTATACTATACATGTTATTGTACGTATATATTATGCTTGTAAATCGTAATATACATATTTTTTTCACTAGTTATAATGTTTTCACCATTTTTTAAAAGGTGATAAGTTGTCCGCACTCTTATTATTTACAATCGTTGTAGCATGAGAATTTTTCAAGTCGAGGAAGAAAACAAACCGCAAACCTCGCGTGTAATTAGAGACCGTAAGGTTTCATCTCGAAGAACACGATCTCTCAAAAGAGGTAAAGCAACAAAATTCCGAAGTGAAAAATATTTAAACTCGATATATTACTATTTAGAACATGAATGTAAGTAATATCACAAACCGGTTGTCCCAAGTAACACGTTTTGGTAATTTGTAGATAGTCGGAAAGGCCAGACTTGGGGCCGAAGACAACTTTCTCCTGAAACAAGTCGTGCTGATAAGAAAATGGAAGGCGAGGAGTTTCGAACTGCGGTTGCAGCCGCTGCATTAGCTATAACTTCTATTGAAAATAAAGAACAAGAAATAAAACAGGATCCTAACTCAAACTCAAAGTCCAGAAAATCTTTTTCCGGTAAAATATATATATATATTTTAGCGGCGTATGGTTAAGATGACGCTAACCGGGTTAGTAGTTAGTATGTTAGTATCACCAAGTTAGTATTAAAATCCCTCATGCCTGAATTTGAACTCAGGACCTCCATTTATATTGAAATAAACACATTGATATTCAAAATAATATATTGATAATTAACTATTATTTAATGGATACTTATACAATTTCATTACTGTGAAGTTTTGCCTTATAAACGTTTATTTTGACATAAAGAGCTATCTAATCTTTTTTCTATAAAATTATATAAAACGAACCTAACATTAATTTAGTAATTTTGGGCTTAGGCTAAATGGGTTCGGGTTCGTTTCGAGTACGAACACTTTTAGCCAAGCGAGTGTGGTCGATTGATGTGAGGGGTCGCAGGTTAGACCATTTAATATTTTTTTTTTTTTATAAATTTAGAAGAATATATTATTCTATCATAACTTAAACTAATTGAGTAGTTTAAAAAATCAATAAGCGCCAACTTTTATAATCTAAACATCAAACTATTTATATACATTAGTAGTTTTTGTTGAAAATATGTAATTTCATAGTACTAGTGCAGAATTAACGAGTTAAACATGTCGCGTTTTTTAATCCACAAAAAATCATGTCGTGTTTCGGTTAATGTGCCTGGCACGATTTTTGAATGCGTGTCATGTTTGGGTTTGAGTCATGTTTTGGGTTCATTATCAGGTTCGACTCGTTAACATGTGAACACGACCCATTTGACACTCGTATTTAAAGATAGGGTATTGTGGTTTAAAAAACGTTCCCCTCTTGTAGAATCTTGTTTATAAGAGTGACTATATGTAAACTAAATGGGAAATGTAGAAATTATAGAGGAGTCACCAAGACCAAAAACTAGTGAGGATCTTCCACCAGCTGATCAACTAAAGCCAATTGTCGTTAACTCAGAAACTGGTGAGAAAGTGTCATCAAAAAAACCTATCGGCCCAACATCATCCATCGAGAAAACTCCTAGTTTTAATGCAAATAAGCAATCGGATGAAATAACTAGCCAAAAGGAACCCGAATTAAGACTCGGAGAATCAGATATTTGGGAGAAAACCCAGTTGGACAAAACCAAAGAACGGTATGTTTTATTTTACTTCATATGGAAAAGTTTATGTGTTAGAATTACTAAATTTATTCTCGATAAAATTAATATTTGAAGGTTTAGGATGTTTTTATATTTTTATTTCATAGATCAAGTTGACCTTTATAAAGTCAACTTAATTTAGAGTTAACTCAAAACAAATCATAGTGAAAAACATACGATTATTATTAATTTTAACAGGTTTATGAAAGTGAAAGCAAGAATATTCGAGTGGGAGAGCAAAAAGAAGTCGAAAGCAAAGAACAAGCTGATAAGAAAAGAGGTCTGATTTCTGGCCGTTTCTATAACGTAACACAAGTTTAGTTCTTGAAAGATTACCATTGAATGTTGCAGGGTAAAATAGAGGGGAAACGGGCTCGAGCATTGCAAGATTTTGCGAGAAAGATGGAAACGATCGAAAAGATCTCCAAGGGAGCAAGATCAGAAAATGAGAAAAAACGGGAGCGTGAAGAAATTAGGGTTAAAGAGAAGGCGAATATAATCAGATCAACTGGAAAAATCCATAAACCAATGTTTTTATGTTGTTAATGTCACAGCGACGCTTACGCGTTACTAATATTAATTGTCATGTAAAATCTCTACATTGATGGATGGCATAAGTTTTAAAAGATTGATGTATACTTTTGGCCTTTTGGGTGTAAGGGTGATCGGGGCACTCGCGGGGAGGGGGATCGGTGACCCCATTCACCGCTCGGGAACACCGGCGCCATTGGTGCGGGGAGGGGGTGCGGGGAGGGGAGGGGACTCGGGGAGTTTTCACCGAAGAGGGGAGTGCGGAAATGGTGGGGCCACCCTCAGTTTCAACCAATGAAATATATATATATATATATATATATATATATATATATATATTTAATAAAAAAACAAGTCACCTAAGAGGGGAGTGCCGCCATCAAATTGGGGTGTGAGGGGAGTTTAAGAGGGGAGTTGACGTGGCATAATCTGATTGGGTGTGCGTAAGAGAGGGGACTCCCGGGGAGTGCCCCTCTCACCCTAAGTGAATTGCTTACAAATTTGTATTTATTGTTTGATACAAAACCAAATTAACGTTGTCCAGACAATGGTCAGTTGATCACACACGTGGACATGGTATTTATGTGGTTTAAGTGTTTGAAAATAAAAAATTAAATTACTTGAAAATATAATGAGTTTAATTTGTAAATATCTATGAAATTACAATATTTAACAGTAAAAACTGTAACTTATCGTAATGTTGAAAAGGTGCATATATACCGTTACAAATGTATCTTTGTAGCATTGAAGGTATTGGATTTTGTTTCATGGATCTTCATGACTTCCTCTTTTAGGTGCTGTTTGTTTTTGCTTATATTGGCTGAAAAGAGCTTATGTCTGCGGACGGGCACACATAAGCTCTTGAAGACGGTTTGTTTAAAAACAAAAAAAGATCTTCAAATAGCTTTTAATATCTTAAAAAAAAAGCTATGTATCAAAGCTTCACAAATGAGATCAGATCTTCACACAAACCACCCACCCTTTCTTCCTCTTCTCCCCTGCCACAACCTCCCCGCCACCACCTCCACCTGCCACCACCTCCTACCTCTCAGCCGCAACCTCCCCGCCACAACCTCCACCTGCCACAATCTCCCCGCCACAACCTCCCCGTAGAGAGAGAGAGATCGTAGAGAGAGAGACCTGTGAGAGAGAGAGAGATCTGAGAGAGAGAGAGAGAGATCTGAGAGAGAGAGACCTGTAAGAGAGAGAGACCTGTGAGAGAGAGAGACCTGTGAGAGAGAGAGAGGCCGTAGAGAGAGAGAGAGAGGTGGTGCGGCGGAGATGGTGCGGTGGTGGTGGCGGAGATGGTGCGGTGGTGGTGGCGGTTGTAGAGAGAGAGAGTTCTGTGAGAGAGAGACCGTGGTGGTGGCGGAGATGGTGCGGTGGTGGTGGCGGAGATGGTGCGGTGGTGGTGGTGGCGGTGGTGGTGCGGTGGTGGTGGTGGTTGTAGAGAGAGAGAGATTGTAGAGAGAGAGAGCAGAGAGAGAACTCTTGGCTGTGTTGTGTTGTGTGTGTGAAGTTGGTTTTGAAGGAAAAAAACAAACCCTCTTCTCCTTGCAGACTACAGACATTTGGGCCACATCTTCTCTTGCAGATGCCTGCAGATGTGGTCCGCAGACTACAGACATTTTACATCTGAAAAAACAAACAGAACCTAGTCATTCTTAATGTCAAGATTTTGTGTCGCTAAAAGCAAATATTGATAAGGCTGGGTGGTCTGGTATAAAGACCCTAGAGGCTTTATAATGTCACGTATGTGTCACATAAGCGATTGACTTTATCGTTAACTTGTACGGTGTGGGATAATGCTTATTTAAACCCCTTTTTAAACAATATTAAAAAAAAAACGAAAAAAAAAAAGGAAAATCTTATTAGTGGGAATGAACGAGCCCCGTATGCACACACGAAAAAAAAAATACATGGTACAAAACTACCAAAAGGATTTTACTAAATATATATGTATAAAGAAACCATATCTTCATATTACAAACTTATGTAACATCATAATAACACATAAATATTACACAACAACATATAACATGTAAACATAGCATACAGGCCAAAAATATGAGAGACTTGTAACATGATTTATTTACATAATAATATAACCCATATTTCTACTTAAAGAAACTTCCGGCAGCCTTGATAGCATCTCCGGCACCAATCCCACTTTCCGATTCATCCTTTCCACCTTTCTCCTCCACAACCGGTGGCACTTCGGCTTTCTTCTCCTCGGTCACAGGCGGCGCCTCAGCGGGTGGTGTAGCACCAGTAGCACCGGACTTCTCATACTTGTGAAGGTAATCATCTGCCTGTTTTATATACTGTCCCACTCCCTGGCTCTCATCGAACTTTCCGTACTCCTTAGCGGAGTCCAGAAGGTCCGCGGTGGCTCCGGCGACCTTCTGCTTGTCAATTTGGTCTGTTTTGTTGGTTGCAGCTGACTGAGCTGCCTCAGCCACCAGCTTTGCGCTTGACAAGAGGTCGGTGCTCGTGTTCAACGGTTGATCCGGGTTGGTTTTTGTTTCGTCGTGGCCTACGGTTGCCGAGGTTTTGATGTTGCTCATGAAGGAGTCCATGTTTTTCCGGTGAGATGTTAAGGTTGTGAATATGGTTTACTTATGTGGATGTTGGGTGATGATTTTTAAGGTTGATTTAAGGTGGTTAAATAGTTGAGGTGTTGACGGTTTTGCCCTTGGAGAGACTATGTATTTGAGTGGTGGTGGTGTTACATGGATGAGGGTATAATGGTCATTTGGTGAGGTTTTATGTCGGCCACTTTGTGATCAATTAGTTTGTGGGCCCTTGTTTTGGACTTTTCCTTACGTGGCACTGTGGCTTTAGAGCTTCTAACGGTTTTGAAAAGTGACTTGCATAGGTGTCCACGAGAAACTTGTTAAAGAGGGTAAGGTTTCATATCACTAGTATCTATTTACATGAAAATAGGGGTGTACATAGATCGGTTTGCTTTGTTTTTTACCATTAACTATAACCACTAGTTTTGATTATGGGATTTCCATAACCATAACTCAGGGCTGGTCCTGAGAATTCGTGTACCCTGTTCGAGCTCGAAAAAATGTGTCCTTATGCCTTAACGAATTTGGGTATTGGGCTCACTAAAGGTCTAAACCTAATGCCAATTAACTAATAATTAATCTAAACCATAAAAATAGTTTTGTAAGTGGGCCTATGTTGGTGTTTGTACAGGTATACGGTATACCCTATAAATTTATTTTTTTACACATACGTATCGGATTTTTTTTAAAAATAACGTGCCCTTCGAAATATCGGGCCCTGGCCGGAGGTCCTCCCCGCCCACCCTCAGGGCCGACCATACCATAACTGAACTTTGGTTGCGGTTAAACGATTGTGAATTCGGTTATAGTTTGGTTTTGGTTATTTCAGTTGTTAACAAAAAACTTCAACTAAAACTTTCGGATAAAGTTCAAAACTTTTAAGCCAATGAGTGTACAATATAAAAAATGGAACGAACCATGTTAGACCTAGCTTTGATTTTTTTATAAGACAATCAAGACTACACATTTTCGCTAAAGATATTTCTCAACAAAAAAAATTACTTAAACCTTTGATTAGAAGTACAAATCTTTTATCTTACTAAATAACATGTGCATGGTTAGTGTTTAAGAAGATCTATTATATAGACTTAACATTATAAGTTTTGTTCGATTAAACAATTTCATAACCATAACCATTGGTTATGTCGGTTATTGGTTAAATCAGTTCGATTATGTCGGTTATGTCAATTATGATTCGGTTATCGGTTATAGCGGTTAATTTGCTCACCCCTACATGAGAGAGAAGCAAATCTAATATGTATATATAGCTAGTTATCATGTGTGGTAATAGTGTCATGTAGTTCATCTACCATCTCTATCATAAGAGTGTGTGTAAAGGTACACTAACCGGATTCAAACCCTAAAGAAACACTAAGTTAACCCGAGGGTTTAACTTGTGGGACTGGTCTCGTTCACAAAGGTTAATATTCTTTCTTTCCCCGCCTAACGATTGTTTGATCTGAATCCGGTCCTGCAAAACAACACAACGTCGTAAACTCGCTACAAGGAGGAGAAGTTGGGGAGTTCTCCTTGTAACCACCCTCCGGCGTGAAAATAAGAAATTGTTTTGAGGATAATAAGTGTGTGTATTAAGTGAGAGAGAGTGATCCTTAAACCTAATTGTGGACTTCTCTATTTATAGCCAAAGGATTAGAAAGGAGGGAGAAGCCAGCTGGGCTTCAACTGTCATTCCTGGAGAATATCCGTTTAGTCTCCTCTAGCAGGGCAAAATCGTTAACCGGAATTAGGGCTGATATGGCACAATGTTACTCATTCCACCCCAGCACCTCTTAGTACTTCTTGTTGGGTTGTCGCTAGTCATCCTTTGAGGACTTACGTGTAGGAGATTTTGTCTCGATGGTAGTGTGGTGTCTAGTCTTGTCTTTTCGAGCCAAGAGCAAGCTTTGAACACGAGAATCCTGTTATACGGTTCATCAGGCCAAAGCCTGGCGAATACTCTCACGCCAAAGTCAGTATGTTTATAGATGAGAGTAACACGTATAACATGTATATGTAAATATAATATGTAGTAATAGTGTGTCGTGTAGTTCACCTTTGGTCGTACCCTCCCCTTCATAAGTGTGCGTATGTGTGTGTCTTTATGGAACACGAAAACGTGACTTGTGAGTTACAAACTTAACGTATTTGGCGGGAAGATGAAATAACCGTAGCCTATGTGTAGTGGGTGTGAATCCCCTTCCACATCAACAGCTATGGGCACTAAACACCAAAACGTCGGCACCAAAATAGGGCAACAAGCTCTTTCGTTATCCCCTTAACGAGCATCAAAGCTCCATCTCCACCCTCTTTCACCAATCAAATGCACCCATGCATTCTTTTCTGTGTTTTGTTTATTTTTTTAATTTTTTTTAATTTACTAGTTAACCATTACAGTTTGGTGAAAGAGTAGGATAGTTAAAGCCTCACTGTCTACTTAGTGACATGAAAGTTGTTTTCACACTTTTAGTTAACTCATTCAGCATAGTCTTGGTAATTTTAGTTGGTATATGTTTAAGGGGAAGAGTTTGACCAAGCCACAATAGGCTTGACCGGTATAGGCCTCATCTTGTAGGACCGAGCCCAAAAAATGGGTATATGGAGAAGAGTTTGATGAAGCTACGATGAGCGTGATCAATATGGGACCAAGTGTGTTGGACTGGCCCAAGAAAGTGATATAGTTTACACGTGGCAACCTCATATTTTCCTTATAAAAACTTAGATTGTAAATAAAAATTTCAACAAAATCCGTTGATTAGAGTTAAAGGGCCCCTTATTCCGCCTAGAGATGAGCTCGGTACACTATCAGAACCAAAAGTATCAATTCTGAAAATCACCATCTTGTACAAGTACCGAAAGTGTCTGGTACGATACGGGTACAATATGGTATTTGAAGGTAAAATACCGAACGGAAAGTTCCGATCCCAAAAAACCCTAGAAATGCGTACCGAAATTGGTACGGTTCAGTACCAATAATTTTTGATACCCAGTACCGATTACTCATCCTTAATTCTGCCCCTTGCAATAGTGTTAAAACTTGGAACCACAAACCATGTATGGTAGGTTTAAAAATAAATTGTGTGAGTGATGGTGAAGAAGTTGCTAATGTGTGATGTGTCGCTAGATATGTTTTTGTGTGAAAAAAACAAAAAAAAACAAAAAACTCTCGGCCCATTAAAGATGGTCTCAAAGGTTGCAATTGGTGATGGTTACCTTTAGTGGGAGGTGGCAGTGACCCGGTCAACACGGAAGTAGGTTGGTTACTACAAAGCAACGGTCGTACTCATTGGCCCATTTCCAAGGTAACCAACTGACTATTCTGTATTTTTACAACTTTACGGGTCATGTGTTAGTAAGGTGTTTTTCCTCTATCCTAAAGGTTGAAAGTTTAAATCAAGCAATGTGCATGTAGGTAGGGGCGTGCAAAAAACCGAATTAACCGAAACCGATGAAACGGAACCAAAAAAACTGAACGAAATATAACAGTTTAATGTCACATGATTGTATAAATTCATGTTTTCGTTTTACGATTTTCCAGTTTTGGTCGTCGTTTGCTTAATATGGTTTTATGACCCTGCGCCCGCAACGCGGGGGTTAAACACTAGTTACAAATATAACAGTTTAATGTAACATTAATGGTTTATACTTTTATCCTTAAATATATCCATAAAAATGTTACGTTTTCTTTTTTACCTACAGAAGATTCTACAATTATAGAATAGGATCAGCCAAGCTATAAAAAGCGAAAAAGCGAAAAAAGAGTACAACAATGTTCCGTACAGAACCGGTATTTGAAGGTAAAAAACGATATTTTACCGATACCGTATTGAACCAAAAGTACCGGTACCGAAAACGCCAAAAAGTATCAAATCGGTATCCAATACATGAAATTCAGTACCGGTACTAAGTACCATATACTCATCCTATTTCCATTCAAAAAAAAAAGAAGATAATCAGTGTGTTATTATTTTCGTGATACACGAAAAAACAGTAGATACGTGGTACGCGACTACCCAAAGGATGTTTAATATGCGATAAAAAGTATATTCGACTATAAAATCACGTATCTACGAGTATACAATAACTTTTTTTATTTATATATGTATAAAGAAACCATGTCTTCATATTACAAACTTATGTAAAATCATAATAACACATAAATATTACACAGCATATAACATGTAAACATAGTATACAAGCCAAAAATATGAGAGACTTGTAACATGATTTATTTACATAATAATATAACCCATATTTCTACTTAAAGAAACTTCCGGCAGCCTTGATAGCATCTCCGGCACCAATCCCACTTTCTGATTCATCCTTTCCACCTTTCTCCTCCACAACCGGCGGCGCTTCGGCTTTCTTCTCCTCGGTCACAGGCAGTGCATCACCTGGTGGTGTAGCACCAGTAGCACCGGACATCTCATACTTGTGAAGGTAATCATCTGCCTGTTTTATATACTGTCCAACTCCTTGGCTCTCGTCGAACTTTCCGTACTCCTTAGCGGAGTCCAGGAGGTCCTCGGTGGCTCCGGCGACCTTCTGCTTGTCAATTTGGTCCGTTTTGTTGGTTGCAGCTGACTGAGCTGCCTCAGCCACCAGCTTTGCACTTGACAAGAGGTCGGTGCTCGTGTTCAACGGTTGATCCGTGTTGGTTTTCGTTTCGTCACCGTCGGTCACCGTGGTTTTGATGTTGCTCATGAAGGAGTCCATGTTTTCCCGGTGAGATATTATCAATGGGGATGTTAAGGTTGTGAATATGGTTATGAACTTTAAGGTTGATTTAAGGTTGTTAAATAGTATAGGTGTTGACGGTTTTGCCCTTGGGAGACTATGTATTTGAGTGGTGGTGGTGTTACACGGATGAGGGTATAATAGTCATTTGGTGAGGTTATATGTCGGCCACTTTGTGATCAATTAATTTGTGGGCCCTTGTTTTGGACTTTTCCTTACGTGGCACTGTGGCTTTGGAGCTTCTAACGGTTTTGAAAAGTGACTTGCATAGGTGTCCACGAGAAACTTGTTAGAGTAAAGGGTATGGTGAGGCCCATCCCCACGAGGATGGGTCGCTACGTAGGCTCCACATCACCGGCTCGTAGGGGATGGGCCTCCTTAAGGGTGGAGGGTATAGAGCTTGGGGACTTGAGCGGGGATGGTATGTCACCGATCGGTGACTATACCATGTGTTTGAATAGATGCGGTGACCAAGAGAGAGGTAAAGGAAATCGGTGAGTGTTCACCGAGAGGTAAAGGAAATCGGTAGAGGAGAGGAAAGAGAGGGGCTTCCGTTTAGTCGACCAGCTCCCGCAGCGACGAGGAGGTTCCAGAACAACCGCAACCAGCTCCCGCAGCGCCGTGACGAGGAGGTGGAGGCGAAGAAACGTGAAGCGGAAGGTGTGAGCTTAACCAAGTGTGGGAATTTTCGTGTTTTTCATGGTTCATGTGTATGGTTTGGTACTTCTGCTGGTGATGATCAATGATGGAATTGAGTTTTTGTGTTTAATGGAGAAGATGAGGAAGGGGAGAGAAGGTTGTAAACTGGTTGGTTTTTTTTTTTTTTTTTTTTTTAATTGGGTCCTAACCCCTTTAAACCAATCACAATTTTTTTATTTTTTAACCTAATCAAACATCCTAGGGTGTTTGACTATACCCTCTGATTTCACTCAAACACCATAAAGTGTTTGAGTGTTGACATGGCATAATAATATTGGCTAGAATTTCACTCAAACACCCTAAAGTGTTTGACTATACCCTTCACCCTAACATTTGAGGGGGATGGAGGATGAGGCTACCCCACCTCATTATTTTATAATTTTCTAAGTGTTTTTTATTAACTTAATAAAAATTTATAAAAATTAAAAAATACAACATAAAACAATATAAATAAATTCATTTTATAACATAAAAAAAATTACATTTCCTAAAAAAAAAAAAATTCCGAAAAATAAAAAAAATTACATTTCCTAAAAAATAAAACCTACGACGTCCATTTTTTCTTCACCTCTTCCTTCATCTTCCGATACACCTCTCGTTCATCCTCCGGAACCGAGTCGAGATCCAACCTCATTATCCTAAAATCCTCCGCTCGAGCATAGTCGGCCGACACGTTTTTCTTGTGACTATATTTTTCGGCCGCAAAGTCTTTAAACGAACGGAATTCGGAAATCAACTCGTCCATTTTCGAAGACGCCTTCGAGCCGCCCCCTCCACTCGAGCCGCCCCCTTTGCGCTTTCCGGCCGCCTCTTTTTTTGCTTTGTCCCTTCCGCCGGGACGTTTGATCTCGTGATATTCCGGTTCGTTGTTTATGTCGATTTGACAACGAGCGGTGGAGCCTCCCGCACTATAACTTCCGGACTCGGAAGTTTTAGTCCGTTTGGCGGTTGCGACCTCATTTGGAACCGGCGACCATTTAGGTTCTTTCTTTAAAATGTTCCATGCTCGGATGTGCGGGAAAGGCGGATTTTTTGCTTCCCATTTAGCCGTCGCAAGGTTAAGAACGTCCTCGTCGCTACTCCCACTAGGACGATTGATGTAAAGTGGGTTATAAATCCCGATAAAATCATTCACTAACTTGTTCATTTTCCGCCACTTGGCCGATACGGATTCGAGATCACGGTAGGGGCCTTCCCCCATAAGGTTATTAAATCTTTCCGTACATGCCTTCCAAAAACTAGAACCCGTTTGATTATTCCCTAAAATAAAAAAAAAATTGCATTAGTAAAACTAAAAAATAAATATTTTTAAATTTAAATTAAAAAAAATTTAACTTTGGTTCATACCGACAATCGGGCAAGTTGAGGCCTTAAGATACGCAATTGCTAGCGCCTCCTCCTCTACTTTTGTCCACTGTTTCGGCTTTGCTCTCGAACCGTTTTTTTTTTTTTGCGGTGTCGGGTTCCGTTTCAACCGCCTTCCCCTTACCCGTGTTTTTGTTTTGCCCTTGAGTTCTTTAGGTGGCGATTCGGGGACGACTTCATCATCATCGTCAAGCTCCACCGAGGGTTGCGGTTGGGAAGTTGGCGGTTGCGATTGGAATTGATCAAGATGAACCGAGTTGCGTTGCATGATTTATTGGAGTGCTTGGTATTATTGCATTTGTTTAAGTTGGGACATTTGGGAGAAGGCGTTAGGTGATTGTTGGAAACCCGAAAACGTAAATTGTGGATTCCCCCGCGAATGATCCATAGCCGGAGTGTAAGCGGGACTCGAAAAAAAGTTAGGATTGTTCGGGTTGGGATTGTTCGGGTTGGGGTTGTTTGGGTTGAAGGGATTCATGATTGTATAAAAAATGGGATTGTTTTTTATAAAAAAAGGATGAGAGAATTGGAGAAGAATGGAAGAAATGGGAGAAGAATGGTATAAAATGGATGAGAATGGTATATATTTAATTTGAAAAAGGTAATTTTTTATTATTAAAGTATCCGTTTAACAACGGATATAAATTTCAAATTGTGGCCCGTCCTCTCCGAGCGTGGGTTGCCGGTCAAGCCGGGATGGGGCAAGGGGGCGGTGTGGGGGACCGGCGCCGGGCCTCGCCAGGCCTAAGCCGGCCCCCATACCGCTTAGTCTTAAGAGGATTCATAGGGCCGAAGTCAATAGTATCGGAGGTGTGAATGGATCGGTTTGGTTTGTTTTCTACCATTAACTATAACAGCTAGTTTAGATTATGGGATTTCCATAACCATAATCGAACTTTGGTTACGGTTAAACAATTGTGAATACAGTTATAGTTTGGTTTTGGTTATTTCGGTTATTAATCAAAAACTTCAACTAAAACTAACTTTCGAATAAAGTTGAAAATTTTTAAGCCAATGAGTTTACAATATAAAAAATGGAACGAACCATGTTAGACTTAGCTTTGGCTTTTTTTATAAGACAATCAAGACTACACATTTTCGTTAAAGATATTTCTCAACAAAAAGAAATTACTTAAACCTTTGATTAGAATTACAAATCTTTTATCTTAGTAAAAACCCTCTGCATGGTTAGTGTTTAAGAAGATCTATTATAAACTTAACATTATAAGTTTTGTTCGGTTAAACAATTTCATAACCATAACCATTGGTTATGTCGATTATTGGTTAAATCAATTCGATTATGTCGGTTATGTCAGTTATGATTCAGTTATCGGTTATAGCGATTAATTTGCTCACCCCTACATGAGAGAGGAGCAAATCTAATATGTATATATATCTAGTTATCATGTGTGGTAATAGTGTCATGTAGTTCATCTACCCTCTCTATCATAAGAGTGTGTGTAAAGGTGCACTAACCGGATTCAAACCCTGAAGAAACACTAAGTTAACCCGAGGGTTTAACTTCTGGGATTGGTCTCGTTCACGAAGGTTAATATTCTTTCTTTCCTCGCCTAATGATTGTTTGATCTGAATCTGGTCCTGCAAAACAACACAACGTCGTAAGCTCGCTACAAGGAGGAGACGTTGGGGAGTTCTCCTTGTAACCATCCTCCAGAGTGAAAATAAGAACTTGTTTTAAGGATAATAAGTGTGTGTATTAAGTGAGAGAGATCGATCCTTAAACCTGAGGGTGAGCTTCTCTATTTATAGCCGAAGGATTAGAAAGGAGGGAGAAGCCAGCTGGGCTTTAGCCAACTGTCATTCCTGGAGAATATCCGTTTAGTCTCCTCTAGCAGGGTAGAATCATTAACCGGAATTAGGGCTGATGTGGCACGATGTTACTCATTCCACCTCAGCACCTCTTAGTACTTCTTTTCGGGTTGTCGCTAGTCATCCTTTGAGGACTTGCGTGTAGGAGATTCCGTCTCGATGGTAGTGTGGTGTCTATTCTTGTCTTTTCGAGCAAAGAGCAAGCTTTGAACACGAGAATCGTATTATACGGTTCATCAGGCCAAAGCCTGGCGAATACTCTCACGCCAAAGTCAGTATGTTTATAGATGAGAGTAACACGTATAACATGTATATGTAAATATAATATGTAGTAATAGTGTGTCGTGTAGTTCACCTTTGGTCGTACCCTCCCCTTCATAAGTGTGCGTATGTGTGTGTCTTTATGGAACACGAAAACGTGACTTGTGAGTTACAAACTTAACGTATTTGGCGGGAAGATGAAATAACCGTAGCCTATGTGTAGTGGGTGTGAATCCCCTTCCACATCAACAGCTATGGGCACTAAACACCAAAACGTCGGCACCAAAATAGGGCAACAAGCTCTTTCGTTATCCCCTTAACGAGCATCAAAGCTCCATCTCCACCCTCTTTCACCAATCAAATGCACCCATGCATTCTTTTCTGTGTTTTGTTTATTTTTTTAATTTTTTTTAATTTACTAGTTAACCACTACAGTTTGGTGAAAGAGTAGGATAGTTAAAGCCTCACTGTCTACTTAGTGACATGAAAGTTGTTTTCACACTTTTAGTTAACTCATTCAGCGTAGTCTTGGTAATTTTAGTTGGTATATGTTTAAGGGGAAGAGTTTGACCAAGCCACAATAGGCTTGACCGGTATAGGCCTCATCTTGTAGGACCGAGCCCAAAAAATGGGTATATGGAGAAGAGTTTGATGAAGCTACGATGAGCGTGATCAATATGGGACCAAGTGTGTTGGACTGGCCCAAGAAAGTGATATAGTTTACACGTGGCAACCTCATATTTTCCTTATAAAAACTTAGATTGTAAATAAAAATTTCAACAAAATCCGTTGATTAGAGTTAAAGGGCCCCTTATTCCGCCTAGAGATGAGCTCGGTACACTATCAGAACCAAAAGTATCAATTCTGAAAATCACCATCTTGTACAAGTACCGAAAGTGTCTGGTACGGTACGGGTACAATATGGTATTTGAAGGTAAAATACCGAACGGAAAGTTCCGATCCCAAAAAACCCTAGAAATGCGTACCGAAATTGGTACGGTTCAGTACCAATAATTTTTGATACCCAGTACCGATTACTCATCCTTAATTCTGCCCCTTGCAATAGTGTTAAAACTTGGAACCACAAACCATGTATGGTAGGTTTAAAAATAAATTGTGTGAGTGATGGTGAAGAAGTTGCTAATGTGTGATGTGTCGCTAGATATGTTTTTGTGTGAAAAAAAAAAAAACAAAAAACTCTCGGCCCATTAAAGATGGTCTCAAAGGTTGCAATTGTGATGGTTACCTTTAGTGGGAGGTGGCAGTGACCCGGTCAACACGGAAGTAGGTTGGTTACTACAAAGCAACGGTCGTACTCATTGGCCCATTTCCAAGGTAACCAACTGACTATTCTGTATTTTTACAACTTTACGGGTCATGTGTTAGTAAGGTGTTTTTCCTCTATCCTAAAGGTTGAAAGTTTAAATCAAGCAATGTGCATGTAGGTAGGGGCGTGCAAAAAACCGAATTAACTGAAACCGAAGAAACGGAACCAAAAAAACTGAACGAAATATAACAGTTTAATGTCACATGATCGTATAAATTCGTGTTTTTGTTTTACGATTTTCCAGTTTTGGTCGTCATTTGCTTAATATGGTTTTATGACCCCCGCGCCCGCAACGCGGGGGTTAAACACTAGTTACAAATATAACAGTTTAATGTAACATTAATGGTTTATACTTTTATCCTTAAATATATCCATAAACATGTTACGTTTTCTTTTTTACCTACAGAAGATTCTACAATTATAGAATAGGACCAGCCAAGCTATAAAACGCGAAAAAAGAGTACAACAATGTTCTGTACAGAACCGGTATTTGAAGGTAAAAAACGATATTTTACCGGTACCGTATTGAACCAAAAGTACTGGTACCGAAAACGCCAAAAAGTATCAAATCGATATCCAATACATGAAATTCAGTACCGGTACTAAGTACCATATACTCATCCTATTTCCGTTCAAAAAGTAAAAAAAGATAGTCAGTGTGTTATTATTTTCGTGATACACGAAAAAACAATAGATACATGGTACGCGACTACCCAAAGGATGTTTAATATGCGATAAAAAGTATATTCGACTATAAAATCACGTATCTACGAGTATACAATAACTTTTTTTATTTATATATATGTATAAAGAAACCATATCTTCATATTACAAACTTATGTAACATCATAATAACACATAAATATTACACAACAACATATAACATGTAGGGTAAAGTTCTTGTACAAATAATCTTAACATACTAAACATACAAATTGAAGGAAAACTCAAAAAGACAAGGTGGCATTTTTGTAATTATCAATAACTATCAAAGTTACTCTACAAATATACCTAAAAAAACCTAACCACCCCCCACCCCCCCAAAAACCTAAAAAAAACCTAAACCCCCCACCCCCCCCACCCCCCAAAAACCTAAAAAAAAACCTAACCCCCCCCCCCCCCCCAAATTTTTTTTTTTTTGCTAACGAAATGTAGCGATTTTTTAATAAAAAATGTTAAAAAAAAAAAAAATTGTGTTTTTTTAGGTATTTTTGGTTGTAACTTTGATAGTTGGTGGTAATTACAAAAATGCCACCTTGTCTTTTTGGGTTTTCCTTCAATTTGTATGTTTAGTATGTTAAGATTATTTGTATTTGATCTTTTGCCATAACATGTAAACATAGTGTACAAGCCAAAAATATGAGACTTGTAACTTGATTTATTTACATAATAATATAACCCATATTTCTACTTAAAGAAACTTCCGGCAGCCTTCATAGCATCTCCGGCACCAATCCCACTTTCCGATTCATCCTTTCCACCTTTCTCCTCCACAACCGGCGGCACTTCGGCTTCCTTCTCCTCGGTCACGTGCGGCGCCTCAGCGGGTGGTGTAGCACCAGTAGCACCGGACTTCTCATACTTGTGAAGGTAATCATCTGCCTGTTTTATATACTGTCCCACCCCTTGGCTCTCGTCGAACTTTCCGTACTCCTTAGCGGAGTCCAGGAGGTCCGCGGTGGCTCCGGCAACCTTTGTAGGAAATGGGTCACAATTTTGTTAATAAAAATAAAAAAAATTAAAGATACCCTCTTTAAACATTTGGGAAATTGTAGTACATGAACCATGTACAAATTCAAACGAAAATAAATATGAACTACAACATATTTAATAAAACAATCGATTCAAACCAATATCTTCAAAAGATAAAGTCTTCAACTTGATCTTTAACTGCGTCTACTTGTATGGTTCGTTGTGTTTTCAGTCTGCTGTGTAGGCTTCAACGAGGTCTTGAACCACGTCTTCTTGTACAATAATTTCCTACAAAAAGAACAAACAAATGTTGACGATTATGGCTGAGGCACGTGTTCAACACGTTTCCCTTAAAACAGATTTCGCGCCTCTACTAAAGACAACGCGTCTGTCTCCCAGGGTACAACAGCCGAAGCAGTCTGTACTGCCGGAAATGGCCACGGGCCCGAGGTTACACAGAATAGAATTATAGTGTTTGAACTTGTGGAAAACTAATGATACGAAGGTGATGGAATCGAGTAGAGAAAACTCATCTCTCTATAATTCCCAACATATGGATGTTCAAGTCTTCACCACTTCTCCAAGAATTCTTCATACATATTATCTTTCTCTTGTAGTTTTCTCATCATTCCAATGAGTCACATAGCCTACCATCTTTTACAAGAGTTTGTGTGTTGTCAAGAGTTTTTCTTAAGTGGTGATTTTATTAGAGACATAAAAACTCTAATAAAAGTTTCACTTAATTAGTGATTTAATTAGAGCCATAAAAACTCTAATAAAAGCTAATCAAATGATATAAAACTCTACTCAAGAGTTTCACCATATGAAGGAGTTTAATTAGTAATTATAATTTCACTAAATTATAAATTAACTAAATATCCATTCACAAATTTTCCCAACAATCCCCCACATGAATGGAGATTGTTCAAAAACACATAAAATTTCCAATGGAACCTCGACAGTTGAGTTTTGCATACGATAGGTAGGTGTTACCCTTTGAACCTTCGCTCATGAAATGCACTTAGCCCACTAGCTCTGAGTAGATCTCGATGTCTTTGAACTCGTCTGCCGTTTATGTAGACGACAATACACTTCACACAAGACTCTCCCTAGCCGGGTCATCTCCTCATAGTCGTGTCCAATAATGGTCGTGGAACACTTTCCTGGTTCTGCGAGAGCTCTAGGAATTGTGCCCTCAATTCCATTCGAAGCGACCCCACTTCTCTCTAACATAGGTGATTCTCCTTAGATCAATAAAAGCATTGTGGTTATCGTGATCTATCCAAATCATTTACCACATATTATGCTTAGCCTCACACTTGTCACTTTTAGGAATGGACTAGGAAGTTTATTAATCTTTATAATAAACTACCTTATTAAATGCCTAGGGTTATTCCCCCACAGTGACCTCGCTTATTCATACAATTAGGTTTTCCTATTGAACTCAATTCTTGGGATCTCCAGTCTACTGAGTTAGGTTTCCATCATATGAACTTCATTTTT
This sequence comes from Helianthus tuberosus, assembly GCA_030545235.1. Lineage (NCBI taxonomy): Eukaryota > Viridiplantae > Streptophyta > Magnoliopsida > Asterales > Asteraceae > Helianthus > Helianthus tuberosus. The sequence goes on along the minus strand of CM060448.1, from coordinate 194,944,935 downwards.
CAAGGGCTTCAGTCCCATTCCACAACTTGAACTCTAATAAACCCTCAGGTTGTTGGATCCATAACATTAGCAAATAACTTTGCGTATTTGAGATCAGTTGTCATGATGTGTTCTTAACTCGTAAGTTAATTTTGCCTATTGTCAACTTCTAAGACTATAACCTCAGTGGCCATCTGAATCTGGTTATAACATATGTCTTTGTAAGATACGTGTATCATTTAAGGCAAACACATCTCCATTATGCACTACGACCTTTGTGTCATCCACTTAGTCGTCTATTTGCAATGTTAGATTGGATTACAAAATCCTTATTGCTAAAAACAAATGCAAGACACCCCCCATATTTAAGTGTTATTGGATAACATTTAGATGTGTTAATGAGAACCATTTCTACATACCCTTATAGGGTTGTTTCTTAAATGGTTCCTCCCCCACATTTCTTTCTATTTGATCAACATTTCCGTAACACCACTTATGGCGACATTTATACACATATGATTGAACAAGACCAACCTTATTGTATCAGTGAGTTCAACTCATATTGCATTAGCTTACACAAGCTTCCGAGCTGACCAAAGCAACACATGCCATTGTCATAAGTTTGTCACCAACTTAGAATAATTTTAATTTAACATCTAGAATAAGCTTAGACAATGAGTTCTCCTCATTAGCTTTTCGAACAAACTTTTAAAAGTTACATGTCATTTCCTTATAATGAATGAAAATTCTCTCTCAACTTTGTCCATACACAAATTCTTTTTGTGTTCATACACATTTGAATGTTTAGAGTTAATTAGTCTCCATCAAGACCCATAATTAACCAAGTACTAGTCTAGCATGCTTTAGACTACAATACTTTAGCATGTGAACAGAAGATGCATCATTCTGATTCTTCACAGCCCTAAGGATATCATAATATCACTTTGCAACATTCATCCCTTGTTAAGACAAAATAATGAGACTTATTCATAATCCTAAAACATCAATATTTAGGAAGGTCTCACAAATTATTGTATATAGCACAAACCTAAATTTTATCATTCATTTAAGGAACATAACTTGTTTACCTTTGATTTCCAACGATCTACCATTGACTCATAAGTACTTAAACATAAGTCTTAATCCAAGTCACTTGGTGAACACATTCATCACCAACAAGATGAATGTTTCTCGTCTACAATTACTATTATGTGTGAGATAGAGTCAACTAGATCGACACTCAACAACATGGAATTCATAATTTTGCCATAAGTGATTTGCACACATCTATTGTTATTCATTAGGAGATATGTATATTTAGGATGCTCTCCCAAATGAAGGTAAAATCTCCATATAGATCTAACAATAATAAAGTGGTAGACGCATCTACTTATAAATCTCGCAAGATTTATTAAAGGTATACAATAACATATAGTACTTTTACTTTCATATGTTAGAATTCACACTTGTGAATTTTCAATGACTTCTAATGAAGTATGTCGACATGAATGTCGTTAGTGTATTTCATCTCAATACACTCACTACATTCTTTCATTACTCACTCATGATGTGGTTATACATTTGATGTTTCGTCTTTGACTTTTAGTCAATGTAACAACTCTCAAGTTGTTTATATCCAAGTATTTTCATGTATCATCCGTTTAAAACCATATTCTTTTAACCAATGTATAACCGACGTTATAATTATTTTCCACAAAATAATTTATACGTCACAACCATTAGTGATTTATTTCTTTGTAAAAAAATTGAATGTGTTATCCGAAGATATTGAACACCAAACAATAAAATACATTGGAAACTAAATCATAAGTGTCAATCACTTTTGAAATTTAAATGGAAGCATAGACAATATGTAGACATCAAATAGCAAAGTGCTTTTATCTTCAACACTTTATAATCTGATCGAAATCTTCTCAACAATATTGTCCCATGACATGTCTTGAGGTACTCCCTCAATAAGACTCCATGCACTTGTAAGTACAAGTTCCCCATTTCATCTTGAAACTTTAAACTTTGACAATTTTGCTCAAAACAACACCAAGTTGTTACAAATACTACATTTAATTAGTAAACTTGAACAATTAAATTTGTTCACAACAACACCAAGTTGTTTTTCACCAAATAACAACCACCAGGCTGTTACTTTGTTCACCATATGCTACTTCTAGTAAGAGTAGCGAACCATTTGAATTATTAATGTTATGCAAAACTTTGTTTTAAAAATAATTCAAAACAGTTTCTTAGTTTTGCAATATACAATACTAATAATATCAATTAGGGTTATGAAAACATAGATCAAACCCAAAATATCAAATGGTTTTATATTGTTTAGTCTTACTACACATGTACTAAACATTTTCTAACACGCATGTTAGAAAAAAAAATGTTATAACAAGCACATTATAGAATCAAACGTTTACATAAAACGTTTTCCAAAGATATAGTTTATAAAATAAATCACTTCTCATCATTTTTAATGCACTTATAGGCAATTAAATGTTTACATAAAACATTTCTGTTCATTATGAACAATCTCTAACCTCGTATTCGTGATACACATTTTCTAACATACGTGTTAGAAAATTTAAGTCATTTTATATAAAACATGACAAATCACAAATTAAAGTTGGTGATAAAATCACACACAACTACACCATCACCTTATGGTGATTTAATTCTTGTATTCTCACTCTTGTATTTGTTTTTTCACTCTCATCAAGTTAGGCACATAGCCTACTTTTAATACAAGAGACATGGGGTGGAGATAAGTCTCACTTAATTAAAGATTTTATTAGAGACATAAACTCTAATAAAAACTAATAAATTGACATGAAACTCTCCTTAAGAGTCACTTAATTAAAGATTTTATTAGAGACATAAACTCTAATAAAAACTAATAAATTGACATGAAACTCTCATTAAGAGTTTATCTTCCATATGAAGAGTCTAGTAAATGATTTTAATTTCATTAAATTCATATAAATACCACACCATCACTTTATGGTGATTTAATTCCTTGAAGCCAATGAAACATCAACTTCAATGTATGACATTTTATTTCTAAATCATACAAAGCATTAAAACAATGCTACAACAAATTGCTTATATAAAATGTCTACATAAAACCTTTCAAAGCATTTGTATTTTAACCATTTTTAACAATCATGTTAAAATGAAATAAATTCTAACGCGCGCGTTAGAAATATTAACATTTCCACAAAATGTTAATTCGACTTGCTAAAAACACATATATGGTTCAAATAATAAGTCATTTCTAATAGACACGTTAGAAACTAAACAATTAAAAAATTGTTTCCAAACTAACCATTTTCATGAACGTTTCTAACACACATGTTAGAAGACAAATGATTACAAAAATCATTATAAGACTTATTTGTTCATATCAATCAATGGGTGGATGAAGAGTCTACTTTAAATAGAGACTTAATTAGAGACATAAAACTCTAATCAAGTAACATAAAACTCTTATTTAAAGATATAAAAAACTCTACTAAAGAGACTTTAACGTTTACCAAAAAACGTATGGTTTACACCAATAATTCCGGTCTAACACATATGTTAGAGAATTTAACGTTTACAAAAAACCGTATGGTTTACACTAATAAACCCGATCTAACACAAAAGTTAGAAAAATTAACGATTCCCAAAATCGTTTCAAAACCAAACGTTGGAACCAAAACTATTCGTTTTGTACCACGGTATAGGATATAAGATTGTATCTCAATCTCAAAAAATCCAAACGCAATAAGTTGTACTACATACATATTTCCCAAAATAAATATTTATAAGATCATAACCTCTAAAAATATTTTTTTTTATTCTATTATAAATCATTTTATAAACCCAAAATCCTTATAAATAAGGTTTTTAAGATTGTACCAACAATCTCATGAAATCTGTTTTAAGTTTGTAGGAAATGGGTCACAATTTTGTTAATAAAAATAAAAAAAAATTAAAGATACCCTCTTTAAACATTTGGGAAATTGTAGTACATGAACCATGTACAAATTCAAACGAAAATAAATATGAACTACAACATATTTAATAAAACAATCGATTCAAACCAATATCTTCAAAAGATAAAGTCTTCAACTTGATCTTTAACTGCGTCTACTTGTATGGTTCGTTGTGTTTTCAGTCTGCTGTGTAGGCTTCAACGAGGTCTTGAACCACGTCTTCTTGTACAATAATTTCCTACAAAAAGAACAAACAAATGTTGACGATTATGGCTGAGGCACGTGTTCAACACGTTTCCCTTAAAACAGATTTCGCGCCTCTACTAAAGACAACGCGTCTGTCTCCCAGGGTACAACAGCCGAAGCAGTCTGTACTGCCGGAAATGGCCACGGGCCCGAGGTTACACAGAATAGAATTATAGTGTTTGAACTTGTGGAAAACTAATGATACGAAGGTGATGGAATCGAGTAGAGAAAACTCATCTCTCTATAATTCCCAACATATGGATGTTCAAGTCTTCACCACTTCTCCAAGAATTCTTCATACATATTATCTTTCTCTTGTAGTTTTCTCATCATTCCAATGAGTCACATAGCCTACCATCTTTTACAAGAGTTTGTGTGTTGTCAAGAGTTTTTCTTAAGTGGTGATTTTATTAGAGACATAAAAACTCTAATAAAAGTTTCACTTAATTAGTGATTTAATTAGAGCCATAAAAACTCTAATAAAAGCTAATCAAATGATATAAAACTCTACTCAAGAGTTTCACCATATGAAGGAGTTTAATTAGTAATTATAATTTCACTAAATTATAAATTAACTAAATATCCATTCACAAATTTTCCCAACAATCCCCCACATGAATGGGGATTGTTCAAAAACACATAAAATTTCCAATGGAACCTCGACAGTTGAGTTTTGCATACGATAGGTAGGTGTTACCCTTTGAACCTTCGCTCATGAAATGCACTTAGCCCACTAGCTCTGAGTAGATCTCGATGTCTTTGAACTCGTCTGCCGTTTATGTAGACGACAATACACTTCACACAAGACTCTCCCTAGCCGGGTCATCTCCTCATAGTCGTGTCCAATAATGGTCGTGGAACACTTTCCTGGTTCTGCGAGAGCTCTAGGAATTGTGCCCTCAATTCCATTCGAAGCGACCCCACTTCTCTCTAACATAGGTGATTCTCCTTAGATCAATAAAAGCATTGTGGTTATCGTGATCTATCCAAATCATTTACCACATATTATGCTTAGCCTCACACTTGTCACTTTTAGGAATGGACTAGGAAGTTTATTAATCTTTATAATAAACTACCTTATTAAATGCCTAGGGTTATTCCCCCACAGTGACCTCGCTTATTCATACAATTAGGTTTTCCTATTGAACTCAATTCTTGGGATCTCCAGTCTACTGAGTTAGGTTTCCATCATATGAACTTCATTTTTCAAGGGCTTCAGTCCCATTCCACAACTTGAACTCTAATAAACCCTCAGGTTGTTGGATCCATAACATTAGCAAATAACTTTGCGTATTTGAGATCAGTTGTCATGATGTGTTCTTAACTCGTAAGTTAATTTTGCCTATTGTCAACTTCTAAGACTATAACCTCAGTGGCCATCTGAATCTGGTTATAACATATGTCTTTGTAAGATACGTGTATCATTTAAGGCAAACACATCTCCATTATGCACTACGACCTTTGTGTCATCCACTTAGTCGTCTATTTGCAATGTTAGATTGGATTACAAAATCCTTATTGCTAAAAACAAATGCAAGACACCCCCCATATTTAAGTGTTATTGGATAACATTTAGATGTGTTAATGAGAACCATTTCTACATACCCTTATAGGGTTGTTTCTTAAATGGTTCCTCCCCCACATTTCTTTCTATTTGATCAACATTTCCGTAACACCACTTATGGCGACATTTATACACATATGATTGAACAAGACCAACCTTATTGTATCAGTGAGTTCAACTCATATTGCATTAGCTTACACAAGCTTCCGAGCTGACCAAAGCAACACATGCCATTGTCATAAGTTTGTCACCAACTTAGAATAATTTTAATTTAACATCTAGAATAAGCTTAGACAATGAGTTCTCCTCATTAGCTTTTCGAACAAACTTTTAAAAGTTACATGTCATTTCCTTATAATGAATGAAAATTCTCTCTCAACTTTGTCCATACACAAATTCTTTTTGTGTTCATACACATTTGAATGTTTAGAGTTAATTAGTCTCCATCAAGACCCATAATTAACCAAGTACTAGTCTAGCATGCTTTAGACTACAATACTTTAGCATGTGAACAGAAGATGCATCATTCTGATTCTTCACAGCCCTAAGGATATCATAATATCACTTTGCAACATTCATCCCTTGTTAAGACAAAATAATGAGACTTATTCATAATCCTAAAACATCAATATTTAGGAAGGTCTCACAAATTATTGTATATAGCACAAACCTAAATTTTATCATTCATTTAAGGAACATAACTTGTTTACCTTTGATTTCCAACGATCTACCATTGACTCATAAGTACTTAAACATAAGTCTTAATCCAAGTCACTTGGTGAACACATTCATCACCAACAAGATGAATGTTTCTCGTCTACAATTACTATTATGTGTGAGATAGAGTCAACTAGATCGACACTCAACAACATGGAATTCATAATTTTGCCATAAGTGATTTGCACACATCTATTGTTATTCATTAGGAGATATGTATATTTAGGATGCTCTCCCAAATGAAGGTAAAATCTCCATATAGATCTAACAATAATAAAGTGGTAGACGCATCTACTTATAAATCTCGCAAGATTTATTAAAGGTATACAATAACATATAGTACTTTTACTTTCATATGTTAGAATTCACACTTGTGAATTTTCAATGACTTCTAATGAAGTATGTCGACATGAATGTCGTTAGTGTATTTCATCTCAATACACTCACTACATTCTTTCATTACTCACTCATGATGTGGTTATACATTTGATGTTTCGTCTTTGACTTTTAGTCAATGTAACAACTCTCAAGTTGTTTATATCCAAGTATTTTCATGTATCATCCGTTTAAAACCATATTCTTTTAACCAATGTATAACCGACGTTATAATTATTTTCCACAAAATAATTTATACGTCACAACCATTAGTGATTTATTTCTTTGTAAAAAAATTGAATGTGTTATCCGAAGATATTGAACACCAAACAATAAAATACATTGGAAACTAAATCATAAGTGTCAATCACTTTTGAAATTTAAATGGAAGCATAGACAATATGTAGACATCAAATAGCAAAGTGCTTTTATCTTCAACACTTTATAATCTGATCGAAATCTTCTCAACAATATTGTCCCATGACATGTCTTGAGGTACTCCCTCAATAAGACTCCATGCACTTGTAAGTACAAGTTCCCCATTTCATCTTGAAACTTTAAACTTTGACAATTTTGCTCAAAACAACACCAAGTTGTTACAAATACTACATTTAATTAGTAAACTTGAACAATTAAATTTGTTCACAACAACACCAAGTTGTTTTTCACCAAATAACAACCACCAGGCTGTTACTTTGTTCACCATATGCTACTTCTAGTAAGAGTAGCGAACCATTTGAATTATTAATGTTATGCAAAACTTTGTTTTAAAAATAATTCAAAACAGTTTCTTAGTTTTGCAATATACAATACTAATAATATCAATTAGGGTTATGAAAACATAGATCAAACCCAAAATATCAAATGGTTTTATATTGTTTAGTCTTACTACACATGTACTAAACATTTTCTAACACGCATGTTAGAAAAAAAAATGTTATAACAAGCACATTATAGAATCAAACGTTTACATAAAACGTTTTCCAAAGATATAGTTTATAAAATAAATCACTTCTCATCATTTTTAATGCACTTATAGGCAATTAAATGTTTACATAAAACATTTCTGTTCATTATGAACAATCTCTAACCTCGTATTCGTGATACACATTTTCTAACATACGTGTTAGAAAATTTAAGTCATTTTATATAAAACATGACAAATCACAAATTAAAGTTGGTGATAAAATCACACACAACTACACCATCACCTTATGGTGATTTAATTCTTGTATTCTCACTCTTGTATTTGTTTTTTCACTCTCATCAAGTTAGGCACATAGCCTACTTTTAATACAAGAGACATGGGGTGGAGATAAGTCTCACTTAATTAAAGATTTTATTAGAGACATAAACTCTAATAAAAACTAATAAATTGACATGAAACTCTCCTTAAGAGTCACTTAATTAAAGATTTTATTAGAGACATAAACTCTAATAAAAACTAATAAATTGACATGAAACTCTCATTAAGAGTTTATCTTCCATATGAAGAGTCTAGTAAATGATTTTAATTTCATTAAATTCATATAAATACCACACCATCACTTTATGGTGATTTAATTCCTTGAAGCCAATGAAACATCAACTTCAATGTATGACATTTTATTTCTAAATCATACAAAGCATTAAAACAATGCTACAACAAATTGCTTATATAAAATGTCTACATAAAACCTTTCAAAGCATTTGTATTTTAACCATTTTTAACAATCATGTTAAAATGAAATAAATTCTAACGCGCGCGTTAGAAATATTAACATTTCCACAAAATGTTAATTCGACTTGCTAAAAACACATATATGGTTCAAATAATAAGTCATTTCTAATAGACACGTTAGAAACTAAACAATTAAAAAATTGTTTCCAAACTAACCATTTTCATGAACGTTTCTAACACACATGTTAGAAGACAAATGATTACAAAAATCATTATAAGACTTATTTGTTCATATCAATCAATGGGTGGATGAAGAGTCTACTTTAAATAGAGACTTAATTAGAGACATAAAACTCTAATCAAGTAACATAAAACTCTTATTTAAAGATATAAAAAACTCTACTAAAGAGACTTTAACGTTTACCAAAAAACGTATGGTTTACACCAATAATTCCGGTCTAACACATATGTTAGAGAATTTAACGTTTACAAAAAACCGTATGGTTTACACTAATAAACCCGATCTAACACAAAAGTTAGAAAAATTAACGATTCCCAAAATCGTTTCAAAACCAAACGTTGGAACCAAAACTATTCGTTTTGTACCACGGTATAGGATATAAGATTGTATCTCAATCTCAAAAAATCCAAACGCAATAAGTTGTACTACATACATATTTCCCAAAATAAATATTTATAAGATCATAACCTCTAAAAATATTTTTTTTTATTCTATTATAAATCATTTTATAAACCCAAAATCCTTATAAATAAGGTTTTTAAGATTGTACCAACAATCTCATGAAATCTGTTTTAAGTTTGTAGGAAATGGGTCACAATTTTGTTAATAAAAATAAAAAAAAATTAAAGATACCCTCTTTAAACATTTGGGAAATTGTAGTACATGAACCATGTACAAATTCAAACGAAAATAAATATGAACTACAACATATTTAATAAAACAATCGATTCAAACCAATATCTTCAAAAGATAAAGTCTTCAACTTGATCTTTAACTGCGTCTACTTGTATGGTTCGTTGTGTTTTCAGTCTGCTGTGTAGGCTTCAACGAGGTCTTGAACCACGTCTTCTTGTACAATAATTTCCTACAAAAAGAACAAACAAATGTTGACGATTATGGCTGAGGCACGTGTTCAACACGTTTCCCTTAAAACAGATTTCGCGCCTCTACTAAAGACAACGCGTCTGTCTCCCAGGGTACAACAGCCGAAGCAGTCTGTACTGCCGGAAATGGCCACGGGCCCGAGGTTACACAGAATAGAATTATAGTGTTTGAACTTGCGGAAAACTAATGATACGAAGGTGATGGAATCGAGTAGAGAAAACTCATCTCTCTATAATTCCCAACATATGGATGTTCAAGTCTTCACCACTTCTCCAAGAATTCTTCATACATATTATCTTTCTCTTGTAGTTTTCTCATCATTCCAATGAGTCACATAGCCTACCATCTTTTACAAGAGTTTTTCTTAAGTGGTGATTTTATTAGAGACATAAAAACTCTAATAAAAGTTTCACTTAATTAGTGATTTAATTAGAGCCATAAAAACTCTAATAAAAGCTAATAAAATGATATAAAACTCTACTCAAGAGTTTCACCATATGAAGGAGTTTAATTAGTAATTATAATTTCACTAAATTATAAATTAACTAAATATCCATTCACAAATTTTCCCAACAACCTTCTGCTTGTCAATTTGGTCTGTTTTGTTGGCTGCAGCTGACTGAGCTGCCTCAGCCACCAGCTTTGTGCTTGACAAGAGGTCGGTGCTCGTGTTGGACGGTCGATCCGTGTTGGTTTTCGTTTCATCGTGGCCGCCGGTCGTGGCGGTTTTGATGTTGCTCATGAAGGAGTCCATGTTTTTCCGGTGAGATATTATCAACGGGGATGTTAAGGTTGTGAATAACTGATAAACTGAATATGGTTATGAACTTTAAGGTTGATTTAAGGTTGTTAAATAGTATAAGTGTTGACGGTTTTGCCCTTGGGAGACTATGTATTTGAGTGGTGGTGGGTGCTACACGGATGAGGGTATAATGGTCATTTGGTGAGGTTATATGCCGGCCACTTTGTGATCAATTAATTTGTGGGCCCTTGTTTTGGACTTTTCCTTACGTGGCACTGTGGCTTTAGAGCTTCTAACGGTTTTGAAAAGTGACTTGCATAGGTGTCCATGAGAAACTTGTTAAGGGTGTCCGGGGGGCCTACGGGGAGGGGTGCGGTGAGTGTACTCCCCGATCGGGAACACCGCCACCGACCCCTCTGTGACCCAAATCGGTGAGTGGGGAGCGGGTTGTGTTCACCGATGAGATTTGTATTTTTTTGACCGTTTTTTTCTTTTAATTAAAACGGCTATATAGCCGTTATATATAAAAAAAAATTCTCCTAAACCCTATAAATACTAACCCACTTCAATCTTTTTATTTTTCAAACCCAAAACAACTCCCTCTACATTACTCTCCTAAACCCTTCGATTCATCTAATTTTTTGCCCAATCTTTAAAAAAAAATGGATTCCGAGTTCCCGTTTTTTTCTCTCCTGCCCGACTTTCCCGACGATGAAGATTCATCGTCAAGCGATAGTAGTTTAATTTTCTTCCAAAATCTCATCCAACAAGCGGAGCTACTAGACACGGCATCGTCTAGTAAAAAAAAGTTGTCCGTCGAGATCGTGTGGGAGGCCACGAAACACTCATGGCCGATTATTTTGTCGATAATCCAAAATTTAATGCCGATATTTTTCGTCAGAGGTTTCGTATGTCCAAGTCTTTGTTCCTAAAAATTGTTAGTGACGTGGAAGCGAATAACGAGTGGTTTCAAGAGGGCTTGGACGGGAGAATGAAGAAAAGTTTCACGCCGTTGCAAAAGGTTACTTCTGCGATTAAACAACTTGCAACCGGTAACCCACCAGACGAAAACGACGAGTATTTAAATATGGCTGAAAGGACCTCTCATGAGTGCCTTGATTATTTCTGCGAGACGGTCTGTAGAATGTATGCTGGTGAATTCTTACGTAGACCAACGAGCCACGACGTTGTGCTATTGTATCAGGCTCATGAGGAGAGACATCACCTACCTGGTATGTTGGGTAGTCTGGATTGTACACACTTCGTCTGGAGAATGTGCCCCACAGAATTGCGTGGACAATATATGAGAGGCGATCATCAATACCCGACAATTATATTAGAGGCGGTGGCGTCTCAAGATTTGTGGGTTTGGCATGCTTTTTGTGGCCCGACGGGTTCACAAAACGACATCAACGTGCTCCAACAATCTCCATTATTTCTTACTCAACGAAACGGAAAGGCGCCAAATTGTCCATTTCAGGTGAACGACCACTTATACAAACGCGGGTATTATCTTACTGATGGGATCTACCCTAGCTGGTCCGTGTTTGTGAAGTTTTTTCCATATCCTCATATCCCGAATGAAAAAAAGTTTAAGAGGCAATACGAGGCCGCAAGAAAAGACGTGGAACGGGTGTTTGGTGTGTTAAAGGCGAAGTGGGGAATACTAAATCGTCCAATGCGTTCCAAAACGGTGAAAAAGGTAAGGTCCATCGTGTATTCGTGTATACGTGCATTATTTTACATAACATGATTATAAAAGACGACGGAAGGGCGATAGCACCGGTACACATTCGAGATCCTCCAGTCGAACCCGTCTTCGATGATACTGCTTTTAGCGAGCTCATTGACGAAGAAACGCATTGGAGACTAAAACACGATCTCGTTGAGCATCTCGGACGTTTAGATCTACCTCACCTTGAAGCAAATTCCGACGACGAGTAGTTTGTTTTTTTTATTTTTCTAGTTTGAATGTAATTTTTATTTTTAATTTAATGAAATGTCTTTTCTTAAAATTTTATTTAATTTTTATTAATATCTGTTTAATTTATAATACATGCATAATTACAACAAATAAAAAAACAAAAAAAAAAAACAAGTCCCCCAAGAGAGGAGTGCCGCCATCAAATTGAGGGTGTGGGGGGAGTTAAGTGAAGAGTTGACGTGGCGCGTGCTGATTGGCAGTGGGTAAGAGAGGTCACTTCCCACGTAGAGGAGTGCCCCTTACACCCTAAGAGGGTTCACGGATATGAATGGATCGGTTTGGTTTGTCTTTTACCATTAACTATAATAGCTAGTTTTGATTATGGGGTTTTTATAACCATAACCGAACTTTGGTTACAGTTAAACGATTGTGAATTCGGTTATAGTTTGGTTTTGGTTATTTCGGTTATTAACCAAAAACTTCAACTAAAACTAACTTTTGGATAAAGTTCAAAACTTTTAAGCCAATGAGTGATATAAAAAATGGAATGAACCATGTTAGACCTAGCTTTGGTTTTTGTATAAGACAATAAATAGTACACATTTTGGTTAAACTGCCAATGTGGGATCCCATTTAACAAAACTAGTGGGAGACCTGCGCGTTGCGGCGGAGTCGATAATATCGGGCATGAATATATCACCAAGTCGAGATGTTTGGTACATTTTCATAACAGCCCAGCAAAAGAGAAACCAAAACCGTGTCCAGCTAAACAAAGAAAACCGTAACAAAATCACAGCCCGGCAATTGGCCCCACCGGTTATTGTCTGATCGGGGATTGATTAACATTCACGAACATAGGATGAACTGTGAGTTTGAGTATGCACAAAATATGTGCAGGGACTCGTCTGGTGAAACATAGACAAAGAAAATATACAATGTAAACTTCTAATTTCACACATACAAATGAAGACATCAGTGGGTATTTATACCCTTACAATACGAAAGTTATTTAACCGTTTTCTAACTAACTAACATAACTGAATTTCTTGTTCATAACGTTTTAATTCTGCAGTTGACTTCCACAACTGCCACAATATGAGATGCAATACAAGGCATATAAACTAACCATTCTAACAATAAATAAAAGAATTTTGAGCTAAAAACAAGCGTACTATTCGCATTTGATCAACAAACCAATCTTCCAGTGATGAATCGACGGTAGCAAACAATTCAGGCCATCTCAGTTTGGCTGCCTGTAGTCGAACAATCATTGTTTGATCAATGAACATATATGTACATACATCATCGACACACAAAATACAATGTGAGTGTGAAAATGAAACAGTACCTCAACACAGGAGATGGCGGTTTCTCCGACACTATCGCAAAGAACTCCATCGAAGTCCAATGCGTAGAGATCCCCCATATCTTAATCTTATCTCTCTGCTTGTGGAGAACCTAAATGATTTCAAAATTCAGTTTTTATACTCCATAACAAAAGAAAAGAAAAGAAACTACATGTTTTTTAAACACAAAATTAGATAAGTATGTCAGGGTTGTTAAGATCATCACATACCTGATCATGTCAATCTCCTAAATACAAAAAGATAAATATAACTCTCCAAAAATACTTGAAACATATCACTGTTGTGTTTAACCCAGTTGCCATTCAACTCCACTATTCTGTTGTAATGTTTGAATTATCTCAACATCCGTGACCCATAACCCACGTAGGGGTGCTAAAAGGGTCGTGTTCACGGGTTGGCGAATTCAACCCGACCCGAACCCAAAAATTTTACACAATCCCGAACCTGGCCCGAAGTTTCGTAGGTTGACCCGAACACGACTCATTCAACCCAAAATTTTTTATTATTTTTTTTGAAATTCATATATTAAAAATAAAATTTACTTAAAAAACACAAATGTTTATAATAATATCATATTTAAAGTATAAAATGTATGTTAATTTCTCTTCTTAAGTTATAATCATGGCATAAAATACACACCCCATTAAATTTATGACGTAAAATATATTGTAAAAAATATAATATAGTATAAATGTGTTAAACGGGTCAACCCACCAACCCGACCAGGTTGGCCCGAACCCGACCTGTTAACCTAAACGGGTTCGCGGGTTCAAGCTAAAACTGACCCGAACCCGTTTAGACTAAACCTAAACCCGTGAATTTCGTGTTAGGTTCGTGTCGGGTTTTCGGGTCGTGTCAGAAATTCACACCCCTAAACCAAAGTGACCCGTTCAACCAGCTGCCCCATGAACCTTTTTGACTCGTCAACAATCCCGATTAACACAACACTTTCAATCGGTACAAAGTTCAGGACGTCGCTAAAACATATAAAGAAATTATACTGAAACTTCCGCCTACCGCAATGATGAGATCTACAAATACACTTAAAAATCTCTTTGATATTGTGAAAAATAGTATTGTTAAGCAAAGAACCATATGTTGAAATGATGTTAATGGCTACTGAAGAACTCTACTATGATATGCACTCAAAGAATAGGATATGCATGAATGAGAGTTGTTACCTGCTTTGATTGCATAGTCCAATTTCAGATGACCATTTAGAAAGTTAGCATACTATGATGAGGTAAACAAAAGCTAGGCAATCTACACCAATGGCATTTCCTGATGATGTTCGCCTTGGTCTTCTTTGTCTTGATGATCTTCAAATGCTCAATGATCTTCTTTGTCCGACGATCTCCTTCCCACCAGCTTTTACATTCTCTTTTATTATTGGTAAACTCTACACTTATAAATAAAAAAGACATTAAATATACTAAAAATTCACATGCTTCAATTTTCAAACTTAGACAACACCTAACTGAACTTAATTCTATAAAATTCACATGCTTCAATTTTCAAACTTAGACATATTGATACAATAAGATAAAAGAATGAATAGTTTACCTGCTCTCTCTTGAATCCAAATCTATCTCTCTACCTTAGCAACTCCTTCTCTCATTCACGTTCATGCTTTGAGTGACTGCGGCTCCTCCTTTCCCTTTACTATCCCTATCTCGATCTTTATCTCTGTCTCTCCTCTCCTCTCCTCTCCCTGATGTTTCTCCACAACATCCCTTTCTCTCTCATCATCCTTACTACAACTTCTGTGACGATCTGATCGAGAAGAAGACCTTTCCCCATAGCTACGTTCACATTCTCGTTCTTTATCTCTATCCCTTATGCTCCTACCATTCTCTTCATCCACTTTGTTTCTCTTTCGTTCTTCAAAATCTTCTCCGTCATCTTCTCTATGCTTTCGCCTATGACCTTCGTCACCGTTCAAATGAGATAACCAAGAACTAAAAAAATCTGAATGTCATACTAAAGAAAATCAAGATGAGAAACATGATGGTTTTTTGAAGCCGCTCAAATGAGATAACCAAGAACTAAAAAATCTGAATGTCATACTAAAGAAAATCAAGATGAGAAACAAGATGTTTTCTTGAAGAACACTTACCTGTGGAGTGTAGGCAGAGTGATACACAAGATGCCAACAACGGATCAGGTAGTTAGGATGGCCATTGGTTTGTTAAAAACGTAAATGGTCAAAAGCATTGAGCTGAGTACGAGCTTGTCTAGGTTCAAGTTTAGACTCGTATAATTTAAGAGAGTTATCGACTTGTTTCAAACTCTATATTTAAAGCAAGGGGCGATGGCAACAATTTGCATAGACAATATACAAAAGTGAAATACACACCGAAGTTTTTTCTGGTAAAATAGTTTTTTTTTTCTTCTACCAAACCCTAATTGACGATCTTTGCAAGTTATCTAAAAAATTGAAAACGGAAATCATATGTGGATATCACCTGGGAAGTATTGCTAACAATCTAAACCTTCAGCCCATCACAAACATATATGAAACCAAAAACCAAAGAACAAAATCAAATAAAGTGCATAAAGGGGTAACGACCATGAAAAGGGAGTGGTAAATCAGTGTTATCCGGTCAGACGCAATAGCAGTCGGAACAAAAATCAAGGGTCGTAGGAATTCCTGTATCACCGGTTTCTTAATCGGATGTTCAAGGAGAGTAGCGATATCATGGATCAGTTTATGGTTAGCAATTGAAATAATAAATGATAGTGATATCACAGAAAAAGTTTATCTACCGCCATATCACCGACCTGATTAAAACCGTGGTCGCCAGTCACCGGAGCTCCAGACGTGATTATTGATTTCAAACATTAGAAGACCAATTAGAGAACTTAGATACAAATTTCAATTTACTTAGGATATGGGGTCACTTAGATTAGAACATAAAATTGAAAAATTATGGTTTCTAGGAAACTGACCGACGACCGAGCTTTGATCAAGTGTCCAACCGCCACACACGTGACCCATCGAGCAACGACACAATCGATACAGATCCACCCAACAACACTGATAAACAGATCCAAAAACTCAGCAACCTGGAAACGTAATTCAAAACCAATCGATTAATCATATAATACATATTACCACTTGATAAACAGATCCAAAAACTCAGCAACCAAAAATCACGAAGAGGAAATCTGAAAGACGCTACGATAAAATCAAGCAAGATAGCATAAAACCTGATGAATTCGAATCAAGTTGTAGAGTATCACCACCACTGCCTCCTAATCTCTCCATGTTGCAAGTTCTTCTTCCACTGGCAGCCCATGAATCCGACCTCAAGCAACATCAGCAGACAAAGCCGTACTGCATCAAGGTCAGATAACTGATCAAGAGAGCTATCAAAAACGTTTTTGAGATCCGAAACCTTTACTCTAGCTTGTACATGACCAAATACCCTCCTCCTAAATGTCGTATCCGGCCCCACTTGCATCCAATGTTGTCTCAAAAGTTGATGAGGACCGAATCGCATTCCTGTAACGAGGCAAATACCCTAGATCGATTTAGGGTTTAAGAAGAAGAATTAGGGTAAAAGAAATCGACCAAACTTACTCGTTGTTCGTCTTCTTCACCGGGGAGGATTATGATTGCCCTATCTTTGATTTGATTTCTTATGACGACCAAACTTAAAGGATCTAGGGTTAGTAAATGGGTAAACTGAGACCTTAGAGAACCTGGTTGCAGAAGTGGAATTCGGAAGAGGTGATGCAACCCGTCCAACTTCAATTTCATTATTACACTATTAGGAAACGGAAGTAATCATTGAAACCTTGTTAAATGAGGGGAAAATTTGGGAGTGGGGGATGAAAATAATGGAACTTACTTGAGATCTTGGACTGGCGTCTTAAAAAATTGAAGGGAAATGACTTTCTTAGATATAATAGATATTTCTCAACAAAAAAATTACTTAAGCCTTTGATTAGAAGTATAAATCTTTTATCTTAGTAACAAACCTCTACATGGTTAGTGTTTAAGAAGATCTATTATATAGACTTAGCATTATAAGTTTTGTTCGGTTAAACAATTTCATAACCATAACCATTGGTTATGTCGGTTATTGGTTAAATCAGTTCGATTATGTCGGTTATTGTAACAACCCGCACTTTTGTGCGTTGTTACTACTCGTTATACTCGTTACGCCTAGCACCGGAGATTCGGATCATAATGTAACTATATCGTATACATCGATAATCGAAGGATAATCGCATATTTTCGATTACAATATCACTATACTACACTATTATCACACTAACACTCATGGAGGCATTGAGTGAGGACCTATTCTACCCTCCTCAGTGGCCGGGATGTGTCGAGCGTAAACAATTAATGCTAACAAGGACCCTCGGGTGAGTGCTGTAGCTCCAGTCGTCATGACGATGATGACAATACGAGTAAACGGTACCCCGTCAGTCTTTGTGGCACTACACGAAATAACGTTCACGATGACATCAAGAAAGGACCTATACTACCCTCATTGATGGCCGTGCAACGTCGATAATAATCGCATACTCGAATCGGAAACCGACTGTTAATTATCGAAACTTTGGATTATGGATACGTAAATACGACCCCTAGTGATATATATATATAATAATAACAATATATTGATAATATAAACTAATTATGGACGTACACGCTTCGAAAACTATCAAAACGGTCAGAAAACGGAGAAGTCCAAGCGTCAGGATAGCTATCCGGACGGATGGACATGCGCACGGATGGCCATCCGCACGGATGGGCCATCCGCACGGATGGGCTGCCCGGGCCAAAACCCTTCTCCTCTCCTCTGTTGCCTATAAATACCATGTCACATCACTTGAACAGTGATGTGACAGCTCCTGTTCAACCAAACGCGCACCAAGACCCTTTTCTCTCGATTTCCTCGCGATTCCGGTAAGATTTCAACCTAAAACTTGTACTTCTACAATCTACACTCGATTCTACATCATTCTATCTTTCAAAACTCAAATTCTAACCGTGAAATCTGCGGATTTGAGGCGTTTTGAGGTGATGTCACCAAGAGTTCTTATGAACTTCAAGTTGGGGTCTCATTTCACTATAAACGACTCAGATCCGGGTGATTTCCATATGTTTTTATGACAAATCTCACCTAAATCTGTGCGATTTCAAGTTAATCATGAAGAACCACCACGAACGGCCAGATCTGATGGAACGGGGTGATTCCCGGCCGTTAGAACGAGTCGGAATTGAAGGAACTTCAAGTGTTAGTGCGAAATTACACTACCCTAGTAAAAACGAACGTATCCCTTCCGTCAAACACTCGAAAACAGTGTTCCGAGTGCGAAACAGACATGTCAGTCCGCACGGACAACATGTCAGTCCGCACGGACAACATGTCAGTCCGCACGGATGACTCATGTCCGCACGGATGACATGTCAGTCCGCACGGACAACATGCCAGTCCGCACGGATGACTCATGTCCGCACGGATGACATGTCAGTCCGCACGGACAACATGTCCACCGCACGCACATGTCAACCGCACGCACAAGTCACCCGCGCGCACAGTCTTCCGCACGCACACTCATCCGCACACATAACATCCATCCGCACGTACCACCATATCAACCGCACGGATAACATGTCATCCGGTCGGATGACTTGCCATCCGCACGGATGAGGCCCAATTCAACCAAATGTGTAACTTTTCAAGATAATCTCGCTTAACCGTACATCGTTTACTCTATTTCTTCAAGGATCATTATAGACATACTCGCAACCGACTCAATCAAGTTGTAATCTCGCTAAATACGCACTGTGAGTATACTTGACCCCTTTTTAACCGAATTTTGGGTGTAACATACGTTTCTATCAAATCAAACTCATCAAACGCACTATTCAATCAATCGAATTATACTTGCGAATAACTGTTATGCATAGATATACGTGATGCTAGTTGCATATGTGCTAGGGCTTATACTCGCGACGTCCCACCACGAATAGTATAGTACTATTGCTCCCGACGGGGTCTAGTTATGCCATCGTACATTCGAGCATCGAGGACTTAGTTGGTAGTATCAGTTTTGTGAGTATATATGTCGTGTATTACGTTTATGCATATGGAAATTCGCTACACTTTTATCTACTATGCTATACTTATCAAACCTGTATACTCGCCAATACTTTTGTATTGACAAATATTTTAACGTATGTTGCAGGTTAGATCGCAGACTATGTCAAATCAAGCTAGGGAGTCTAGAAACTCAACTGAAATCTAGGTCGTCGGATTTGTATTGTTCGAGAGAACAAGAAATCTGTGATAACTTATGTGATTGTATTATTTGTTAGTATGGGATAACGAATGTATTAAATATTATCGCAATATAGTTGTTATGGATTCTCTTGAGCAATCTGATTCGCCTAGTGCCGCGCCCCGATGATTCCGCCATCGGTTGGGGTGTGACAGATTGGTATCAGAGCCATAACTATAGGGAATTAGGTCAGACTCGACCTAGTCCGGGTCGACGTCTTAGAAGTTGACCTAGTCTATAGTCTAAGTACCAACAGGCCGACTCATACGAACCCGGTGGGGTTTGTATTGGGCTTACTTGATACTCTCGATCGAAATTGCTAAAGGATACAACTTTGTGTGAACCCCGCATACTACAACTTCACACGAAGAAGCCTTTCCTAAGGCTGAAATACTACTTAGCCTTTCCTAAGGCCGACACAATACACACGTTTTCGAAAATACTAGCATAACGAAACCGAGCGATCCAGTCGAGATCAGGTGTGAAAACCAAGAACTCTCGGTAGGATTGCTCACTCAGCGCCTTTTTTTTCTAGCACGAGAACTTTCCATCGAGTTAGGAGTGACATCCACATCTCGACAAAAGTCTCCATTTCTAAATCTAGTGGAACTCACGAATTTATTCGAAGAGCATAGCCACAATTAGGAATGAAACTGTTAAGCCAGGGGTGAAACCCGTACCTTAATAAGTCGTCCCATTCTCTATAAACTGGTTTTCAAAAGCTCTCACCAAGGACTCGACTATCACGATAACTCGAGCCACGCGATGACTAGGAAGACGAATGCCATGAGCTGCATCCCAGTGGAAGCATGAAGTCCTCCAGGTCAACGCGCATGCTTGGACTTATTAGATATAGTGGGGTTACCTTGGGTAGTCGACGCCTAAACACCCAAGGCACTCTATCGTACGACCCGCAAATTTTCCAGTGATTGAAACTTGTTTACGTTTTGAAACTTTACGCTTTATCGATTTCTCGATTTAACGAATTTTCACTCCCTACTTTATAAACGCACGATTCGCACAACCATCGCAATCTAAAACGAAATCCGAACATTCACAACAAAACTAATGCATAATCTATCGCATTCGCTCTCGTTTTCTCACTTCGACGCGACCTCGCTTATTCTAAGTCGACCTGTATATGTATGGTTACAAATTACATCTATATAAATATATATATAAATACGTATAAACAAACAAGTCATTGTGTGAGAACTTAGGAATTTCGTGTTTCCTACGTGGCTCCTATGTGGTTCGTATTACTACTATACTATCGCACCAAGTTTTGAACGCGCTAAATCGCAACGCAAAACTCAAAAATCATTATGATCGAATCTCACTCCAAGTCTCTTCCTGTCTAGATGCCTTCCAACAACTCTACCTCGAGGCGAGTAGCTAGGAGGAAAGCCAAACGAAGCGCCGAGAAGAGAATTGCTTCACTTGTGATTAAGGAAGTGAGTAAGCTTAGTTCTCAAATTGCCGCTCGAGGGCACTCTCTCAGCCACTCTCGAGCTACGGAAGACGTTAAGACAGGAGAGCCTCAATCTGCTTTTCTCTACAAGCACTTCAAAGCCTGTGACCCGATGGAGTTCACGGGTGAAGGAGGTGCGACTCAACTACTCTAGTGGTTCGATTCTATCGAAGTTACCCTTCGTCAAAGTGAGTGTCCCGATAGTCTCCGTACTACTTGCGCCACCGGAGTATTTCAATCGCGAGCACTAGACTGGTGGACCGCCGAACGTAACAAACGTGGGATCTCCGCAGCTTACGCTCTCTCTTGGAATGAGCTGAAAGAGCTCATGAAGAAAGAGTACTGTCCTCCTCATGAGAATCAGAAGCTGGAAAACGAATTTTGGGAAATCAAGCAAACCGAAGGTGACAATGCTGGCTACATCGCAAGGTTCAAACAGCTTAGCATAATCTGCCCAAGTCAAGTCAACACTCCGGGAAAGGCCATCGCGAAGTACATTCGTGGCTTGCCTGAGAGTGTGGGTGATTTTGTCGAAGCTGCAAGACCTGCTACCATCGAAGAAACATACCGCTTAGCCGCAGAAATCAACAACAAACGACTCATGGAAGGATTATTCTCAAAGAATCCTGCCAAGCAAGCTCATCAAGCAATCGCCAATAATCCTTCAGGCGAACCCGTTGACGAATCTTCTGATGAATCTACTGACGAATCTTCTGACAAATCTGCTGGCGATTCCTCTGATGAATCAGCTAACGATTCTTCTGACGGATCTGCTAACGATTCTTCGGACGGATCTGCTGCCGATCCTTCTGACGAATCTGCCGACGGATCTTCCGACAAATCGGCCAAAGACTCCGCAAGCGAGTCTTCAGACGAATCCTCCAACGACGACATCTCTTCGCAAGACACCGACGAACCCAGCCGCAAGCGAAAAACTTCAAGCCCGAGCTCATCAACAACCGAACTGCTGCAACCGGAACCTCTTCGAACAGTTCCGATGTTTCCAAAACGAGCCTACACTGGAGCTCATCCTCAGTGTTACTCGTGTACCTATCATCATCCAGTTGGGGCTGACTGTCGCTATTGCAATCACTGCAACCGTTACGGTCACTTCACCCGCAACTGCCGCATCGAACCGTGAACTTGAGTACAACAACAACAGCTCCAGCAAAAGTCTTCAGGCATCAGACACCTAGCAAGCGTAGGATAAAGTTGTAATGATACGATTCTCGACGTTAATCTCTAAGTTTTGAACCTACTATCTTATTCGAAGTTACCACTATATGTAACATTAACTCTCGTTTTCGATTTCTCTTCCGCTCTCAAATCGTCACACTTGGACTAGATTCACACACATACTATATACGATATACTATATACTATATAATGTGTTTTACCCTCACTACACTCTTAGAACGAGGTACGATAAACGTGCAAGGAACGAATAATCGCGGGTGCACACGGGATTATTTGGGTTAGTGCACGGTGATCGTAGTGAATTCTAAAGGTACCATAGCGTGTTGACAAAAGGTGACACCAAAACACGGGATGAAAGTAGTAGGGGTCGGGCAAGGTGTGCTTTACCATACTACCGAAGTTCCGTGAAGAAAGTGCCTCGTGGAGTTGAACGTTATTAGACCTATATACTATTGTGATTATTTTCAACACACTACACTCAATCGCAAGGCGTAACAACCGAAATTGCATCATCGCAAGACTTGTCGTAAGTCTGCAAATGTAATGCAATCGCCTCATCGATGGACTCTGGGGAGTCTACCTCGCAGGACAATTGCATCAACGCAAGACTGGTCGTAAGTCTATAGCAAGCAATCTCATCAAACACACGAACGCTCATGGTATTGTTAAGTGAGGACCTATTCTACCCTCCTCGATAGCCGTGATGCGTCGCAACGTAACGTTAAGCTTACTCGAAACAAAACTCGACTAATCGCAATCATTTATTACGTGCATCTCGAAAACTCTATCGCTTATCATGTGAATCTCTATCGTCTGCTGTGTATCAATCTATCGCTATACCGTTATCCGTGATATTCGTGTTAAGTTAGCACATGACCTCGCTTCACGAGATGAAGCTCATATGGTTAAGGCAGGGTGTTTTAGCCATATCAGCAACCTTTCGTGGAAAAAGGCCATGTGGGGTCTAATGCTAGTCCAACTCTGTGGTGTTAATCAATCCAACCGAACTGCGTAAATCGAACCGCATACCTCCCTCGCTTGCAACGCAACTACCGATTTTTGTAATTCATTTATCATCACCGTCATCACAAGTATTTCGTGCTTATTCGTTTAATCACTTAATTGCTGATCGCCTATCGTGTATAACCTACCGCCTATCGCTCGTATGGTATTAAGTACACATGACACCGCTTCACGAGGCAAAGCTAACCTGGTTAAGCACGGTGTTTCGCCATGTTAGTACACCCCCGTGGAAACGTGCCATGTGGGTTTAATGTGGAATCTAATCGAAAACGCACTATTCGCTTATCGCTCGACGCACGCTGTTGTAGCTACGTTTGCAGTCCAACTCGCCGGCTTAACCTGTTCGATCCTACCTTATACTCAGTCCGACTCCCTATCAATTGGGCCGAGTAAACGCAATTCTATCCGAGTCATATCGGCACACCTGACACTGCCCCACGAAACGGAAGTAATATGGGCAAAACATGGTGGATACGCCGCTGGTAATTCCTATATATAAGTGTTTTAAACATATTAACGAACTTCCGTGGGAAGGTGCCAAGTGGGGCTTGATGCCAAATTATTCTTTTCAAAAGGTTAAAACTGATTTTTATAAAACTTTTATCAAAACCATGGAACAAATGAAATTCCTCACAATGTGGGGTTAACCTCGAATCAGCTTAACTCCATGTTCAAAGGGAGCTTCATGAGTTCAATTTCTCCTTAAAACCTTTTTCAAAGATCAAAAACAAGATTTTCTTGAGATATTGGTTCAACATCGGGTTCAACTGGAACCCACATCATAGAAGAGTTTACGTAACCCTTGTTTTCATTTTCGAATACCTTAACATGTTAGAAACTTAAACTTCCTGGCAACATCGGTTAACATCGATTCTGTTGACCGCACGTTAAAAGGAAAATTTTCAAAAGATTTTCGTCCTAAATCCCTTTTTAATATCTAAAACGAACGCTTCTTGTAACGTTGGTTAACGACCGACTCAGTTAACCCTACGTCATGAGAAACCTTTCAAATTACAATCGCATCGAACTAACAAATCCTACACAAGACAAGGTACTTGGAATGCCAACTCGTGGGATTTCTACTTTCGTCTTTACGTCGCCTTCTCGTTATCGCAATCGATCTCTCTTATTCGAAACATTCTCGCTGTCAACTTACGGTCAAATCAGTCGCTACTTATACGAGATCAACTCTTAGAAGTCTACCTATTGGATTAATTTCGGGACAAAATTTCCTAAAGTAGGGGAGACTGTAACAACCCGCACTTTTGTGCGTTGTTACTACTCGTTATACTCGTTACGCCTAGCACCGGAGATTCGGATCATAATGTAACTATATCGTATACATCGATAATCGAAGGATAATCGCATATTTTCGATTACAATATCACTATACTACACTATTATCACACTAACACTCATGGAGGCATTGAGTGAGGACCTATTCTACCCTCCTCAGTGGCCGTGATGTGTCGAGAGTAAACAATTAATGCTAACAAGGACCCTCGGGTGAGTGCTGTAGCTCCAGTCGTCATGACGATGATGACAATACGAGTAAACGGTACCCCGTCAGTCTTTGTGGCACTACACGAAATAACGTTCACGATGACATCAAGAAAGGACCTATACTACCCTCATTGATGGCCGTGCAACGTCGATAATAATCGCATACTCGAATCGGAAACCGACTGTTAATTATCGAAACTTTGGATTATGGATACGTAAATACGACCCCTAGTGATATATATATATATATAATAATAACAATATATTGATAATATAAACTAATTATGGACGTACACGCTTCGAAAACTATCAAAACGGTCAGAAAACGGAGAAGTCCAAGCGTCAGGATAGCTATCCGGACGGATGGACCATCCGGACGGATGGACATGCGCACGGATGGCCATCCGCACGGATGGGCTGCCCGGGCCAAAACCCTTCTCCTCTCCTCTGTTGCCTATAAATACCATGTCACATCACTTGAACAGTGATGTGACAGCTCCTGTTCAACCAAACGCGCACCAAGACCCTTTTCTCTCGATTTCCTCACGATTCCGGTAAGATTTCAACCTAAAACTTGTACTTCTACAATCTACACTCGATTCTACATCATTCTATCTTTCAAAACTCAAATTCTAACCGTGAAATCTGCGGATTTGAGGCGTTTTGAGGTGATGTCACCAAGAGTTCTTATGAACTTCAAGTCGGGGTCTCATTTCACTATAAACGACTCAGATCCGGGTGATTTCCACATGTTTTTATGACAAATCTCACCTAAATCTGTGCGATTTCAAGTTAATCATGAAGAACCACCACGAATGGCCAGATCTGATGGAACGGGGTGATTCCCGGCCGTTAGAACGAGTCGGAATTGACGGAACTTCAAGTGTTAGTGCGAAATTACACTACCCTAGTAAAAACGAACGTATCCCTTCCCTCAAACACTCGAAAACAGTGTTCCGAGTGCGAAACAGACATGTCAGTCCGCACGGACAACATGTCAGTCCGCACGGATGACTCATGTCCGCACGGATGACATGTCAGTCCGCACGGACAACATGCCAGTCCGCACGGATGACTCATGTCCGCACGGATGACATGTCAGTCCGCACGGACAACATGTCCACCGCACGCACATGTCAACCGCACGCACAAGTCACCCGCACGGATGACATGTCACCCGCACGCACAAGTCACCCGCGCGCACAGTCGTCCGCACGCACACTCATCCGCACACATAACATCCATCCGCACGTACCACCATATCAACCGCACGGATAACATGTCATCCGGACGGATGACTTGCCATCCGCACGGATGAGGCCCAATTCAACCAAATGTGTAACTTTTCAAGATAATCTCGCTTAACCGTACATCGTTTACTCTATTTCTTCAAGGATCATTACAGACATACTCGCAACCGACTCAATCAAGTTGTAATCTCGCTAAATACGCACTGTGAGTATACTTGACCCCTTTTTAACCGAATTTTGGGTGTAACATACGTTTCTATCAAATCAAACTCATCAAACGCACTATTCAATCAATCGAATTATACTTGCGAATAACTGTTATGCATAGATATACGTGATGCTAGTTGCATATGTGCTAGGGCTTATACTCGCGACGTCCCACCACGACTAGTATAGTACTATTGCGCCCGACGGGGTCTAGTTATGCCATCGTACATTCGAGCATCGAGGACTTAGTTGGTAGTATCAGTTTTGTGAGTATATATGTCGTGTATTACGTTTATGCATATGGAAATTCGCTACACTTTTATCTACTATGCTATACTTATCAAACCTGTATACTCGCCAATACTTTTGTATTGACAAATATTTTAACGTATGTTGCAGGTTAGATCGCAGACTATGTCAAATCAAGCTAGGGAGTCTAGAAACTCAACTGAAATCTTGGTCGTCGGATTTGTATTGTTCGAGAGAATAAGAAATCTGTGATAACTTATGTGATTGTATTATTTGTTAGTATGGGATAACGAATGTATTAAATATTATCGCAATATAGTTGTTATGGATTCTCTTGAGCAATCTGATTCGCCTAGTGCCGCACCCCGATGATTCCGCCATCGGTTGGGGTGTGACAGTTATGTCAGTTATGATTCGGTTATCGGTTATAGCGGTTAATTTGAAGCAAATCTAGTATGTATGTATATATATCTAGTTATCATGTGTGGTAATAGTGTCATGTAGTTCATCTACCCTCTCTATCATAAGAGTGTGTGTAAAGGTGCACTAATCGGATTCAAACCCTGAAGAAACACTAAGTTAACCCGAGGGTTTAACTTGTGGGATTGGTCTCGTTCACGAAGGTTAATATTCTTTCTTTCCTCGCCTAATGGTTGTTTGATCTGAATCTGGTCCTGCAAAATAACACAACGTCGTAAACTCGCTACAAGGAGGAGAAGTTGGGGAGTTCTCCTTGTAACCACACTCCAGCGTGAAAATAAGAACTTGTTTTGAGGATAATAAATGTGTGTATTATTTGAAAGAGATCCTTAAACCTGAGGGTGGACTTCTCTATTTATAGCAGAAGGATTAGAAAGGAGGGAGAAGCCAGGTGGGCTTTAGCCAACTGTCTTTCCTGGAGAATATATGTTTAGTTTCCTCTAGCAGGGCAGAATTGTTAACCGAGATTAGGGCTGATGTGGCATGATGTTACCCATTCCACCTCAGCACCTCTTAGTATTTCTTGTCGGGTTGTCGCTAGTCATCCTTTGGGGACTTGCGTGTGGGAGATTCAGTCTCGATGGTAGTGTGGTGTCCAATGTTGTAGAAGGCGCTAGGCGCTAGTCGGGCGGTGAGGTACAGCCTAGGGATTAATCGGGATTAATCGGAATGGGATTTTTATATGTATTTTTTCAAAATTATATATATATACCCAATAATATAAAAATAATACTTCAAAATTCACATAAAAACTTCAAAATTCACATAAAAATTCAAAAATTAACCAACTTTTGACCAACTAGGACCGATTAATCCCGACTAGGACCGATTAATCCCGACCAGGACCGATTAATCCCGACCAGGACCGATTTTGAGCAAAAAAACCATGGTCCGATTAGTCCGACTAGACCGACTTTTGACCGACTAGGACCGACTTTTGACCGACTAGGACCGATTTTGACCTGGACCGATTAATTGACCGATTTGCTCAAATTTAGGCGATTACTAGCCGACTAGCGCCTAGGCGGCGATTAATCGGCCGCCTAGGCCGATTTCTGCAACAGTGGTGGTGTCTAGTCTTGTCTTTTCGAGCCAAGGGCAAGTTTTGAACACGAGAATCCTGTTATACGGTTCATCAGGCCAAAGCCTGGCGAATACTCCCACGCTAAAATCAGTATGTTTACAGATGAGAGTAACACGTATAACATGTATACGTAGATATAATATGTAGTAATAGTGTGTCATGTAGTTCACCTTTGGTCGTCCCCTCCCCTTCATAAGTGTGCGTATGTGTGTGTCTTTATCGAACATGAAAAGGTGACTTGTGAGTTACAAACTTAACGTATTTGGTGGGAAGGTGAAATAACCGTAGCCTATGTGTAGTGGGCGTGAATCCCCTTCCACATCAACGGCTATGGGCACTAAACACCAAAACATCGGCACCAAAATAGGGCAACAAGCTCTTTCGTTATCCCCTTGACGAGCCTCAAAGCTCCATTTCCACCCTCTTCCACCAATCAAATGCACTCATGCGTTATTTTCTGTGTTTTTTTTTTTTTTCAATTTACTAGTTAACCACTACAGCTTGGTGAAAGAGTAGGATAGTTAAAGCCTCACTGCCTACGTGATAGTGACATGAAAGTTGTTTTCACACTTTTTAGTTAACTCATTCAACATAGTCTTGGTAATTTTAGTTGGTATATGTTTTAAGGGGAAGAGTTTGACCAAGCCACAATAGGCTTGACTGGTATAGGCCTCAGCTTGTAGGACCGAGCCCAAAAAATGGGTATACGGAGAAGAGTTTGATTAAGCAACGATGATCTTGATCAGTATGGGAGCAAGTGCGTTAGACTGGCCTAAGAAAGTGATATAGTTTACACGTGGCAACCTCGTATTTTCCTTATAATAAACTTAGATTGTATATAAAAATTTCAACAAAATCCATTGATTAGGGTTAAAGGACCCCTTGATTCTGCCTAGAGATGAGCTCAGTACACTATCAGTACCAAAAGTATCAATTCTGAAAATCACCATTTTATACAAGTACTGAAAGTGTTCGGTACGGTACGGGTACAATATGGTATTCGAAGGTAAAAAGTGGGTAAAAATACCGAACGGAAAGTACCGAACCCAAAAAAAACCCAGAAATGAGTACCGAAATTGGTAATTTTTGATACCCAGTACCGATTACTCATCGTTAATTCTGCCCCCTTGCAATAGCGTTAAAACTTGGAACCACAAACCATGTATTGTAGGTTTAAAAATCAATTCAATTGTTTAAACTTCAAATAAAAGCAAATTGGTGGATTTTTAACATATACATGGTTTGGTTTTGATGGTTTTGACGGTATGAAACTTGTAACTAGTGGTTTTACATATTTACTTTCAAAAAAATACAGTTATGAGTTATATTTATTAGCTTCTTGTCATATTATAAATTTTAATACTTACAAACGATTTAAACATAAAACAACAATTCAAATCGTGAAGCCGTCAAAACCGAATTGTCAAACAGTTAAGAACCTCTCTCTAACTCAGGCCACTACGTCCCTTGTCAGATTGTCGCTGCCATAGTCGCTCCTCTCCTCTCCTCCCCTTCCCTTCTCTCCCTCCTCGTTCACCATCTAACGTTTATGAACTAATGATAAAATCCACATGTACGAATTACAAACGATAAATTCAATTTCCCTAAAAACAAGGGCGTAGCTTAGTTGTAGGTGGGGGGTGCACCCGCCCCCTCAAAGTTTCGGTTACAATATGGTATTCGAAGGTAAAAAGTGGGTAAAATACCGAACGGAAAGTACCGAATCCAAAAAAAAACTAGAAATGAGTATCGAAATTGGTAATTTTTGATACCCAGTACCGATTACTCATCGTTAATTATGCCCCCTTGCAATAGTGTTAAAACTTGGAACCACAAACCATGTATTGTAGGTTTAAAAATCAATTCAATTGTTTAAACTTCAAATAAAAGCAAATTGGTGGATTTTTAACATATACATGGTTTGGTTTTGATGGTTTTGACGGTATGAAACTTGTAACTAGTGGTTTAACATATTTACTTTCAAAAAAAATACAATTATGAGTTATATTTATTAGCTTCTTGTTATATTATAAATTTTAATACCTACAAACGATTTAAACATAAAACAACAATTCAAATCGTGAAGCCGTCAAAACCGAATTGTCAAACAATTAAGAACCTCTCTCTAACTTAGGCCACTACGTCCCTTGTCAGATTGTCGCTGCCATAGTCGCTCCTCTCCTCTCCTCCCCTTCCCTTCTCTCCCTCCTTGAAGAGGTATGGTCCCAATTCCTTGCCAACATGGCAAGGACCATACCACTTTCTCCATCCTACATGGCGTTGACATCAACCGTATCATCCAGAAGCTTCTAGAAGCAAAATATCCAGGTGACACCAAAGATGCTCCATCCGACATAAAAGATAACACGTGTCACCAGCCATCAAGCGCCAAGTGGACCTGCAACAGGTCAGGGAGCAGCCCGACAACATCAGTACGATGTTTCCAAATTAGACAAATACAGGCGCGCCACGTGTACCACTACACTGACCGCAGCAGAGGAGACCAAGGGGATATTCCCTTTGGTCGGACAGCTGGCGCGCGTCTACAGCTGGCATCGCTGCTCCTCCCTCTCTCACCATCCGGCTATAAATAGAACCCTCCATCATTCAGGTAAACGGATCTTGCTCTCACTATTCTCACGCTTAACACACACTGATTATTCTTCCTCGGAACAGTACTTATTCTCACGCCGGAGCCTGGTTAAGAGGGAAACCCCCATATTCCCCTCTTAACGAGACTGACGGTTTGCTGTTTTGCAGGAAACGGACCATCTTACGAGTAGGAAGAGAGATTGAACCCACAGGAGAAATAACCCCACAGATTAACCATAGTGTTAACCTGTGTTTCATCATTGGCGCCATCCGCTTTTAGCAAAACCACTCTCATCTCTTTTTCTTTTCAGAAAACACTCGTCAACATGGCCGAACAAAACCCTTCCCACCAAGTCGATGGAGATGTTTCTTCCTTCGAACTCGTTTCAGACAACATACACGTCCAACGAGGTCCAAGGAACGAAACTATCCAAGAAGGGCCGATGAACATGGAGTTTCCCAGCATCTTCGGGAGTACATCCAGGGTTGCCGCTCAAAACGCACCTGGTGCTACTTTCCAAACTCCACCCAGAATCATCACTCAGACCACAAACGGAGCTGCGTTCCAGCCTCCGTCAGAGGTAGTCCAACAGACACCACCAGTGCAACCTCAGAGCCATGGAGCTGGCCCATCAGCTCCATCGGACCAAGCACAGCTAAACTTCTCTGCACTACTTGGGCTACCCGAAGGAAAAACTTTGGCTTCCTGGTATGCCGAACAAGTGGCGTCTATAAACCTTGTTTATACACAACTCAGCGCGCAGCAAGCTCTGCTACAGGCACAAGCAAACCAGTCCGCATTCGTCACTCCATTGCCGAGGCCTTTGAGCGCTCCCATGCCTCAACAGACCAACGCTTTCAATCTACGTCCTGAGTCAGTACCTCCACCGCATGTCAGAAGACCAAGCGCGCACGACACGCGCGACACATACGGAGAAACAGAGAGCAACTATGTGCAGTATTCTAACCAACCGAAGAAGCCAATACAAAGTCGTTTAGGTCCGCGCAACATAAACGACGAATTTGAAAACGATGAAGAGACACGCACAGTGTTCAGCAGGCTCCCACCAGAGCATGAAGCATATAAACCTCGCAAGCGTGCAGGTTACGATCCAAAAGCAGAGCATGATTTCACTCTAAGCTATCGTCCAGACGACATGGCCTAGAATTCAAAGTTCATCCGAGAGATCGCCACGGCTGCCATAGACAAAACGAAATTGCCACATAACGTGGGCAAATACAACGGGTTGACAGACCCAGACGATCATCTCCAAGTTTTTAACGGTGCGGGAGCAACGGGCGGATGGAACTTACCAAACTGGTGTCACCTTTTCGCTCAAACTTTCATAGGCGCAGCGCGCATTTGGTTTGACAGCTTACCAGCAGGGAAAATCAAATCTTGGGTTGATTTCCGAGAGAAGTTCCTAGCACACTTCTCACAACAACAACGACACACCAGGGATCCGGCCGATTGCTTGAACATATGGCGCAGAGACCACGAAAGCGTGGAAGATTTCATTACAAGATACAACAAAGAATGTTTGGAGATTGGTGACGTAGGCGAGAAGATGATGCGTGCGCACTTCATGAGGGCTGTCAAGTGTGATGACCTCATCAAGCGCGTAAAAGGAAGAGACGGAGGGCCCAAAGATTGGGAGACCTTCATTGAGGCGGCCAAAACCATCGCGCAGTCGGATAGGCAGTTGACCGGTGACGACCACCGTCAGCGTAGTTACACTCATACCGACCGGCACAACAAGAAAGGCAGAAACCAATCTTGGAGAGCATCCAGTCACAGGGAAAGAAGCCCGGTAAGAGAAGACGCGCGCCACACGATCAACCAAATCGCACACCGGAAAGAGGTGAAAAAAGAAAACAGAGAGAAGCAGTGGACACTCCTAACGAAAACCCCTTCAGAAGTCTTGGCAACCGAGAACCACCAGTTCAAGCCACCACTGCAAATGCGCAACAAGAGGGGCCAAGACCCGAATCTTTTCTGTGAATTCCACAAGGACACCGGCCACTTAACCGACGATTGTTTCAGCCTCAAACAAGAGATCGAAAGGGCTTTAAGAGACGGAAAGTTAACTCACCTGGTCAAAGGTGGCAGGCGTGATTACCGTCAGATTCAACGAAGAGAAGAAGGGCCGGACAACAAAAAACTCCGGAAGTTAGAAACCCACATGGTTCAAGGGGGTCCACGAAGGCCAAGAAAAAATTACAACAAGCGCGCGCAGGATGACTCATGGCGCGAGAAACAAGTAGTTTTCCCAGTTGTAAGAGGAGGCCCACGAGAAAGAAGGCCCATAGTCATTTCGGGCGTCATAAGGCATTACCAAACGGATTACATCTTCATCGATCCGGGGAGCACTGCGGATATCATATACGAATAGTGTTTTAATCAGTTCGATCAGGAGGACAAAGCGCGCTTAGAACCAGTTGATTACCCGCTCACTGGTTTCTGCAACGAAGCCGTTTTTCCTCTAGGCCAAATATCGTTCCCAGTGTTGCTCTCAGATGGAAGAAACTCAAGAACATAGGAAGTCACATTCATGGTGCTGCCAGCACATTCAAGACACGATATTCTGCTGGGAAGAGAATCCCAAGGTGATTTAAGCATGATTTGCTCTGGCCCACACTCCGCAGTGGGATTTCCAACAGAAACAGGAGTAGCCATCATCTATGCAAGCAAAGAAGTATTAGCAACAGATGAGCTAAGACCGGCAAAGACAAGGAAACCAGAAGCACGCCAAGAGGCAGAAAAATGGGTGCTCAACAGCGCATATCCGGAACAGACGGTAACCTTGGGACCTGCAATGTCCGGTCTGACGTGCGCGGCGCTAAAAAAACTGATGTTCCAAAATATGGATGTCTTTGCCTGGACGCCAGCAGACATGGTGGGCGTTCCACGGCACATAGCTGAACACCGCCTAAACGTATCGGAAGAAGCCAAGCCGGTGGTACATGCTAAACGCCATTTGGGGGACATAAAGCATGACGCCATGAAAGAGCAAGTGATAGAGCTGTTAAACGCGGGGATCATCAGAGAGGTCAGGTACCAAACATGGGTGGCAAGCCCAGTGATGGTCCAGAAGAACAACGGTAGCTGGAGAATGTGCGTAGACTACAAAGATCTGAATAAGGCATGTCCGCGAGACTGTTACGCCTTACCAGATATCGATGAAAAGATCGATTCACATGCCACTTTCCGGTGGAAATGTTTCCTTGATTGCTACAAAGGGTACCACTAGGTACAGATGGCCGTGCAGGACGAAGACAAGACCGCATTCCGCACACCAACAGGGTTATACTGCTATACCAAAATGCCTTTTGGTTTAAAAAATGCGGGCGCGACTTATTAGAGGCTCATGAACGAAACCTTCCACGACGCCATCGGCAAGTACATAGAAGTGTATATGGATGATCTGGTTATCATGAGCAAGGAGGAAAGTACAATGTTGCTGAACATCCAAAAGACATTTGACACTCTGCGCGGAGTCAGCATCAAGTTAAACCCAGCAAAGTGCTCCTTCGGCATGGAGGAGGGGAAATTCATGGGTTTCATTGTCACGAAAGATGGTTTCAAGGTGAACCCTGACAAGATACAAGCAATAGAACGCATGCCGTCACCGTCAACGATCAAGGAGATGCAAAAATTGGCAGGACGGTTGGCAGCACTCAACCGCTTCCTAGCCAATCACGCGGCTAAATCATTTCCGTTTATAAAAACTCTCCGAAACTGCATGAAGAAGAGTCAATTTCAGTGGACTCCGGAAGCTGAAAGCGCTTTCCGCGAGATGAAAGACTGCCTCATCAAGCTGCCAACCTTAACCGCACCAGTCAAGGGCGAACCTCTGGTACTATACTTATCAGCCTCCTACAGGGCAGTGGGAGCAGTGTTGCTTGTAGATCGACAGGGTGTCCAAACGCCGGTCTATTATGTGTCACGAACTCTAACCGATCCGGAAACCCGGTGCGCAATCATGGAGAAACTAGTGCTCGCACTAATTCATGCATCAAGAAGGCTGCGCAGGTACTTTGCCAATCACGTCATTCACGTGTTAACGAACTACAACATTGGCAACATACTCGCAAGACCGGAGATTTCAGGGAGACTGGAAAAATGGGCGATAGAGCTCGGGGGTCATAACGTAGTGTTCAGACCAAGACCGGCGATCAAGGGCCAAGTGCTCGCAGATTTCATGACAGAGGTACCAGATGACAAAGATCGGGAATGCAAGGCAATGGAAAAGGCCGAGAAACAACAAAGGAAAGAACCATGGCTACTATACACAGATGGTGCATCCAACGAGGATGGCTCAGGTGCTGGTCTCCGGCTGGTGAGCCCTGACAAACACGAGTTCACCTACGCCATACGCCTGGAGTTTAAAAGCACAAACAACGAGGCAGAATACGAAGCCTTCCTTGCTGGGCTAAGGTTGGCAATCAAAATGGGCGTACAACACATCGAAGCGCATGTAGACTCCATGTTGGTGGCAGGTCAAATCAACGGGGAATACGAAGCCAGGGGAGATACGATGGCACTTTACCTGAGCCAAGCAAAGACACTGCTGCAAACCTTCTATTCCTACAAAGTGCACCACATTAATAGAAGCGAGAACAAACCAGCAGACGCGCTGAGTAAACTCGCCTCTACAAGTTTCCAGCACCTAGCAAAGGATGTACGAATAGAAGTTTTGAGCAACCCGTCAGTACCACTTCGAGAAGTAAGCGTCGTCCAACTAGGGACAGCGTCTTGGATGACTCCGATAATCACATACCTCCAATCTGGAGTACTCCCGGAGAACAAGGCAGAAGCAAGGAAAATTCAGTACAAATCCGAACATTACCAGATGGCTGATGGGATCTTGTACATAAAATCATACCTCGGGCCTTTGTTAAGATGTGTTGACCCCGAAGACGCACGCTATCTGATCAGAGAGGTGCACGAGAGAATCTGTGGTATACATGCCGGTCCAAGAATGGTGGTAGCAAAAGTCATGAATGCGGGATACTATTGGCCCGGAATGCATTTGGACGCGGTCAAAGAGTTGAGGAAATGCGGTGGATGTCAAAGACATGCGCCCAAAACGATGCGCCCCAAGAATGAGTTGGTACCGGTCACCACCGCGTGGCCCTTTCAACAATGGGGAATAGACATGGTAGGACCATGTAACACCCCGAAAATTTACGTCCTATAATGTATTGACACGTGTCATAAGTTTTGAACGCGTGCAAGAATGTTCTTGAAGGACTAAAGTTGACAAACATAGAAACTATGTGAATTTGAGTGTTCAAAGTGTCAACAATGAATAAATATACTTTACAATAACCCTACATGATGTTTATAACCTTAAATGAATGGATCATGGATCATACGAAGCGAATTGTGAAAGAAAGTGAGAGATTACAAACTACAGGGGTTAAATGTGTCAACGTGTTAAAGATATACCTCTGAGTGACCTTTTAGCAAACCCGAAGCCTTGTAACGATTAATTATGCTCACTAGAATGCAACATAAAATTTTCACCAAGTTTCGTTGCCGTATGAGAAAGTTGTGATAAAATTCGTGTGTGAGGGTTAGAATCGTCAACAGTGAAAATTAGGGCTTTTCGGGTGATCACAAAGTTACCCGAGGACTTCACAAAGATGGTATAAGTCTTGAAGCCCTTATAAATCAATTTAGAGGGTTTATAATGCAAGAAACAAGGTGAAAGCGACGTTTAGGAGGACCGGGGGCCAAAATGCAATTAAAGAAAAATGGGAAACCTGAACATAAGGCTCAGGCGGCCCGCGTGAGATTTAACAAAATGTGAGGCGGCCCGCGTCAGACCTGCAGATGCAGAAAAAACAGGCAGGTGCCTGTTTGCATGTAGTAACCGACTTTAAACTTAGTTTTTCGATTCTATGGGCTTCCTAAGATGGTTTATAGCCTATAGGGGGCACATGTACTGATCTTGGATCATGGATAGACTCATTTGGCATCAATTTGTGAAAGATCAAAGTTCTTATAAAGTCTCATATTGCAACATACATGCACATTTCAACTTCTGGACTTTTAGAGGAGCTCAAGAACTGATACAAGCTTTCCAAATCATTCATTAGACGTATGTAAGTACCCTTGATTCTTCTTGTTTGGGTTATGCTTAGTTTATAGCCTAGAAATCAAACCGTCGTAACTACGGTTTGACTTTACGATAAATCATAAACGGTCCAGAATTTTGTCGAAATGAAAGTTGTTACAAGTTGGTAATTTTATGGGCAAATAACCCTTAAAAGGGCACCCGCTGATTTCAATCCTAACTATGTCGTTTGTCGAGTCAAACTTCTTCCGAAAAAGTCAACATAACCATTAAACATGTAATTAGCGTTCCAGAAGGCGTGTAATCTGTTTTAACATGCATATAACCTGCAAATAAGTATAAAAACTTGTTTAAGCTTGTTGATTCGACAACTCTCTGTTTTGAACCGATTCAGAGCCGAAAGTCGCGTAGTTTGACTTTCTGCTTTGACTTCGATTCTGACCCGATTTATATAGGTTTAGACATGCCTTAAAGTTCCATTAGGACCTAGTAACATGTTAGTATAAACCTCTGTGGTTGTTACCTTGATTGTCCAATTCGTTGCACGTTTCCGTTAATTTGCCAAATGTTGACCATATTGCCCTTATGTTCATAAAACGAGATTTTTGAAGATGTGAAAGTACAAAAGTCTTGGTTACTGATTTTTGAACATGTCTGTAAATTTTCACGTCAATCGGAAGTCTAGATTAGGAGTTATGCTTAATGACGTAATTATAAACACTTTTATTAATTAAACGGCGTCATTAGCGTAAAGCCTATCAAAACCCAATTTTTGACACCAAACCTTTTACCCACTGATGTAATATAATATTTTGGGATTTTTGAAGATTTTTAATTATTTTTAAACTGATCATAAGCTAGGATTATCGCCTTAATTCGGTAAATACCGAATATGCCCTTTTCGGCCATAAAATGAGTTTTGCAAATCCTTTTGATGAAAATCAAATTGCTACTGATTTTAAATATTAAATGGAGTGTTTTGAACCTGTTTAATTGATCAGGAAACTCAGAATCCTATTTTAACCCGTACGTCGCTTAAAACTACTTTATACGCGTATTATACGCATAGTTAGGGTTTAAAACTATTTTGGCATATAAGACTTATAACCAAATGTTATAACCTGTTAAAATAAACTATTTTACTGATGTATTCAGACCCGGTTCACAGAAACTTAATTAACTCCTTTTATAATCTTTAAAATGACCAAAATACCCCTACGAGGCTTTTTATGAGATTAAACTCGTTTTGGGCATAACGGAAGGTATCCCACTGATATCACAACATATTTAAGGCATGTTAACTTAGGAAACCTGTTTAGGACTCTTATGGTTACCCGTTACGCTTCATACGCGTTCGGTTCGGTTTATGTAACTAGTTTACATAAATTAGCCGAAACGGGTCAAACCTTATCGTTATTATCTCAAAATCCAGAATGTGTATAATATACCCATATTATACAAGTCTCCGAACTTGTCGGGTCTAAAACACATTCTATTCCGGTCTTCGCTTAATCATGTGTTTGAACCATATATTTCCTTAAGACTAACCGGTCTAAGCTTAGGCTTAATTAAAGACACATTAGTATTCTAATTGGTTATTTACACCATCATTTCCAGACTAGATCCTTCCGGTAAATTGTACCTACGCTTACTTAAGTGAATACGGCTGAGTTATTAAAATTCTTGCTATTTAAGACAGGAGCTAGCTCAGGTAAATACTCTTAACTTATTTTCCCTATTACGGGCTTGGGATACGGTAATATAAATAACGCATGGTCAGGTATGGGATTCGAAGACCAATGAGTCGGGAAATCCAAATAACCTGTTTTAATTCGTATTGCTTGACTGAAACATTGGGGGCTAATGCGACCGTGTCCTGGATATCCTTGACTCATTAATTGCAATGGCCACGACCTAAGCACGGGGTGTAGGCATA
Source organism: Helianthus tuberosus (assembly GCA_030545235.1). Lineage (NCBI taxonomy): Eukaryota > Viridiplantae > Streptophyta > Magnoliopsida > Asterales > Asteraceae > Helianthus > Helianthus tuberosus. The sequence goes on along the minus strand of CM060448.1, from coordinate 194,905,859 downwards.
CACCTGACAGATGCAATATGCTTATTAATTAATTATACCCAATAAGGGATTCCCAATAAGGGAATAGTGGTGTGTCGGTTAATCTTGAACCGGCATAGAACCGGGCCCCGTATGTAGAGCAAGTTATGTAAAACTGATAACATGAGATATAGTTTGTCCCAAGTATAAAAGATTAATATTGACTTGAGCATTTTAATCAAAGTGTCAATATATTTTCGTGCCTTGTGCACCTAAACCAATTTTTCTTAAACCCTTTTCAAATGAGTCAGTTGAGTGTATTTACCAGTGAAAACTGACGTATTTTCCAAAGTCTAAGTGACAGGTACAAGTACATAATAGGCTGGAAGCTGCTCAGGACTTGTTAGTTGAGGAATTTGCAACTCCTCCACATAAGCCATTAGTCTGATAATTTCTTTTGTTGTTTTAAGATCCGCCTGTGGATCCTTACTTCCGTTGTAATACTTTGATGTTACACTATTTCGGATTGTAATAATTATCTTTTGCTTCCGCTGTGCATTTATATATTGTGTTGTTTGACTATGATGTTGCTAACCACGTCACGTTACTCCCCCACCGGGCCCACCGGTGACACGTGGAAATTGGGGTGTGTCAGGTTGGTATCAGAGCCAACATTGAGAGAATTAAACACTAGCTTTTTGTGTTTAATCTCAATGACACATTTGCACATTCCTTGACCTTATGAGTCTAGACTTAACATAGGAATATTCTCAATCCTTATCTGGAATTTCTGCTTCCAAAATTTCTATACTTTGGATACGTCGCCAAGCGAAGAAGCCGTAATAATAATTCTCCACAACAGGAGCCTTAAATTGCTGACCTTCGTACAGCGGCTAGGACGAAACATGCAACCAAGGAGAAGACATTCAGAAATAAAATGAAGAAGAAACTCTTTTTGCTAAAAATCGTTTCCTTAATAGTCCTTATAAGGACATAATTACCTTTCAGTTCCTTCGAGGACAACACTATTCCTTTCAAGTCCCGACTAGGGCACATCTGTATTTTTTTAATTTTATAGTGGAATAATTAACTTTAAATTTTCATTCAGACATTCCTTTTATAAGATCTACCATTATTATAAAATGGCAAAATCTAGAAAGGACAAGACCTAGCCACGTGTCATTTTAAGACCGGGCCAAGATAGTAGTTCCATAATTAGATTCAGATCCATATTTAACACCTCAATTTAGGATTGTTCTGCGTTAAATATTAAGAAGAATCTTAAGAGTGAAACCTAGCCTTCGGGTCATTTTAAGGCCGGGCCATGATGGTAAGACCTGTTTAAAAGATTCGAATCCCTGTTAACATCTGTAAATATGTTAACACTCCTGACAGACGTGATTCATTAAAATCACACACGTCATTCTTATTAATGGATTCTTCAAAAGATTCCTAACCCAATGTAATGATCTCTGAATCATGGGTTTAGATCATCACTTGAGATGATCATATTTTGACCATACGTAGTAATATAGCGCCCACAGGCCCTGCTCATTTCCATATGAGCCAAAAGACAGTGGTAGCGATGATTCCCTGTCAAATAAAGGTAATGAACTAGGTTCAAACCTTCATGCTTTGATTCTCTGAAATCATAGCTTATAATTTATAAATGTCCTTGTGACTAGGCCTGTTGTGCCAGCAATACCTTCATGCTTTGATTCTCTGAAATCATGGTATATAAATTGAACTTGTCTACGCGACTAGGCCATTTGTGCTATTATTAATTTATAAATTAGGATTATGATAAAAATCCTGAATAAAAATAAATATCATTCCTTTCCTGCCAGTATAATTATTAAAAGAGAATCTTAAATGGTTTGACCTAGCTTGAATGTCATTGAAGACCTAGCTAAGATGGGAAAATCTGTTTAAAAAGCGATTCAGATCCTTGTTAACACCTGAAAATGTGTTAACACTCCCGACAACCGTGATGCTATAAAAATCACGCTTGTCATCCTTATATTAGGAATTTTTCCAAATCCATTTTTAGCGTAAATGATCAATAGGAATCATGGCTGGTAAACGTCGAAAATGAGGTACGCATCAAAACATCCATTTGAGATGTAAATATACGAGTAAAGATGAATACATGAAAAAGATAGTTTATTTCATAACTTCTTGTCAAGACAATGAACTATGAAATTTTCCGACCCAAAGGAATCATCGATTATGTTTTAAAATTTCCCTAGTGACAAGGCCTCTGGGCCATCATAAGTTCTTTGGAACAAGCCCTTGTGCTATATATATAAAAGATGTCAGTATGACATTGGCAGTCGTGACTTATGTCCCCTGTCTAATAAAAATGAAGGATTATATTCCGCTTAAACGCCAAAGATGGTTTATCTAAAAACCTAGGCCAAGCATAATCAAATAAATTTAATACTATCTATTGGTCTATATGGTTGAGCTACACCATGGCTACTTAATCATCAAAATTCGACGATTCCCTATAATTAAGCAAATTATTACTACTTGGATTAGTAGCCTTCAAAGCTTCACCACGGCTGACTCCTCTGAAGCTCACCATTATCCGGTTAATCAGAATTATGTCCATTGACTAGCCTTTGTGGCAAAATAAATTACCTTCCAAAGAAATGACGGCTGTAGTCTTTGACTCTCTATCCAAAGGTGAAGAACTATGTTCGAACCTTAAGATCTCTAATCCGATAAAATTGCGGCTTATATATTAATGCCTTAAGTGCCATATTCTTATAAGTCCTTTGTGACAAGGCCTTCGTGCCTATGATTATTAATGTTCTTCGTGACAAGCCTTCCAAATATCTAAAGATTTTCGTTGTGACAAAGACAATTGTGACATTGAAATTCCCTGTCAAAAGGTAATGGACTTGGTCCAAACCTTAAACACAATTGATGGTCCTTTTGACCTAGGCTAAATATAATTGTCATACTTTCTAGTAGCAAACTATAAGGGAGTTATAAACCTAACAGCCATTATGATTTAATAATACCATGGTTTATAAATCATCCAGTACGATGATTCCATACTAGTTTGTATCTAAGCATATGTTATTTTTGGTGTTTAGTACCAAAGCTCCAGAATGGAGGTTTCCGACGAAGCACACAACAGTACTGCGGCTAAAAACAAGGATGCAAATATAAATATAAATGTTAGTGGCACTACTCTTCAGGCCTTGATTAGCGCAACAATTAGTGAAGTTGTGGATAAGATCCTTGAGAATAAAAAGGAACCGAGTGTCACTCACTCAAAGGTCCATACGGAAACACATACATCAGCTCGTAAGGAGAGCTCCGTTCACTCTTCAGATGAAAAGAGGGAACCTCAGGAGTTAGTACTCTATGATAAGCCCCGTTCAACTGAAGGCGGGTGCACCTACAAATATTTCGTCTCATGCAAACCCAGAGATTTCAATGGCGAAAAAGGAGCAATTGATGCTATGGAATGGCTTGAGGAAATGGAAACGGTAGTGGACATCAGTGATTGTGCTGATAAGGACGTAGTAAAATTTGTTTCACAATCTTTCAAGGGAGAGGCTCTTGTATGGTGGAGGGCCATGATGCAGTCCACGGGGAAAATTCCCCTATACCATATGGGATGGTCCAAGTTTGTGGACCTTATCAAAGAGAACTACTGTCCACAACACGAAGTGGAAAAGGTGGAGACAGATTTTCTGACTCTCACAATGAAAAACCTAAATTGTCAGCAATATGTTACCGACTTCAACTCCCTATCTAGACTGGTACCCTATTTAATTACCCCGGAACCAAAACGCATTGCGCGTTTCATCGGTGGTTTGGCACCAGAAATAAAAGGGAATGTTAAGGCTTCAAGGCCAATCAACTACAGATCAGCTGTAGATATATCCTTGTCTCTCACTCTAGATATAGTGAGACAAAAGTCGATCAAGAATGAAACTAATGAGAAAAGACAAAGGGAGGAGGATAACTCTCAGAATCCTAAGAAGAGCAAATCCGAGTTCAACAATAACCAACAGGATTCCAACAAAAAGCCTACATGCAAAACCTGCAAAAGAAGACATTGGGGACAGTGTCGATTAAACCAAAAGATAAAGCAATGTGGCATCTGTAAAAGAGCTGGCCACCAGTCCCACGAATGTAGGGACATAAAAGATGCAAACTGTTTCAGCTGTGGCGAAAAGGGGCATATCAGTACTAATTGCCCTAAGGCTGCCAAGAGAGGAGCAGCTAAGTCTGAGAAGGATAAGAAAGGAAATGCCTGGACTACCGGTTGAATGCCAGAGACAGTGCACATCGATAATAGCATTAGGTACGTCCCTTACCATTTAGCATTGATAGTGTCTGCTAAGTATTTTATATTAATGCAAGGGATAATAAACCTTTAGCAAACCATAAGCTTAGCAAACTCTTGATTTCATTCATAAGAACTCCAGATATTACATGTAAGGTATAACTTACCAATGAAATCCATAATGACCATCTCTCCCATCCTCGAAGATAATCCTTTCATAAGAATCTGGAGTACTCTTCCCCAAAAAGAGTACGACAATATATATTATTATTTTATTTTATTTTCTCATTGTTTTCTATCGCCTGCGAATGCCAAACTATGTTTGATAAAAGTGCCATATGAGGATTGGCGTATCTTAGTGTGTCCCATAGATTGCTTCCATGCCTGATCAGTATGGAGGTTTAATACATGGAACCCCTGAGACATCCTAATGGTCATATTATACTAAAGTCGACTAGTAGTATTCAAAGAAGATATCCAATATAAAATGTCCCTATAAGTATCTCTACTTAGGGCACCCTTACATTTGTAAAGTGAATGTGTCATTTATCTGACACCGACATCGATAGATGAACCAAAGCCTGAGAACACGGACAACTATGACATCTCTATGTGTGTCATCATTATTTTCTTCATAGGAATTACCATGTTTACCTCCTGAGAGGCAAGAGGATGTTAGGACAAACATCCCGCTTAGGGCTACAGTTACTGTAAAAGCCGTATATCTGTTCGTACCAACGGAATAGGAATAACTAAGAGCCAAATCGATAAGTTTTTAGAGAAGGTTTCTTAAAGCCAAAATTCAAAGTTCTAAGAACACCGATTTTTAGTAAATAAGAAAGACGGTTCATTTTGCTTGTGCATTGATTACCGCAACCCTAATTAGGCAACAATTAAGAATCGCCATCGGCTGCCCAGGATCGTCGATCTGTTCGACTAACGGCAAGGATTAGCTATTCCCTAAACATTAGCTAAGCAGTGGTTGGAATAACCATCTCACCTTAAAAATAAAGCTTTTCTATAATAATGGATATGTAAGTATTAAGGCTACTCCTTTGGAGACCTTGTATAGATGGAATGTTAAATGTCTAGTGTGAGATAGAGAATTGGTAAGTCCAATTATCAAGATCTGAAAGTTGCCTGGGGAACAACAAATAAGATTATACAAATCCATAATTGATTGTAGGTTGCCAGTATATGGCAAGAAATCGAGGAGTTATGAAAATAGCAAACTTCCTAAGTTCTTGTTAAGGAATATGGTTTAACATAAGATATCACCCAGGAAGGGTGTACCAAATTTGTGAAATTATCAGGCTAGTTAAGCTCTGAATATATGGAAATCATTCGAAGGAAATTGAATGTATCAAGATCAAGTAGCTTGTAAGCTAAAACCTACTTAAGGAGTTTGACGGAGCTCGCAATACATTGCAGAATAGTGACTGGAGGATGTGTTCCGCAAATAAGTCAAGAAGCACTATCACATAATGATATGCAGAATTATGATGTGATGAGCATCCTGTATCGATTGAGGATCGACAGGTCAAGAAGCTCCAAAAGGATACATACGCCTAATATAAGAGCCACTATGGGAGCTTGGAAAGACTCCAGATATGCTATAAAAGTTAAGTCCCTTATGCGACAAAGAGTACTTCCAGCATTTTAACAAATCTCGAGGTCGAGATTTCTTTTAAGGGGGTGAGGATGTAACACCCCGAAAATTTACGTCCTATAATGTATTGACACGTGTCATAAGTTTTGAACGCGTGCAAGAATGTTCTTGAAGGACTAAAGTTGACAAACATAGAAACTATGTGAATTTGAGGGTTCAAAGTGTCAACAATGAATAAATATACTTTACAATAACCCTACATGATGTTTATAACCTTAAATGAATGGATCATGGATCATACGAAGCGAATTGTGAAAGAAAGTGAGAGATTACAAACTACAGGGGTTAAATGTGTCAACATGTTAAAGATATACCTCTGAGTGACCTTTTAGCAAACCCGAAGCCTTGTAACGATTAATTATGCTCACTAGAATGCACCATAAAAATTTCACCAAGTTTCGTTGCCGTATGAGAAAGTTGTGATAAAATTCGTGTGTGAGGGTTAGAATCGTCAACAGTGAAAATTAGGGCTTTTCGGGTGATCACAAAGTTACCCGAGGACTTCACAAAGATGGTATAAGTCTTGAAGCCCTTATAAATCAATTTAGAGGGTTTATAATGCAAGAAACAAGGTGAAAGCGACGTTTAGGAGGACCGGGGGCCAAAATGCAATTAAAGAAAAATGGGAAACCTGAACATAAGGCTCAGGCGGCCCGCGTGAGATTTAACAAAATGTGAGGCGGCCCGCGTCAGACCTGCAGATGCAGAAAAAACAGGCAGGTGCCTGTTTGCATGTAGTAACCGACTTTAAACTTAGTTTTTCGATTCTATGGGCTTCCTAAGATGGTTTATAGCCTATAGGGGGCACATGTACTGATCTTGGATCATGGATAGACTCATTTGGCATCAATTTGTGAAAGATCAAAGTTCTTATAAAGTCTCATATTGCAACATACATGCACATTTCAACTTCTGGACTTTTAGAGGAGCTCAAGAACTGATACAAGCTTTCCAAATCATTCATTAGACGTATGTAAGTACCCTTGATTCTTCTTGTTTGGGTTATGCTTAGTTTATAGCCTAGAAATCAAACCGTCGTAACTACGGTTTGACTTTACGATAAATCATAAACGGTCCAGAATTTTGTCGAAATGAAAGTTGTTACAAGTTGGTAATTTTATGGGCAAATAACCCTTAAAAGGGCACCCGCTGATTTCAATCCTAACTATGTCGTTTGTCGAGTCAAACTTCTTCCGAAAAAGTCAACATAACCATTAAACATGTAATTAGCGTTCCAGAAGGCGTGTAATCTGTTTTAACATGCATATAACCTGCAAATAAGTATAAAAACTTGTTTAAGCTTGTTGATTCGACAACTCTCTGTTTTGAACCGATTCAGAGCCGAAAGTCGCGTAGTTTGACTTTCTGCTTTGACTTCGATTCTGACCCGATTTATATAGGTTTAGACATGCCTTAAAGTTCCATTAGGACCTAGTAACATGTTAGTATAAACCTCTGTGGTTGTTACCTTGATTGTCCAATTCGTTGCACGTTTCCGTTAATTTGCCAAATGTTGACCATATTGCCCTTATGTTCATAAAACGAGATTTTTGAAGATGTGAAAGTACAAAAGTCTTGGTTACTGATTTTTGAACATGTCTGTAAATTTTCACGTCAATCGGAAGTCTAGATTAGGAGTTATGCTTAATGACGTAATTATAAACACTTTTATTAATTAAACGGCGTCATTAGCGTAAAGCCTATCAAAACCCAATTTTTGACACCAAACCTTTTACCCACTGATGTAATATAATATTTTGGGATTTTTGAAGATTTTTAATTATTTTTAAACTGATCATAAGCTAGGATTATCGCCTTAATTCGGTAAATACCGAATATGCCCTTTTCGGCCATAAAATGAGTTTTGCAAATCCTTTTGATGAAAATCCAATTGCTACTGATTTTAAATATTAAATGGAGTGTTTTGAACCTGTTTAATTGATCAGGAAACTCAGAATCCTATTTTAACCCGTACGTCGCTTAAAACTACTTTATACGCGTATTATACGCATAGTTAGGGTTTAAAACTATTTTGGCATATAAGACTTATAACCAAATGTTATAACCTGTTAAAATAAACTATTTTACTGATGTATTCAGACCCGGTTCACAGAAACTTAATTAACTCCTTTTATAATCTTTAAAATGACCAAAATACCCCTACGGGGCTTTTTATGAGATTAAACTCGTTTTGGGCATAACGGAAGGTATCCCACTGATATCACAACATATTTAAGGCATGTTAACTTAGGAAACCTGTTTAGGACTCTTATGGTTACCCGTTACGCTTCATACGCGTTCGGTTCGGTTTATGTAACTAGTTTACATAAATTAGCCGAAACGGGTCAAACCTTATCGTTATTATCTCAAAATCCAGAATGTGTATAATATACCCATATTATACAAGTCTCCGAACTTGTCGGGTCTAAAACACATTCTATCCCGGTCTTCGCTTAATCGTGTGTTTGAACCGTATATTTCCTTAAGACTAACCGGTCTAAGCTTAGGCTTAATTAAAGACACGTTAGTATTCTAATTGGTTATTTACACCATCATTTCCAGACTAGATCCTTCCGGTAAATTGTACCTACGCTTACTTAAGTGAATACGGCTGAGTTATTAAAATTCTTGCTATTTAAGACAGGAGCTAGCTCAGGTAAATACTCTTAACTTATTTTCCCTATTACGGGCTTGGGATACGGTAATATAAATACCGCATGGTCAGGTATGGGATTCGAAGACCAATGAGTCGGGAAATCCAAATAACCTGTTTTAATTCGTATTGCTTGACTGAAACATTGGGGGCTAATGCGACCGTGTCCTGGATATCCTTGACTCATTAATTGCAATGGCCACGACCTAAGCACGGGGTGTAGGCATACACCTGACAGATGCAATTTGCTTATTAATTAATTATACCCAATAAGGGATTCCCAATAAGGGAATAGTGGTGTGTCGGTTAATCTTGAACCGGCATAGAACCGGGCCCCGTATGTAGAGCAAGTTATGTAAAACTGATAACATGAGATATAGTTTGTCCCAAGTATAAAAGATTAATATTGACTTGAGCATTTTAATCAAAGTGTCAATATATTTTCGTGCCTTGTGCACCTAAACCAATTTTTCTTAAACCCTTTTCAAATGAGTCAGTTGAGTGTATTTACCAGTGAAAACTGACGTATTTTCCAAAGTCTAAGTGACAGGTACAAGTACATAATAGGCTGGAAGCTGCTCAGGACTTGTTAGTTGAGGAATTTGCAACTCCTCCACATAAGCCATTAGTCTGATAATTTCTTTTGTTGTTTTAAGATCCGCCTGTGGATCCTTACTTCCGTTGTAATACTTTGATGTTACACTATTTCGGATTGTAATAATTATCTTTTGCTTCCGCTGTGCATTTATATATTGTGTTGTTTGACTATGATGTTGCCAACCACGTCACGTTACTCCCCCACCGGGCCCACCGGTGACACGTGGAAATTGGGGTGTGACAGACCATTTCCCGAAGCCCCAGGAGCCGTCAAGTTTATAATAGTCGTAGTTGACTATTTCACCAAATGGGTAGAGGCAAAGGCCCTCGCGTCGACCACGGCCGCCGTTGTCAAAAAATTAATTTGGGAACAAATCATATGTCGTTTTGGCTTACCTCTAAAGATAATCACCGATAATGGGACCAACTTTGCCGAAGACAACCTTCAACAGTGGTTCAAGGAATTACACATCGAACACACTTTCTCCTCGGTCGCGCACCCGCAGGGGAACGGTCAAGTTGAAGCCGTCAACAAGAGTATAGTCGACGGAATTAAGGCAAGGCTGGGAGAAAAGAGAAGAGGTTGGGTAGACGAACTGCCAAGCATCTTATGGGCCCACAGGACGATGCCCAAAACAAGCAACGGAGAAACACCGTTTAGCTTGGTTTATGGGTCGGAGGCTGTAATACCAGCAGAGATAGGATTGCCGTCACCCAGAATGCTCTCCATGAACATGATCAACAATGAAGAAGAAAGGAGGATCGACCTCGACCTCCTAGAAGAACGGAGAGAAATGGCGGCAATCAACGAAGCAAAGTACAAAACAAAGTTGGAAAAATATTACAACTCTAAAGTCCGAATATGCACCTTCAACCCGGGAGAATACGTCCTCAGAGACAATGAAGCCTCAAATGCAGAAAAACCCGGGAAGTTGGCTCCCAAATGGGAAGGTCCGTATGTCATCGACACCGTGCTCGGAAAGGGGGCCTACAAACTGCGCACCATCGACAACAAAGAGGTTCCTCGCACATGGAACGCTCAACAGCTGAGAAGGTGCTACTTATAAATGAAGTTCTTGTAATTGCAATGGCCAAGTTGCCAACACATTTATAATACAAGAAGTGTTTGGCTACCTTTTTATTATGCAAATTTCTTTGTCACAACTGCATGTATCACTTTGGGCATACACGAAAACATCAATGGCTCGACCATTAGGAAACGTTGTAGACCTCCAAGGCCTGTCACAAACAAGTGCACAGCCGGGTCAGACACACAACTAAAGCCTAACAAACGCCAATCAAATACTTCGTGCCCACATAAACACGAAAACGTCGAACACAGGACAAACAAACATTGTAAGCACCCCCAAGGCTGAGAACAGCCGGGTACACACAATAACCTGTCACTCGATCACTTCGACCCACCTGCGCACAAATACGACAGAATAAAACGTTGTAATAAACACAACACAACCTGTCAGCGCCATTATTCATTCGTGATACCTGAATCAAAGTAATTACACATGCACATATTATGACGATAACAAATTCGCATAAAAACTGACAACTGTTAGCATAACATATGTCAACACACAGCCATATATCCACAAACATAACAAGGAAGTTAAAATTGTTTATCAAATAGTCAAATACAAGACCACCTAAGGTCATACGCGGCGCGCAGGCCGGAAGTCTTCATTCAGGATGACTGGGCCCAACACCCCCAGTCGCACCACCTTCATCACCTAACGCGCCCTTTAACATAGCAACACCATCCGGCCTCCGAGCCAGCTTTTTCGCAGCTTTAACCACCGCAAACTCCAAGGACGAAAACTCCTGCCTCTTTGCGGCGTAAGCAGCAGTGCAATCTTCCTTCCACAGCTCGAAATGGTGTTCTTTCTCCTTATTAAGGGCCGCAGCCCTGCCTTCGTTGTATCCATCCTTACGACCACTGCTGTAACCAGCTTGCCCCAACTCATACATATAATGGGCAAGGTCGTGCGAATTAACGATGCGTTCAGCAATCTACAACAAACACACAAGTAAGGGACAATTCATGAAAGTCGCAAAAAACACAGTACAAGAAATTACCAGCGGCACCGCGCGCGAGAGCAACCATTTGCAATCAGCGGACGTCTCCTCAGCAAGGAGTTCAGCGGCTTGGCATTCAGCAGTCTTCTCCTGAAGAAGACGTTCAGAAGTCTCATATTGCCTCGCAAGAACTTCCAGCTTAGCGATGCGTTCAACATACTCTTTCTCATTCTTCTCAAACATCATGCGCGCTTGATTAGCCTCATCAGCAATATCCTTCTTTTCGCCAGACAAACGAGTAATCGTGTCACGTTGCGATCTAAGCTCAACATTGGTACGCTCGCACGCAGCTTCCCAATTTTTCTGCTTGTCAGCATTGGCCTTCCTCTCCTGGGCAAGTTTTTCCTCTGCATCAGCAAGCCTCCACTCCAACCCTTTTTTCTCAGCATTGAATTTCTCCTTCTCTTCCGCAAACAGCCTCTTATCATTCTCAAACTCCATTGTGTCCTCCCCCATCTGCTTCCACTCACGGACAATCTCCTGAGTGGTAGAGAAAAAATTAACCCCGGCCTGAACATGATCATCCAACAGTTCAAACCGGCGGCGCTTTTTCTGGAACATCCTTTTAGCTGGGGGGAGAGACAATGAGTAGAAGTCATGACAGTTTTCAAGGGTATCCATCCGAGAGCCCTGAAGCAGATGCCAGTGAGGAACGTGCGGGAGATCGTCACAAGCAGGGTTTGTTGTATCAAAGGAATCAGCATGAAATTTTCCAAACTGGGGGCTGCGGACAGCACCCGAGGTTGCACCACCACCATCACCTGGGGGGCGCTTGGTATACACCGTTTGGTGAGGCGTAGTTTGACTCACCTCTACCTCCACCTCAACATTTTTACCACGATCAACACCAGCACCATCACCCGCAGCACCACCTACATCACCGCCACCTTCCGCAACCTGCTCAACCCTCACATCTCCTTTTTTCGCACCGTCAGGAGTGTCATGAGGAGGAGACAACCCAAACACCCTCGACGGTGGGGATTCTGGAGGAGTAATCTTGGATATGTCAACCGTGTGCCCACTCTTGGCTGTTTTGGAACCTGCTCCAAAACGAGCAGAGCATATTCAAAGAAAAGGACTAACAAATGAAAACGCAAGAGACGCTGAGAAAAAATAAAGCGAATACCAGAAGCTTCATAGATTTTCTGCAGCAAATCACTTGGCTTTTCAGCAAAAATACCCATATCAATATCCGATTCAGAAGGGGCGGGAGGATTCTCTTTCTGAAGTTTAATCTTCTTCGCGGCAAGCGCAGCAGCAGCCTGCTCGTCAAGTTTTCGTTTCCTATCATCAAACATCTTTTTCTGCATAATCTCAGTTAAAGTCGTGCGGTCCTCAGGGTCCGACTCAGGGTGCTTCTCTCCAACCCCTAAACCAGGCAACGTGTCAGAAACGACAACATAATCAAGGATACGAGCAGTATGAAGTCGCTTACGAGGAGACTTAGAGGAAGCCCCTTCAGTCTTTTTCCCTTTCCCTTCCGCCTTGTCAGCTTTCGCCTTCCTTTTCGTCTCCAACGGATTAACAGTCTCAACCGGAATCTCCACATCTTCCTCCACAGGCTCGTTCACCGGCTCTTGCACAGCCCCTTGCACCGGACCTGCACGCGCGGAAGGAGACGTTAGGTCTTCCAACGATCTGCCAGAACCATCACTCGAGAGAACGATAACTTCCTCTCGAACGGAATCAAATGAATCACCCTCATTTTCAATCTCCTCACCTAACACAGTGTTCACGAAAGCAGCGAAACTCCCATCACTCGGATGCAGAAACCGATGGCGGATCTGATCCAACCAAGGTCCTTTATCAGTCTTTGGTATTGCTTCAACCATTGCACCCGGAGCATCGGGATCCAAAACATTCATCAATGTGTACCCTACTGCAAAAAAGGAGGAAGCAAAGCACAATACAAAAATAATACAACCAAAGGAAAAACAAAAGGGGGATATGGAACAAACGTACACTTGCCACCATGACCGTAAACCGGAACACCCTGCGGATTTTTAGGAACCCACTTCATACTCATCCCGGCACCAACCAACGCCATCTCCTCAAGCTGAACTATCGGAGTAGCCTTCCGGGTCAACTTCTTATACCAGTCCTGATTAGCAAAGTCTGCAACCACATCAACCTTTGGGATACCCTCACCCACAGATCTGTAATGCATATCCACAGGAACAACCCCCCGGCGAATAAAGAAAAACTTCTGTTTCCAGTCATGTATACCCTTTAACGGCACAGAACAAACTGGCGACACGCCGGTACGAGCACTAAAGGAGTAAAAACCATTTGTATACGTAACAGTGTAGAAGACGTTGAACATCTCAAACGTCGGATCTAACCGGTTGGCCATACAAACGAACTCAAAGTGGGTGATACGGGGGAGCCCGATGGCATTGATTTGAGATATATGGAGACCGTAACCCCTCAACACGTCAGCAGTGAATCGAGTCATCGGAAGCCTAAAATTACCCTCCCGGAAAAAAGCAGCGTACAAAGTCATGTACCCGGGAGGAGCTTCCATGGCGGTGGAACCAGCATTAGGATATTGAGCACCCCAATCAGGGAGAAAACCCATCTCCCTTACTAGATTATGAAATTCCTCTTCTTTCCAACCAATAACCGCCTGATCTGGGCCGGGAGGAGTTTTACCCTTGTTCCTCTTTTTCTTCGAAGAAGGATTTGAAGTAGACATCGTGGAGAACGGAAGGAGAAAGCAGATGAACTCAAAAGTAGAAAGAGGAAGATAAGGGAAGAAGAGAGAAACCTGGAATTCAAAATTCGAATTTTGGGAAAGTGTTGAAGAAAGAGAAACCACCATATATTTATACCCATCGCATTTAATGCGAAGGGTAGTGGAGGAGTCAGGTTTTGAAAAAGCAACCAACAGGAGAGAGACACGTCAGAAGAAAGAGAAGGCGGCACCTCTTTTTCCGGAAGCAGGTGAACAGACATCTGACATATCGCCGAAAAAGCAACTGATGTGACTGAAAAGGCGCCTGTTCGCCTGACATCAGACAGTCACGTCAGTCACTCCTCCCCAAGACAACAAAGTTTCTTCCTGAAGACAACACTCATAGAGCGCCAAAACCCATGCGCCATGCGTCATGCGTCCATTTGACTCACTTCCGCAAAGAGTCAAAACCCATGCGCCATGCGCCATGCGTCCATTTGACTCACTTCCGCAAGGAGTCAAAACCCATGCGCCATGAGCCATGCGTCCATTTGGCTCAATTCCGCAAGAAGTCAAAAACCATGCGCCATGCGTCCATTTGGCTCACTTCCGCAATGAGCCAAAACCCATGCGCCATGCGTCCATTTGGCTCAATTCCGCAAGGAGTCAAAACCCATGCGCAGGACTCCATGTGCCGTGTGCTAATCAGGGGCAAATCTGCGAGAAAAACCATAAAAAACCCCCACATCATAACAAACACTACCTTCATAAGTCCAGAATCCCTCCTAGACGATCAACTCACCTAGAAGGCACACTAGACTGGGGGGACTTGAAGAGGTATGGTCCCAATTCCTTGCCAACATGGCAAGGACCATACCACTTTCTCCATCCTACATGGCGTTGACATCAACCGTATCATCCAGAAGCTTCTAGAAGCTTCTGGAAAATATCCAGGTGACACCAAAGATGCTCCATCCGACATAAAAGATAACACGTGTCACCAGCCATCAAGCGCCAAGTGGACCTGCAACAGGTCAGGGAGCAGCCCGACAACATCAGTACGATGTTTCCAAATTAGACAAATACAGGCGCGCCACGTGTACCACTACACTGACCGCAGCAGAGGAGACCAAGGGGATATTCCCCTTGGTCGGACAGCTGGCGCGCGTCTACAGCTGGCATCGCTGCTCCTCCCTCTCTCACCATCCGGCTATAAATAGAACCCTCCATCATTCAGGTAAAGGGATCTTGCTCTCACTATTCTCACGCTTAACACACACTGATTATTCTTCCTCGGAACAGTACTTATTCTCACGCCGGAGCCTGGTTAAGAGGGAAACCCCCATATTCCCCTCTTAACGAGACTGACGGTTTGCTGTTTTGCAGGAAACGGACCATCTTACGAGTAGGAAGAGAGATTGAACCCACAGGAGAAATAACCCCACAGATTAACCATAGTGTTAACCTGTGTTTCATCACTCCTCGTTCACCATCTAACGTTTATGAACTAATGATAAAATCCACATGTACGAATTATAAACGATAAATTCAATTTCCCTAAAAACAATGCTTAGTTGTAGGTGGGGGGTGCACCCGTCCCCCTCAATGTTTCGGTTAGAAGTGTAAAATTTTCGATTTTTCGTCCGAAAATTTTAAAATTATATAGGATTGTCCTCTCAATTAATTTGTTTAAATATTTATACAATATATAAATTGCGTCCAATGACTTTCTGACCCCTCGGAACTTTTTATCAAACTCCGCTACTGCCTAAAAAGGTTTATGTTGAAAATATAAGAATTAATAAAAGATGGATGGATTATTTGGAAAAATCATTGTGTGAGTGATGGGTGAAGAAGTTGCTAATGTGTGATGTGTCGCTAGCGGTATGTTTTTGTGTGAAAAATAACTCTCGGCCCATTAAAGATGGTCTCAAAGGTGGCAATGGTCGTACTCATTGGCCCATTTCCAAGTAACCAACTGGCGATTATGTATTTTTACAACTTTACGGGTCATGGTGTGTTAGTAAGGTGTTTTCCCTCTATCCTAAAGGTTGAAAGTTCAAATCATGCAAGGTGCATGTAGGTAGGGGCGTGCAAAAAACCGAATTAACCGACTCATAACCGATGAAACCGAACCAAAAAAACTGAACGAAATAAAAAACTGGTGGGTCGGTTAATTGTTATTTTGAAAACCGAAAGTAGCAGGTCGGTTATGGTTACCAATGTTTCCATACCCATCATAACCGAACCGAACCAACATATCAATATCATGAAAGTAGCGGGCCCATGTCAATATTTGATGTTTTGGTTAAATGTTTGCTAAAACTTGTGGGTTATATCATATCATTTTGGTTGACTGTTTGTTTGAATTTATTGTTTATATGATATCATTTTGTTTGAATATTCGGTATTAATATTATAGATTGTACTTTTTTTCAATACCATGTAATACATTAGTATATATACAAAAGTGTAATAACAACTTATTTCATGTTCAAAAATTTTTTTTTGATTTATTTTAGCTAGATGTAAATTCACGCTTCACCAACCCGTAACCACCCGCTATAACCATCAAAACGATTAATCGAAACCGCCATAACCGATTGGTTATGGTTATGATTATCCATTAAATGACAACGTGGTTATGGTTTTTGGCCAAAACCG
This sequence comes from Helianthus tuberosus, assembly GCA_030545235.1. Classification (NCBI taxonomy): domain Eukaryota; kingdom Viridiplantae; phylum Streptophyta; class Magnoliopsida; order Asterales; family Asteraceae; genus Helianthus; species Helianthus tuberosus. The sequence goes on along the minus strand of CM060448.1, from coordinate 194,889,244 downwards.
ACCCATGCACACCCCTACATGTAGGGCTGAATTTATGACACGCCACTAACACCCGACATGAACGTAACACGAGATTCGCGGGTTTGGGTTTAGTCTAGAATTTTAATATGCTAAATAGTTCGCGGGTTTGGTTTAGTCTAAAATTCACAGAAAAAATTAAATTTAAAATAAAAATATGCGAAAAATAAAAACAAATCCTGGTCAAACAAACCGTCTTCGGGTCAACCCATGAATATTCATGTCTGTTCGGGTTCATGTGTCTTGTAAGATTTTTGGGTTCGTGTTAAATTTCCAGGTTCGGGTCGGTTTGGATCCATCAATCCGTAAACACGGTATGTTTAACACCCCTATGTGCAAGTATTAGCGATTAATAAGAGTAACTTAGAAGTAGATTCGAGTTGGACCCGCGCTAAATTAAAGCCCCAACATCTAGCTCTAGGCCGCGCTAGATTTTCCATCATACATTCTATCCCCTTAAATTTTTTTTCCTAAAATACTAAAATTCCATACCTAAGAATTAAGATAGCGCGATACAGATGAAAACGTTAACACGACAACAGATATCATAACATGTTAAAGATATGTAATAACTTGAATTCATAATCATTTTCATTTCCTTTAAAATCCTCATTAAAGAACAATTGGGTCCCACAAATAACCAGTTAATGTCGTTTCCTTTTACGACTTCTCGCCAAACTCAACAGTAATGAATTATGCCTCGACCCATTGAGATGAGCCTCCACTTCACCCAAACTCGAACACGAAGATCTGCATAATTCACACCAAATCGGGTTGCTAATCGCCTGTCGTCTCTTCTTCATTTGAGATATGTTGACTTTGTGGAGTTGACTTTGGACGTGACTGCTAAGGTGAAAAACTGAAGCGAAAGTCAACTGGCAAGCCTTGCAAGAGAATGCAGCTTTTTCTTTGAACATTTGGCTGCTTGAAGAAAACTGCAGCATTGGAGCCTTTTGGGAGTTCATTGGTGCCAGCTCAGCGTCGTCTTTCCTGGCTTCAGTTGGTGGGCCCTACAATGTGATTGTTAGGGTTATGTTTTATCTCTAATTGGTCAAATGGATAGTTTAAATCTAAGAAATGGGTCAAACGGGTCAAAAGTCACCCAAAGTCTATATCTAATGCATAAAACCTCATAAATCAGTTTACTCAAAAAACTAGAGAGTGAATTGCAAGTTTTGTCCTTTATCTTTAGGCCATTTTGCAAGTTTTGTCCTTTATGTTTAAAGTTGACGAGTTTTGTCCTTTATGTTTGAAATCAAGCACGTTTTACCCTTTGTGCCTTAAAAATCAAGCACGTTTTGTCCTTTATGTTTAAAAATCAAGCACGTTTTGTCCTTTATGTTTAAAGAATCAAGCACGTTTTGTCCTTAAAAATCAGGCACGTTTTGCCCCAAAGGACAAAACGTGCTTGATTTTCAAACATAAAGGACAAAACTCGTCAACTTTAAACATAAAGGACAAAACTTGCAAAATGGCCTAAAGATAAAGGACAAAACTTGCAATTCACTCAAAAACTAGATTTAATTTAAAAAGATCTGAATATATATATATATATAGAGAGAGAGAGAGAGGCCAGTTAACGTACATTACGGCTTAACGTACGACCAGTACGACAAATAATTACGCACGTTCATTTGAAAATCACGAATGTTGAAAAACATTAATCACGCACGTTATACCCATAATCAAACACGTTGTCGTACGTGATGTACGTTAAGCCGTAATGTATTTTACACTTTTTCTATATATATATATATATATATATATATGATCAAGATCAAGAGAAAACCCCTTTGAGTTGTGAGAACTTAGAGAACTCCGACTTTCCATGCGAGTTTTGTCACCATTTTTTGCACACACGTAGATTAAAATGTTACAAACACAGCTGTAAAAAAAAATCGAAGCGGCGTTTCAGCCTTTTTACGTTGTTGTAAAAAGCTGTTGACATCAGCATGAATCAAACATTTACACCCACTGGAAGGGTTTTTTTTTACGGGTGGTGTAAATCAACAAAAACTCTTTTTTTTAGAAAAGTCGATTTATTTAGGATTTTTGGTAAAAAAAATTTTTTTAAAAAAAAAACCTTTTGTAAGGCCGAGTTCTCTAAGTTCTCACAGCTCGTAGGATTTTCATTTTACCCTTACCCTATACACACACACACACATAATTACATATGGAAAGTGAGGGGGATAATTGTCAATTTAAACCGATTATCTAGAGAATGAGGGGGAAAATCGTCAGTGTGATACAAACTTGTCGGAAACAGTGACACAATTTGGATTCAGTTTAAGCTAGTTATATTGGAAGGTGAGAGGGAAATCGGGAATAATTATCTGTTGCATAATGTGAGTATTCTTCTAGTGCTTGACGTAATATAATTTTTATAATCATACATGACACGCTAGTTCTTCACATGAAATGTAAAATCCTTGGATAAAAAGTGATCCAAGTCAACCTAGCCTGACCAACTCGTTTCGTTATAATTAAAAGCTATATAAAAACACATTTAATTTTTTTTTTTTTTCAGAAAGGACATTATCATCATTCAAGAGGTTACCTGTGCGAGCACAATCGGTTTCAAGTCATTTTGATGTTGGTTTTTTTCTACTTGCATTTTGGCGCGATACTCTAGCTCCCTTTGAAGTGCAAGCTCCACGGGCATGATGTTACACAAACTAAACATCTCTTCTTCCATCTTGACAAACACGTCGACGAAATAATCACATCTGAAAAATATGTGGTGAGTTAATCATTTTACTAACAATCTAAGAAAATTACATAAACAATCCTTCAAGTATGTAAGTTTATCATCTTACATGAACTTTGATTATCATTTACTATAAGGCTAACCAATTTGTCAATTATATGTTAAAAAGATGACCAAAAAAGCAGTCATGCCCCATAATTCGTTTTGGTAACCATGAGAACTCACCGGTGTCACCAAAGTGTTTCTAAAGTGAAAACTCGCGGACCCCACCAATACCCTGCTAAACAGTGGGACTAGGTAAAGCCAACCTAGTCCTGCCCCATAATGTTGTATTGCCTAAAAAGTCATATTTCTAGCAAAGGAAAGATACCAGAAGAAGAACGGACAATAATGTTTCGGAAAGTGTGCGGTTTTACTTCAATCCGGAGAGGACTTTTACGTAATAACACCGGAAAATGTAAATACTAACAAGAAAACCAAACTTGGGTCTCAACTTATTTGCAGAAAAAAGTTGTTTTAGAACCTAAACTGTTTGATTCTCTTCCATACATTGACCTTTTGGAGTCAAAACTTGTAATTTCTAACTTAAAAACAATCACTAAACATATCAGAAAATCAACACCACATTTTCCAACAGCCACAACCTATAAAAAAATAAACAACTCATCGAATTTCCGCTCGAAGAACTACGCGATCTTGTCTCAATTTCCAAGTTGCAAAGTGCAAGCATTGACCCAAAAAAGTCAAAATCTTAGGTTTTACAATAACTAGAGTATCAAACAGTACATAATCAAAACTTCAACAGACCAACCTATCAATCAATCATATATCTAATTACATATTAGTATATTACACAGGGTTGCAAACTAACAAACTAGCAAGCAATAATCAGAAATACCCTTTTAGATATATACAATTATTATTGGGATTATTATAAATTAGACCTAGAATAAAAATGTGAACTTTGCAGCCCCCAATTCTACAAATTATCCAAAACACAACAAAATTTAATCATTTTGCAAGTATCGGATCATCACAAATATCATTAAATTAAAATCGAACTGAAATAACAGATTATTAATGAATAATGGTATATTAAGATTTTAATTGAATCAAATCTTTTAGATGTAAATTGGGGGAAAATGAGAGGGATCATTACCTAGCAGCTCGCGAGAGGATATGAATTTGATGGATTCCAAGTGAGATGCATCAAGTTTCACCCGCATTATTATGTCAAAGGGGAAAATACGATTTTGATAATTAGCTATACCGATACCGATACCGATACCGATACCGATACCGATACGGATAATGATTTGTATCACAACACTCCAAACTTTCAATTTATTGGCTAATAGTACTCCAAAACTAACCTAACACTAACTCAGTTTGCTGACATCAGCTAGGGGTGAGCATAAAACCGAATTAACCGAAACCGAATAACCGATTTAATTGAACCGAAAAAACCGAACCGAAGCAATAACCGATGGTTCGGTTATTGGTTTTTGAAGAACCGAACTTTCAGTTACCGTTAATCATATATCTAAAACCAAAAATAGCCGAACCAATTAGCCAAACATACACACACACGCCAAACTCTCTTGAAGTAATATTATTTATAAGTTCACGGTCCACTAGATTTTGTTAACCTTTTAGTCTAATTGAGGATCCATTAGTGTTTTTTTTTTATTATGTACATAGGGCTCATTACCAATATGCATACGGTATCTATATAACTTTGCAAGTTTATATTCATGAGTTTATATTTTACAACTTTTATATACATTGGATAATTAACCGGAATTAACCGAAACCGATCCATAACCAATGGTTAACCGACCATCAGTTATGGTTAATACTTTTCATTTAATCGAACCCTCAGTTAACCGACAATTGGTTAACCGACTTTGTACACCCCTAACATTAGCTGCCACATCAACAAACTAGTGTCATGTCATAAAAAAGCCACCTCAGCTACCACGCCATCAATAAAAGCCACGTCAGCAGCCACCTCAATTGCCACATCATAAAAAAAATCCACATTATATGCCACGTCAACACACAAGTGTTATATCAACAAAAAACTAACTGGGTTAGTTTCACTAATTGGTCACGACATTCCCAACCTTGATTTGTTTTTAGTTATTTTGATGTTTATGTGGTTTTCTCAAGAGATAATAGACATATATTTGCTAAAAAGGTTTAAAATTTTATGTGTTTTGATGTATTTTTGGGTTGTTCTAGTCTTTATAGGATGGGTTTGTTGATTATATGATTCTTGAAGAGTGTTTGAAAAGTTGAAATTCAAAACTTTAAATTGAAAATTAAGGAATACTGGGAGATGGTTGGACACTCGAAGATCATTGTTTATTTTGTATGTGATAGGCACAAAGAGTAAGGAAGTTATGGCGCGATTTCTCAACAAGAGGAAAGCGGTTGAAATTGAATCATCTTCTGATTTTGTTGACGTGAATAATATTCCCTCGGATCCTTATGATCGCAAGGCAATTGCATCATAAAACATGAATCAACGAGATGATGTTAGAAGGACATACCTACTAAGAGGACTGTGTCAACCAACGTGTATTAAATACCCACAATCAACGTGAATCAACTAGATTTGCAAATTCAAGAATTTGGGAACCGTTTTAGCAAGGTAACATCGAAACTACTTCTTTGTATGAGTTGTTTAAGTCTGTGCGATAATTTTAGTGCGTTTGACATTCCAAATATACTAAAACTAGCCGAAAAGTGTTTGTATGATTTCGATGAAGCCGAAAAACGAAGGCTTCCGGTTCAACTCGGAAACTACATTGGTTTTGTGGAAAAAGATACATGATTTACCAACTAATGGTTTCAACAAATATTCACATAAATTCTACATTGGTATATCGTTTATTGAAGCTTGTTCTCGTATTACCCGTCGCAACCGCAGCCGTTGAAAGATGTTTTTCGGCAATGAAGAATGTGAAGACCAACTTGCGTAATCGGATTGGCGATGAGAATTTAAGTGATAGTTGTGTATGTTATATAGAGAAAGATTTGCTTAAGAAAGTACCTCTAGATGATGTTTTAGATAGATTTCAAAAAATGAAAACCCGTAGGGCGACATTTTAAATATGTTTGTAACGACATTTGACGTGTTTTTGATGATTATATAAATTTTAGTTTGATGTTCTTTTGTTTTACATAACCCGACCTGAACCGATTTTTTTTTATTTTAGTAAATTACGATTTTGGCCCCTGTGGTTATATCACTTTTACTATATTAGCCCAAAATAAGATTTTTTAACATATGTGCCCTCATGGTCTCTATAACTAACTATTTTGGCCCCTAAGTCTAACTCAACCCCCTATCCTGTTTAATTATTTGTCACATGTGAGGTACATAATGGGCATATTGGTAATCCCCCCTCTTTAAAATTGATATAACCACAGGGACCAAAATTGTAATTTACTCTAAATAAATAAACTAATTTAACACAAATTCATCCCTGCTCTCTCTCCTACTACGCTTTCTTCCCTAGAACAACACCACCACCACTACTCATCCTCCCTCCATTGTAGCAGACGAGTGGCATTTGAGGGTCTAGGATCACGACGAAGGTGGTGGTCGGTGAAGAACCGACAACCGGAACTCAGACCGGTGGCGATGGTGTGGTTTAAGGGCTGGGTAGTGGTGGCTATGGCTGGAACTCGAACCACTACTCATCCTCCTCCATTGTAGTAGATCCGTAAAGAAATAACGGCCAGAACTCGATTAGTCATCCCCCCTCCATTGTAGTAGATCCGTAAAGAAATAACTGGGTAGTGGTTGTTGCTGTTGGTGGGTGTTGATAGAGGATTAAAGTTTAGAATTATGCTAAAAAGTTAGTGAATTTTCCCAAAGGATTAAAGTTTAGAATTATCTCTAACTATTTGATTAACTGAATTGGTAAAGGGGAGGAGAAATTACAAATGTACCCATCATGTGCCTTGCATGTGACAAATAATTAACCAGGGTAGGGGGTTGAGTTAGACTCAGGGGCTAAAATAGTTAGTTATAGAGATCATGTGGGCACGTATGTTAAAAAATCTTATTTTGAGTTAATATAGTAAAAGTGATATAACCACAGGGGCCAAAATCGTAATTAACTCTTTTTTTATTTATATATTTAGGATTCTAGGCGCCAAAAATTTTTAAAAATTATTGCGTACCCGCTAAGAAAAATAAAGGGTCCCAAATACAACTATGAAAACCATTACTGCTTTTAAAAAGCTTCAATCCGATCGCCGGCCAATTCTTCAGCGTTTTCACATCACAGAATTCCCAAATACAACTATTAAACCCTTTCGTTGTCTTCCCTAGAAGCAGTAACAAAGAGGTGCAAGCCTTTGTATTCGTGATTTCAAGCCTTTAATGGAATCTACTTCATCCCCTCCTATCTATGTGCCAGCCTTCGAAGTTTTCATTAGTTCCAGAGGGCCAAACGAATTTATCAATTATCTTTATATTTGCTTATTTTTTAAGGGATTGAAACCTTTCGTTTACATCGATGGAAAACAGGACGGTCAAGAAGTAACGCCAGAAATCCAGAGATACATAACAGAAGCGAGAGCTTCAATAATTGTATTGTCAGAGGATTTTGCAAATTCAAGTTATTGTCTTGATGAGCTTTGTTTGATCCTCGAGCAAAAAAGGATTCGCCGCCTTCTCGATTTCCCGGTATTTTACGGCGTTAATCCTTCAGATGTCAGGAAGCAGTTGACTGAAGAGAATGAAGGTTCAAGTTCAAAATGGACAGCCGATAATGTGAACCGGTGGAAGGCAGCCGTATCAGAGACTGCTAATGTGTCGGGGTGGTGGCTTTCAGGGTATGTTTCAATATCTCTTTGCATATTTCATTTGAAACAAAAGAACATTTCTTGATCTGAATGTATTGTATTGTATTGTATTGTATTGGGATTTTAATGTCTGAATATGTTTAATTTCTTTGTGGAGTTACAGGCATGAAACAACGCCTATGATTTATGAAATTGTGGAAGATATTGCTTGGACAATTTTCTCAAATTACGCAAAACGGGGTTTTAACCTCCATCCACCACTAGATTTTAATGCATCCTTCAAAGTTTTCATTAGTTCCAGAGGGACAAACGATTTAATCAGTGCTCTTGATATGGGCTTATTTTTTATGGGATTAAAACCTTTCATTGACGACGAAGCAAAACAGGAAGGTCAAGAAGTAACGCCAGAAATCCAGAGATGCATAACAGAAGCGAGTGCTTCAATAATTGTATTGTCAGAGGATTTTGCAAATTCAAGTTATTATCTTGATGAGCTTTGTTTGATCCTCGAGCAAAAAAGGAATCCCAGCAATCGTGTTTTCCCGGTATTTTATGGCGTTAATCCTTCAGATGTCACGAAGCAGTTGGAAAATCTAATGATTAAAGCGGATGAAGGTTCAAGTTCAAAATGGACAGCCGATAATGTGAACCGGTGGAAGGCAGCCCTAACAGAGGCTGCTAATTTGTTGGGGTGGTTTGTTTCAGAGTATGTTTCAATATCTCTTTGCATATTGTATTGGGGTTTTAATGTCTGAATATGTTTAATTTCTTTGTGGAGTTACAGGCATGAAACAACGCCCATGATTCTTGAAACTGTGGAAGATATTGCGAGGAAAATGTTCTCACATTACTCAAAACTAGGTTTAAACCTCCATCCACCACCAGATTTCAATGCATCCACTTCCATTGAATTTGCGGAAGATATTATTAGGACAATTGAGTCATGTGACTCACCCCTAGGTTTAAGCCTCCATCCACCACCAGATTTTAATGCATTCTCTTCCACACCTATGCCAACCATCAATGTTTTCATTAGTTTAATAGCCGAAGACGCTCAGTCTGATTTTATCACTAATCTTTATTCCGCCTTAAATTGGGCGGGAATTAGCTATGTCCACGAAGCAAAACAGGAACATCAAGAACTGATGCCAGAAATCCAGACTTGGATAAAAGAAGCGAGAGCTTCAATAATTATATTGTCAAAGGATTTTGCAAATTCAAGTTGTTGTCTTGATGAGCTTTGTTTGATCCTTGAGCAAAAAAGGAATCGCAGCAATCTCGTTTTCCCAGTATTTTACGGCGTTAATCCTTCAGATGTCACGAAGCAGTTGATTGAAGCGGATGAAGGTTCAAGTTCAAAATGGACAGCCGATAATGTGAACCGGTGGAAGGCAGCCGTAACAGTGGCTGCTAATTTGTTGGGGTGGTTTGTTTCAGAGTATGTTTCAATATCTCTTTGCATATTTCATTTGCACATTTCTTGATTTGAATGTATTGAGGTCTTAATGTCTAAATATGTTTAATTTCTTTCTTTCTGGAGTTACAGGTCTGAATCAACGCCCTTGATTTATGGAATTGTGAAAGATATTGCGTGGACAATTCAATTACGACTAGGTTTAGACCCCCACGATCCATCAAGACCTTTAAATCATGTAGCCAGGCAAGAGATATCCATAGGAAAACTATTTGTGTCAAGACAAAAAATTGCAATGGGCAGTAATGCCACTGTTGTCTTTAAAGGATCTTATGACGGTCGTTTGGTAGCTGTGAAACGCCTTGTCGAAACCCACGATAATGTTGTGTCTCGAGAAATTCAAAGCCTTATCGTTGCTGACAAACATCCAAACATTGTCCGTTGGTATGATACCACATGTGATGGTGGCTTTATTTATCTTTCATTGGAGCCTTGTGATTGCAGCCTTTATGGTCTAATTCAAAACCAGATGGGGTACTTGGAGTCTTTTCGATTGATGAAGCCAAATGGCTATCCTTCCCGTATCTTGTTAAAATTGATGCGGTAAATTCAAGTGCTTATGTTAAATTATAGCCGTTTGGTGCATCTCTCACCTTCATGAATGATTATTCTTACTTTGACTTGAATGGGATTGAATTGTTTTTTGCTATTTATATCATAGGGACATATGTGCTGGCCTTGTACATTTGCATAAGTTAAAGATTATTCACCGAGATTTGAAGCCTCATAACGTGTTGATAGTAAGAGGAGAACGCCCATGTGTCAAACTCGCAGATATGGGCATTAGCAAGTTTCTTGTTGGTGATGCGTCTTCCTTGGGATCTCATGCTACTGGTAATTACTATGTTCTTTTTAATTTTTTTGCTTGATTTTAAACCTTTGTTTTATGTTCCTTTTCTTACATAGTTAAGCTGGCGACTTTAATCTAACTTTGTTATTGCTTTGTTACATTAGTTTCAGGAACTTCAGGCTGGCGACCTCGAGAACAAATTCTTCAGGGAGAACGCCAAACGCTGGCCATGGATATGTTTAGTTTAGGTTGTGTTCTTTTCTTTTGCATGACTGGTGGCAAGCATCCATTTGGTGACATGCCTTATGAACGTGATGTAAATGTGATCAACAACAAAGTGAATCTCTCCTTGGTGGAACATATTCCTGAAGCTTGGGATCTCTGCTCTAGATTGCTAAACTGTGCACCAAAACTCAGGTACAACGTTACTGTTGTAAAATTTGAGATCTTTATTTGCCTCTAAATGTTACATTACATGTCGGCCAATACTAGTAATCAAATGGGTTTCTAACAGTTACTTTGGATGATAAAGAACATGGAACATAAGTATATCACATTCAACTCCACACAAAAATACACTATCTTTGACACTCATAGAGAATAGAGAACATTTTTCTCTGAAGAAAGTCAGAAAAAGGCATGTGCATTGCACATGTATGACTTAAAGGCCTTTTTAGTAATGGCCATTGGAAAAGTCTTTCCATTCGGTTCTTGTATGCACAAAAGTATATCACACTCATCAAGATGGTTTATAATCTCTATTTTCGTTTTTGTTAAATGGTATCTCGATATTTCTGATATTTGACAGTTGGTCAGACTTTTTATCATACTTTAATATATTATATAATACTTACTAGCGTTGTTATGATACATATGTTAGGCCAAAGGCATCAAAGGTACTACTCCATCCTTTGTTTTGGAAGTCTGAGAAACGAGTGTCGTTTCTGAGGGATGCGAGTGATAGGCTAGAATCGAAAGACCGGACTGGTTCCATTGTTCTTGCATCACTAGAAAACGAAGGTTCTGTAGCGTTCCGTGGAAGGTGGGATGTTGAAATGGACCCTGTGTTTATCAATCATATGACAATTCGAAGGAAGTATAACTACAACAAGGTTCAAGACTTGCTCCGTATAATGCGAAATACAATAAATCATTATGGAGAGTTACCAGCAAACATTCAGGTTGGATTTTCACAACGTATAACTTATATAAATTGAGATCGTTCACATAAAAGATTGTTTACTCAAATGCTTAAAACCTACTAAAATCATTGTATGACAATATGGTTTTTATAGGCTCATCCATTACATTACTATTTTATAACTAAGTCTGTTTTTAATTACTTGCAACATAGGAATTGTTGGGAGATTTCCCAGAAGGGGTTGATGACTACTTTCGCAGTAAGTTTCCTAAACTTTTAATGGTGGCATACAAGGTTATCTCTGAACACTGCAAGGAAGAAAAACGGTTTCGCAATTATTACTAATTGTCTGATTTATGTTATAAATGTATACCATTTTGGCCCAAACATAATTGTGTTTATAGGCTTCGGGTTTCCTATTGTATAATGTAACGAGTTGATGCTTTCCCGCGCGTTGCGGCGGCTTTTAAAAAAACTAAGATAAAATAGGCTCTAAAATTTTATGTGTTTTGTGTAACATACAATTTAACAACTGATTATATGTAGGGATGAGTGTCACACCCCAACCGATGGCGGAATCATCGGGGCGTGGCACTGAGCGAAACAGATTGTCCAGAAGTTTCCATAACAACTATCATCACCATTTAATTTAAAGCATTACGTCCCATACCGTAACATAAATAGTCAAACAAGTTATTACAGACAACATCAAAAACAAATACTCTGTTCCGACAACTCAGATTTAAATAAGTAGCAATTGTTTATCTGCTTCTAGAGACCCCTAATAAGTTATCTACAGACAACTATTTGTTGGGCTCTAAAGCTTTATTCTAGCTTCCATTCCCTACCACATATGCATCCTAAGCACCTGTCACATACGTTAAAATAATGTCAATACATAAAATGTAAAGGTGAGCATACAAGTTTGATAACAGCATATAGAGTTCGAATTCGTTTACGCATAACCAGCACGTACACATAGTGAAATGAAGCACGTTAGTTATCGACATAGATCCATCGATACCAATGACTGCGGGTTGACTGCCCGAGGCAGTTCGCAATACACGATTACCACTGTAATCCATGTAAGTAAAAGATCCTTAACAACCCCCGTGTGAACGGGTGCTGAGTCCAAACTATAGTACTATCGTTGCTAAGGCAGGTAGACAGCATTCCATGTGTAAACATAACAAACAAGCATTCATAAGCCACGTATAACATGCATTAATGGTTAAGCGTTAAAATAGCTTGAGTAGTGTGATAGTTGTAGTTTGAATAGTTGTAACGTATGTAACACCCAAAAGTGCTAAAGCAAAAAGGGTTCGAGTATACTCACAGTGATTGTGGATTGAAGGGAGCGCTTTACAGCGAGTACGGTTAGCCTGAATAGATTCGATAACGTAACGATAAGTGGCGCGTAAAACAGTACAAATGAGAGTGGGTAGGATGGCTGGTCGTGCGGATCAGCTATCCGTGAGAGGGAGTCATCCGTGCGCATGACCTATCCGTGCGGATGGTGATGCGTGCGGATGGTGATCCATCCGGATAAGTTATCCGTGCGTGCGACTGTCCGTGCGGGTGGTAACCCGTGCGGATTAGTTGTGCGTGCGGATGACTTATCCGTACGGATTGTTTGTGTGGATAAACGTTCAAGTGGATTGTTTCTTCCTAAGATGTGTTTGTGTATGATGGCTTGTGCTTTGGAGTTTTCGTTGTAGCATTTAGAAAACACATAAGTGTTTCTACCTTTCAAGCCGGTCGCGCGGACGACAGTCCGTGCGTACGGTAGTCCGTGCGGACAGTGGTGATCCGTGCGGACCGTCTGTGCGCGCGGGCAGAGACAATCCGTCCGGATAGCCTGTCCGTGCGTACGACTTGGCCGTGCGGATGAACATTGTTTGAATTTAGTTTAAGGCCTTAGTATCTCATGATCCGAAGAGTAATCCATTCAGAGGTCGTCCGTCCGGATTGCTCATTCGTCGATACTCAAACCTTGTTTGGAAAGTGGGTCCCAGGGGTAGCTCGTCCGGGTGACAACCCGTACGTATGACCTGTGCGTGCGGATGGTAATTCGTGCGCACAGCTTGTCCGTGCGGACAACTGGTCTGGTTGTTCCGTTCGTCTACACTTGGTTTCTGTTGTCGTTTATCGAGACGTTCTGATTACGTGGCAACCACTTGGAATTGTATTCTCACCCGCGTGACTAGACCGGTCAGGAACCACCCTAACTCGGCCTGTCGGCGACTCAGAACGGTCATCCCGGTTATCCCCGAAATCAGTTGTCTGTGGGTAGGATTTCAAATCTAGAACTAGTGAATCACTATTAACGAGTAGAACACTAGAACCGACCAGATTCGTACCGGTTTTAAGGGTAAAAGAAGGAGAGAACTTAGGTTTATTTCTTCCAACTCTTTTATCCTTAGAAAAGTTTAGATCTAGGTGAGATTATTGTGAAATCTTATGGAAATCGTTTAGATCTGAGATATTCTTGGTGGAATGAGGTCAAGCTTGAAGTTCATAAGAACTTCATGATGACGTCACCCGAGAATACCTCAAATCCGGATGATTTCATGGTTAAAAGTGAAGATTTGAAAGATGGAAATGTGTAGGATTGTGTAGTGATCAAAGATGTACAAGAATTAGTGCAAGATCTTACCTGGATTGAGAGAAATCTGAGAAAAAGTGAAGAATGCGTGCGGTTCGGACGTCACTTGCCAAAAGTGGAAAAAGTGGAGAGTGACCCGTGTATTTATAGGATGCCAAAAAGGGAAAGGGTGAGCCGTGCGCATGGCACGCACCCGGGTAGGCTATCCGCGCGGACTGGTCATCCGTGCGGGTTGGCAATCCGTGCGGATTGGCAATCCGTTTGGATTGGCCATCCGTGCGGATGCCGCCTGCTTTGGTGAGTTCGGTGCGATGTTGATTCGGTTTCGATTTGCGAGCGATTCGATAGGGTTTCCTAGTCAAATTACTTTCAGTCCCAACTACTTCTTATATGGTTCGACTCGGAATTCGGGTTCGGGTTCGTTTACATTCGAGCTAGACTTCGAGTTCGATTGAGTTCGCTTGATTATCAAAACATAACATAAAATAAACATGCACAGGTAACACGTAAGGCACACACACACGTATAAATGACAAGTAATATATAGTTCGAGTTACGGTTCGGTGTCGATTTGATTAGCATAGCTTGATTAACTTTATCGCATTGTTACTTCCTATCATTCACAGTCGTTGGTCGATTGAAATACGGTTAGCATGATTCGATTATTGTAATGTACGACATTTACTCCACATAATATAAATAAAATAGAAACATTTCTACGAGTCACGTCGCGCGAAATCGGTCGTTGACTTTGACCTTGACTTTGACTTTCACTCGTGAAAACACGGGGTGTTACAGCCTCCCCTTGTTTAGGGAATTTCGTCCCGAAATTAAGCTGAAAGCCGTAACTAACCGTGGATCACATGTGAGAGTCCTTCGTTCAGATCATTGAAAATCGTCAAATTAATCGGGATTTTACGGTTAAAATCGCTGATTTTTGGATATGATGTGCGAAAACATCTAATCTAAAAGCCTATAAAGTTTTAGATTTCAATTCGAAGCCGTTTGGAAGAAAATTGAATATTGTAGATCCGGATTTATCTCCGATTCAATTGCGTAACAACACGTTCGACGTGCGGAATCCGCGAACGTGCGGAGTCAAATCGGTCCTACAAGTGGCATCTGAGCAAGTGATCGATTGCTCTGGTTTGAGCAATTTCTTCATCTTTCTTATCCATCACTGAAAATTGCTAAATTAAACGTATTCAATAATCGTGATTCTATTGACTATGATGACGTGTACAAAACCGAGAATCTCGTAGAGAGAACTTTCTCTTTCTAAGATTATCTCCCTAAACCACCAAAATGAGCAAAAGTCCCTAAAACTAACCCTAAGGGCTCTATTTATAGGCACAAGGTTATAAGGAATCTCTCCTTATTTACAAGTATGCCACCTTGCCTTTCTTAACCGGACATTACTCCTTCGTTAAACAACTGTGGATACTTTGCCTTCATGTCGCTTTCGAGTTCCCAAGTGAACTCCGCGCCTCGTTTGCCTTCCCACCGGACCTTCACGATAGGAATGCGTGAGCGCCTGAGTTCTTTGGTTCGGCGGTCCATGATTTCGACAGGCTTTTCCACGAAGTGTAATGTTTCGTTCACTTGCAGATCATCTAAAGGGACATGTAGATCGTGGTCGGCGATGCACTTTCGGAGGTTTGACACGTGGAAAGTCGGATGGACATTGCTAAGTTCCTCCGGTAATTCGAGTCTGTAGGCGACTTTTCCGATCCTTTCCAGAATCTTAAAAGGTCCTACATATCGAGGCGCGAGTTTCCCCTTCTTGCCGAATCGGACTACACCCTTCCAAGGTGATACCTTTAGGAGTACGTAGTCACCAACGCCATATTCACGGGGCTTGCGCTTTTTATCGGCGTAAACTTTCTGTCGATCCCGAGCTTTCGCTAGATTGTCCCGAATTTGGAAAATTTTGTCTGTCGTTTCTTGTAGCAGCTCCGGACCGGTTAGTTGCGAGTGACCGATCTCGTGCCACACAATAGGCGATCGACATCTTCTTCCGTATAAGGCCTCGAAAGGTGCCATCTGGATGCTAGCCTGGTAGCTGTTGTTGTACGAGAATTCGACTATTGGAAGGTGTCTATCCCAATTACCACCGAAGTCTAGAACACCCGAACGGAGCATGTCTTCAAGCGTACAAATCGTTCTTTCAGTCTGACTGTCGGTTTGTGGGTGGAATGCAGTACTTAGATTAAGCGTTGTACCGAGCGCCGTTTGAAACGTTTCCCACAATCGTGAAGTGAACCGAGCATCACGATCAGAGATGATGTCACGAGGCGTCCCATGTCGACAAATGATCTCGTCGGTGTAGATTCGGGCTAATCGTTCTACCTTGTAGTCTTCTCGTATTGGCAGAAAGTGAGCTGATTTAGTCAAACGGTCAATAACAACCCAAATGCTGTCGTGACCTGATGACGTGGTTGGAAGCTTGGTTACGAAATCCATGGCTATGCTCTCCCACTTCCACTTCCACATGGGAATTGGTGGTTGTTCGAGCAAGCCAGAGGGTCTTTGATGTTCAGCCTTGATTCTAGCACAGGTTAGGCATTTTCCGACGTAGAGAGCGATATCCCGTTTCATACCCGGCCACCAGTACCTGTAGCGAAGATCATGGTACATTTTGTCAGCACCGGGATGAATAGAGTATCGGGATTTGTGGGCTTCATCCAAGATAATCTGTCGCAGGTTGGTTCGTTTGGGAATCCAGATTTTGTCTAAGAAGTGGAATATCCCGTTTGATTTGCTCACAAGCTGGGCTCCATCGTGGTAGATTCTTTCTTTCTTCAAAGTGCGTTCGTTGAAACATGCATGCTGGGCGTCGCGAATGAGAGCTTCGAGGTTGTGCTGGGCTTGAACATTACGAGTGCTAAGCAGATAGCTCCGTCTGCTAAGTGCGTCGGCAACGACATTCGCTTTGCCTGGGTGATAACGAATCTCACAGTCGTAATCGTTGAGAAGTTCTACCCATCGGCGTTGACGCATATTTAGTTCCCTCTGATTAAAGATGTGTTGTAGGCTCTTATGATCGGTGAAGATCGTACACCTTGTACCATACAGGTAGTGTCGCCAAATCTTTAATGCAAAAACAACTGCACCTAGCTCGAGATCGTGGGTTGTATAGTTCTTCTCGTGGATTTTGAGCTGACGAGATGCGTAAGCTATGACCTTGTCTCGTTGCATTAGGACACAACCGAGACCAAGGTTAGAAGCATCACAGTAGACAATGAAATTATCGTTTCCGTCGGGTAGTGTGAGAACAGGAGCATTGCAAAGCATGTGTTTGAGGGTTCGAAAGGCAGACTATTATTTGGTTCCCCAGACAAAAGGCTGGTCCTTATAAGTGAGAGAGGTAAGTGGTACATCAATCTTCGAGAATCCTTCGATAAATCGTCGATAATAGCCCGTTAGCCCGAGAAAAGAACGGACTTCAGTCGGGTTCTTAGGCGTAACCCAGCTCTTAACAGCTTCAATCTTCGCAGGATCGACGTGAATACCCTGACTATTTACGATGTGACCCAGAAACTGAACCTCCCCCAACCAAAACTCGCACTTGGAGAATTTGGCGTAGAGTTGGTTCCCCTGGAGTAACTCAAGAACCAAACGTAGATGTTGCGCGTGTTCGGCTCTCGTTTTGGAATAGATCAAGACATCGTCGATGAACACGATGACGAAACGGTCGAGATATGGTTTACACACTCGATTCATCAGATCCATGAAAACTGCTGGTGCATTGGTTAGGCCAAAAGGCATGACAACGAATTCGTAATGGCCGTAACGAGTGCGAAACGCGGTTTTGGGTATATCCTCCTCTTGTATACGCAGCTGATGGTATCCTGAACGTAGATCGATATTCGAGAAACACGTAGCGCCTTGTAGCTGATCAAACAAATCGTCGATTCGAGGCAGAGGATAGCGGTTCTTGATAGTCAACTTATTCAATTCCCAGTAGTCGATGCACATCCGGAACGACCTGTCCTTCTTTTTGACGAAAAGGACTGGTGCGCCCCAAGGAGAGGTGCTCGGGCGAATAAAGCCTTTTTCAAGCAATTCCTGGAGTTGGGTTGAGAGTTCGCGCATTTCGGACGGCGCGAGTTGATAAGGAGCTCTGGCGATAGGATTAGCTCCAGGAATGAGATCAATGCGAAAATCAATATCACGCTTAGGAGGTAGTCCGGGAAGATCCTCTGGAAAAACATTAGGAAGCCTTTTTCAAGCAATTCCTGGAGTTGGGTTGAGAGTTCGCGCATTTCGGACGGCGCGAGTCGATAAGGAGCTCTGGCGATAGGATTAGCTCCAGGAATGAGATCAATGCGAAAATCAATATCACGCTTAGGAGGTAGTCCGGGAAGATCCTCTGGAAAAACATTAGGAAATTCTCGAACCACTGGAACATCTTTCACTTCCTTCTTCTCTTTCTTTTCCTTCTCCGCTACTACGACATGAGCCAAGAAAGCCCTGTATTCCTTGCGGAGATACTTGCTAGCTTGTAGGCATGACATAAGCTTGAGACCCTTCGAAGTAGTATCACCATAGACGCCCAATGAATCACCGTTTGCGAGCGAAAAACGAATCCTTTTATCGAAGCACACAACTTCGGCATGGTTTTCGCGAAGAAAGTCCATGCCTACTATGACATCAAAGCTTCCTAGTTGCATTGGAATGAGATCGATTGAGAAGATGTGATTGTTGAGCTCGAGAGTGCAATCACGAATAACAGAGTTTACCGCGACGGTTCTTCCGGTAGCGACTTCAACATCGAATGCAGAGGAGAGTCGAGAACGCTAACGACTAAGGAGTTTCTTAAATTCGAGTGACACAAAGCAATTATCGGCTCCAGTATCAAACAAACATGAAGCATAAATACCATTCACAAGGAACATACCATTGACCACGTTGTTGTCAGCCTGGGCTTGACGCACATTGAGATTGAAAGTTCTGGCGCGTGCGGCCTGCTGCTGTGGTTGCTGCTGTTGCTGCTGGGGTTCTTGTTTCACTACCCTGTTCGGGCACATGTTGGCGAAATGGTTCGGGTCGCCACACGTGAAGCATGCTCTGGCTTTGACTGCGGGTTCCGGAGGAGCTTGTTGACCCTGTGGGGCAGCGAGTAGAGCTTGATTGGCAGGAGCTTGACGAATATGGCAGTTAGCAGTAAAGTGGCCGTAGACATTGCAGTGAGCACAGAAGCGGCATTGAATAGCAGTCGGGTGATGATAGGTGCAAGTAGGGCAGAGCGGGTGTGGCCCAGTATATGCACGCTTCGCAGGCGGTGCATTGGCCACAGGCGCCACTACTTGACGCTGTTGAGCAGGTACAGCTTGGATCGGTGCAGCAGAAATCGCACAGTTCTTGTTGGTGGAGCTGTTCTTTCTCTTGTTCTTTCTATTGTTGCTTGACGTGGTGGCTTCAGCAGTTGGTGCAGTAGTAGTGGCTTGATGCAGATGCTTGGAGGTCTTATCCCACACCCCAGCCTTGACCCTTTTGTCATTGATTTCAGCGGCCAGCAGATAGGTTTCTTTGATCGTGGCAGTCTTGGCCGCTTGCACGAAATCAGCGACGCAGTCGGGCAGGGCTCGGATGTACTTCTTGATGGTCATCTCAGGAGTCTTGACCTGGTCAGGACAGATAATGCTGAGCTGTTTGAAGCGAGCAGTAAGGCCAACATTGTCTCCATCCTTCTGATGTATGTGCCAAAATTCATCTTCAAGCTTTTGACGCTCGTGAGGAGGGCAGAATTCCTCCAGCATGACTTCTTTGAGCTCTTCCCATGACAAACCGTAAGCTGCATCATTCCCTCTCTTGTTTCTCTCGGCCGTCCACCAGTCCAAAGCACGGGACTAAAAGACGCCGGTAGCGTTCAGAGTTCGAAGGTCATCAGGGCAACCACTTTATCGCAGAGTAACCTCGATCGAGTCAAACCAGTGGAATAGAGCAGTAGGACCTCCTTCGCCTGTGAATTCTTTCGGCCCACATGACTTGAATTGTTTGAAACTGAAAGGTCTTGCGACAGCTCTAGGACCTTCAGTCCTTGATTCCTCGGATGATTTGCTGGCATTCTCATAGGCATCGCTCACAGCCTTTGCTACAGCTTTCGCGACGATGGAAGCAAGACGTCTGTCTTTCTTTTCTTGGCGAGAGAGTGGATGACGGGATCCAGATGACATTGTCTGCAATAGACATCGCCATGGAACTCAACACATGTATTCGAATCTCACCTAACACGTCTACTACTACTAAAGCTCAGTAACACGTACGATGTAAACACATATAGTCACAAAATCACAGAATTTCACAAAATCACATAAACACATAGAGCACATAATCACAATATTCCTAAACACGCAAGCATAACAGCAAGAATCACGTATAACTTAATCACTAAAAGTACCTACGAGCATACGAGCATTTTAACTGCCTCTATTGTCGATTCGCTAGCGATGAGTTGTGTGGGCTTTGTGTTTAGCAGGAGAGATAGTGTTAGGTTGAAAACAATAGTACCTCATAACGTTAACAAATAACAGAAGATGCATAAAATTTTCATAAAGATCGTTAAATCGAATGGTAGGGTGTCTGTGGCTGATAGACTTCGACTTAACCAAAGTGGCTCGACTATTCGCAAGGATCCTGCACAATTACCTCCAGGAATATGCCTTTGCCTTGATTCTCGGGCGTTGGCGCAATTCCCATTGGTTATATTGTGTCTTTAGGTCGTTGGAGTCCATCGAACTTTGGCAGGAGTTTTTGTATAAAAGCGGGACGAGTCGTCAAGGTTAGGGTTTCACCCCTATCTTGCAACTTCCGTCCTCGTTTTTGATAAAAAAATGAGGAGATTATTCATCAAAATATGGATTTCACTCCTGATTTGGTATGATTCTCCTCGTTTGTAGCTAAAACGCAAGCTGATTAGGCAACTTTAGTCGAGAGTTTGCGGTTTTCACACCTATTCTCGGCCTTATTACCTGTTCACAACTTGAAAATTCGAGTGCAATGATAGAAAAGAGTGAGTGATAGTGGCGAATTTACGCATACGCGTGAGTTGGTCTGTTGGTTCTTAACTATAGTCTAGGTCTCTAAGACTTCGACCCGGACTAGGTCGAGTCTTGCCTAATTCCCTATAGTTATGGCTCTGATACCAATCTGTCACACCCCAACCGATGGCGGAATCATCGGGGCGTGGCACTGAGCGAAACAGATTGTCCAGAAGTTTCCATAACAACTATCATCACCATTTAATTTAAAGCATTACGTCCCATACCGTAACATAAATAGTCAAACAAGTTATTACAGACAACATCAAAAACAAATACTCTGTTCCGACAACTCAGATTTAAATAAGTAGCAATTGTTTATCTGCTTCTAGAGACCCCTAATAAGCTATCTACAGACAACTATTTGTTGGGCTCTAAAGCTTTATTCTAGCTTCCATTCCCTACCACATATGCATCCTAAGCACCTGTCACATACGTTAAAATAATGTCAATACATAAAATGTAAAGGTGAGCATACAAGTTTGATAATAGCATATAGAGTTCGAATTCGTTTACGCATAACCAGCACGTACACATAGTGAAATGAAGCACGTTAGTTATCGACATAGATCCATCGATACCAATGACTGCGGGTTGACTGCCCGAGGCAGTTCGCAATACACGATTACCACTGTAATCCATGCAAGTAAAAGATCCTTAACAACCCCCGTGTGAACGGGTGCTGAGTCCAAACTATAGTACTATCGTTGCTAAGGCAGGTAGACAGCATTCCATGTGTAAACATAACAAACAAGCATTCATAAGCCACGTATAACATGCATTAATGGTTAAGCGTTAAAATAGCTTGAGTAGTGTGATAGTTGTAGTTTGAATAGTTGTAACGTATGTAACACCCAAAAGTGCTAAAGCAAAAAGGGTTCGAGTATACTCACAGTGATTGTGGATTGAAGGGAGCGCTTTACAGCGAGTACTGTTAGCCTGAATAGATTCGATAACGTAACAATAAGTGGCGCGTAAAACAGTACAAATGAGAGTGGGTAGGATGGCTGGTCGTGCGGATCAGCTATCCGTGAGAGGGAGTCATCCGTGCGCATGACCTATCCGTGCGGATGGTGATGCGTGCGGATGGTGATCCATCCGGATAAGTTATCCGTGCGTGCGACTGTCCGTGCGGGTGGTAACCCGTGCGGATTAGTTGTGCGTGCGGATGACTTATCCGTACGGATTGTTTGTGTGGATAAACGTTCAAGTGGATTGTTTCTTCCTAAGATGTGTTTGTGTATGATGGCTTGTGCTTTGGAGTTTTCGTTGTAGCATTTAGAAAACACATAAGTGTTTCTACCTTTCAAGCCGGTCGCGCGGACGACAGTCCGTGCGTACGGTAGTCCGTGCGGACAGTGGTGATCCGTGCGGACCGTCTGTGCGCGCGGGCAGAGACAATCCGTCCGGATAGCCTGTCCGTGCGTACGACTTGGCCGTGCGGATGAACATTGTTTGAATTTTAGTTTAAGGCCTTAGTATCTCATGATCCGAAGAGTAATCCATTCAGAGGTCGTCCGTCCGGATTGCTCATTCGTCGATACTCAAACCTTGTTTGGAAAGTGGGTCCCAAGGGTAGCTCGTCCGGGTGACAACCCGTACGTATGACCTGTGCGTGCGGATGGTAATTCGTGCGCACAGCTTGTCCGTGCGGACAGCTTGTCCGTGCGGACAACTGGTCTGGTTGTTCCGTTCGTCTACACTTGGTTTCTGTTGTCGTTTATCGAGACGTTCTGATTACGTGGCAACCACTTGGAATTGTATTCTCACCCGCGTGACTAGACCGGTCAGGAACCACCCTAACTCGGCCTGTCGGCGACTCAGAACGGTCATCCCGGTTATCCCTGAAATCAGTTGTCTGTGGGTAGGATTTCAAATCTAGAACTAGTGAATCACTATTAACGAGTAGAACACTAGAACCGACCAGATTCGTACCGGTTTTAAGGGTAAAAGAAGGAGAGAACTTAGGTTTATTTCTTCCAACTCTTTTATCCTTAGAAAAGTTTAGATCTAGGTGAGATTATTGTGAAATCTTATGGAAATCGTTTAGATCTGAGATATTCTTGGTGGAATGAGGTCAAGCTTGAAGTTCATAAGAACTTCATGATGACGTCACCCGAGAATACCTCAAATCCGGATGATTTCATGGTTAAAAGTGAAGATTTGAAAGATGGAAATGTGTAGGATTGTGTAGTGATCAAAGATGTACAAGAATTAGTGCAAGATCTTACCTGGATTGAGAGAAATCTGAGAAAAAGTGAAGAATGCGTGCGGTTCGGACGTCACTTGCCAAAAGTGGAAAAAGTGGAGAGTGACCCGTGTATTTATAGGATGCCAAAAAGGGAAAGGGTGAGCCGTGCGCATGGCACGCACCCGGGTAGGCTATCCGCGCGGACTGGTCATCCGTGCGGGTTGGTAATCCGTGCGGATTGGCAATCCGTGCGGATTGGCAATCCGTGCGGATTGGCAATCCGTGCGGATTGGCCATCCGTGCGGATTGGCCATCCGTGCGGATGCCGCCTGCTTTGGTGAGTTCGGTGCGATGTTGATTCGGTTTCGATTTGCAAGCGATTCGATAGGGTTTCCTAGTCAAATTACTTTCAGTCCCAACTACTTCTTATATGGTTCGACTCGGAATTCGGGTTCGGGTTCATTTACATTCGAGCTAGACTTCGAGTTCGATTGAGTTCGCTTGGTTATCAAAACATAACATAAAATAAACATGCACAGGTAACACGTAAGGCACACACACACGTATAAATGACAAGTAATATATAGTTCGAGTTACGGTTCGGTGTCGATTTGATTAGCATAGCTTGATTAACTTTATCGCATTGTTACTTCCTATCATTCACAGTCGTTGGTCGATTGAAATACGGTTAGCATGATTCGATTATTGTAATGTATGACATTTACTCCACATAATATAAATAAAATAGAAACATTTCTACGAGTCACGTCGCGCGAAATCGGTCGTTGACTTTGACCTTGACTTTGACTTTCACTCGTGAAAACACGGGGTGTTACAATGAGAATGAGCTGGGTATGGCTAATTTCAGTCACATACATAATTGTGAATATTGTCACATACCCGACTCATTACTTGTCAAGTATTGTCGGCGGTTCACCCGTCGGGCATCAGGTGAACTCGCAAGTATTGGGTATACTCGTTAGTGTTTAAAAAAATACCCCTTGGATTTTTTAATGTATAAAATTATAAAGAAAAATAAAAAAAGAATAATAGTGATATGGGATATGGTTCAGGCAAATGGGTGTATAGTTTCGGGTACTCGGGTTGGGTGTTACCTAATCTCATAACTGCAAAATATATTTTCTTTAATCCTATACTTGGTCGCATACTCGTTGGGTATCAGGTATACATGTCCCGGATACATCGAGTTTCGATTATATCCATCGGGCTTAAATTTTTTGTCATACCTAATTATAAGTATATACACAATTTATATTTATCAGTGTTTTTTAGGTTTAATTAATAAGAAACTAAAATTAAAATTATAGTTGTTTAATGCCATAAAGTTGATTTAACAAATTCTTGAAAATAAAGTGTTGTGTTTGATACTTAGGGGTGCGGGGTGTATGCGGTGACATGGTGCAGGGATAAGGTTTATCGCGCGGACACAAAGCTACCGTTCCCATCGGTGTGCGGCGAATGACATTTATCGAGGGGTAATCACCGCGTAGGGAAGAGGAGAGACAGAGAGGGGGTTAGTGATGGGTTTCACTCTCTTCCAAACAATCACACATTTATCTTTTTTAAAAAAATTGTTTGGGTGAAGCACCCTTTGTGTTTGAGTGCAAAATAAGAAGTGAAGAAAGAAGTTGACATGACATGAGTTGATTTGCTAGGTTTCTACACTTAAGAGAAAACTCGTGCATTGTGTTCGATACTTAAGAGAAAACTAACTCGTGTATTTGATATTTATAAAACACAACAATTACATGTATATCTATCTATTTTGGAGGATGAAAACAGTATCAATTTGAAAAAAAAAATTACATGTTTTCAAATCATATATAGATTTATAAGCAGACTTGAAAATTATTTGAAAGAAAACTGTTTTAAAATCAAGTTTTCTGTAGAGCTTTGTTTTTAGAGTGAATTTCAAGGATTGTTCTTTATCTTTATACCCATTTTCAGACGCTGTCCTTTATATTCAAAATTGATGAGTTTTGTACTTTATGTTTTAAAATCTTGCACGTTATATCTTTTAGACCTAACCCAGTTTATATTTTCAGTTAAATATGACCATGTGCAGGTCACATGAGGGCAAATATGTCATTTGTTCCACCTTTCACATCTTCCCCCAATTTTTACCCACACAAATCCTATTTAATCATTTATCCCCCAATCAATTCCCCATGTTCATCGCAACCAGTCTTCCATCAACGTTAAAGCAATACTCTAGCAAAAATTTTTTACCCATTCATCTTCAACCCAATCTAAAATTTCAAGATTCAAACCACCATTATCATTCTCATCCGAGCATCAAAACCCAACTCCATTTACTCCAACTTAGCTTTACACTCCTTAGCATAAGGATGAAGCAATTCAATAGGATGACGCCCAAGCAAAAACTCTAACGGTGTGTTCCCGAGTTAAAAATCCCTCCCCTTCCCTCCCCTCCCCTCCCCTCCATGTCTTTCCAAATTGGAAAGACTATTTTCAGGCAAAAAAAACCCCATTTTCTCTCCCCTCCCCCTGTTAAGTGGATCTCTGGAACACCATTTTCCCTCCCCTCCCCTCCTCTCCCCCTGTTAAGTAGATCTCTAGAACACAGTGTAAGGACTTCGACTTCTTCTCGTCATCCACAAAAGCTATTTGGTTCACTCCTAAAATCTTGCACAACCCACCAAAATAAGTACACATTTCCATCCGACCATCATCATTTCCAATTGACACATAAAATACTTCTCAGTTTCAGGGTCAAGCAAAGGTGCCACATGTCTTCGATTTAAAACTCATCTTCGTGATACTGTTGTGGGGGTGGTGCCGGTGTGAGGGTGGGTGGTGGATACCATAAAAATCTGTTCCGGTCCTCTCGTAAACCCTCCTAATCGACACCGAATCGCACCTTTAGTAAACCGTCCCATTTTTTATCACACCAACCCCCTAAAAACATGTTCTGGTACTACATAAATGGCGGCGTATAGTGAAGCTTTGGTGCAGGTGGTCGGAGATTCTTGAACAGGGTTGGATGGTGGTGGGGTGGACGGCAACGGTGGATGGTGGTGTGGGTAGGTAGTCGTCGGCGGTTCTTGAACAGGGGGATTTGATTTGGGGATAAATTATTAAATAGGTTTGGGTGGGTAAAAATTAGGGGAAGATGTGAGAGGTGGAACAAATGACATATTTGCATTTACGTGACCTGCACATGGTCACATTTAACTGAAAATATAAACTATGTTAGGTCTAAAGGACATAACGTGTCAGATTTTAAAACATAAAATACAAAACTCATCAATTTTAAACATAAAGGACATCATCTGAAAATTGGTATAAAGATAAAAAAATAATTCTTAAAATTCACTCTTGTTTTTATTTATTTTATTTCATAGTCACATTATTTAGTCAAACAATTGTGTCTTTACTTTCTTTTTTTTTCTTCAAAACCAACAGAGTACGGTTTTGAAAACCATCAACACCACCATTTATAATGGCTCATTCTATTCCCACCCCCCTTAATTACTAATTACACCCCCCTATTAAAAACATCACATCCATCAATCATTTGGTTTTTGTTTTTAGCCTGTTTTGTCTTTTTGTTATCTTTTTTTATTCATTTATTTAATTAGTTAGTATTATTATTATTATTATTATTATTATTATTATTCATTTATTTATTTAATTAGTTAGTATTATTATTAATTAGTATTTGTTTATTATTTAATTAGTTAGTATTATTATTATTATATTTATTATTATTATAAAATGGTTACCATTCACGTGTGCAATTGTAATTATTTTCTTTTCTGGGAACTCGTGAGGGCCTCTCCAAAGCGAAAAACAAGTAGAACTGTTTCTTTTTTCTTGAGATAAAAAATGAACGATCACATTAAACTTGTTCGCAATCAAGAATCCTGCCTCTGGCATAATCATCCAGTGTTTTTCAGGTGCAAACCCCGATCCTGACCAAGCCAAGGACGTGAACACATCTTTGAATGAGCCTAAGAAAGCCTTAGTGTACTTATTTCTAAACTCGAGTAGCTCTTCCAACAGTGATCTCCGGATAAATAACCATTCATCTTCACCGTACCCGAGAGCAGAAGCTGTCGCCCGAAACCCACAATTTCCATCACCTAACACGTTATGTATGCGTGTAACATACGCATGGAAGATTTTTGGAATTAGATGAATATAGTTGTGTATCACCTGTGATGCTTGATCTTGGTTCAACCCCATGAAGTCATAGCCTGGCGCACTTGTAGAGTTGGCGAAAGAACTTTGTCCGACAATATCTTGGGTCAACCCCATGAAATCATATCCCGGTGTGTTTAAAAGGTTGGTAAAAAAACCTTGTCCGTCTGTATCTTGTGTCATGAACGGACTTGGTTCACCAGGATCGTCCTTGAATGGTTTTTTCCCGTAAATATCTTGATTTATGAACGAACTTGTTTCACCAGGCACTTGATAGTTCACGTCTGGACTGATGTAACCAACATAATCAGCAGTCTCTAGATACCCGAATGAACTATGTCTCCAAGGCTCTTGAGTGTAATCCTGCTCTTGATAGTTCGTAAATGAACTATGCCTTCCAGGTTTTTGAGTGTAATCCTGCTCTTGATAGTTCGTAAATGAACTATGCCTTCCAGGTTCTTGAGTGTAATCCTGCTCTTGATAGTTCGTAAATGAACTGTGCCTTGGAGGCTTCTGAGAGTAGCTTCGTTGAGGGGGCGGTTTAGCAAGTGCAGGGTTCGGTATTGAAACTTGAAACATGGGAATTAAAAACTATACCTGATCTGTTGAAAATCCAGACATCTCTTTAACTGTAGAGAGCGAAGGCTACTACCGAAGCTCCTCTTTTAAGAAGAAACTAATAGCATAATTTTTACCAATAATTTGAATGCATATAAAAAAAGAAGTGAATAAGAAGTAAGTGAAATAAGAAGTAAGTGAATAAGAAGTAAGTGAAACGAATGACGGTTATTTGAGGCACCAATAATTGTCGTTCAAAAAAAAAAAAATGCACCAATAATTTGTTCCACTTTCATTTATTCTTTCAAATTCAAATGCACCAACAATTGCCGTTCAAAAATAAAATAAAATAAAATAAAATGCACCAATAATTTGAGGATAACATATCAACTTTACACGGTTTTTTTTTTCAATTTTAATAATAATAATAATAATAATAATAATAATAATAATAATAATAATTAGTGGCATTTTGGTGGTGGGATAAGACTTTGGGACCAATAGGTCCTGGGTTCGATTCCCACAAGGGGGCACGATGATACTCCAGTGGTCCGTCAGTGATCCAAATTTGCCGTTCAAAAAAAAAAAAAAAACTAATAGTAAATAATAATAATAACAAAAAGACACTAAAATATAATAAAAAGACAACAAAAAGACAAAAAAGACTAAAAACAAAAAGGAAATGATTGATGGATGGATTGATGGATGTGATGTTTTTATAGGGGGGTGTAATTAGTAAATAGGGAGGGTGTGTATAGTATCACCCTTTATAATACCATTTTGAAAAGGGTGATACTATTCCCACCCCCCTAATTCCTGATTACACCCCCTCTACAAAAACATCACATCCATCAATCCATCAATCAATCATTTGCTTTTTGTTTTTAGTTTTTTTTGTCTTTTTGTTTTTTCTTTTTTTTTTTTTACAAACTTTGGGTGTAAAAAACTACCCCCTCGGGCGCGCCGTTTGAAATTTTTTTTTACGAATGTTGTTAAAATATACGGATCTAGTTGTAAAAAAAAATCGTGGTCAACGCCCCTCCGTGGCACGTGGTTCCCGAGGGGGTAGTTTTTTACACCCAAAGTTTGTAAAAAAAAAAAAAAGAAAAAACAAAAAAATAATAAAAACACCAAACTTTGGGTGTAAAAAACTACCCCCTCGGGCGCGCCGTTTGAAATTTTTTTTTTACGAATGTTGTTAAAATATACGGATCTAGTTGTAAAAAAAAAAAAATCGTGGTCAACGCCCCTCCGTGGCACGTGGTTCCCGAGGGGGTAGTTTTTTACACCCAAAGTTTGTAAAAAAGGACGAAAACGTAATTGTTATACCTCTTTTGTAAAGTTTGCTGGGGACACTTTTTTCATATAATTGGTGCTACTGCCTCATATAATTGGTGTAAAAAAGGGCTGTTCAAATTTCAATCTCTTTTAAAAAAACACTTTATTCTTCAATCAAGTCCCGTAGCCTCTCTCAAATCAAGTACTTCCTTGATTTTCCACATGTGTTGTTTATGGATGTCACATACAATACGAACAAGTATAAATTGCCTTTTCTTGAAATTGTTGGTGTAACTTCTACCAACAAGACAATCTCCATAGCTTTTGCAGTTATGCGTAAAGAAACAGAGGAGAAATATCTTTGGGCATTAAACTGTTTAAAATCAACTCTAGATGAGAGGAGCATGCAACAACCACGTGTTATAGTTACGGACAGGGAGTTAGCTCTGATGAATGCATGCGAGAAAGTTTTTCCGAATGCTACCCGATTACTTTGTAGGTGGCACGTTTCTCAAAGTTTATTTAGAAACTGCAAATCATTTTTCACCACGGATCATGATTGGAAAATCTTCAATATAATGTGGAATGCACTCGTTGAATCTCAAACGTGGACATCATTCCTCCAAAATTACAAGCAACTTCAGGCAATGTTAATCCATCATCAAGGTATGTATTATTACTATAATTCTGTTAGTATTATTGTTACCATCGTTATCATCATTATTATCTTTGCAGATGTTTTGGATTACTTGAATAGTACTTGGTTAAACAAGTATAAAGAAATGTTTATGTCCGTATGGACTAACGAATGCTTACATTTCGGAAATCAGACAACTAACAGAGCTGAAAGCCAACATGCCAAGCTAAAAAAATTCTTGAATTCAACAAATTGTACCTTAGATAAGATTGTTCGTCACATTGATGAAGTAGTGAACTCGCAATATACAATTGTTAAAGATAGCTTCGAAAAAAGTAGAACTGTTCTAATGCATAAACACAACCTACCAATGTTGAAGCTATTACATGGCTCTGTTTCTCATGAAGCACTTGATATAATAATAGAAGAGCGTCATTTAAAGCGTTCACATTGTCGTTGTCAAGCTCGTAAGTGTTATGGATTACCATGTGCTTGTGAAATCTCAAAGTATAAGAAAGCAGGTCAGTGTATTAAACTAAGATTCGGTCGATGTGCTTGGTAATATTTAAAAGCTGACAACTTATGTTTTAATGTAGGTCAATCTATTCCTTTAGATTCGGTCGATGAATTTTGGTGGAAACTCGAGTTACCAGTATATTGTGAGGATATTACTTGTGACGTCGAGTTGGAAAGTTTTAAACAAGCCTTCGATAATCGATCCAAGCCTGGAAAGAAAAGTTTACTACAAAAGTTAAAAGCATTAACCAATCCAAGTATACCTTTTGTTGAAGAACCTGATGTTAAAAAAAATACTCGTGGACGACCAACTACAAAATCCAAACAACAAATAATACCGAACCCTGCAATTGCTAAACCGCCCCCTCAACGAAGCTACTCTCAGAAGCCTCCAAGGCACAGTCCGTTTACGAACTATCAAGAGCAGGATTACACTCAAGAACCTGGAAGGCACAGTTCATTTATGAACTATCAAGAGCAGGATTACACTCAAGAACCTGGAAGGCATAGTTCATTTACGAACTATCAAGAGCAGGATTACACTCAAGAACCTGCAAGGCATAGTTCATTTGTGAACTCCCAAGATCATGATTACACTCAAGAGCCTTGGAGACATAGTTCATTCGGGTATCTAGAGACTGCTGATTATGTTGGTTACATCAGTCCAGACGTGAACTATCAAGTGCCTGGTGAAACAAGTCCGTTCATAAATCAAGATATTTACGGAAAAAAACCATTCAAGGACGATCCTGGTGAACCAAGTCCGTTCATGACACAAGATACAGACGGACAAGGTTTTTTTACCAACCTTTTAAACACACCGGGATATGATTTCATGGGGTTGAACCAAGATATTGTCGGACAAAGTTCTTTCGCCAACTCTACAAGTGCGCCAGGCTATGACTTCATGGGGTTGAACCAAGATCAAGCATCACAGGTGATACACAACTATATTCATCTAATTCCAAAAATCTTCCATGCGTATGTTACACGCATACATAACGTGTTAGGTGATGGAAATTGTGGGTTTCGGGCGACAGCTTCTGCTCTCGGGTACGGTGAAGATGAATGGTTACTTATCCGGAGATCACTGTTGGAAGAGCTACTCGAGTTTAGAAATAAGTACACTAAGGCTTTCTTAGGCTCATTCAAAGATGTGTTCACGTCCTTGGCTTGGTCAGGATCGGGGTTTGCACCTGAAAAACACTGGATGATTATGCCAGAGGCAGGATTCTTGATTGCGAACAAGTTTAATGTGATTGTTCATTTTTTATCTCAAGAAAAAAGAAACAGTTCTACTTGTTTTTCGCTTTGGAGAGGCCCTCACGAGTTCCCAGAAAAAAAAATAATTACAATTGCACACGTGAATGGTAACCATTTTATAATGGTATAATTGCAAGGAGAGTATCCAATTGCCAGCACAAACAACCTATGGAAATTAATGAGAGAAAATGATGCAGCTGGCTGGGAGAATATATTTGAATCATGTCAAAATATGTATAAGTCTTGGATAGCACAACCTGCTACATATTATGTTGTAGATTAAAGCTCGGTATGTAAAATGTTTAATAATATAATTTTGTAAGAATATACTTATTTTTTTTATAGTTTCTATTACTACTATAAATGTAATTGGATAAATAATTGGTTATAATAATAATAATAATAATTCATTACTAATAGTAAATAATAATAATAATAATAATAATAATAATACTAACTAATTAAATAATAAACAAATACTAAATAACTAATAATTAAATAAATGAATAAAAACAAATACTAAATAACTAATAATTAAATAAATGAATAAAAAAAAGACAACAAAAAGACAAAACAGACTAAAAACAAAAACCAAATGATTGATGGATGTGATGTTTTAGCTAGGGGGGGTGTAATTAGTAAATAGGGGGGGTGGGAATAGAAAGAGCCTAAAAGCACCATTTATAATACCATCTTCTGCTGTACACGGTACACACACATGAACGCTTAGATTTATATCAGTGTACACAAAAAACACACATAAACACTTTAGAGAGAGATCAGACTTTCAGAGAGAATTCCGAGCGGTGGCGGCGGTCGTGCCATTCTGTCGGCGTTCTGGTGATGTCCGGTGGTTCTCATCGGTTGCAACAGATTGCAGTGTTCGATGATCCGGCTGGCGACAGGTTTCAGATTGCCCAATGGACAGTCTCGATGGCGCGGCGAAAAGTTCTGGTCTGACGAAAGTGGCAGCAGCGGCATTTAAAAGAAACAGAAAATATCATCTTTCTCTGTATCTCTCTCTCTCTCTCTCTATATATATTATCTAGATTCGAATTCCGTCCCGGCGTAGATGGTTATTTGGCAATATATTTGAAAAAAATGCGACGTTGGGTTTGGTTTATATATTGGTGATGTAGAACGCAACGTGGAGGGCATGGGAAGAAAATAAACAGGCGCGGTCGGTTGGTTATAGTTTATATATGGGTGTCGTCCGTTCTTGCCGAATTGGGTTGGAAATTATTTTGTTGATGATCGCGTCGGTTTATTGACCGTAGTTTTTATCTAAATCAAGCGGGGTGAATATTATTATTTTGTTAATAGTCGAGTTGGTTTATTGACCGAAGATGGAACATTTTGTGTTGGTTTTTGTACGGTGTGAACACGTGGTGGGAGGAAAAAGTAAACGGTGTGATTATGTTTTTGAACGATGTTTTGTTAGTTTTTGAAACCTAAGACTAGAAGGTATGGGGGCCGGCTGAGGCCCGGCTAGGACCGGCGCCGGTCCCCCACACCGCCCCCTCCCTTCCGTTCCGTCGTCCCCAGCAACCCACAACCGATCTCGCCGGTCCTCCTTCTCCTCCCTTCTCTCACATATACCTATACATACATACATATATATACATAAAGGGGTTCATCCCCCACCCCCTAGGTCCATCCCCTCAAAGCCACTCCTACGTGGCGCCGACGTGGCGGCCCATCCCCTTGGGGATGAGGCTCTCCATACCCACTAGTCTAAGACGCAACCCTTTAAATGTAGGACGCAACCTAAAGTTGGTATTTGTATAAGGGTATAATTTATTTATGTCTGGAATGTTGATGAATGAACAAAATGTTTTGTTAATATGATACCTATTATATATATACTAGCATCATGCCCAGTGCAATGCGGCGGGAGCGGCACATCGCATTGCGATATTCGTTTTGGTAGTTTTCTTATTCATATAATATTTATTGTAGCATTATTTGATAGATATACATCAAAAATGAAATAATCGGGTAATCCATTTCATTGTGTTGTGCATGGTTTGGTCGGTTCGGTTATTATACTCGACCGAAGCCGAAGCCAAAGTCATCGGTTAGGCTATTTTTTTAATCAATCGGTTTTTGGTTAATCACTTCGGTTTATTCGGTTAGATTGATGGTTTTTGGTTAGGTTCATTTAATTTTAGTTGATAGCAAAACCCAAACTTTGGCTAAAACTTCTTGCTTAGAAATATATGAAATTAAGGTATAAATACGTGAAATGAAAGTATAAATATATGAAATGAACATATAAAATATGAAATATATGAACCGGAGGTATAAAAGCTAGAAATATATGAAAATATGAAGGATTAGGTTTGGTTCAACTAATTTTGGTTAAACGAGAGTACAAAAAAATTGATAACCGGTTTTTGATTACTTCGATTTTTAGTTATCAGTTAATTCAGTTTTTGGTTATTCAAGTTTGTTTTTAATGTTTTTACTGTTTTTGGTTTGGTTTAGGTTAACGATTTAGTTATTCCTCACCGATACCCGATTTTGGTTAATAACCAATAATAGTGCGCGATGCGGCGAGAAACACAAACATTGCCATGGTGTGCATTGTTTGGTTGGTTAGATTATTATCCTCAACCGAAATCGAGGTCATCGATTAGTCTATTTTATTAACCAATCCGTTTTTAGTTAATCGGTTTGGTTTATTCAGTTAGATTGACGAATTTTGATTTGATTCATTTAAGTTCGATTAATAGCCAAAACAAAACAAAACTTGAGCTAAAACTTTTGATTAGAAATACATGGTGTTTTTGTAGTGTCTTTAATAGTGATTTGTAGTGTTATGTACTTATTACAGTTATGAACTGTTAGAATGATGTTTTTGTGGTGTTATATACTTATTACAGTGTTATGAACTATTGAATGGTGTTTTGTGGTGTTATATACTTATTGAATAGTGTTATATACTTATTGAATGGTGTTATATATGTACTCAATGGTGGTTGCAGTGTTATATATAATGTTGTAGTGTTATACAGAGTTATTCGCAGTGTTTTATAGAGATCTTTTAAAAAAACGTATTCCTATAAATAAGGGTGGCGGTTATGGAAGGTTATCAATTAATTAATTCAATGATAAAATTACTTGTTTACCCTTTTGAATTAATTTAGATTTAGGACACATGTCACCTCCACAATATTTCTCACACTTTTAACATTTTTTTACAATAACCTTACCTATATATATATATATATATATATATATATATGGGAGCGCTAAAATGAAAACCACCCCCAGTTGTAAGGACCGCGAGAACCACTCTCAACCAATCAGAATATGCCAACCTAAAGGGTATTTTGGTCATTTACCTCAAATGTCAAATCCCTCTCTCTCTCTCCATTAATGCACCAGAGATTTAAAAATCTCTCACACCTTTTTCTCTCTTTAAAATCTCTCACCTTTCTCTCTCTTCAACCTCTCAAACAAAATCACACATCCTCTCAAAACCCCCAACAACATCCACCTGGTAGAACTCTATTCACCCCACCCCCACTCACTCGAACCCCTCCTCACTGCTCGATGATGACCAGCCGGCCACCACTATGGGTGGCGGCGCTGGACGGTGACGACGCGACGGAGCACCAGCTGCCGGCGAGAAGATAGCCGACAAAGCACGCCCCTTACCCCCTCGTCTCTCTTTGTTCCGACAGAGAAAACAACCAGCCACCACCCTCTGGTGGTGGCACACGGCGACAAAAATCAGAGCGGAAGAGAGGCAGATGAGAGAGATACTTGTCGGAGAGAGAAGGGTTGTGAGGAGAGAAAGGTGAATGGAAGAGAAAGACGGTGGTGGTAGGGGCGACGCCGGCGATCGGAGTCTCGGTCTGCCGGTTTTCATAGAGGCCTTGAAGGTGGTGAGCAGAAAGGATAGAAACTAGTACTTCCGGCTTCGTTTTTAGGGTCGTGATATCACAACATCAGATCTGGGTTTCTACACGGCTCGAATTTGTTATGATTCTCACCGGACTTGTGAGTTTCAGTTTGGATTCTTGATTTTGTTTGATGGGGTTTCTTAATTTTTGTTTGATGGGGTTTCAAATTTGTTTAATGGGGTTTCTTGATTTTTGTCTGATGAACTCTGTGGGTTTGTGTGACAACTGGCACAAAACCGGTAATTTCTGTACAATTTAATTAATACTTGATAACTGCAATTATGTGCTTAAATGTCAACAATGTCTGATTTTATGCTATACTTGTGAATTCATGCACGTTTTATACTACAAATATTGCTTTATGCATTAATGATAGCGTTGCGTCAGAAATACTAGTAAACTCACAGGTAAGACACATTGTGTCAACAATTCTGCAGAGAGCAGTCAGACAATAGAATTGAGGCCTAGGAGTAGGTCCAACGTCTAAAATACATTAAAACCCAAGAATGTATACAAGGGTTAACATATAGACTTTCTGGAAGCTAGAATATGCACTAAAAAGCACCCGGAACACACTTAAAATGCTGAATTTCAAATATTTCAGCAAAATTCAGCATTGTAATGAGTTAGTAACATGTAAAAATATGACTAAATGGCCCTGAATGCTTTCCTAAGTGTCGGGAATTAAAAGCGTCACAAAAGGGTACTTAAAGGGCACTAAACGTCGCAATTTAGCACTTTAACGAACCGGTATCTAACCGAACAACCGGACATGACCCGAAACATCAAAATATTACTAGAAGCATTATTTCATTTTTCTGAGCTAGTTATGATCCCCGAACACCATAACACCCCTTATAACATAATAATACATTAAATCCCTAAACTTTATACTTGAAAACTAACTTATTTATACAATTAGAGATTAGAATTTACACTTTGCCCCCCCTATATTGTGGACGGTCACAATGGGGGTGACCCCACCAAAATCTTGCTAAATCCTTGATGATCTTGCCAAGATATTCTATGATCTTTCTTGGATTCATTTAGATACTATGTGATCTTGTAATGATTTGTGAAAAGATATGCCATGTACTATAAGAAGACCACAAGCTCACTTCATCTTCGTCACACCACACCACACCCCACTCCTCCCTTGCCCCATTCTCGGCCGAAACCCACCCAAGCACCACCATCACTTTCATTCATTATTCAATCATTCCAAGTTAGTCACAAGGTGCAAGAAGGTGTTTAAGAAGGTTTAGAGCTTGTGGATCTTGAAGGACCTTCTTCCTTTGCTTTTATCCAACCCATTTATCATCTTCAACATCTTGTGTTCTTCCCTAGCCCTTGTGCTAGTTGTAAGCTTCTCATCACTTGTTGTTACTTCATATTTCGATGATTAAAAGATGATGAATATTGTTAATCACAAGAACCCTAAAGAACATGATCATGATACTTTAACATAAGCTTAAATACATAAGAATACATGTAAATGATGATGAGTTGCTTCTTGATGAATGGTGATTTGTGATTTGTGTTAGTGATGTTAGACATCATAAGAAACCTACTATATTGTGATTAAACACATGATCTAGTAAGTTAAAGTGGTGATCTTGTGAAAGACCAAGATCATCATGCTTTATGTCTTCATGAACTTGAATGATGAAATTGGTTTTCATATGTAAAGATGATTGAAACAAAATACAAATCTTGTAAATAGATGATTACAAAAATAATTTTCCCAAGAAACCAAGTTTATTTATAAGATTTACAAAGTCATGGTTTCTAAATAAACTAATCATATTTTTAGTGTTTGAACAAGACTAGGAACATGATTGTAACAAGAAAAATACAAAAGAAATATTTTTAAAAAAATCATCTTACAAGTTGTAAATGACTAGATCTTTCAGGAATGTGATTTACAAACAAATAACCATGTTTTTAAGGATAACTAAACCTACTAAATAACATGGTAAGTTACTACAAGTTTTTACGAAAACTTCAAGTTCATGATATAGTGTAATTTACTTGATTTTGACACTCGGTAAGTGTTGAATTAGTTGTTGATTGTGGATGATGATTTAAAAGAAAATAAACACATGTTTTGAAAACATGGGAAACCTCCATTTTTAGGGGAAACTATGTCAAAATTTCTATAAAATTTTGACACTTAGAAAATATAAGTTTTGGTGAAACTTATTCCCTAAAAATTCACCTAAAGATATTTACCAAGGTTTCCCTAATTTTTGAGTAAATTTCAAGATTAAGAAATGATGATTTCTTCAAGATAAAAATTGATATTAAGTATGTATATTTTTGAGGAAAATATATATATATATCTATTGATCATCAAAATTTTGTGCTAAATGTATGTAGTATGTATTATGTGTAAATAGTGTATTATGACTTGAAAATACACTAAATACTCCTGAGGAGTGAAAATACAAAAATACACATACAACATGCGTAGACAAATACAAGAGAATATATTTATGAAAATATATTACTTGATAGATTATATAACTTGGACAAGTTATGAACATGAAATGAAGTTTTGGACAAAATACATAAGTCGGGTGAAAAATACAAGATACTTATATTTATTTTTGAGGAAATAATATAAGTAAGATACATAGTTAAAAATATAAATTATTTTTAACACAAGAACAAATACATGAAAGATGGTTACTTGTACTTGTGCGATACAAGTCTAGTGACTAACGTTATTAAAACACGTATAGGTCACGACGCTATATAAGCAAACCCGGTGAAGTTAACGGCGCAGGAAACGCAAAGTTGTGAGTTCATGCTCCCCCTTTTCTTTTAACTGTTTTCAGTTTTATAACTTCGGGGGTGAAGTACATGTTACTAAATGTTTACAGAAAAGTGAGTTCATGTCCCCACTTTTAAACTTTTACATACTTTTTAAACTTGGGGAAAATACATGTGTTATGGTATGCTGGATACAAGAACTAAGGAATGATACTTTAAATCGTGTCACGAATAGGGTACCAGAAGCACCATTAATCGTGTACATACTAAGACCGCAGAACAAAAGGTTAGATCTAATGGGTTTTCGGGCAGCCACACTCTTGGTGATAACTAGTACCAAGCAGTGCTTTTGTGTCTCAGTCGTGAATCGACAACTAGAAAAATGCCTATGGTTTGGATGCTTCCTATGTCGTGTCACATGTTAATGGCCTTGTAACCCATTAACAATCTCGATACTTACAGAAATACTTGATTTATACAAATTACATACCATGTTTTCATACAAAGTATACAAATGTTCAATACAAAACTGCATGAATTCACACCAACATTATGTTGACGATTTTCCAAAAACTCACATGTATTTCAGGTAACTAAAGTGGATGTGCGCGCGGTCTTACTCATGCTCTTGGATGTTGTTTATGTTTATCTTTGAATAAAGTTGTAAACTTTTTAGACAATATGCTGTCTTGTGATGTAAACACTTAAACTATGTTTTCAGTTATGAAATGTTTGGCATTTGGAGTTATTTTACGAGCATGTAGCATGTTTACCAATCGTATGCAATGAAAACCTTTCAAGATCACACCTCGTGCTTCCGCCTAAGAAAGGGGTGTGACAGATTGGTATCAGAGCTACGATTGTAGTGAACTAGGATTCCTTCTCGAGTCTAGACTACAATCTTTAGGATCCTATCACGAAAACAATTTTTCAAAAGTTTTCATTGCATAAAACTTTCCACGACATCCACTACCTGAAACTGTTTACAAAGAGTCAAGTAAAGACACTACGAGACTTAGGGTGCACTGGAGTAGCACTTGTCTTTGACTAGAAATCACTTGCAACTATGTGATGTATACATATACTAGAAATAGAATATCTCAGGTACTCGTGACTTTACCTAAAATGGTGGCCTATCTGAATGAAGTGATAGGAGGATGAAACGAACTGTGCGGACTGTGCAAGGAGTGACGTAATTATGGATGCATACATAATTATGGAATTCAGTGCACAGAAACCACAACAAGTCTTGTCACGTGTCAAATGAGATCCCTTCAATACAAGAAAAGGTCAAACGTGAACACCTCTCTCCCAGCCTATTAAATACTCTGTTGGAGTAATAATTTAGGGTATAAAGACAAGAACCGCCAATGTGAGGAAAGATATTTTGTTCTTTACATATGCTAAACTTGTACTATGGGGGTAATGTAACCCTTATGCATTTTGTTTACTTCGCAAACAATAACGTAACAAGTTGCCCTGATATGTGTAAAGACTCGGTGAATATCTTATGACATATCAATATTTATCTATTTATGCATGTTTGTTGCTGTATGAATTGATTTATACGTTTGGCGGATTATTTGATGTCACTTATGTGGTATATGCCTGTGTATATATACACTACTACTGTCTTGTATGACGATATCAAACAAATGTCTAACCCTGTTGTGTTATGTTCCGACAGAACATGGCACCTAGAAGAGTTGTGAACAATCAAGGTTCCGACCAACCCCCTCCTCCTCCTCTGCCGAGGACTGCTGAAGAACTGAACGCCCTACTGGAGGAAAGGATCTCCGTAGCTATCGCTCAATACGAGGCAAATCACACCGAACAAAGTGGAGGACCAAGCAATACTTGACGTAATGGGCAGGGAGATACATCTGGAGGAAACACATCTCAAGGCTGCACTTTCAAGCAGTTTCTCGACTGCAAACCACTGAACTACGATGGCACTGGAGGTGCAGTGGCGTTTGTACGCTGGACAGTAAAGACGGATGCCACTATTCGTATGAGCAAGTGTACCGCGGATCAGCAAGTCACTTTTACTACGGGGTTGTTTGTTGATGAAGCTTTGACTTGGTGGAATTTGCAAGTCTAGACTCTGGGTGATGATACTGCATACGGCATGACGTGGGATGAGCTAAAGGAACGAATGAGAGAGAAGTATTGCTCTTGTGCTGAACTCCAAAGGTTGGAGGCTGAGTTCTGGCACTTGACCATGGAAGGTGCTGACATTACTGGTTATACCCGAAGGTTCCACGATTTGTCTAGGGTGATCCCTTACATGGTGACTCCTGAATTTAAGCGCGTTGAACGCTACATTTGGGGACTGGCCCCAGAGTTTCGCAGCATGGTAACTTCGGCCAAACCTGAAACGATCACTCAGGCTGTAACTCTGGTTGTCAGCCTTACTGAAGATGCTGTTCGCATGAATAAGTTATCACTAACCCCTACTGAGAAGACCGAGACGCATGCTGAGTTGTCCGGTGATAAGAAAAGGAAACATCCAAGTCTGAATCAGGCAACTCGCAGCAACAACAAGGGTTTCAACAACAAGAAGCGTGACCCTAACCCGCCTCAGGAGGCGAAAACTCTTGCAACCATGAATGACGCTCCTGCCAAAAGATACCTGGGCACTCTGCCCACTTGCAACCAGTGCAAGCGTCATCACGAAGGAGTTTGTCGCATTCCAAAATGCGACAAGTGTGGAAAACTGGGTCACCATACTGAGGACTGTTGGGGAAAAGGAAGGAACGGGAATGGAAACCGCAATGGTGCTGGTAATAGAAACAATGGTGGAAATGGCAATGGCAATGGCAATGGTAACCGGAATAGTAATGGAGCTGGGCAGAACCAAGGATGCTTTGGTTGTGGAAGCAAGGATCATTTCATAAAAGATTGCCCAAGGGGGAACAACGCTCAGGCTCGAGCATTTGTGATTAGAGCAAGGAACGCACGCGAGGACCCTAATGTGGTCACCGGTACGTTTCTCGTTAACAATCACTTTGCATCCATACTATTTAACACTGGTGCCGATTATAGCTTCATGTCTGTGGAATTTAAACGTATTCTTGGAATAGAATCTAGTAGATTAGATATTCCTTATTCCATAGAACTAGCCAATGGTAAACTTGTTGAATCGGGCGAAGTTGTTAGGGGTTGCACATTAGAACTTGGTGAGCGAAGATTTAGCATCGACCTCTTACCTATTCAATTGGGTAGCTTCGATGTAGTGGTCGGAATTGACTGGTTGTCCAAGAACAAAGCTGTAGTTGTTTGTCACGAGAAAATCATTCGCATCCCTCTGGCAAATGATGAAACTCTCATCGTGCATGGAGATAAACGAGACACACCTCTACGCATCAT
Source organism: Helianthus tuberosus (assembly GCA_030545235.1). Classification (NCBI taxonomy): domain Eukaryota; kingdom Viridiplantae; phylum Streptophyta; class Magnoliopsida; order Asterales; family Asteraceae; genus Helianthus; species Helianthus tuberosus. Next base: position 194,847,959 of record CM060448.1, on the reverse strand, counting down.
CAGTTGTATGAAGGCGCATAAGTGCTTAAGGAAAGGATGTGTTGCTTTCCTAGCGCACGTTGTGGATAAGAAGGCTGAGGAGCCGAAGCTTGAAGACATTCCTGTGGTGAAGGAATTCCCTGATGTTTTTCCCGAAGATCTGCCAGGATTACTTCCGCAACGACAAGTCGAATTCCATATAGACTTGGTTCCAGGAGCCGCCCCTGTAGCCAAGGCACCCTATCGGCTTGCACCATCTGAAATGCAAGAATTATCTACACAACTCCAGGAGTTTTTGGATAAAGGATTCATAAGGCCAAGCTTCTCACCTTGGGGAGCTCCAGTATTGTTCGTGAAGAAGAAGGATGGAACACTGCGGATGTGTTTCGATTATAGAGAACTGAACAAGCTCACTATCAAGAATCGGTACCCACTACCGAGGATTGATGACTTATTTGATCAATTGCAAGGATCGAGCTACTATTCCAAGATCGACCTTCGATTGGGATACCATCAGTTAAGAATCCAAGAAGAAAGCGTACCAAAGACTGCATTCCGAACACGTTATGGGCATTACGAGTTCCTTGTGATGCCATTCGGACTGATAAACGCGCCAGCGGTATTTGTGGATCTGATGAACCGGGTATGCAAACCATATCTTGATAAATTCGTGATTGTATTTATCGATGATATCCTGATTTACTCATGAACGAGAGAAGAGCACGAGCAACATCTCAGAACCATTTTGGAACTACTGAAGAAAGAGAAACTTTATGCAAAGTTTTCAAAGTGCGAATTCTGGATTCGCGAAGTACAGTTTCTTGGTCACGTTGTGAATGAGAAGGGCATTCATGTAGACCCATCCAAGATTGAAGCAATAAAGAATTGGGAAGCCCCCCAAAACCCCAGCTGAAGTTCGACAATTTTTGGGCTTAGCGGGCTATTACCTACGGTTTATTGAGAATTTCTCCAAGATAGCTCAACCGCTGACTACCCTTACGAAGAAAGACAAGAAGTACGACTGGGGTGATAAGCAGGAAGAAGCCTTCCAACTGCTCAAAAATAAGCTATGCGATGCACCGATACTATCCTTACCCAAAGGCACTAAAGACTTCGTGGTATACTGCGACGCTTCGCGTCAAGGTTTGGGTTGCGTGCTCATGCAACGCCAAAAAGTCATCGCTTACGCTTCAAGGCAGCTGAAAGTACATGAAAGGAATTACACCACGCACGACCTGGAGCTAGGCGCGGTGGTATTCGCCTTGAAGATCTGGTGACACTACTTATATGGTACTCGATGCACAATCTTCACAGATCACAAAAGCCTGCAACACATATTCGATTAGAAGGAATTAAACATGCATCAGCGACGATGGGTTGAGTTGCTGAATGATTATGACTGTGAGATTAAGTACCATCCTGGGAAGGCAAACGTTGTAGCAGACGCGTTAAGCCGAAAAGAAAGGGTTAAGACCCTAAGGGTTCGAGCATTGGAAATGACTATTCAAACGAACCTCACTACACGCATTCGTGATGCACAACAAGAAGCCCTTAAGGGAGAGAATCGTATAGCTGAATACCTCCGAGGTATGCTGAAGAATTTGGTGCCAAACAAAGAGGGAACCTTATACTTTAAGGGACGTATTTGGGTTCCGCTCTATGGCGGTATTCGAGAAGTCATCCTTAATGAAGCTCACAAGTCGAGATACTCGATCCATCCAGGATCGGACAAAATGTATCAAGACTTGAAGGATTACTATTGGTGGCCGAGGCTTAAAAGTGATGTTGCTATATACGTTGGAAAATGCCTAACCTGTGCTAAGGTTAAGGCTGAATATCAGAAACTATCTGGGCTACTGCAACAACCAGATATACCCATGTGGAAGTGGGAGCAAATCTCGATGGACTTCATAACGAAATTACCCAGGACCCCTAGGGGGCACGGTATGATATGGGTGATAGTCGATCGATTGACGAAGTCTGCACATTTCCTACCGATCCGAGAGAAGGATAGCACTGGAAAGCTTGCTGAGTTGTACTTGAAAGAAATCGTGGCGCGGCATGGAGTGCCTGTCTCAATTATTTCAGATAGAGATGGACGTTTTGTCTCAAGGATCTGGCAATCCTTTCAGGAAGCCTTTGGATCTCAATTAGATCTAAGCACGACCTTCCATCCGCAAACAGACGGCCAGAGCGAATGAACCATACAAACACTAGAAAATATGCTTTGGGCATGTGTTATGGATCTAAGCGGCAGCTGGGATACTCATCTACCTTTAGTCGAGTTTTCCTACGATAACAGTTATCATACGAGCATAAAAGCCGCACCATTCGAAGCTTTGTATGGCCGCAAGTTCCACTCGCCTTTATGTTGGGCAGATGCCGGAGACAAACGTATGGTTGGTCCTGAACTTGTGCAAGAGACAACCGACAAAATCATGCAGATCCGAGAACGCATTAAGGCGGCTCGAGATCGACAAAAGAGCTACGCTGATCAAAGACGAAAACCTTTAGAATTCGAGGTGGGAGACAAAGTTTTGTTAAAGGTCTCAACTGGCACAAAACCGGTAATTTTCGTACAATTTAATTAATACTTGATAACTGCAATTATGTGCTTAAATGTCATCATTGTCTGATTTCATGCTATACTTGTGAATTCATGCAGGTTTTCTACTACAAATATTGCTTTATGCATTAATGATAGCGTTGCGTCAGAAATACTAGTAAACTCACCGATAAGACACATTGTGTCAACAATTATGCAGAGAGCAGTCAGACAATAGAATTGAGGCTTAGGAGTAGGTCCAACGTCTAAAATACATTAAAACCCAAGAATGTATACAAGGGTTAACATATAGACTTTCCGGAAGCTAGAATATGCACTAAAAAGCACCCGGAACACACTTAAAATGCTGAATTTCAAATATTTCAGTAAAATTCAGCATTGTAATGAGTTAGTAACATGTAAAAATATGACTAAATGGCCCTGAATGCTTTCCTAAGTGTCGGGAATTAAAAGCGTCACAAAAGGGTACTTAAAGGGCACTAAACGGTGCAATTTAGCACTTTAATGAACCGGTATCTAACCGAACAACCGGACATGACCCGAAACATCAAAATATTACTAGAAGCATTATTTCATTTTTTCTGAGCTAGTTATGATCCCCGAACACCATAACACCCCTTATAACATAATAATACATTAAATCCCTAAACTTTATACTTGAAAACTAACTTATTTATACAATTAGAGATTGGAATTTACACTTAGCCCCCCTATATTGTGGACGGTCACAATGGGGGTGACCCCACCAAAATCTTGCTAAATCCTTGATGATCTTGCCAAGATATTCTATGATCTTTCTTGGATTCATTTAGATACTATGTGATCTTGTAAAGATTTGTGAGAAGATATGCCATGTACTATAAGAAGACCACAAGCTCACTTCATCTTCATCACACCACACCACACCACACCACACCCCACTCCTCCCTTGCCCCATTCTCGGCTGAAACCCACCCAAGCACCACCATCACTTTCATCCATTATTCAATCATTCCAAGTTAGTCACAAGGTGCAAGAAGGTGTTTAAGGAGGTTTAGAGCTTGTGGATCTTGAAGGACCTTCTTCCTTTGCTTTTATCCAACCCATTTATCATCTTCAACATCTTGTGTTCTTCCCTAGCCCTTGTGCTAGTTGTAAGCTTCTCATCACTTGTTGTTACTTCATATTTCGATGATTAAAAGATGATGAATATGGTTAATCACAAGAACACTAAATAACATGATCATGATACTTTAACATAAGCTTAAATACATAAAAATACATGTAAATGATGATGAGTTGCTTCTTGATGAATGGTGATTTGTGTTAGTGATGTTAGACATCATAAGAAACCTACTAGATTGTGATTAAACACATGATCTAGTAAGTTAAAGTGGTGATCTTGTGAAAGACCAAGATCATCATGCTTTATGTCTTCATGAACTTGAATGATGAAATTGGTTTTCATATGTAAAGATGATTTAAACAAAATACAAATCTTGTAAATAGATGATTACAAAAATAATTTTCCCAAGAAACCAAGTTTATTTATAAGATTTACAAAGTCATGGTTTCTAAATAAACTAATCATATTTTTAGTGTTTGAACAAGACTAGGAACATGATTGTAACAAGAAAAATACAAAAGAAATATTTTTAGAAAAATCATCTTACAAGTTGTAAATGACTAGATCTTTCAGGAATGTGATTTACAAACAAATAACCATGTTTTTAAGGATAACTAAACATACTAAATAACATGGTAAGTTACTACAAGTTTTTACGAAAACTTCAAGTTCATGATATAGTGTAATTTACTTGATTTTGACACTCGGTAAGTGTTGAATGAGTTGTTGATTGTGGATGATGATTTTAAAGAAAATAAACACATGTTTTGAAAACATGGGAAACCTCCATTTTTAGGGGAAACAATGTCAAATTTTCTATAAAATTTTGACACTTAGAAAAATATAAGTTTTGGTGAAACTTATTCCCTAAAAATTCACCTAAAGATATTTACCAAGGTTTCCCTAATTTTTGAGTAAATTTCAAGATTAAGAAATGATGATTTCTTCAAGATAAAAATTGATATTTTTGAGGAAAATATATATATCTATTGATCACCAAATTTTGTGCTAAATATATGTAGTATGTATTATGTGTAAATAGTGTATTAGGACTTGAAAATACACTAAATACTCCTGAGGAGTGAAAATACAAAAATACACATACAACATGCGTAGACAAATACAAGAGAATATATTTATGAAAATATATTACTTGATAGATTATATAACTTGGACAAGTTATGAACATGAAATGAAGTTTTGGACAAAATACATAAGTCGGGTGAAAAATACAAGATACTTATATTTATTTATGAGGAAATAATATAAGTAAGATACATAGTTAAAAATATAAATTATTTTTAACACAAGAACAAATACATGAAAGATGGTGACTTGTACTTGTGCGATACAAGTCTAGTGACTAACGTTAATAAAACACGTATAGGTCACGACGCTATATAAGCAAACCCGGTGAAGTTTACGACGCAAGAAACGCAAAGTTGTGAGTTCATGCTCCCCCTTTTCTTTTAACTGTTTTCAGTTTTATAACTTCGGGGGTGAAGTACATGTTACTAGATGTTTACAGAAAAATGCCTATGGTTTGGATGCTTCCTATGTCGTGTCACATGTTAATGGCCTTGCAACCCATTAACAATCTCGATACTTACAGAAATACTTGATTTATACAAATTACATACCATGTTTTTATACAAAGTATACAAACGTTCAATACAAAACTGCATGAATTCACACCAACATTATGTTGATGATTTTCCAAAAACTCACATGTATTTCAGGTAACTAAAGTGGATGTGCGCGCGGTCTTACTCATGCTCTTGGATGTTGTTTATGTTTATCTTTGAATAAAGTTGTAAACTTTTCAGACAATATGCTGTCTTGTGATGTAAACACTTAAACTATGTTTTCAGTTATGAAATGTTTGGCATTTGGAGTTATTTTACGAGCATGTAGCATGTTTACCAATCGTATGCAATGAAAACCTTTCAAGATCACACCTCGTGCTTCCGTCTAAGAAAGGGGTGTGACAGATTGGTATCAGAGCTGCGATTGTAGTGAACTAGGATTCCTTCTCCAGTCTAAACTACAATCTTTAGGATCCTATCATGAAAACAATTTTTCAAGATAACCGAAAGAAAATCAACCAAAAAAATTTTATGGTAATGATTTTGTTCGTATGAAACCCGTGGTCAGAGATAAGCAAATGGTACTGGGTACCGGTACTGAATTTCCCGAGCCGAAAGATGTTAAGTACAAATTCGGTACCGTCTTTTGACGCCTACCGGTTTTTACCTTCGTATACCGGTACCGTAACCAGTGGCGGAACTAGAACATTAATTCAGGGGTATCACAAATTTTTTTTTTTTACCATGCAATCATACAATATTAAAAAAAAAACAACAATACATAAAATAAAGTAAAACAAATACCTAATAGATTTGTCCTCTTCTTTTTTTCATAGCTTGAAATCGTTCCGTCACATCGTCGTCTTTTACTTCACTTAAAAAATCCTTTTCGACCGCACAAACCATAGCATTGTTCAAGAATTCCGGACCGATTCGATTGCGTAAATCCGTCTTCACAAGCTTCAATTTCGAAAAACATCTTTCAACGGTTGCGGTTGCCACCGGTAGAAGCAAAGCTAGCTTAACTACCCGATAAACTGTAGGACAAGAACTATGCGTTCCCGTTTCAACCATAACACACGCAAGATCACTTATTCCATTCAAGTCTTCAAAGTTATCATCATCGCTTATTGTGTGACGAAATGACTCAATATCACCCAAAAGACTCCCTATTTCTTGTGTAGTAAAATCATCCGGGTACATCTTAGCAAACGCCAATATCTTCGATGGGTCAAACTTAGAAAAACCGTTAGAATGATTTAAACCCGACATATTTTTTCTCAAACTAGTTGTTACCTCACTAAAATCGATTTCCTAATTCTTGAATTTGCATGTCCAAAACCTCATTAAAAATGTCTATTTCAAAATGATGTCAATTTGTAATGACATTCTTTCGGTTTCTTGGATTACCATAACTTTCCGTCATGTCCAACATTGTAATGTCATATTTTTTACAAAAGGAAGTCACTTTTTCCAACATCGGCTCAAACCCATTTTGTCTTAAAGCATTTAATGCTCGTTTTGTACCATTTATCAAGTTGGCCGCTTCTAATAAATCTTTACCTTTTTGTTGAAGGTGTTTTGAAAGAGCATTTGTGTAACTTAATATATCTCCCATCAAATGCATATAAAAAACAAACTCGAGTTTTTTAAAATAGGATAGAATACCTTTTACATTTGTCCGTTGTTGACTGCAATCTCTATCTTCTTTAACATATTGAAGTACGGTAACAACTTCCGGAAACAATCTAAGCAAACTGATGATGGTTCTATGATGTGAACCCCATCGCGTATCACCGGCTCGTGCTAGGGAAACCTCTTGGTTTAATCCGTTACCCGTTTTAATTTCAGCTTCAAGTATCTCTTTTTCCACTCTCGCCTTTTTTTCCTCCCTTAACATATCTTTTCGTTTGCAAGAAGCTGAAACCGTAGTGACAACCATGGAAAGGAATTCATAGAAAGTTTTCACACCGGTATGTTTTTTTGCAACAGCGACTATAACCAACTGAAGTTGATGAGCAAAACAATGGATATAATGTGCAGACGGGTTATCTTTCAAAGTCAACGCTTTTAACCTATTAAATTCTCCCCGCATGTTGCTTGCACCATCATAACCTTGGCCTCTCACCTAAAACAAAAATAAATTATAACATAAAAAAAACATCAATGTAAAGAAACTATGAATTTTATTCCTTACTTGTTTTATGCTCAACTGGTTGCTTGCTGATAAATCATCAATGGCTTGTTTAAGAGTTGTAGAAGCCGTGTCTTTCACATGAACAATTCCGATAAAACTCTCTCCAACAGCACCAAGTTTATCAACAAATCTAACGACTACAACCATTTGCTCCTTCAAAGAAACATCACTAGATTCATCTACCTACAACCTAAACACGTCATCTTTAATTTCTGCACAAATGCTTTTTGTTACTTCCTTTGAAAAGCATTCAATAATCTCCTTTTGTATCTTTGGCGACGTCAATTTATTGTTCTTTTTTGCGTTCCCTAATGTGTACTTTCCAATTTCTGGGTGGGTAGTACTAATCAAGTTTAACACCGAAAGAAACATACCTTGAGAATTAGATTCTTCCGACTCATCATGGCCACGAAAGGGTAAAGAGTTTTCTAAACAAAATCTAGCACTCATAACAGAACCAAGTAATCTATAATAATTTGCAACCATTTCTTCTTTAGTTAACTTCTTCATATTCTCATCCATATGTTTCTTTTGATTCATGAGATTGTGACATTTTTGTGCCGCCTTTGAATGATGACTATCAACATTCCCAACATGTTCCTTTAATGACCCCTTTTTACTCCAATCACTAAAGCCTTTAGAACTAGAAGACCCCGTATCTCTTCCGCCTTGATTACCAACATCTTCTTTAAACAAGTAACAATATAGGCAATATACTTTGTCTGCTTTGATGCTATACTCTAACCAACTACAATTATTAAACCAACTAACAACAAAACGTCTTTTTTTTTCCATAACAGTCTTTAACAGGAAACTTATGACTACGCGGTTGAAAAGCCCCTTTAACAAGATACGACCTTCTTATGTCATCTATTTGATTTGGGTGATAACTAGCAATAGGTGGCCTATCAAATGGATCCGAAGGAAGATCATTCAAATCAATAATACCTCGTGTTGTTGGAATCGAAGTTGTAGGATCAACGTCATCATTTGCTTGATCAACATTCGGACTTGCATCAACGTCATCATCATTTGCTTGGATATTATCATTATCAATATTCGGACTTGAATCAACGTCAACATTCGGAGGAGTTGTTTCATCATCATTAATTTCTTAGTATTTTCGTTTGAAAAAGTTCCCAATTAAAGCTTGTTTTTTGGATTTTGGTTTCGTCATCACTTCAAAGAATTCAGACAATCACACAATCAATTCAAACAATCAAACAATCAAAGTCTTTATTAAACAAACTAATAAAACTGATCAAAGAATTCAACAATAAAAAAACTAATGAAAGTTATGAAACTGAAACTAAAAAAACTAAGAATTCAACAATTAAAAAACTAAGAATTCAAGTATTCAACAATAAAAAAAACTAAGAATTCAACAATAAAGAAACTAAAAAAAACAACCTCCTGCGGCTGCGATGTACAACCGAATAACCGATTGTAATCCTCCTGCGGTGCGGCTGCGATGTGCGAGATGCAGCGAATCAGCGAAGGAAGGAGTAATCTTCGATTGTAATCCTCCTTCGATTGAAATCCTCCTTCGTGAGTTCGACAGTTCGTGAGTCCTGGACCTCCTGCGAATTTTGTTCCTGACGTTTGATTATCCCTGCAACCGCCCAATGCACTTGGGTTATTATTTTGTTATTTGGGCTAACTAGTATTGGGCTATCATTTGGTTATTTGGGCCAATATAATCAGTATTTTTTTGGGCTTAATTTCAGTTTGTAAAATTTTTTTGAGGGGTGTCCTTAGTATAAAAATCGATTTTTTTTACACTAATGGATAAAAATTGAGCCGTAGCCCGGGCTACGCCTCAGACTACACTAGGTCCGCCCCTGACCGTAACCGGTATTTTCGGTATCGATATCGGTTGGCACCGAGCTCATCCCTACCCCTGAAACTGAAAAAAAAAAAAGAAATCATTAAAAGTTGAAGAAAATCAACAAAAAAAGTTGCATGATACCGTTGTTGTTCGTACGGTACCTATGATCAGAGATGAGCAAATGGTACCGGGTAGAAGTACCGAATTTTCCGAACTAAAAGATTTTCAAAATCATTTCGGTACCGACTTTTGGGGTTTTCTGTACAAGGTTGGTGTCGGTTTTTACCTTCGTGTATGTACCAGGCTGGTGCCGGTTTTACCTTCATGTACCGATAACGAACCGGACCATACATGTATTTTCGATACAAGTACCGATTGACACAAAGCTTATTCAACTTAAAAAGTAAGAAAATAATTATAACCTTATTAAAAAGCAACTAATTTATGCATATGAGAGTTGTACAATTGGCTTTGGAAGTTTTTCAAAAAAAAAATTGGAATTTTCCTTTTTAACCCTAAAGTTTTAATCTTTGGCAATTTAAGTTTAAAGTTTTAATCTTTGTTTCATTTTTAACCTTAAAGTTTTAATCTTTGACAATTTAAGTTTATAGTTTTAATCTTTGTTAATTTAACCCCTTTGATTAATTTGATTTTTCACTTCTAATTCAAAAGTTTTCATCTTATACAATTTAACCCCTTTGATTAATTTGATTTTCCACTTCTAATTCAAGAGTTTCCATCTTTTGCGATTTAACCACTTTGATTTTTTTTTACTTATGTGTTGTAATCTTGGCTTTGAGAGTTTTTTAAAGAAAAAATGGTTATGCATATGGTTGTTGTAACCTTGGCTTTGAGGGTTTTTCAAAAAAAAATTGATTTTTTTACTTTTCACTCAAATGTATTTCATAAATTACCTTTAACGCAAAACTATTTGTTTTTTATCTTTTGCAATCTATCCTCACAACTTTTTTTACTTTCAACTTTGGTCCTTTATAATTTTCATCTTCCGTAAATTTTTCGCTTTATGCTTCGTCCTAAATTTTGTGACTAAACACATCGAAACGTGCGTCTTTGTTTAACGTTTATACGTTTCGTTCTAAATTTTGCGAGTTAACACAACGCAACGTACGTGTGTGGGTGAACGTTTTTACATCGTCTATTTTTTTCCCGTTTGAAAGGTTCAACATAAAGTGCGCGTCCTAAATCGACTTAGTTATAACTAAAGAATCCCCGCCGCATTGCGGCGGGTCGTAATTCTAGTTATTATTATAATATCAAAATAATAAAAGTATTAAAAATCTATATATATAACTATATTATTAAAAAGAAAACAAACTTACTGTTCAAAACGTTGAAAATTTAATATAAGGATAATTAATATGAACTAGAGTCAACCTAAAATGCATCGATCAAATCCCCACACTTATCTTTTTTCGTCCCGAAAAAATTATTTGTAATGGAATCACAATCAGAAACATTGGCATTCAATATGTTCGGTTATTTTATTAACAATTCAAATCACACATTAACTAGGATTGCAGGTATACGATCCACTTAAACCCAACCGCCAGCTTCCAAGCCCTTATTCACGATCCATTAAGTTCAAGTAATTTGTAGTTATCTATGGATCTCACGCTCAAAAGACTATAACGCCACCTAATCCCATTTCAAGTTTATGAGATTAAAAGATTTCAAATCTACCATCTTATATAAAAAACCCTTATGTTATTCCGATTAAACTTTATGATGGATAGATGGATGATATTGTGAGCTTTGCATGCTTTTGTATACGATCAGTTTAGCGGACATACGCCACATGAGTCACTATCCCCATGGTTAATGCCATAAACTTCACATATTTTTATAACTCCACTTAGAGGGTATGTACCGCATGAGTCATCATCCCCGCGGCAATACCATAGGCTTCGTTTTCTTTTTTTCAACATATAGCTCAAATGGACGGATGGAATATTATTTTTTTCGGGCGCCACACTGTTTCGGATTTGTTTTCACAAAAAGAAATAGGTGTGCCAATTTAATCGAAAAAACTTATAAGTTTTTTATTTATAACGTACCTCTTATACTTTCCACAGTTTCAGTTTTGTCACAGCTCCTAAGGTGAGAACCCACAAGATCCCTAATTTAAGGTATTTTATATCATTCCTAAGAAACCTCTCAGCTGGCTGGGCCTACCCACATATCCTAAGTTAGACGCACGACAGACCATTTATTATCTCATATATGTAGTAATCAAATGCCAATGATCAAATTATACCTATCATCTTCCATTTATTGCAAAAAATTTCTCGAGACATTTTCTATTTTTAAAATTTTTTTATTATTTTTTTTTGGATTTTTTTTAATTTATTTTTTACGACATGACTGACACGACTAAGACACAGTAGATGCTAGTCTCCCCTCCCCACACTTAATTCCTTCATTGTCCTCAATGGAGCGAGAAACTATTTATATACTAAAAACATAAATAAAAATACATATATAAATGGAACAGACTCCCCTGATTTGACGCGGTAGTTACCTCATAAGTCGTGTTCCACAGCAACCGTATAATATTTCATTCGCGGCTGCTCAACACGAGATGCTTGACTTGAATTAGTTCAAACCACTTTCGTCCAAATGGAGATTGAGTATGGACAAAAATTATCAAAACCTGCAAAATAAATCTCAAAAGCTCCCAAACAGGTTAAATGGGCCAGTAAACAAAGATAAACGAGCGAAAATAGGTTCGACGAGCAACCAGACTTCCTCCGACTTCCCCACACTTCTCCGGTTCATACACAGAAAATACAAAAACAAATGAAATAAAAACAAAACCTGGGTTGCCTCCCAAGAAGCGCTAAGTTTTAGATCTTCAGCCAGATCATACCTATCAAATCATGGTGGGCATGTAGGGTGTTTGCAATCTCTCATTTTCATCAACCTATTCATCCACAACTTCGAAACACCATCCAGCTTGTTCAACAACCAGCAGCTATTCAGCTCACACTTTCCTTCTTCTCCATCCATCTTTTGTGCTTCCTTCCCTTTCTTTCTCCTGCTCCTCCTTGGTTTCTTCTTCTTTTTCTTAACCTCTACCAACCTGTCAATCATAAAACATTCTTTATCGTCCACACGAATGTAACAATTCTCACCAAAATTATTATTTCTTATTTTATTATGTCCAATAGGAAACCCTAATTGAGACCCCTAAGTAATATTGCATGACCCCTAAAATTTTCAGAACAGTTGGAACTAGGATCAGGGCCCCTAAAACTCAAGGGGGTATCCCCTAATTGATGATTATCTTCATAACTCGTTATAGGAAACGAATTTCATCGAACTGCTGACTCACCAAGGCTAAGTGGACACGAGGCTACCCTACCCTAAAAAGGGCGCCGTCGCGCCACGAGACAGCCTGTCGCACCACGCGACAGGGACTGTTTTTCAGTATAAAGTCCAGGGGTTTGGCACTTGCATGGAGGTCTTGTTACGACAAAAAAATTCATTTCGTGCGTTTAGTTATTCACAGTTTAGCTCAAAAACACACACAAACACGAATCTCTGCTGCGACAACACGGTAATAACTCGATCACTGCTACGATACAATGTCCGATCTATTGAGACCGATCTGATGGATGTTTAAGTGCTGCCCGTATTTGGGCTATACTTTGTCATTCGTCGTGAAGGTTTTGATTTTGTGAGTTTATCGTAAAGAGTTGTATTACCTAGTTTCGTATGCATTGTTATTTTAATTAGGTTACACGGCTAAATCAGTAGGCTAAACTCTGCCCATTTAAACTTGCAATGTGAGTCATTCTCTTTTTATCAACAATGTTTTACAATACTCAAATTATTTTCAAAAGTTATAATTACAAGGATTAAGTCTTGGTTATCTTGAATCACTGGCAAGTGGGGTATTGTGCACATTACTAATTTCTCACGGTTAGGTTCACCAACCTAACAGTGATAATCATCACTACTTGGGTGAAAGGACCCAATAGTGGTATGACCATCGTCACCAGGGTGTGACACAGCGCCAGATAAAAATAAGATAGTAGCCATTGTAATCGCTTTTATGCTGTAATTTATAACTATGTGTCGTTTTAGTGAAATCGAGTGACTCGCCAGTATTTCCCCGCTGATAAAACCTTTTTAAACATGTTTCAGGTGACCTACTGTGAATCAAGGAAAAGTGCTACGGAGCACTAATAAGCTTGAAGTGGTGGCTCAGTCTCTATTGTAAATTACGGGGTTTATCCCAAATTGTGAAATAAAATAATTGGGCATTTTCAAGTTTTAAAACATCCTGTTAAACTTCCGCTGTCACTCAAATAATAAATACCACGGGTTTCTGTCCCGCGGCTCCTGGACCGGGTAAAACCGAAACGGGGGCCGTGACAGAAAAAGTGGTATCAGAGCCACTGATTTAAGCCAATTAAGTATTTAGAAATACTTAATTTCTCAAATTGCCATTCTGTGGTTCTGTGAAAATTTAACTTGCAATATATAATTTTCTAATTAGGATTTTGTGTTTTCTTCATATATGCTAACAGCATGAATGAGTTGTCTGAAGCTCTTCCGAATCTCACTATCTATTCTACTGACATGGAAGTTTTCGGGGGCTTTTCCGGTTATTAGGCCGATACTGAGAAACCTATGGAATTCCAAGCCCGGCCTCAGGAGAAACCCAAGTCGAAAAAGAGAAGGAGAATCGTAGGCTGGAGACGCGGACGGAGAAAGAAGCCAGCTGCCTAGAAGATTAGGAAGACTGAGGAACCAAAGGACAAAGGAAAAGGAAAAGAAATCGGGGAAAGTTCCGGGCAAGCTCAAGAAATGCCACCATGGGAGGAGCTTGATCGCAAACTGGCAAATTGTGACCTCATTGGACCTACCAATGAAGACCTCTTCAATTACCCCGCTGAATCACAACTTCCAATTAACTTAGCACCTGCTATCCCAGATCCCGTTGTCAACCACCAACTTCTACCCGGAGAGCTGGAAGAATGGTGGACAAGTGATTGGCAATTTCAGAATCTCTTGAATAACCTTAACTCCTTTTTCCCCCAGTTTGACCCGGAACCTGCACCAAACCCACCAATGAGCACCGAGAACTTGGCTGAACTCCGCCACTATGGCGAGGAGCTGGTGGACGTAGGAAATGGAATCCGGGAAGTGGGAGAGAGGATATCATGGAAATACGACGAGAGGGAACGTCGTTTCTGAAATTCCAGCTGATAGGGATCGTATGTGGTTGTGTGGTTACGTGTTTAATAATAATAAAATAATAATAAATATTAATAAAAATATAATCATGTAAAATAACTTAAAATAAAACTTTTGTAATATAACGGGTGTGTAATGATGCATACTAAAATATATAAAAATATGAACGTCGCAAAGTCGATAATTTTGGCTATGCGTGTTGACATGATTACGTGTGATTGTTTTATTGTGACTGGTTATTATTTTGTGCCAATAATTTATACATTTATATATATTGAAAATTTATCAGATGGAACCCGCCGTCAATGAACCAGTTAACGAAGTTAACCAATCCTAATAGGCAGGATATAGAAAATAGGCAGGATATAGAAAATATTGTTGCTCAAGGAATTGCCAATGCTATTCCAGCAATCCTTGCTGCTGCCCGAAATCCAGTTGAACCTCCACCACCTACTCCCAGCAAACGTACTCGTGATGACAACTTCAGTAATAGTGTAAATAGAGGCGGCAACAATAACAATAACGATGATGTGATGCAAGCCCCATTTCTTAAGAGAATGAAAGCTGCAACGCCTGGTTGCACTTACAAGGAATTTCTTGCCTGTAAACCAGTTGAATTTGCAGGCAATGAAGGGGCGACTGCCGCACTGCGTTGGTTAGAGAAAACCGAAGCAGTAATTAGAATAAGTAAATGTGTCGAGGAAGACAAGGTCATGTACGCGTCGCATCTTTTTAAAGAAAGAGCGTTAGAATGGTGGAACACCGTACTACAAGCCAAGGGAAGTGATGTGGCGTATGCCATGAACTGGGAAGAATTTAAGAGTCTAGTGGAAAGAAAATTATGTCCCGAATATGAAAAGGAACAAATGACAAATAAGTTCCTGAACCACCGGATGGTGGATGTAGACTGTCGAGGGTATACTTCGACATTCTTCGAGTATGCTAGAATTGTACCTACCCTGGCTTCGCCAGAACCTGTACTTATTTCTCGCTATATTTGGGATTTGATTGGCGAAAGCCGAGATATCGTTAAAGCTGCGAGACCCCGCACAATTGACGATGCAATAGAATTAGCCAACACCTTAATGGACGGGCTGGTACGCACAAGGGAAGAAAATCGGAAGAAGGAAGTAGCTCAAAAGATTACCCAAGGATTCCATGTGGGTAATAGTAGTAACTTCAAGAAAAAGGGAACCAGGCAATCTTCCACTACTCCATTTTGCAGTACCTGTAAAAGAAAGCATTTTGGAAGATGCAAAGGGTATTGCAATTTCTGAAAAATTCCAGGGCATCAAGAAGAAGACTGCAGAAGAAAGAAATCCACAATTTGCTTCAACTCTGGAGAAGCTGGACATTTTAGACCAGACTGCCCTAAATTGGTCAAACCAGCTGATAACAAAGCCAAGCCTGTAGAAGGAACTACCAAGAAAAACGCAAGAGCCTTCCAATTGACCACACAGGAAGCCGAACTGATTCCCGATGTGATAGCTGGTACGTTCCTAGTTCACGGCGTTTATGCAAAAGTATTATTTGACTCTGGTGCAAACCAAAGTTTTATAAATACTTCATTCTGCCAAGCTCTTAACCTACCCTTAACCAACCTTAGACAAATTTTTACGGTAGAAACGGCAGATGGGAATTCTGTTAACATAGATAAGGTTTTGCAAAAAGGAAAGATAGAACTTTTAAGCCATAAATTTTCTGCAAACTTGTTTCCTATGAATTTAGTCAGATTCGATGTTGTGTTAGGAATGGATTGGTTAATAGCCAACCATGCTCGAATCCTCTGTGATAAGAATTCCATAGAAATTCATACACCCACAGGAGAAGTAATTGTGGTTATCGGAGATAAGCCACGAAAGCCAATGAAATTCATTTCAGTAATGAAAGTGGCCAGTTATTCAAGAAAACAAGGATTAGTGTATATGATTTCGGTAATCATTAACACTAAAGGTAAGGAACTTAAGGAAATTCTAGTAGTATCAGAATACCCGGATGTATTCCGAGAAGAACTACCTGGATTATCACCCGATAGGGAAGTAGAATTTAGAATTCATCTAATTCCTGGAACTACACCGATAGCCAAGGCACCTTATCGGTTAGCACCCACCGAAATGTTAGAACTGAAAAAGCAGTTAGATGAATTATTAAGTAAAGGATTCATACAACCTAGTTCATCCCCTTGGGGAGCACCAGTGTTGTTCGTAAAGAAGAAAGATGGTTTGATGAGAATGTGTATTGATTATAGGGAATTAAATAAGGTTACAATTAAGAATCGATACCCATTACCTAGGATTGATGATCTTTTCGATCAACTTCAGGGAGCTAGATATTTTTCTAAGATAGATTTACGCTCCGGATATCATCAGTTGAAGGTACAAGAAGAAGACATACCTAAAACCGCTTTCAGAACTAGGTATGGTCACTACAAGTTTACAGTTATGCCTTTTGGACTAACAAATGCTCCGGCAGCATTTATGGATATGATGAATAAGATCTGTAAACCGTACTTGGATAAATTTGTAATTGCCTTTATCGACGATATACTCATTTAATCAAAAAGTCAGGACAAGCATTGTGAGCACCTACGAGCACTCTTAACTTTGTTAAGAAAAGAGAAGCTTTAAGCCAAATTCTCAAAGTGTGAATTTTGGCTACAAGAGGTGCAATTTTTAGGGCACATGGTGAATCACAAAGGTATTCACGTAGATCCCTCCAAAATAGAAGCGATCACCAAATGGAAGGTCCCGCAATCAGCTATGGAAGTTAGAAGTTTTTTAGGGTTAGCTGGATACTATAGACGGTTTATTAAGGTTTTTTTTTCCAAAATAGTTGTACCATTAACTAAGCTAACCTGTAAAGCAGTAAAGTTTGAATGGGGATCTAGACAAGAAGAGGCTTTTAAGATATTAAAGCAAAGGTTAACAAACGCCCCAATTCTTGCCTTACCAGAAGGGACAGAAGATTTTGAAGTTTATTGTGATGCTTCTAAGCTAGGATTAGGATGTGCGCTAATGCAACGCAAAAAGGTAATTGCGTATGCCTCAAGGCAATTGAAAAAGCACGAGGAAAACTATACGACACATGACTTAGAATTAGGATCCATAATTTTTGCCCTTAAGATTTGGAGACACTATCTGTATGGAAGTAAGTTTATGATTTATACAGACCATAAAAGCTTAAAGTACATATTTGGGCAAAAAGAATTTAACATGAGGCAAAGGAGATGGATGGAAATTCTAAGTGACTACGACTGTGATATTCAATATCACGAAGGAAAAGCAAACGTAGTTGCAGATGCCTTAAGTCGTAAGTATCATGAAAAGCAAAAGCGAGTTCGTGCTCTTAGATTAAGTTTACAGTTAGACTTAATGGAACAACTGAAGAATATTCAGAAAACAGCAATCGAGGATAGTGCTGAAGGAATGAAAGGACGAATAAAGGAATTAGAGCAAGGAAGTGATGGAATTTGGAGATTCCACAAGAAAATGATTTGGGTAACTAAGCAAGGAAATTTAAGAGATAAGATTTTAGAAGAAGCACATAAATCTAGGTATACCATGCATCCTGGTAATAATAAGATGTATCAAGATTTAAGAAATAACTTCTGGTGGATAGGAATGAAAAAGGACATAGCTAAATATGTATCTAAGTGTCTAACTTGTTCACAAGTTAAGGCAGAACACCAGAAACCTTCAGGGTTACTCCAACAATTAGAAATTCCTGTATGGAAATGGGAGCTCATAACAATGGACTTTGTTACTAAGTTACCCAAAACCAGAAAAAGTAACGATGCGATTTGGGTAATTGTGGATCGATTAACCAAATCAGCTCATTTCCTGCCTATGAAGGAAACTTTCAGTATGGAAAGATTAGCCAAATTATACGTAGACGAGGTAGTATCCTTACATGGAGTCCCACTCTCTATTGTATCGGATAGAGATAGTCGTTTCACTTCACATTTCTGGACGAGTTTCCAAGAAGCAATGAGGACACGATTGAATTTAAGTACTGCATACCATCCCCAAACAGACGGACAAAGTGAAAGGAAGATTCAAACCCTGGAAGACATGCTCAAGGCATGTGTAATAGATTTTGGAGGAAATTGGATAATCACCTTCCCTTAATTGAATTCTCCTATAACAATAGTTATCATTCAAGCATCGAAGCTGCCCCGTTCGAAGCACTATATGGACGAAAGTGTAGAACTCCAGTTTGCTGGGCAGAAATAGGAGAAAGTCAATTATCAGGTCCTCAAATCGTGCAAGAAACCACCGACTAGATCACTCAAATCAAGGAAAGACTGAAGACGGCTCGAGATCGTCAGAAGAGTTATGCAGACAATAGACGCAAACCGCTAGAATTTCAAGTTGGAGACAAGGTACTATTAAAATTTTCTCCTTGGAAAGGAGTAGTTCGGTTCGGTAAGAAGGGAAAGCTAAGTCCAAGGTACGTAAGACCATTCCCAGTAATCCAGCGAATAGGACCAGTTGCTTATCGCCTACAACTACCAGAAGAATTAGCTGGAGTACACGACGTATTTCATGTATCCAACCTCAAGAAATGTTTATCTGACGAGTCCCTGGTAGTACCTCTCCAAGAAATAGAGGTAAATGAAAAGTTAAAATTTGTAGAGAGACCACTTCAGATAGAAGATAAAAAGGTCAAGTTTCTCAAGCACAAAAGACTAGTACCGGTCAAGGTCAAATGGGATTCAAAATGAGGACCTGAGTATACTTGGGAACTAGAATCAGAAATGAAGCGAAAATATCCCTACTTGTTCCAGTAAATCTCGAGGACGAGATTTTAATTAAGGTGGGGAGGATGTAACAACTCTCACCAAAATTATTATTTCTTATTTTATTATGTCCAATAGGAAACCCTAATTGAGACCCCCAAGTAATATTGCATGACCCCTAAAATTTTCAGAACAGTTGGAACTAGGATCAGGGCCCCTAAAACTCAAGGGGGGTATCCCCTAATTGACGATTATCTTCATAACTCGCTGTAGGAAACGAATTTCGTTGAACTGCTGACTCACCAAGGCTAAGTGGACACGAGGCTACCCTACCCTCAAAAGGGCGCCGTCGCGCCACGTGACAGGGACTATTTTTCAGTATAAAGTCCAGGGGTTTGGCACTTGCATGGAGGTCTTGTTACAACGAAAAAAATTCATTTCCTGCGTTTAGTTATTCACAGTTTAGCTCAAAAACACACACAAACACGAATCTCTGCTGCGACAACAGGGTAATAACTCGATCACTGCTACGATACAATGTCCGATCGATTGAAACCGATCTGATGGATGTTTAAGTGCTGCCTGTATTTGGGCTATACTTTGTCATTCGTCGTGAAGGTTTTGATTTCGTGAGTTTATCGTAAAGAGTTGTATTAAGTTACTGACCTAGTTTCGTATGCATTGTTATTTTAATTAGGTTACACGACTAAATCTGAAGGCTAAACTCTGCCCGTTTAAACTTGCAATGTGAGTCATTCTCTTTTTATCAACAATGTTTTACAAAACTCAAATTATTTTCAAAAGTTATAATTACAGGGATTAAGTCTTGGTTATCTTGAATCACTGGCAAGTGGGGTATTGTGCATATTACTAATTTCTCACGGTTAGGTTCACCAACCTAACATTGATAATCATCACTACTTGGGTGAAAGGACCTAATAGTGGTATGACCATCGTCACCAGGGTGTGACACGACGTCAGATAAAAATAAGATAGTAGCCATTGTAATCGCTTTTATGCTGTAATTTATAACTATGTGTCGTTTTAGTGAAATCGAGTGACTCGCCAGTATTTCCCTGCTGATAAAACCTTTTTAAACATGTTTCAGGTGACCTACTGTGAATCAAGGAAAAGTGCTACGGAGCACTAATAAGCTTGAAGTGGTGGCTCAGTAAAATAAATAAACATGTTTTGTAAAACAGGGAATTTCCTCGTGAAATTCCTCTATTGTAAATTACGGTGTTTATCCCAAATTGTGAAATAAAATAACTGGGCATTTTCAAGTTTTAAAAGATCCTGTTAAACTTCCGTTGTCACTCAAATAATAAATAACACGGGTTTCTGTCCTACGGCTCCTGGACCGGGTAAAACCGGGACGGGGGCCGTGACAACGACTCTTCTTTTCAGAAGGTTCACACTTGTTAACAACAGGTTTGGTTGAGTTTGAAAATACTTTTAAAATCGATTTTTGATCCCCAAACCTAAACTTGACCGTTCCCTCAACACAATGAATAACAGCTTGAGCAGTAGTTAGGAACGGTCTACCCAATATAACAGTTGGTTGGTTATTTTTAACACAATCAAGTACCAGGAAATCGACAGGATAATAAAATTCCCCAACTTTCACAATCACATCTTTTACAATCCCCCGAGGACACGTAGGAGTTTGAGCAGCCATCACCACTATGGTTTCAACTTTTTGCAATGGCCCAAAATCATATTGATCATATAAACTCCCCGGTAATATACTCACACAGGCTCCAAGATCCATCAAAGCCCTATCCAATTTACAATCACCTATCTGTATTGAAATAATAGGTGCTCCTGGATCTTGGAGTTTCAAGGGAAGGGTACCCATCAAAATGGTATTCACATGAACTGTATCAAGTTGTTTAGGCAACTTGTGACGTCGTTTTCGGGTACTCAACTCTTCAAAAAATTCAACATGATCAGGACTTTCTTTAATTTTTTCAAGCAATGGTTTATTTATTTTTACCTTTTCAAAACTTTCCCAACTTTCACCCTTAGATGATTTCCGTTTATTTAAATTTTTGGGTGCAAGTAAAGCCATAGGGAATGGAACCTTTACATTCCCATTATTACTATCAAAAAACGTTTTATTTGAACCACGCTTAGATTTTATAAAACTTCCAATTTCCTGATCACGTTCACTCTCATCCTCAGACTCAGTCGCATCCTCTACCATACCCTTAACATGTTGTGGTGACTGAGTTTCAACAGTAGAAATTTTAGAAAGAGAAGGGGTACTTACCTCATCTATATGAACACTCGTGTGCGAAGAATGGCCAGTTGGATTTTTCTGACAATCACTAAGAAGCTTATCTTGATTTCTTCTGATGATAGCCACTTCTTCGGCTAATTGTCCAACCTGCTGTGACAATGCCTTAACCTCCCTATCTCTGACCTCATTACCTTTCTGAATATCCTCCAATAACTCCATTATCGTGTCAAATTTTTCATTGATGGAGTTATCATTCGACTCATGCTGACCCGTTTGCTCATTCTCTTGAGTCTGCCAGTTGTTTTCATAGTTATCTTGATCTCTTGAGTCTACCACTTCCTTCATATCAACCGCCAACTAAGCAACTTGCTTGTCTAATGCTTGATATACCTTAGCTCATAACTCTAGATCCTTCTTCATTTGTTTCAGCATTTCCATTATCTCATCATTCGGACCTTCAGCTGGACCACTCGATCTTCCATAACTATTCTGTTGAGCATTATTAAACCTTTGCTGACCCAAACTGACTCGATTATGACCTCTTTGAATAAACTGTTATGATGGAGGCACAAAATCATTATACCCATCACATCCAAACTGGTCATAATACCCATTCACTTCATCTGCATCATATCTAGCATATCGGTTTTGAATCGGTGATTGTCTGTTTTGAAAGTTGATTTGCTGATGCATTGGTTGGTTATGTTGTGAGAAATCAACACCCTCAAATTCATTAAACACGGCTGATAAGTTCGATCCATGATTCAAAGACCTGCACAAACACAAACGAAACACCCGAGCGTAATATCGAACTAAAAAAATAAAAAGAAAAATGTTTTTGGGTTTTTTATGAGAAAGCAAGAACAACTAATAGCTAGCTAACTAACTAACTAACTAACACTAAGCACTAATTCCCCGGCAACGGCGCCATTTTGATGACTGTCGTAAGGGTCATGCAAAAACCTAATTAATACTTGATAAAAGTTATATGATTTGAGTGTGTTTTACAAGTGTTTTTATCGGGTTAACTTTTCATCAAGTTAAATATAGTTTAGTTGTCAAAATAATAGTTTTCAGTAATATATATATATATACATATATACAAACTCATTTTTTTACCTAATTCTTTATTTATACATCTTTCTTTTATATCAACTGTTTTCTTATCGATTTTTATATGATTTACAAAACAAAAGCATTTTACAAGGATCATGACTAACTTTTCTTAAACACTTTTTCTTTAAACTTATAAGTCATGAATCCTAATTACAATAAAACCTATGTATCTCACAGGCATTTTTATGCTGACGTACCTATTTTTACACATGTTTCAGGTGCTGCTTTGTGATGATTGTTGATATATGCTACACATAGGATGGACTCGTGCCTTAGCGACTTTAAAATTTGAAAGATAATATTTGTATTTATCTGATTTGTAATAGAACAAAGATTTCAATGATTCAATAAAACAAAATTATTTTATCCATGGTTGTGAAACAATGATTCTGTTACAACACTCCCCGACGTTTCCGCCACGTCTTGTTGTTCTACATGGTCGGGGTGTGACAGAAAAAGGGTGGATTGTGACACCCCACATCGGTTGTGAAGGGGAACAAAGGCTTCCTTATAAGGAACTGGATACCTTCACCATCATGAAGCGTTTTGAAAACCGTGAGGGGCGGACGCCGGGGGCGTGCTGGCCGCCAAAGCGGACAATATCATGGTGCGGTTACGCTGGGCTGTTATAGATGGTATCAGAGCCAGGTTCGGACCGGTGGTGCCAGGTCCTGCGAGGACGCTGGACCCCTTAAGGGGGGTGGATTGTGACATCCCACATCGGTTGTGAAGGGGAACAAAGGCTTCCTTATAAGGAACTGGATACCTTCACCATCTTAACGCGTTTTGAAAACCGTGAGGGGCGGACGCCGGGGGCGTGCTGGCCGCCAAAGCGGACAATATCATGGTGCGGTTACGCACTGTGATATCCCACATCGGTTGTGAAGGGGAACTAAGGCTTCCTTATAAGGGGCTGGATACCTTCACCATCATGACGCGTTTTTAAAACCGTGAGGGGCAGACGCTGAGAGCGTGCTGGCTGCCAAAGCGGACAATATCATGGTGCGGTTACGCACAGATGGTGAAAAACATAACACACATTTTCTGCAGTAAAAATGTAGCTTTTGCTGCTGTGAAAAACGCCCCTTTAAAAATAGAAAACGACCTCAAAAAAATATGATTCCAGTGCCATTTGAAGCGTTTTTCGAAAATACAATATTTAGACTTCAGAAAATCAATTTTTCGATTTATAACGATCCGGTTACAGCCAACTGAAGTTGGCTGTAATCACCAAACAGCCTCCTGTTTTCAGCTTTTAACATTCTAATGCGAGTTATATTGGTTCCGTTAACATAATTAGCACTAACCACACATACACATCAGTTACAACAGGTTAACATCAAAGCTCAGATTATTTATCACTTAACACATCAAGAACTAACAAGATTCATAATCACTCATGCACGCATACACTTTTAATCCTTCAAATAAGCTTGAAATTACCTTGAAATGCTTATGGATCTTCAAGAACTTGTAGGTTTCGAAATTTTAGATGTGTATGTGTGTGTATTCAACCGTGAATATGAGAGAGAGTGTGAGAGTTGATTGTGTTTGTGATTTTTCTTGGATTTTGTAGGATTTTGGAAGATTTGAGGAGATATGGAAATCTTGTAGGATTAGCTCATGAAATTTGTACTGTACATGACCACTGATGTCGTTGTAATTCTCCTACTAGAATTTCATCAATCGGACTTATGATGAATTTTAAATGAATTATTCCGTGGACTGCAGTCAGAAAGTGACGAATCTCATTACAGTCGGGTAAATGATTTTTTCTAAAATATTGGTAATGAATTGGATCCCGATATTTTTACACAATAATACTTGGATCGTTTAAGACCTTCTTTAAAAAGTTGGGAATTTTTGGAATAGGTTAATTATTTTATTAAAATGCCCGAATACATCCCAGTTTTGGATGTTAAAGCTGAAATGACATAAGTAGTAATTTGCGTGTCTAAATGTCGGGTATGTTATCTGAGGATGATCTAACATGTTATATGTCAATGAAAGTGTTATGTACAATATCGTATGCTTGCTTTTGAATGGTAATAGATGGGGAAGTTTATATGGGCGTGAACTGTTAAGGTGAGTATATGTTATGTGGTAGATGCGTGTAGGAACTTCTTGCTTATTTGAAGTCACTAATAAACTAAGTGGTAATCATACTAGGACGTGATTGACCAACACCTATTGTTAGCTACTTTAAGAGTTCAACCGAGCAACCAAAGGTGAGTTCACACTCCTTCTAAAGCATGGGATTCCCGGTGGTTGGGAATGGGTTAAAGAACTAAAACGGAACCTGCATATCCTCCTTGGGTAGGATATGTACCGCCATCCTCCATAGGTAGGATGCCAATATTAATCCTGCGTATTCTCCTTGGGTAGAATACGTACGTTCGTCCTCCTTGGGTAGGACAACAACCTTAAAACTTACTAGACAAAAACTCTATCATTAAGTCCCTCATTTTATATCGACTTAATCGCCGAGGCCGATGGCGAGCTGGTCATTAGTTAATAGCACTATTAGGGTTTGACAAACCTCACACCGTGCCGGTAGGACGGGAGTGTACTAATGGATCATGGCAAACAGTCAATGATGATAGACATTGACTTAGGGCACAACTTATTTTCGTCAGTAGTCGATATGGTAACGGTCTAGTGGTTCACATGGGGAAGCCCCCACTGATTATGGATATGGTTTGGGGAAAAATAAAGATACTGGTTAACTCGTGGTTTACGAAACAACTTATGGTTTCCAAAACAAACTCTAAAACTAAACAACCAACCATGAACTCACTCAACTTTGTTGTTGACTCCTTGTTACATGCCTTGCAGGTCGTTAGGTGCTTATGGAGCTTGCACAGAGACGAGTGGTCGTTGTGGGGACATGGACTGATGTGTTCCATGTTAAACATTTAAACTTTATAAACTTATTGCTTATGTTTGGGTTTTACGTTTTATGCTTCCGCTGTTAACTTAAAGTTGGTTACTTTCTTTTGGTCACCAATTATATTGTGGTTGGTTTTATTTACTTAATTACGTTGTTTAATATGATTGGTGGCTTGATCCTGGTCAGTCATGCCTCCATGCGGTGATTACTCCGCAAGTGGATTTTGGGGGTGTGACAGATCTGTCACACCCCCAAAATCCACTCACGCAGTATCACCGCTTGGAGGCGTTACATGACCAGGATCGAGCCACCAATCATATTGAACAACATAATTAAGTAAATAAAACCAACCACAATACGATTGGTGCCCAAAAGAAAGTAACCGTCTTTAAGTTAACAGCGGAAGCATAAAACGTAAGTCCAAAACATAAGTTCATAGTTCATAAGTTTAATGACCAAAACATAAGTTCCATAAGTTTATAAAGTTTATTTATTAAGCACGGGACATAATAGTCCATATCCCACAACGACCTCCTCCTTGTGCAAGCTCCATAAGCATCTAGCGACCTGTAAGGCATGTAACATCGAGTCAACAACAAAGTTGAGTGAGTTCACGGTTGGTTGTTTAGTTTTAAGTTGTTTCCGAAAACATAGTTTTTGTTTAGTTGGCTTACTTGCCGTGGGGGTTACCCCATAGTTGAAAATATGTTTAACAAATTTCTCTTTTCCCAAACCATATTTAGTGGGGGCTTCCCCATGTGAACCACTAGACCGTTAAGATATCGACAACTGAGGAACAATAGTTGTGCCCTACGTCAATGTCTATCATCATTGACAGTTTGCCATAGTCCATTAGTAGACGCCCGTCCGACCGGCACGGTGTGAGGCTTGTCAACCCTAACAGCGCTATCAACTAATGACCCGCTCACCATTGGCCCGGCGATTAAGTCGATATGAGGGACTTCATGATAGAGTTTTGTCTAGTAAGTTTAAGGTTGTTGTCCTACCCAAGGAGGACGAACGTACGTATTCTACCCAAGGAGAATATGCAGGATTAATATTGGCATCCTACCCATGGAGGATGGCGGTACATATCCTACCCAAGGAGGATATGTAGGTTCCGTTTTAATTCTTTAACCCATTCCCAACCACCGGGAATCCCATGCCTTAGAAAGTGTGTGAACTCACCTTGGTTTGCTCGATTAGATTAGTTAATCTAATAGTCAGAAATCAAGCACGTCCTAATAAGGTACGAATAACAATCAGTTTCTCATGCATAACACGTATCCTACGTACGGTTTATTTATTCATTATTTCTATCACATACCACACAATTCAAAGTCAAGTTATATTGCTAAGTTACATTATTTTACCCTAAAATAATATAACTATCTCACAGAATAACAAGTATCCACACAAGTGTTCTAGTATAAGATATATATTCTAAATATATATATATTTACCCATTTTTATTTACGAAAATCAACCTCCGACACTTTGTATTTTGTTACAAAAATTATGGCGAAGTTTGTATTCGAAACACAAATTATAAAACATAATTGTAACGCTTGTTTAGAAAAATATTGTCTAAGTGTTGGAGTTTTTAGAAAATTTCGCCAGAGTCTTCTTTGTAAATGGAGGCGTCCATGCTAATAAGCATATCATTTTCTTTTCAAAAAATCATTCAACAATCCTCAATCATCAATATACAATCTTTACTTACCAATCTTGTTAAAAACAAGTATAAACTACCAACTCATGAACTTGAAGATTTATAAAAATGTGTAGTAACTTACTAGTGTATTTAGTAGGTCTTGTTACCCTTTAATTTGAGGTTGATTCTTTAAAAACTCCATTTTTAAAGAATATGGATCTTTACAACTTATGTTCATATTTTCCAAAAATACTTCTACATGTATTTTTCTTGTTACACATGTGCTTCTTTACTTTGTTAACCACTAAAATGATATTTATTTATGTAAGAACCAAGAGTTAGTAAAACTTGTATTTTTAACTTGGTTTCTTGGTAAATCATACTTGAAACATTTAGATTTTACAAGACTCTAAACTTACTTGTTCATTATTTTACAAGAAGCATCATATTTATTCAAGTTCATGACTTTTTGTGAGGATGGTTCATAACCTTTAACATGTTCATCCTCTCATCTTGCTAGATTATGTTTTTAATCATGATCTAGCAAGACTACATGATGATTAACATCATTTCTACAAACAATCAACAATCAACAAGTATATCTACACTAAACAACATGATTTCTTCATAACTTTAGCTTATGTTCATGTTTCAACTTCAAGTTTCTTAGTGTTCTTTAAGTTTATCATCATTCAATCATCTTCAACCAATCTAAGAGCATACGAAGGTGTTAAAGTGCATACAACGAAGCTTGGTGTTCTCGGAAGTTGAAGGACCTTCTCTACTTGCTATTAAACACCACTTTTCCTCTCTTGAACTTCCCTAGCCTTGAGCTAGTGGTAAGAACATCCTACACTTCATATTTCATCTTATTTGAGTGGTTGTCACACCCCCAAAATCCACCATGTGGAGTATCGCCGCTTGGAGGCGTGACGTGACCAGGATCGAGCCACCAATCATATTAAACAACTTAATTAAGTAAGTAAAACCAACCACAATACAATTGGTAACCATAAGACAGTAACCAACTTTAAGTTAACAACGGAAGCATAAAACGTAAGTCCAAAACATAAGTTCCATAGTTCATAAGTTTAAAGTCCAAAACGTAGGTTTAAAAAGTTCATAAGGATTAAATGTTTAGCACGGGACATAACAATTCATATTCCACAACGACCACCTCCTCGTGCAAGCTCCGTAAGCATCTAGCGACCTGTAAGGCATCTAACAACGAGTCAACTCTGTAACAGCCCAGCGTAACCGCACCATGATATTGTCCGCTTTGGCGGCCTGCACGCCCTCAGCGTCTGCCCCTCACGGTTTTCATAACGCGTCATGATGGTGAAGGTAACCAGCCCCTTATAAGGAAGCTTTTGTTCCCCTTCACAACCGATGTGGGATATCACAATCCACCCCCCTTAAGGGGTCCAGCGTCCTCGCGGGACCTGGAACCACCGGTCCGGCCCTGGCTTTGACTTCATGCCCGCATAATCTTATGCCTTGAATTTGTATAAAATATGGTATGTAATTTGTAAAAATCAAGTATTTCTGTAAGTATGTATGTCCCTGGTATGTAGCAATAAGGAAAAAGAGATCACCACTGGGTTACAAAGCCAATGGTATGTGTGAAGTGATGCAGGAAGACTCAAACCTAGCAAATTTGTACCGGGCTTCCGGCTGGAAGACATAGTCGCCACATGAGCCAACTCGCGGACTCATGGGTGGGGCTCGCAACACCCAAATAGATCTATCACTCATGCCCCTTGGTCCTTCTAAAGGATTAATGGTCTCAAGCTAACGCCTACCCTTTCACATGATCTATCTGTTGGACGGAAGTAGGGGAAAGTCAACTATCAGGACCAGAAATCATTGTGGAGACCACAGAAAAGATCCAGCAAATAAAAGAAAGGATAAAAAGTGCTCAAGATCGACAAAATAGTTATGCAAATCAGAGGCGTAAACCCCTAGAGTTCCAACTAGGGGATAAAGTAATGCTTAAGGTATCACCTCTGAAAGGAGTGATTCGGTTTGGAAAGAAGGGAAAGTTGAAACCCCGATACATTGGGCCATTTGAAGTAACAAGCAAAGTAGGACCAGTGGCTTATCGGCTAAAACTTCCTGAACAGCTGGCAGGAATACATAATACTTTTCATGTATCAAATTTAAGGAAGTGCCTAGTGGACGAAGCCCAACAAATACCCCTGGAAGACGTACAGGTTGACGAAAAACTCAACTTCATTGAAGAACCACTACAAATCAAAGATAGGAAGGTTAAAAAGTTACGCAAGAAGGAAATCCCGTTAGTCAAAGTCAAGTGGACCGCACGTCATGGACCCAACTTTACATGGGAATTAGAAAACATAATGAAAGATAAGCACCCTCATCTTTTTAAGTGATGACAAATTTCGAGGACGAAATTTTTGTAAGGAGGGAAGGATGTAATACTCCGAACCTTAATATACTGTTTATAAACGTATGTGTTGGTGCACTACATCTGTCGACTTTGTCTTGTATCGAGTCTTACATTGTATTGTATAGATTAGGGCGTGTTTTACGAGAAAACAGGAGATTGTATGTATCTTAGGAGAGGGTTTCGCTCATATGGTCATAGCATAGGTTTTCGCTTATGTGTCATGGTCAGGTTTCGCTTATTTGTACACATGAGGTTTCGCTCATGTGAACATGTCACTTGGAGCGAAACCACCATCTCTATATATAGGGACACCTATGAGCGAAACCATATTAGAACATTGTCTTGTATTCCACACCGAAGTGCTGCCGGTGTGAAGATCGAACTGTAATCGTTGTCATATTAATACAATCAGTAGATTAAGTGAAGAATCAGCTATTTCTACCTCCGTTTCTTGTTATTCCGCACCTGAAACGAAGTTGAACACCTCTGAACGACTCGTTCGGGTCGAAACACGATCCTACAAGTGGTATCAGAGCTCAGGAGGAGGAGTTCTGCAGAGAATAGCTGAAATTTATC
This sequence comes from Helianthus tuberosus, assembly GCA_030545235.1. Taxonomy (NCBI): domain Eukaryota; kingdom Viridiplantae; phylum Streptophyta; class Magnoliopsida; order Asterales; family Asteraceae; genus Helianthus; species Helianthus tuberosus. Next base: position 194,817,849 of record CM060448.1, on the reverse strand, counting down.
GAGATTTCTTGTTTCTACACCTTCTTTCATTATTTCAGAAAGTTTTACCGGTCTAAATTCGCTCAAAATTACTCAGATCATAGACAATTGGACATAGACAAACCCTGGAAAGTTTGACACTGAAATTTGGACTAAAAATGGATCAAATTACCTTCGGACTAGGTTTCGCTCTAAAGGACATCTTGTGATTTCGCTTATTTGACCATCTAGTTTCGCTTTTGTGTCACATAATTGAGAGGTTTCGCTCCAAATTGTCTGATAGTTTCGCTCCTGTGGCACATTATTTGAGGTTTCGCTTTTAAGTTCATCAGTAGTTTCGCTCATAAGAACATCAGTGATTTCGCTCATTCGAACAACAGTAGGTTTCGCTTATACGAACCATCAGATTTCGCTTATACGAACATCAGGGGTTTCGCTTATACGAACATCAGTGATTTCGCTTATACAAACTTCAGGGTTTCGCTTATAAGACACATAGATATTTCGCTTTTGTGTCACAAATTACCATATTTCGCTTATAAGGTCACCATACACCTGATTTCGCTTATTAGTCACAGTTTTTGAAATACGTGCTGAAAAGTCATGGATGCCGAGTTCTACAACGTATTTACAACACCGTCTGGTCCAGGGACTATTGCTCAAGCTATGAGTTTAGAAAATGAGACGGGAACCACCCAAAAGCCCCCGAAATTGATGAGTATCGAAGAATACTACAGGTGGAAAGATAGATTCGAGAACTGGGTTCAGGCTAACCATCTGAGATCATGGGAGTGTATTTTGAAGAAATATGTTTTGCCACAGACTGATTTGAAAGTTGACAAAAGAATATCTGAATTTAGTGATCAAGAACGTGATATGTATAGAGCTGAAAAGATGATGATTAGTCTGCTTCAGCAAGCCATAAAAGAAGACATATTCATATTTCTACAGCATGACAAAACTGCTAAATCAATCTGGGATGCTCTTAAAGTCAATTTTGAGGGTAGTGAGAACATGATAAAGAGCAAAAAGGCGTTGCTTAAGAAAGAGTTCGATTTGTTCAGCAGTCTACCGGGTGAAGATACGAAGAAGCTGATTGAACGTTATTGCCACTTGGTGCGATCTATGTCAATGCTTAGTATAAAAAAGGATCCTGAAGAGTGGGTAGACAAATTAGCTGATGCGTTACCGCAAAAAGAGTGGGGAACTTATTTGATGATTCTGAAAAACACAGGGGTTTATGATGGGTTAACAATTGGTCAGTTTATCGAAAAGATTGAGGGTCAAGATTTGGAACAGCAGAAGATCGCGAGGATGAACAGTCCAAGTGGTCAACAGGATGTAAAAATGTATTACAAAGGTAGTGTTCCGGTTCCAGAAGCTGAGAGAAGTCCGAAAATTCAGACTGCGTTTAGTGCTGGGGATTCTACAGAAAATATTGATCAAAGTTCAAACAAAAGCAGTAGTGGTTTCTCATTATATCCGAGTGTCAATCCAAAGAGTTCATCAGAAAGCTTTCAGTCTCAAAACACAAAGACAGGAAATGGTTATGTGATTCAATGCAACATCGCTCTAAATCTTCCAGAAGGTCAAAGTTTTTCAGAAGACACTGCTAAAGACCACATGGCTCTACTTGGTTTCGTATTGTTATCTTATGAGGGTCTAGTGGCTGGTCGGATCGGAAATCCTATGCTCACAAAGGAGGATTACAATCAAATAGACGCAGAAGAGATGGAACTGATGGATATCAAATGGTGTCTTGCAAGTGTTCTTAGACGTGCTGAAAAGTTCAAAATGATTACCGGGAGAAATGACTTTCTTGATGCTCATGTATCTACTTTAGGTTTTGATAAATCTAAAGTTACTTGTTTTCGTTGCAGGGAGAAAGGCCATTTCAAGCGGGAGTGCAAGAACAGAGAAGCTAGTGGCGCTCAGAATCCGTTTGGAAAAGATGATTACTACCGGAAAGCCATTTATCAGCAAGTTGGTCAATCACAAGACTCACAGACGACTCATGGTAGAAGAATCGAGGATTCAAAAAGAGCGTGTGTGGTGGATTTTGACTGGAACAATTATATCTCTCCTGATAGCAAAGCATGCATAGTCGATCAAGATGATGAGAGGCTACCTGAAGGCTTCAGCTGGAATATGTTTGCAGATGAGAATGGGAATTTTAAAGCTTTCATTGCTAAGATTTTCAGAGAACCAGACATGTTTACCACATGGATGAAGTCTATTGGAGTGACTGTAAAGAGTGTGGATGAAGAGTCTGTTGTTTTTGTTGAAAATTCAGAAAGTGCTGATGAAAGTCTACAAAGTTCTGATGAGAGTGTACAAAATGTTGTTATTTCAGAAAAGGAAGTTGTATTTGATCAAACACCGTCAGATTCTGGTTTATCAGATGCTGATTCTGAAAAATCTGTACAGTTTGATCAGTCACCAGTTGATAGTAGCAGTGATGATGAGGAAGAGAAACATATAAATGTTGCAAAATCTCATCTTTCTCCTGAAAGTTTTCATTGCTATTTTGCAGAACGTATGGAGAAACTGAAGGAGAAACGAGCTGCTAAAGAACAACAACAAATGAAATCTGAAGATGTTGTTCAGAAAGAGAATGTTGAAGGTGTTGTTGAGAAGATGATTGAAACTGAGAAGGTGAAAGAAGAAGAAAAAGTGATTGAAGTGATAAAGACAATCGAGATTGAGAAGATTGTTGAAGTTGTAAAGCCTTGCATAAAGTGTTTGGAAGCTTGCAAGGAATGTGCTGCAAAAGACGACATCATTGCTGAATATGAGAAGAAGAAAGAGCAGTTACTGTTCAACCTCAATTATGTGAAAGAATCTTATGATGTCTTGAACAAAACAGTAACTGGTCTTCAAAAGACAAATTCAGAAAGAGAACAAGCACTAACGATGATGAATGCTGTGATGATGACAAAGCAGAAAGCCATCAATTTTTACATCGAAGAGAGTGCTAAATAGAAGAAAGAGTTGGAGACAGAGAAGATTGAGAATGAGAGAATTAGACGTTTATTACAAAGTTATTCTAGTTCTGATTATCTCATTGATCGTATTTACCCAACTGTTGCAGGTATGGAAGCTTTTCAAGACGAGAAGCCGAAGAAAAAGAAAGATAGTGGTAAGAAACCGACTGTTAGCTATAACAAGTGTCCGCCTCCAATTTGGGAAGGGTACTCTCCTAGAAAACCAAACGAGGAGCAACTTGAAAAAGCAGTCAATATAAAGCTAAAAACCGATACAACTGACGTTTTACCAGATAACATTGATGTCACGTTTACCTCGTCCGATACTGATCATGAGTCTGAGTTAATCAAAAAGGTGGTCGATCAGGTGTTGGATACTGAGGAGGAGTCTGAGTCAAAGTCTGAGTTTGGAGGGTCAAATTCGTCAATCAACAGTCCAAAGTCGTCGGTTAAATGGTCTTATAGTAAAGAATTTTTGTTATCGAAAGCAAATTTGGATGATGAAACATTTGAAGTTGCATACACTTTAAATGATTCGGACAAATTATACGCTGACAAAGAGTTTCCAATAAGAAGTGTTCGTTTTGAAATGATCAAAATGGTTTTCAAAATGACAGAAATTAATATTTCTGAAATAAAAGATTTAAATCTTACTGAAAAACCTAAAAAGTACACTTCAAGAGTTCAACAACGTCTAAATAAGAAAAAGGGTTACAATTCTGGTTCTGGTTTTCAACAGAAACCAAACAAAAATCATAGCTACAAAAAGAAAGGTCTTGGATTTATTCCACTAGAAAATCATAAAAATTTGAAAAATTTTAAAACAAAAACAGAATTTGTGTCAGGTGGAAGTGCAGAAGAGGAACAGAAGAAACCATTCTGGAGACAGTCAAATCAAGAGTTTCTTGCTGAAAAGAAGAAGAATGGAACTGAAGTTTGTCACTCAAAAGAAACTAGAACCTGTTACAAATGCAATGAAGCTGGTCACATTGCATGGAACTGTCCGAAAAATGCCAAGTCAAAACAGGGAGTTTCTAACAAGTTGAAAGGAAAAATTGTTGATATTGAACTACCAACCGAAAAATTTAAAATTTTTGAAAATTCAACTTATGAGGTTGGTGAGTGTTATAAAAAGAATTTTTATAAAAAGAAAGAGAATGACAACCAAATGTGGGTTGTTAAGAAAGTTGATGAGAACGTCGGCGATGAATCTGGTTCTACAAAGCCAGAAGAGCCACAGGTTGAGATGAAAATTTCAGTGAATGATGATGAGTTTCCATCACTGAAATTTGAAGAAGCTAAACAGAAAGTTGGCAAGGTTGATATCTCGAATCAGTTTTACAACGAGAAAACTAAGTTTGATGTCGAGAAAACATTCAATGGAAGTGTTAAGAAAATTTTTGGGAAAATGTTGAATGGGAAAGCTAAGGGGGTTAAAGATTTTTATGCAACTAAAAAGGCAACTTACAACCCTACTGCGCAAGAACTGAAAGCCATCAAGTCTGAGAAGACTTGGATGGAAGTTTGTTTTCCGTAAAGTCTTTGGACTTTGCCGGAGATCCCAAGTTTGTAATCGTGGATCAGGAATCGGCATCTTTCTTGATAATTGATTTTATGAATGAATCTTAAAATGATTGAATTTTTACAGGATAAGTGTGATTTGCCGGAGCTTCCAGGTTGGTAAGTGCGAAGCAGGAATCGGCGTCTTGATTGGTAAAATGGTTTGTGTAGATGTTTATTCCTACATGTGGTTATATGTTTTGGATATTCTTACAAGTGGTGAGAGGTTGATTCTGACAAAGTGATTACTCAAGGTCATTAGTTTGAACTTGATGTAAGACAAAATTGCAGAAAACAACCTTTATGTATACCCCAAACTGCACTTCATACCTTTCACTATGAAATCCGCCAAAACCAACCTTTAAGTTCATGTTTTGTTACACATCACAACCTTTACACCAAACCTAGTCAAAAAAGTCAGTTAACTTACCTCACATGCAAAGCATGTGAGGGTATTTTAGTCTTTTTAAATCCTTATTTTCTTTTCTATTTTTTGTTTCATCAGTCAAACAACATAAGTCAAATATTATTTGATTTCCTTTTAATCTATGCACATACACACACCTAAAAATATATATAAAAACACATACCCAAATTTAACAAACTCATACATACACACCAGATCTCGTATACACACTACACATCTTCAGGATATACACTAAACATCTTCATATATACACATAACCTTTAATAAAGATTCGATTTTTATCACTAAATCGTAATACCCAGTTGAAAAAGAAAGTAACCCAATTTAATTACTAACAAGATGAATCAAACCCAGAAAGGGTAACCGAAAACACATATGAATCAAACAAGTAAAAACACACATAACCTTCAATAAAGATTTCATTTTTTTCATACCCAGTTGAAAAAGAAAGAAACCCAATTAAGTTTTTAACTATATGAATCAAACCCAGAAAGGAATATCAATAACACTCACCTTGAATCAAGATTTCAGTATTTTTTGCAACCACTTGCTCTGTTTTTTGTATAAACTTGTACAACAATGGAGTTGAAGGTTTCTTTGTGTTTTTTTTGTTTTCTGCTTGGGAATTGATGATCAATATGACAAATCTCAACCCTGGGTGCACGTTTTTTGATGATTCAAAGCATATTAAAAGGAATCCCAAATGAAACACTGGGATTTTCCGTTAGACCCCAAACTCATCTCGTATACACACTACATATCACCTAAAAGCAATTTATTGTTCTTGATGCAATTTGGGGAAAAATCAGTTGAAGACAAATTAAACCTGCATCAAAAGAATCAACAAAATCAAAACCCAGAACCACCGTTTGGGTTTCTCAAGTGATCCAGTTTCTAATCCTAGGGCATTCTCAACACCTGCAAGCATCAGTTGTTTCACCTTCTCTGCCGTTGCATTAGGAATATTCTCCTGGTAAAAAGTAGAGTAAAATTGGGGGTCATATTATGGAGTCTTAATTTGCAGATAGGGAGTATATAGACTAGAGAGACCTGTGGAACTTTATTGCGTTTTCCAAAAGAGGCGGTGCTGAAAAACGTCCAACAATGAGGTGGTCCAGCATTCGAAGAAGTAGATTGCTTTTGTGTGTTGTTTCCCATCCATGATACTGAGTCGATCCCTTTCACAAACGCCCCTTCAAATGGAGCAACTGGCAAAGGAAGAGGATCTTCGAAGGCGGCAAGAAGAGCCCATATGCTACTAAGTTCCAGTTGCTGTAAAAATTCACCATTAATAACCACTGAATAATTGTTTGAAAGTAGAAGGTTATGAGAAACTTCAAAATGCTTCATATCTACCATTAATAACCACCGTTTGAGGAACAATATATTTTTAGGTGTGTGTATGTGCAGAGATTAAAAGGAAATAAAAGAATATTTGACTTATGTTGTTTGACTGATGAAACAAAAAATAGAAAAGAAAATAAGGATTTAAAAAGACCATAATACCCTCACATGCAAAGCATGTGAGGTAAGTTAACTGACTTTTTTGACTAGGTTTGGTGTAAAGGTTGTGATGTGTAACAAAACATGAACGTAAAGGTTGGTTTTGGCGGATTTTATAGTGAAAGGTATGAAGTGCAGTTTGGGGTATACATAAAGGTTGTTTTCTGCAATTTTGTCTTGATGTAATCCTGATACAAGAGATGGAATGGACAAAATGATGAACCATACCCCTAATCTACAAGTGGTAAACTTAACAAAACTTATTTTCCGGAAAAATCATTTTGGTTAAAACAAACTTAAGTGTTTTGAAATCATAATGAGAAAAGAGTTTTGTGAAAGGGGGAGTTCTGATTGTTTATGCCAAGAGGATGGCGATTTGAAGTAATTCTCATCATGTTGTCACGTTTCTTGTACAGCTTATTTTCAAATTTTCCCAGAAAATCAAAATTGAGACATATTTTGATTTTAGGGGGATTAAAAATTTTAAAAAAATTAGAAATTTCTGAAAATTCAAAAACATTAGAAAATTTGAAAAAGGCAAAAACATGATAAAATGAAAAATGAGTTTTTGTGTCAAAGAAGAGGAAATGATAGTACATCAGTAGACAGTTACAGTATGCTAAAGAATTGTATTGTTTAAATAGCGTTAAACAGTCTCACTGATGATATGCCGATAGGTTTTTACACATTTAGTAAGCTTTTTCGGATATAAACTAAATTTCAAACTTGCTTATTTCGTGGGGAACACTACTTGGATATATAGGTAACCCCTGAAATCTCGTTTGAAAGGTCCCTCTTTCTGAGATACTAGGTCTTTATGCTCAGTGATATCTGGGGTATTATCCCGGGACTTCTGATTTTGCGGAAGCAATGGCCTAGTCCCCGGAGAATACTTTCCGCATGCTTGAAATATAGCGCAGCCCTCAGCAAATTGATGAAACAATAAAATTGATAGTCATTGCTGTTGTAATACAAAAGATCCTCTAAAGGGGACACACCAAAAGTCGAAGCCGTCATCTCTCTGCGTATACGGGAGTATCGACCTGAGCTCTCACGGCCCTCGCAATTTAACCCCTTACAGATATCATCTGTGGTATACTCACCTGTAAGACTGAATATTGGGACCTGGATACGGGAGTATATTCAAGAGGTGGGACACATGAATGAGTTTAAGTCCTTAAAACATCTAACTCATATCCTGAATCAGTTGAAATTTATGTGAGAATTTAAGTGGATCAGTATATCGGCAATCCAAGTGAATTGTTTAATTCTTAATGTGTAACTAAGCTCAACGGTACTTGTGATTTGTCAAATACTGATATGATCCTCTTACACAAACTCACAAAAATATTGTCAGAAAATATTTCTTTACTGCATTTCATTTACTTTCTTTCAGAAAAATCCAAAAAGATTTTGTGTGTGTTTTAGCTTAAACTTTTGAAAAAGTCAAAAAGATTTTCGACAACTGATGTTGAAAAGCTGATTTTCAAAGTTCCGAGTGCTAAACATGATGACATTGTTGTGAGGAGGAGTGTGTCTTAAACATCAAATGTGTTTTGACAATCAACAAGTGGTTCATCATAACAGAAAGTAGTTAGAGGGAGAGTCGTTGTTGGTGCACATGTTTATGAAAGAGAGTTAGTGTTGGTGCACTCAAATTGTTAAATTCATAAAATTTACTTCTGGGTTAAGAATGTATGTGCAGGAATAGTCAAGTTTCGATTCTGAACCTAAAGATAGAGTGTCAGGTTTCGGATTCTGAAGACAAAGAAAGCCAGACAAAGATCCTGAAGCAGATGTTGCTGAAGAACAAAGGAATGCCAGCAAATCAAGAAGGGGAGTCTGTTGATAAAGATAGAGAAAGAAAAGCCCAGAGACTGATCAAGACTGAAGAAGTGAAGACACAACATTGTTGTGACTCGATAGTCGACTCGTCAACATCTGAGGGGGAGTCTGTTGGTGCACTACATCTGTCGACTTTGTCTTGTATCGAGTCTTACATTGTATTATATAGATTAGGGCGCGTTTTACGAGAAAACAAGAGATTGTATGTATCTTAGGAGAGGGTTTCGCTCATATGGTCATAACATAGGGTTTCGCTTATGTGTCATGGTCAGGTTTCGCTTATTTGTACACATGAGGTTTCGCTCATGTGAACATGTCACTTGGAGCGAAACCACCATCTCTATATATAGGGACACCTATGAGCGAAACCATATTAGAACATTGGCTTGTATTCCATGCCGAAGTGCTGCCGGTGTGAAGATCGAACTGTAATCGTTGTCATATTAATACAATCAGTAGATTAAGTGAAGAATCAACTATTTCTACCTCCGTTTCTTGTTATTCCGCACCTGAAACGAAGTTGAACACCTCTGAACGACTCGTTCGGGTCGAAACACGATCCTACAGTATGAAATATGTAATTTATATTTCATATATTGTTAAACGAGTAAGATGATGGTGTGAAAGGTGAAATATCTTGACAAGCCTTAGCTAGTATAGGAGACCGTTTAATATTAATAATTAAATATATTATTTTTGACCTTACTCCGTTTTTAATGAAACTTAGGTTAAAACGTAGATAAAAATATGCTCGTTCTAATGACATATTCGTCGTTTTATAAAACGTTATATTTTAAAAGTTATACAAGAAAAATGAGTGAAGTAGCTAAAATAATATAACTAAGCTAGCTAGCACGTCAATTGTCCCACATCGCCCAGAAAGCCATTGAGGTGCTTGCTTGCTTCACATATATATAGGAGTTAAATTGTAGGATTTTAGATACACCAAAATTTTAACGGGAACGCTCTAGTATTGAGAATCCCGAGTATACGATACCCCGTTGGGTGTTGTTAGTAGTCGTTTTTGGAGCACGAGTAGGAGCAGGAGTAGGGAAACTCTACATCAACGTGCCGTAGATAGTTTTGAGGTATACTCTCGTTTATGTTTATGTTTAGTTATTTATTATTCAATTTTAGTAGTTAATAGGAGTATTATTATTAGTAGTAATATTATTATTATTAGTAGTGGTAATGTTAGCATTATTTTTAGGTACTAGGGTTATTGTCAGGGGCGGGTATTGGGTAGCCTTGCCTTAGTTAAGCATAGACTGATCAACCATGCTTAAACAAGGCAGCACTAACCAATATCCAACCATGATAATGACTAGTTAGGTGTACCATTACCTAACCTAGGATTATGTAATTGTGTCAGGACCTTGAGACATAACCCAGTCGTACTAGCGGCTGTTAAGCATTTGCTAATCAGGTGAGTCATCATACTTGTCTTTTAAACTGTGATAGTATACTCGTCCATAACTGGTAATAATGAGAATGCTGCAGTATGCATGTGTCAGTAGGGGTATATGGGATCCTATTATACTTAATGAGGTGTGTCACTCTGGGAAGGATGTAATACCCCGAACCTTAATGTACTGGTTATAAACGTATGAAATATGTAATTTATATTTCATATATTGTTAAACGAGTAAGATGATGTTGGGAAAGGTGAAATATCTTGACAAGCCTTGGCTAATATAGGAGACCTTTTAATATTAATAATTAAATATATTATTTTTGACCTTACTCCGTTTTTAATGAAACTTAGGTTAAAACGTAGATAAAAATATGCTCGTTCTAATGGCATATTTGTCGTTTTATAAAACGTCATATTTTAAAAGTTATACGAGAAAAACGAGTGAAGCAGCTGAATTAATATATATAAGCAAGCAAGCTAGCAGGTCAAGGAGGCAGGCAGGTAGGCATGCCACTTGATCCCACATCGCCTCAGAAATAATTTGAGATACCTGCTTGCTTCCTTTAAATAAGAGTCTCAGTAGTTTGTTTAGGTACCAGTTTCTTTAACGGGAATGCTCTAGTATAGAGAATCCTGAGTATACGATACCCCGTTGGGTGTTGTTAGTAGTCGTTTTTGGAGTGCGAGTAGGAGCAGGAGTAGTGAAACTATACATCAACGTGCCGTAGATAGTTTTAAGGTATGTTCTCGTTTACGTCTATGATTAGTTATTTATTATTTAATTTTAGTAGTTAATAGGATTATTATTATTAGTAGTATTATTATTATTAGTAGTAATGTTAGTATTATTTTTAGGTACTAGGGTTATTGTCAGGGGCGGGTATTGGGTAGCCTAGCCTTAGTTAAGCATAGACTGATCAACCATGCTTAAACAAGGCAGCACTAACCAATATCCAACCATGATAATGACTAGTTAGGTGTACTATTACCTAACCTAGGATTATGTAATTGTGTCAGGACCTTGAGACATAACCCAGTCGTACTAGCGGCTGTTAAGCAATTGCTAATCAGGTGAGTCATCATACTTGTCTTTTAAACTGTGATAGTATACTCGTCCATAACTGGTAATAATGAGAATGCTGCAGTATGCATGTGTCAGTAGGGGTATATGGGATCCTATTATGCTTAATGAGGTGTGTCACTCTGGGAAGGGTAATAAGGTGTTGTACCCACAGGCACTTCGTGCTTATAAGGTCCAGCGACACACACTCATACCCATGTGACGGCCGTAGGGGGACACAGCTGGAGGACCAGTATGTCTCTTGTACGGTGGTTTGTGACAAGTCAAATGTGACCTATAAGGTTCAATGAGGCCCAATGATGTATTGCAAAATACATACTTATATCGTGTATAGTTTGTACGTTCTTTCGTTATTTTTAGTTTAGTTTAGTTTAGAATTGCGTGCTATTGATCTTTACTGTGTTTTCCACGTCTTGATACATAAAAATGCTGAAATTGGAGCAAAATCGAGCTATAAGTGTTTAAAGTCAAGTCCCGGAATCATTTATAAAAGTGTTAGAATAATTTTGAAGATTTTTGGGAGCTGAAGCTGAATTTCGGAGTAAACAGCCTGTGAAAAACAAGCACTCGCGTAGCGCGAGCATAAAATGGCTTTCAGTCGCGCTACGCTACCAAGTTAAACAAAAAGCGCGGATATGGAAGAAGCGCGCGGCCCGCGTGGATGTTAGTATAAGTGAAAGCGGGCCGCGAGGAAGCTGATTACGTGCACAGATCGTGTATTAGCATTGGATTTAGGGTTTTTAAGGAATGATCATCATATAATCAGGAGGAACAGAAGAAAAAACCCTAATTACGATTTAGAAGACATTGGAGGCGAACTTGGAGCATTCTTGGAGCTAAATTGGAGTTCTCGAAGCACGGGAATCATTAGTACAAGTCGAAGCTGAAGAATCGAAGAATCAATCGGGTTTCCTAATCCCTTGTTTTGTTGATTTCATTCTTAGAACTTGTTATGATGAATTCCTTGTTCAATTACTTTGATTTGTTTTCACAATTTAAGATGCTTGGCTAAACTTTTAAACTACCTAGACAAGATGAATGTTTGATTTGAGTTTGGATTTTTAATGGTTTTTATTGTTTGCGTATGGATTGATTTCTGAAAGTAAAGTGTTTTAGGATTTCTGATTTGGTGTACATGCATGCTTGACGATTGTTTTACTACTGTTTATTTCTTCGCTTGAATCTTGGTGACGGTCTTTATCACATAATAGAATCAGGCTAGGGTTCTAGGTTTTGGTGAGTGTCTATATCACATAATAAACCTTTGATCCTTTAGGGTGGAAATTGCATAAGTAACCTTAGAAGTAATATTCGGTAATTTAATAAAATCAAGTGTTCTGCTTAACTTGTCGCTGAGAGGCTCGAGTTAGTTATTAGGTCGCGGTGCAGTATATATCTAAGATAGGTTTTGAGAGAAGTCGATCTTATTTCCCTAATTGCATTTGTGTCTAGTAAACCAAGTCAGAACCTAGAATTGCCTTAGATTATCGCGCTGAGAGGTAGATAGTCATATTAGGGCACTTTTAGAATCGTTAGAGGACTGAGAGGAAGTCTAACAGTCGGTTATCATAACAGCCTTGTAGGGTTTCCTAGGTTTCTTCCTGAGAAGGGTCGGGAAGTCTTAGCATTGAAATACCTTAAGGTTTAGTATTTTACGATCCCGGCTCCATACAACTTTAATACCATTAGAAGTTCATTCTCATGCAAACTGGATTCGAGTCTAGGTAGTCGTTAATCTTATCTGAATACAAACCTCAGTTTTCATTCGTGTTTTGGTCTAAGTCTAGTTAATTAATTAGGTTAATATAGATTTCCTAGTTTTTCAGTAACCCCCCCAAAACAAATAAACAAGTTAAGTCGCGTCAGTCAGTGTCTGTTAGAGTCTAGTTTACGTAATACATAGAGTCTTTGGGTTCGATACTCGGACTTGCTAGGCTATATTACATTGATCGGTACACTTGCCGATTGTGTGATTTAGGTTTAGAGAGTTCTAGTTTATAAATTTAAAGCTTTTTAGTGTCTAGCTTAGAGAGTCTAATTTAGGTTGTTTTTAATAGTTCGTTTTGCACACATCAAGTTTGACTATAATGTGCATATTGTGTATGCATATAATGTAAACTGTGGTCTGTCTTTATAAATATTGTATCGTATGAGCTCACCAGTATATATCTGACGTCGTTTTGAGTATACGTATCTCAGGTGAGTCATGAGGAAAGCTATAGGAACTACTTGACAGTTGTGGAGTTTTAGAGGATCAAGGAGTTCTTAGTTGCCAAAAGTTTGTAAATAAATAAAGTGTTGTACTCAGACTATTATAAGTTTTAATGAAAGTTTAGTTTGTTTCCGCTGTAAATGTATCAATTGTGCACAATCACCCGGGTTACGGGGTGGGTGTTACAGTTGGTATTAGAGCCCGAGGTTTTAGCGAATTAGGTATTGCAGGAATGCCTAAGCTTTAACCAGTAGTTCTCTAAAGATTAATAGCACACTCAGACTAGGCCAAATAATATGTTCTCAGGAAAAGTACTTGCATAGTCAATTGAGTGACGCTAGAAGAAGTAAACTATGTTGTGCCTTTTTATGTGCTATATATATATATATATATGTATATATATATATATATGATGTATATTGTTGTTATATTATAATGATGTATCATACATACCAGTAACTCTTTATAATCACATCCCTTTAGGAAGTTGACAATGTCTAAACATAGAGATGAACAAGGGTCTAGAAATAAACAGAATAACAGAAGGAGAGAGGAAGGTTCTTATAGGACTCAAACTCCCTCTCACAGTGTCAGATCCCGGTCTAGTATAGGCATGCGTCTAAATACTGAGGATATCCACAATATAGCCGTGGAAGTGGCTAAGATAATAAACAATGCACAAACCAGTAATGTTAACCAGTCAAGAGAACGACCCGAAGAAAGCTCAGCTGCCTCCACGCCAGTACAAAGGGAAAGAATGGGCGAAAAGAAAAACACTATTGCAACCATGCCACTAGAAGGAAAAGGTGAATATTCCAAATCAAAGGAATGTACCTATAAGCACTTCATGTCCTGTAAACCTCAATCCTTCGTCGGAAGAAATGGAGCACTAGAAGCTCAAGACTGGCTCAACAGAATGGAGTCAGTATTAGACATATGTGAGTGTGATGACCGCAACAAAGTAAGGTTCGCCGTACATATGTTTGAAGCTGAAGCCCTTCACTGGTGGAACATTGTGGTCCGAACATAAGGAAAAGAAAAGGTTAAGGAGATGAAGTGGGAGGAGTTTATTCATAAGTTTCTTGCTAAGTATTGTCCTCCCAGTGAGACTGAGAAACTGGAAGTGGAATTCTTTCAGTTAAAAATGGGAAATAAAACCTATCGAGAGTATGTTTCTCATTTCAACGACATATCTCGACTGGTTTCTTATTTAGCATTGACTGAGGAGCAACTGATCAATAGGTTTATTTGGGGTCTACCCTCTGAAATGAGGGTGTTTATCAAATCCAAATCCCCCATGACTTTTGCAGAAACTGTTGTGGCTGGCGCCGTTATGGCAGCCGAAATGATTCTGCGGCAGGCTGAATCTCCCGCACCAAAAAGGAAGTGGGAAGAAAGAAAGCGGGACACCCGGAATAACAACTTTAAAAGGCCTAAAACATTTCCTCAATGTCAAATTTGCAAACGCTTTCATACGGAGGAATGTCGTTTTCCTTGTCCAAATTGTAAAAAGACGGGTCATGCTCTTCAAGAATGCAAGTAAAAGAAGAAGTGTTTCAAATGTGGAGACCCTAACCACATGAGATCTGAATGTCCCAAACTCAAAAGAAATGATAGGACACAACCAAATCAGCCAAAAGGGCGTGCATTTGTACTCACCACGGAAGAAGCCAAGACCAATACAGACGTTATCACTGGTAAGTATCTCATAAATGATGTATATAACCGTGTGTTATTTGATACCGGTGCAAATAGAAGTCTAGTGTCGACTACCTTTAGACCTTACTTAAACCAGACGTCCCAAAACCTAGATCATGCCTTTATAGTAGAAATGGCTGATGGAAGTCAAAGAGAGATAGTTGACATTGTTAAGAATTGTAAAATAAGCTTAAACAACCATGTTATCCCTATAGACCTAATGCCTATGGAACTTGGAGTATTCGACATAGTCATAGGAATGGACTGGTTGACACCATATCATGCGGAAGTTATATGTGACAAAAGGATCGTCCGACTCCGATTACCCAACGGCAAACAGCTAACTGTATCGGGAGACTGCACTGACAAGACTAAGAACCTCAACACGATAGCCCAAGCACATAAATGCCTAAGGAAAGGGTATGTTGCCTTTTTAGCATATGTCATAAACACTACAGAAAAGCAGAAGGTCGAGGACGTGCCAATAGTACGAGAATACCCCGAAGTGTTTCCCGACGAGCTCCCGGGACTACCATCAGATAGACAGGTTGAGTTTCGCATTGACCTACTTCCCGGTACATCACCGATTGCTAAGTCGCCGTACAGACTAGCCCCGACAGATATGCAAGAACTCAAGAAGCAACTACAAGAGTTGCTTGACAAGGGGTTTATCCAACCTAGTTCATCGCCATGGGGAGCACCCATCTTGTTTGTCAAGAAGAAAGATGGGACGATGCACATGTGCACCTATTTATAGAGACTTGAATAAAGCCACTATAAAGAATAAATACCCTTTGCCCAGGATCGACGACTTGTTTGATCAATTACAAGGGGTAAGTTATTTCTCTAAAATAGACTTGAGGTCTGGATACCACCAAGTGAAAGTTGCAGCAGAAGACATACCTAAGACTGCCTTCAGGACTAGGTATGGTCATTATGAATTTTTGGCAATGCCATTTGGATTAACCAACGCACCTGCAGTGTTCATGGACCTCAAGAACAGGGTTTGTCAACCTTACCTCAATAAGTTTGTGATCGTTTTTATTGACGATATCCTTATCTACTCTAAGAATGAGGCAGAACATGAGCAACACCTGAGAGCAGTCCTTGAATTGCTCAAGAAAGAAAAACTCTATGCAAAGTTCTCTAAGTGTGAATTTTGGATACGTGAGGTGCAATTCCTAGGCCACGTGATAAATGAATGTGGAATACAAGTTGACCCTGCAAAGATCGAGGCCATCAAGAAATGGGAAGTACCAAAGAATCCCACTGAAATCAGAAGATTTCTGGGGTTAGCAGGATACTATAGAAGGTTTATTCAATACTTCTCAAAGATTGCAACACCATTAACCACACAAACCCAGAAAGCCTCTAAGTTTAATTGGGGACCTAAACAAGAAGAAACCTTTAACACGTTAATGCATAAGTTATGTAGCGCCCCAATACTATCACTTCCTGAGGGAATAAAAGATTTTGTCGTCTACTGTGATGCATCTCACTATGGTATGGGATGTGTACTCATGCAAAGAGGCAAAGTGATTGCATACGCCTCTAGACAGTTGAAGATTCATGAACGGAACTACGCAACCCATGATTTGGAACTTGGTGCCATAGTGTTCGCATTGAAAATTTGTAGGCACTATCTTTACGGTACAAAGTGCACTATCTATAGTGACCATAAAAGTTTAAAACATATATTTGAGCAGAAGGAGCTCAATATACGTCAGAGATGATGGATGGAGTTATTAAGTGATTACGACTGTGAGATCCAATACCATCCAGGTAAGGCAAACATAGTAGCAAATGCTCTAAGTAGAAAAGAGAAACCTCAACCAATAAGAATTCGTGCAACCAGAATAGAGGTTAAAACTAGTCTCTTAGATCAAGTTAAGAATATACAACAAGAAGCCTTAAAAGAGAATCATATTGTAAAAGAAAGAATGATTGGGAGACTGAAGCTACTGACAATGGGAAATGATAATATCCTTAGGTTCAACAATAGGATATGGGTTCCTAATTTTGGAGGATTGCAGGATACAATCTTAGAGGAAGCTCATAAGTCTAAGTATTCCATTCACCCTGGCAGTGACAAGATGTATAAGGATTTAAGGAGAGATTATTGGTGGCCAGGAATGAAGCGATCTATTGCCCATTATGTGGAAAAGTGCTTAACATGCCTTAAGGTGAAGGCAAAACATCAAAAGCCCTCTGGATACTTGCAACAACTAGAGATTCCAGAATGGAAATGGGAGAAAATCACCATGGATTTTATCACGAAGCTCCCAAGGTCAAGTCATGGTTATGATACTATTTGGGTAATAGTGGATAGACTGACCAAGTCTGCACACTTCGTGCCAATTCGTGAGGACTATAAGATGAACAAGCTAGCTCTAATTTACATCAAAGAAATAGTCTCATGACATGGGGTGCCTGTATCGATCATATCAGATAGAGATAGTCGTTTCACATCTAAATTCTGGCAAAGTTTCCAACAAGAGTTGGGAACCAAGCTTAATCTAAGCACGGCATATCATCCTCAGACGGATGGGCAGAGTGAACGGACTATTCAGACATTATAAGATATGCTTCGGGATTGTGTAACTGATTTTGGTGGAAGTTGGGATAATCATCTACCACTCATTGAATTCGCCTACAATAATAGCTATCACGCCAGCATCAAAGCTGCACCTTATGAAGCTTTATACGGAAGAAAGTGCCGAACTCCTATATGTTGGACGGAAGTAGGGGAAAGTCAACTAGCAGGACCAGAAATCATTGTGGAGACCACAGAAAATGATCTCGGGTCGAGACTGAACTCGAGAACTCTGAGATTGCGACTCATTTATGCACCACTCGAGACCTTCAGTTGGCAACCCGAGACCCCTTGGTTGCGTCTCGAGATCGCATGTTCTCGAGTCGAGACCACCTGGTCTCGACTGGGCTGCTTGTCTCCGTTATTGGGCCAAAGTGTGTGGACTGTTCATGCTTGTTACTATTTAATCTGGACTATGTGATACATACTACTGTTGATTGATTGTGTGATAGGACAGGCCCAATAACCTCATATGATATGCATGCTTTGTGTTAGATACATGTAGGATATATGATGTGCGTGAAGTGTGTTACGGTTTTAATGTTTATTTTAAGCCCTTTTACACTTTCTTTAGCCAAGTTTTAAATTTATAAAACACGATATTTACTAACACTAAACACACATATGGGCAAGTGCACCCATCGTGAGCGTAGTATAGTGTTGGTAAGATACCGATGTCGTCCAAGGACACAAGAGCTTTTAGTACCGGTTTATCCTCAACGTCTAATCAAATCAAAAAGTTTAGGAAAAAGGTTTTAAACTAAGAAAAATAAAAACTAACTAAAATGCTGAAAAATAAAAATAAAACAGATAGACAAGATGAATCACTTGGCTCCGACTCGTGTTTAGTGTAACCTTTGATTATTTTCGCACTTTTGCACTATTTAAGAGATTATCTTAGTTATTGTAGTAGGCCCCTCTTTTTGAGGTGACGTTACCCTCAACCCAGTAGTTTGAGTCAGCAAGGATACAATCCTAAAGGGTCGGATTATTGAAAGATAATTAATTAAGTTATTAATGCATATTGTGGTAGGCCCATCTTTTGAAGGTGACGTTACCCTCGGCTAAGTAGTCTGAGTCAGCAGGGATACAGTCCTAAGTAGCCGGGTTAAAGTATTAATAGTAGTTTAACTTATGAGGGGATCAAAGAGTTTGGACCCCCACCATCCAATACCGTTAAGTATTGAAGGAGGTCCTACTAAATTTGACCCAGGTCCTTTGCAGGATCTATACACTGAACAATGGCAAGACTCTTACCAAACCGTTCCCTTAACCCCCGACCAGGTAGCCAACATACCTCCATATAGACCGTGGAGATATGAATGGTGAAAATCTTTTATTTTATATAGACAGTAAAATAATGCCAAGACACCATGGACAAAAGATAAGGAAGAATCACCTTCAACATAAAAAACTAGTTATTAAAGTCATTAATACATAACCAATTAAAAAGTGCGAAAAGATTAAAAATAAAAAGTATTACACTAGACACTTTGTCTTCACCAAGTGATGTAAGAGACTTAGGCAAACATGGCCTTGATTGTCAAGAACTCTTACGATCAATCTTGGATCCCGAGACGACTCACACACTCTATGATGGACAATGGATGATGGTGGTGGATGATGGTGTTATGGTGGTGGTGGGTGGTGGGTGAAGTGTGAGAGAGGTGGTGTGCCAAGGGATGGTTTGAGCTTGAGCCAAGCACTCCTATTTATAGGCTGAACAGAAGCTCGGGCACGGCCCTGTGTCCAGTGGGCATGGCCCCGTGTCCATATCCTTCTCTGTCTCCATTAATTGCTCTTGTCTTTATTAGTTGACCACGGCCCCGTGTCCGCTGGGCATGACCCCTTGTGCAGAAGCATATCTGTAATATCAAGATTTTCCTGGATTCTGCGAATCTTATAGTTGACCATGACCCCGTGTCCGCTGAGCACGGCCCCGTGGTGGGCGATGGAAGCTTCTACAACTTTGTCTTTTATGCTGACACTTGGGCACGCCCCCGTGCTCACTGAGCACGGGGCGTGTTCAGCCTTCTGTTCTCTTGTTTTGCTTGGGAAGATGCTTTCGGGGAGGTCGGGCATGCCACGTTTATTCCTTTTCTTGTATTTATGTTAGATTTAGCTGCCTTTTTGCTTCTTTTGTTAATTTGAGCTCATTTAATCTTGAAAATACAAAAGGAAGACAAAAACACACTTTTTCCAACATTAGTACTAAAAAGGGGTTAGTTTTATGCCACAATTGATGTAATTTATATGTTGCTTTTTGTACACATCAATATACGTGACTAAATTGTATCCGAGCCTGACTCATACTGGTAACCATGTTAGGACGTGGTGACCAGCGTGCTTGACCAATTAAACTAATCTGCCGAGCAACCCAAGGTGAGTTCACAACTTTTAAAGCATGCGTTCTCGGTGGTTGGGAAACGGAACTTAAAACAACGCTATTCCCTTGTAAGGGATACAAACCTACTTTTCCTCCCCTATGCGGGACCCTTAGTTAATTACTATTTATATTGGATGCAACAAACAATACTAAACGAAACTCTATCACTCAAGTCCCTACTACTTAATACCGATTAGTCGCCGGGGCCTGGCGAACGGGTTATTAGTTGATAGCGCTATTTAGGTGAGACCAGCCTCACACCGTGCCCACGTATGGGATCGGGCATGAACTAATAGACTCTGGCAAACCGTCAATGATGATAGAACATTGGCAAACGGGGCACTCTACGGAAACGTACGGTCGCATAGTATTCAGTATTGTAAACCAGTTTAGTAGCTTACTTAAGGGGTAGCTCCCCTTGGCATGGTATAAATGAGGAAATTAACTGTTGAAACAAGTTTTTGGAATTAAAAACTGGGCAAACTCGTGAACTCGCCAACATTATGTTGATACCCTACTGCATGCTTTGCAGGTACCCAGTGACTTAGGAGCTTGCAGCTTGGGGATGTGTAGTGGTCGTCTTAACCCACGTGTTGGGTTCTAAATAAACTCGAACTATGAACTTTGTTTAAACTGTTTTGCCTATGCTTCCGCTACTTACTTAGACTGTTATTTGAACTTAAAACTTTTGAACTTTAACTATGGTATTTACTAACCATTATGGTTGGTGGACATTCCTATTATTAACTAAATGCTCAGTATAATTGGTGGCTGGATCCTGGTCAGTCACACACCTCGCGGTGATACACCGCATGTGGATTTGAGGGTGTGACAGATGTAATACCCCGAACCTTAATGTACTGGTTATAAACGTATGAAATATGTAATTTATATTTCATATATTGTTAAACGAGTAAGATGATGGTGTGAAAGGTGAAATATCTTGACAAGCCTTGGCTAGTATAGGAGACCGTTTAATATTAATAAATAAATATATTATTTTTGACCTTACTCCGTTTCTAATTAAACTTAGGTTAAAACGTAGATAAAAATATGCTCGTTCTAATGACATATTCATCGTTTTATAAAATGTCATATTTTAAAAGTTATACGAGAAAAACGAGTGAAGCAGCTGAATTAATATATATAAGCAAGTAAGCTAGCAGGTCGAGCAGGCAGGTAGGCACGTCAATTGAATCCCACATCGACCAGAAAGGGTTTTGAAGTGCTTGCTTGCTTGCTTTAAATAAGAGTCTCAGTAGTTTGTTTAGGTACCAGTTTCTTTAATGGATACGCTCTAGTATAGAGAATCACGAGTATACGATACCCCGTTGGGTGTTGTTAATAGTCGCTTTTGGAGCGCGAGTAGGAGCAGGAGTAGGGAAACTCTACATCAACGTGCCGTAGATAGTTTTAAGGTATGCTCTCGTTTACGTTTATGTTTAGTTATTTATTATTTAATTTTAGTAGTTACTAGGAGTATTATTATTAGTAGTAATATTATTATTAGTAGTAGTAATGTTAGTATTATTTTTAGGTACTAGGGTTATTGTCAGAGGCGGGTATTGGGTAGCCTAGCCTTAGTTAAGCACAGACTGATCAACCATGCTTAAACAAGGTAACACTAACCAATATCCAACCATGATAATGACTAGTTAGGTGTACCATTACCTAACCTAGGATTATGTAATTGTGTCAGGACCTTGAGACATAACCCAGTCGTACTAGCGGCTGTTAAGCATTTGCTAATCAGGCGAGTCATCATACTTGTCTTTTAAACTGTGATAGTATACTCGTCCATAACTTGTAATAATGAGAATGCTACAGTATGCATGTGTCAGTAGGGGTATATGGGATCCTATTATACTTAATGAGGTGTGTCAGTCTGGGAAGGGTAATAAGGTGTTGTACCCATAGGCACTTCGTGCTTATAAGGTCCAGCGACACACACTCATACCTATGTGACGGCCGTAGGGGAGCACAGCTGGAGGACCAGTATGTCTCTTGTACGGTGGTTTGTGACAAGTCAAATGTGACCTATAAGGTTCAATGAGGCCCAACCTGACTATAATGTGGTCACACGCCCATATTGTGTATGCATATAATGTAAACTGTGGTCTGTCTTTATAAAAATTGTATAGTATGAGCTCACCAGTATATATCTGACGTTGTTTTAAGTATACTTATCTCAGGTGAGTCATGAGGAAAGCTATAGGCACTACTTGACAGTTGTGGAGTTTTAGAAGATCAAGGATTTCTTAGTTGCCAAAAGTTTGTAAATAAATAAAGTGTTGTACTCAGACTATTATAAGTTTTAATGAAAGTTTAGGTTGTTTCCGCTGTAAGTGTATCTACTGTGCATAATCACCCAGGTTACGGGGTGGGTGTTACAGTTGGTATCAGAGCCCGAGGTTTTAGCGAATTAGGTATTGCAGGAATGCCTAAGCTTTAACCAGTAGTTCTCTAAAGATTAATAGCACACTCAGACTAGGCCAAATAACATGTTCTCAGGAAAAGTACTTGCATAGTCAATTGAGTGACGCTAGAAGAAGTAAACTATGTTGTGCCTTTTTATGTGCTATATATATATATATATATATATATATTATAATGATGTGTCATACATACTAGTAACTCTTTATACTTATATTCCTATAGGAAGGAGACAATGTCTAAACATAGAGATGAACAAGGGTCTAGAAATAATCAGAATAACAAAAGGAGAGAGGAAGGTTCTTATAGGACTCGAACTCCCTCTCACAGTGTCAGGTCCCGGTCTAGTACAAGCATGCGTCTAAATACTGAGGATATCCACAATATAGTTGTGGAAGTGGCTAAGGTAATGAAGAATGCACAAACCGGTAATATTAACCAATCTGGAGAACGACATGAAGAAAGCTCAGCAGCCTCCACGCCAGTACAAAGGGAAAGAATGGGCGAAAGGAAAAACACTATTGCAACCATGCCACTCGAAGGAAAAGGTGAATATTCCAAATCAAAGGAATATACTTATAAGCACTTCATGTCCTGTAAACCTCAGTCCTTCGATGGAAGAAAGGGAGCACTAGAAGCTCAAGACTGGCTCAACATAATGGAGTCAGTATTAGACATATGTGAGTGTGATGACCGCAACAAAGTACAGTTCACCGTACATATGTTTGAAGCTGAAGCCCTTCACTGGTGGAACATTGTGGTCCGAACAGAGGGAAAAGAAGAGGTTAAGGAGATGAAGTGGGAGGAGTTTATTCATAAGTTTCTTGCTAAGTATTGTCCTCCCAGTGAGACTGAGCAACTGGAAGTGGAATTCTTTCAATTAAAAATGGGAAATAAAACCTATCGAGAGTATGTTTCTCGTTTCAACGACATATCTCGACTGGTTTCTTATTTAGCATTGACTGAGGAACAACTGATCAATAGGTTTATTTGGGGTCTACCCTCTGAAATGAGGGTGTTTATCAAATCTAAATCCCCCAAGACTTTTGCAGAAACTGTTGAGGCTGGCGCCGTTGTGGCTGCCGAGATGATTCTGCGGCAGGCTGAATCTCCTGCACCAAAAAGGAAGTGGGAAGAAAGAAAGGGGGACACCCGGAATAACAACTTTAAAAGGCCTAAAACATTTCCTCAATGTCAAATTTGCAAACGCTTTCATACGGGGGAATGTCGTTTTCCTTGTCCAAACTGTAAAAAGACGGGTCATGCTCTTCAAGAATGCAAGGAAAAGAAGAAGTGTTTCGAATGTGGAGACCCTAACCACATGAGATCCGAATGTCCCGAACTCAAAAGAAATAATAAGACACAACCAAATCAGCCAAAAGGGCGTGCATTTGTACTCACCACGGAAGAAGCCAAGACCAATACATACGTTATCACGGGTACGTATCTCGTAAATGACGCGTGTGTTATTTGATACCGGTGCAAATAGAAGTCTGGTGTCGACTACCTTTAGACCTTACTTGAACCAGGCGTCCCAAAACCTAGATCATGCCCTTACAGTAGAAATGGCTGATGGAAGTCAAAGAGAGATAGTTCACATTGTTAAGAATTGTAAAATAAGCTTAAACAACCATGTTATCCCTATAGACCTAATGCCTATGGAACTTGGAGAATTCGACATAATCATAGGAATGGACTGGTTGACACCATATCATGCGGAAGTTATAGGATCGTCCGACTCCGATTACCCAACGGCAAACAGCTAACTGTATCGGGAGACCGCACTGACAAGACTAAGAACCTCATCACGATAGCCCAAGCACATAAATGCCTAAGGAAAGGGTATGTTGCCTTTTTAGCATATGTCGTAAACACTACAGAAAAGCAGAAGGTCGAGGACGTGCCAGTAGTACGAGAATACCCCGAAGTGTTTCCCGACGAACTCCCGGGACTACCATCGGATAGACAGGTTGAGTTTCGCACTGACCTAGTTCCCGGTACATCACCGATTGCTAAGTCGCCGTACAGACTAGCCCCGACAGAAATGCAAGAACTCAAGAAGCAACTACAAGAGCTGCTAGACAAGGGGTTTATCCAACCTAGTTCGTCGCCATGGGGAGCACCATCTTGTTTGTCAAGAAGAAAGATGGGACGATGCGCATGTGCATCGATTATAGAGACTTGAATAAAGCCACTATAAAGAATAAATACCCTTTGCCCAGGATCGACGACTTGTTTGATCAATTACAAGGGGCAAGCTATTTCTCTAAAATAGACTTGAGGTCTGGATACCACCAAGTGAAAGTTGCACTAGAAGACATACCTAAGACTGCCTTCAGGACTAGGTATGGTCATTATGAATTTTTGGTAATGCCATTTGGATTAACCGACACACCTGCAGCGTTCATGGACCTCATGAACAGGGTTTGTAAACCTTACCTCGATAAGTTTGTGATCGTTTTCATTGACGATATCCTTATCTACTCTAAGAAGACAGAACATGAACAACACCTGAGAGCAGTCCTTGAATTACTCAAGAAAGAAAAACTCTATGCAAAGTTCTCTAAGTGTGAATTTTGGATACGTGAGGTGCAATTCCTAGGCCACGTGATAAATGAACATGGAATACAAGTTGACCCTGCAAAGATCGAGGCCATCAAGAAATGGGAAGTACCAAAGAATCCCACTGAAATCAGAAGATTTCTGGGGTTAGCAGGATACTATAGAAGGTTTATTCAAGACTTCTCAAAGATTGCAACACCATTAACCACACTAACCCAGAAAGCCTCTAAGTTTAATTGGGGACCTAAACAAGAAGAAGCCTTTAACACGTTAATGCATAAGTTATGTAGCGCCCCAATACTATCACTTCCTGAGGGAATAAAAGATTTTGTCGTCTACTGTGATGCATCTCACTATGGTATGGGATGTGTACTCATGCAAAGAGGCAAAGTGATTGTTTACGCCTCTAGAAAGTTGAAGATTCATGAGCGGAACTACACAACCCATGATTTGGAACTTGGTGCCATTGTGTTCGCATTGAAAATTTGGAGGCACTATCTTTACGGTACAAAGTGCACTATCTATAGTGACCATAAAAGTTTAAAACATATATTTGAGCAGAAGGAGCTCAATATGCGTCAGAGACGATGGATGGAGTTATTAAGTGATTACGACTGTGAGATCCAATACCATCCAGGTAAGGTGTTGGGATTGAACCCTACCAGAGGAACAGATAATGAAAGCCAAAACCAGATCATGACAGTGGATTCACAATAAATAGCTGTTTACACTAAGTCTTCTCCCTTGAGAGTGATTATAACTGCTGAAGGCCTTATATCCACTGCCCGCATACAACTGCTGCTGATCTGCATAACTACTGATGAAGCCTAGAAGACTGCTGAGAACTAAGCACTGCTGGTACAAACTGCTGATGACAAAGCACTGCCCAATCAAGGACTGCTCAACCTTGAGGAAAGCACTGATGAATAGAGAGAGCAGTAGTTTAGTATATCATCTGTTTTTATGTATTGTCAGTGGTTAGGTTTAGCAGTGTTTGTATGAGAACAGTAGATACGGGTTGTTAGGCTGTTAGACGTCGCTTTCATGGTGACGTCAGCTGAGATGCCTCAGTGGATTGGTTTGTCTATAAATGGAACAGTACCCTGTACTGTTACATTTGATCGTCTTGAGTGAGTTCTTCTCCTCAATTCAATCCTTTCATCTTGTGCAATCCAACCTTGGGGTATCAGGCTGAGGGGGAGTTTAGTCTGTAAGCACGCTTTGTAATCTTTTGATTGACTTTGTAATCTTTCAACTAATGAAAATCATGTGTTTATCAAAACTATTTTCTTCCTTGATTGTGTTTACAAAGTTTGTTGTTCATTTCCGCTGCACTCAATGTTTAAATCAAGCAAACAAACACAATTATGAGAGCCTCCAATCCTAACAATTGGTATCAGAGCCTGGACAGTCAAATTCGATCTAACAATCAATTTGACATAACAGTTCGGCTCAAAATTCATTGATACTAAGGTTGGTTGTATTTTGTTGTAAAACAGAGTAACGAGTGATAACGCTCAAAGCTGAATTCAAATACTCTGTAATACAACCAAGATGTCATAAGACACACAAATCTCACACAACAAGTGATATCATGCACAAGGCACTCATGGTTTTTAGATCTGAAAACATATATGTTAAACCATGGGATTATTTCTTATTTTCAAATTTGATTTTAACTGTTGTTATGAAACTTGTGATGTCATTATATTATATGCTAAAGTATGAACCTCTGTTTAACAAAAGCCTATGTTCATAAAAACATTAGTGTTTTTGCTAATATAAAAAGAGGGAAATGAAAACTTTAGTCATAAGGACTTATGTGTTGAAAACAGGTTGAGATCCTCAAAAGGAACAAATCAACTCTGTTAAAATACATTAAGAAAACAGAATAGTCCGTATCATATGTAATGTGAGATTGGTAAAAAATTTGTACAAATATGGCTAATTCTCTTAAAGCATTACTGCAAAATGATTCTAGATTAAGTATTCCTTCAATAAAGACCTCCCAGTAAGTATTTCATTACTTATGAGTGGGAAGGGTAAAAAGGGAAGAAGAAAATTCACAAAAACTCAGAAGTGTGTTTATCTCAAAACTCTTGAAGTCAAAAGAAAAGAGTATAAACATAAAACACTTAAGAGTCAAAAGTTTAGGGTAATTATGGTCATTAAGCAACTGTGTGCATTCATCTGTTCAGGAAAAGGTTCAGGTAAAAATGGAAATTCCGGTGAATGAACTTCAAGAGGAATAGACAAATCTTCAGAATCATCACATGGTAACAAGATCTATAACTGGATCTTCAAAACTCATGTGTCCATGTGTCCTCATGTTTGCAATCAACTGACAAGAAAATGGTACTAAACAGTGGTCAAAACGTATTCAAAATTTCCTACCACTGCTGTCAAACCACTGAACATTTTCGTAAACTTGAGAATGATATGATTACGTATTTTATTGTAAATATACTAGATCCTTTTGATGCTGTTCTCAGAAAAGCCTTTAACCATTTTTTACAAAGGATTTTCTCAAATAACCAGGATATATTATTAGTTTTTTTAAGAATAATATATTTTGAACTTTTGCCTGTTTTTGATGGCAATAGTTTCAATTTCCTGTCAAGATATAGTACCTTATTTTTGTTGGTGTTATTGTCCTCATAAATGGGTCAAAAGGAAATGGTGCATATGTCAAGGTCATGCCATACTCAGGTTTGTTTTAAACACTAATCAAAGGTTGATTGCTAAACAGTGCTTAAACTACTGGGGCACTCATGTTTTAATTTGGATATTAAACGAAAATGAGTTGCCTTAGCAAAAAGTTCTCACCATCTGGGGTACCATACCACTGTCAGTAATTCGTAAGAACTTCAAAAGGAAATTGACATGTGGCAAAACCTTGAATGAAAATTTCTTTAAAAAAAGTTGCTGAAAATGAACTTTCAAACCATTGCCATTACTTTAACCCTAACCACTGTTTTGTTCAAAAGTCTGTTTACTAAATACTGTCCACTGCTGAAAGTCAGACACTGATCCTTCATTTTCTTGACAAGCACTGATGTTCAAAATCAGTGTCTTATCCACTGATATGCTATCCACTGATAGTAAAAATCATCCACTGTTATCACATTATTACCGTTGTAACTACTGATGCTTGGTTCATCAGTGGCTCTTAAAACAACTGTCCTCCACTCTTCATCCATTTCATCAGTGTTTGACACGTGGTCAGCTTTTAGCCATCAGATCTTAATAACCGCTGCCACATCAGCGATCATTTTTCCTTAATAAAACCCTGATCAAAACCCCCAAACAGGGTTTTACACTGGCGAATTGAATTCTAAAATTCTCTTCTCAAAGCAGTTTCCAACCCTTCTTCCCAAAATCATTTTTCGTTCTTCTCGCAAAAAATGACAAAATCAAAATCAAAATCACAATCAAAATCAAAGCCATCATCATCTTCTAAATAGGTTGCTCAAACGGCCTCTGAATCCATCGAAATACCATACAAATCCCCGCATAATTATCTGGGTCTACTCACAAAACCCACCAACAACCACACATTCGATTCCATCATTGACACCATATCTGCATCAAAGTACAAAACTTTGTTTGTCGCAGATGCTCCTATTTATCTGCAAACCCAGAGAGAGTTTTGGGAAAAGGCTACACTTGAAAAACAAGATGATAAAGTCATTGCCATCAACTCCTCGATA
Organism: Helianthus tuberosus; assembly: GCA_030545235.1. Classification (NCBI taxonomy): domain Eukaryota; kingdom Viridiplantae; phylum Streptophyta; class Magnoliopsida; order Asterales; family Asteraceae; genus Helianthus; species Helianthus tuberosus. The sequence continues at coordinate 194,789,462 of CM060448.1, read as the reverse complement.
CAGGGTAAAGCGATTCAAGTTACACCACAATTAATCTCCGAAGTCTTCAAACTCGATGATCAGAAAGGTAAAACTTCCTTTGATAAAGCCGAGATGAAAACTGATTTCGTAAAAAGGGGATATGCAGAACAATCAAAGGTAGATACCTTACAAAAAGGTTACTTCCCTTCTGCACCAAGATTTTTATTTCACACACTTCTGATGTGTGTTTCAAATAAAACAACAACTTTTAACGAAATACCATTAAAGATTCAATGTCTGTGTTATGCTATTTTAAATGGTGAAAATTATAACTATTCCCAGGAGATCTTTAATGAATTGATAAAAAATGTTGATAGCAAATCATTTTTACTTTTTCCTAGATTCTTAAGCTATTATTTAAAACAAAAATTTGAAAAAGAAAATGAAAATTTGCTCAAACAAGGTGTTTATTTTCAAATAAAAAGTTTAACACCTGAAACATTCACTAGAATGTTGGCACCAATAAAAACAAAAGCAGAGGTGCCTGAGCAGAATTTAGCGGTTACAACTGCTCCTCAGACATCTGCTGCTGAGCCCACTGCTCCAGGTGATCACAGCAGCACAACCACTGCTTTGAAACCCACACCTGACATCACCAAAAAGACCAAAAAGAAATCTTACAAAAAGCCCACCAAACCCAAGAAAAAGGCAACTCTGGAAGATGAGATCCCAGAGCAACTGCCTGTGACAAAACAAATGTCACCAAAAACCACTGCTGCTACTTCCTCACAGCAATTGGTAGAAAGATCTCCACCCTTAACTAAAACTCCTCCTGCATCCTCACAAAAGGATCAGGTTGTAAGCACAGGGACCCCACAATATGAAGCTCTGGATTCAATCGGATCCATCTTCCTCAGTCCTGATCCCAAGGACATGTCTCTTTCAACACCCATACCCTCACCAATCATAATGCCACAAACAATAATACCCTTGTTGCATGCAGTTGCTATAGCTCAGACACAAACCAGTTCCTCTCTATCACCTGTCACTGAGAGTATACTCCCACAAGTGACTGGGTCTGATGCTACTACTCCTGCTATCCCAACAACAAATGAGGAGGTTACACCCCCTGAGTTACAAGTAACTCTCGGTGGTAGTTCAAGTGGAGCAGCAACTACAACTGATGGATCAACAGATCTTCAGTTGGACAGTTGTTTCATTAGTAAGACTCCCTTGAAGGCAATTTCTTCTATAGCACCTTCGGTAACCACCAGTGATTTAGTTTTAACCACTGGTACCATCAAAGGATTATCAAGTGCTGAAGAAAGAAGTCCCCAGTACCAAGAACAAGGGGCATCAATGGATGATTTTTGGGACTCAGTTCCTAAGTCACACATTGATATAACCACTACTGGTGGGGAAACAGATGATTCCATTAAAACGGATGATGTTTCAAAATATCAGGAATTGACGGGCAGAGTTGAAAAACTTGAAACATCAGTTGCTGAAATAAAGGATATGATGCAGCAGCTATTAAAAGCTCAGAAAGCACAATCCACTGCTGTTCCACCTCAAGCACCTGCTCCACCACAAGCACTTGCTGCAAATGAGCTTTGGAATCTTTTTCAACCTTTGCTGGAAAAACAAAAACAAACTGTTGATCAGCAGCATGAAATGCATATAAAAATGCTGACAAACATGGTGGAGTCAAGATTTAAAGATACTCAAGCAGACATCAAGGCTATAAAGGCCAGCATGCAAAGGACTACCCGTGGTGAAAAAGTTCCTTCCACTATCCTCTTCATGGATAACCCCCTTCCAGATAATGCCAAAAAGGGGGAGAAAATCAAGTTGAAGAAGAAGGGAATAGAAGATGGTCTGTATATTGAACCAGATCAAGAAAAATAGACATCTAACCCACCTCAAACCACAAAATCTCAAACTTCCATCCAAACAGCTGATACAGCAGTAGTTACAAAAACTACTGCTAGCCAAACAGCTGTCATTTCTTCAACACACACCACTCCACCACACACCACCAAAACCACTGCCCTACCACCATCATCATCTAAAATCACATCATCATCATTACCTCCTGTCATAAAACAGAAGACAGCAGATGTTACAACATCTGCTGTAATAACAACAGTGATTGAGACACCAGTTGTTTCAACCACTGTCAGTCAATCACAAACCACTGTCACTCATATCACCACCACTGATCCACCCAAAACATCATCTGCCTCTCCTACAATAAAAAGGAGAAGGATCTTCATACCCTATGACTCACCATCATCATCACCACCATCAAAAACTACCTCACCACCTTCAACCCCTGCTCAAAAGCAGAAGACATCTACTGGCACATCAGTAGTTGTAATGACAACAGATGTTGAGACACCAGTTGTTTCAACAGCTGTTAGTCAACCATCCACCACTGCTCTCATCATTTCTACATCACAATCAAAGCCTCCTCCAAAGCTTCACAAAAGAAAAAGAGAAACAACTCAGGCTACTGATGAAAAGTATGATCCTGTTGCTGCTAAATATCCACTGGAACTAGAAGCTGTGAAAAATGAGATGAAACAATTTTACACTAAGGATGATCCTTCAAAAAGAAGATTTCCTTCTCTCATAGGCTTCATAATTCCAGAAAACATGGATGAATATCTCGAAATGAAAGCAAGGCAAGCAAGGATTAGAGCCAAAGTTGAATGCAAGGATCAAAGTGAGGAAGCCATTTTGGAAAGAATGGAATTCCTGCTCACCAAAGTCAAACAAATGGAAGAATATGCAAGTGATCTGAACAAAGAAATGTCAAGCCTATCTCCTGAAGCAGATCAACGAAAAGAATTAAGAAAAGAATACCTTGCATACATAATGAAAGAAAAGTTCTATCATGCTGAAGAAACACAATTCAAAGAATGGCCAATAGTTGCATTAAAGCATGAGGCTAACAGAATTGAAAAGATTAAAAATGATCCAAGAAAGAAGAAGACAGCTCCAAATTGGAACAAATACAAGAAGCTCATAGCTGATCTTACTTCTGAATATAAAAGAAAGAAGCAGGAGCTGGTGAATGCAAGGGTGGATACTGCAAATGCCATAGCAAAATGCACTAAGCAGCAAACAGATGAAGCTTATGAAAGGCTTAAGAAACGGAGGATGAAAGTCTCTGACACTCCTAAAAAGTCTAACTACAAAAAGCTAAAGGAGCAGATCAAGACTTTTGAAACACTGATCAACGTAGCAGAAACCTCTGTCACAATGTTGAGAAAAGAAAAGAGGGAACAACTGACTGTTGGAAAAGAAAAAGAAAAAGAAACTGATAATCTTGAAGAAGCCATCAAGAAAATGGCTTTAGATAAAGAAAAATTAGCAAAGCTACAAGACCTTGCCAAAAAGGTTTTGAGCCAATCATCATCAGCAGATATCACAGACAGTGAGATTAATCAACAACAGAGACAAGAGCTGATTGACAAAGAAGTTGCAGAAGATATAGCTGCAGCAAATGAAGTCATAGAAGAAGCTTTTAAAAGAATGTCTGAAGTTCAAGATACTGCTTTACAATTTTTCTCAAGGCCAAAAACTTCAAGCTCATCTGCAAATAAATCTCTCCCAAGAAACCCATTTGGTTTAAAAATACTAAAGTGGCTCTCTGATCAAAAGACCCATGTATTGACTCTGATCAGAACCAATGGAGAAGTGAAGCATATATCAAGGAATCAAGCACTAGGCCTGAGTGTTGAAGATCTACAAGATCTCCTTGAGCTTACACTGTGCCGGGATGAAGATGATACAAGTTCTCAGGATTTTGAGCTGAAATTTAAAGAACAAGTCAAAGAACTTCTGATGAGGAATAAAGATCCAGAATAATGAAGGGTTTTGGCATTATCTGTTCCAGGGGGAGATTGTTGGGATTGAACCCTACCAGAGGAACAGATAATGAAAGCCAAAACCGGATCATGACAGTGGATTCACAATAAACAGCTGTTTACACTAAGTCTTCTCCCTTGAGAGTGATTATAACTGCTGAAGGCCTTATATCCACTACCCGCATACAACTGCTGCTGATATGCATAACTACTGATGAAGCCTAGAAGACTGCTGAGAACTAAGCACTGCTAGTACAAACTGCTGATGACAAAGCACTGCCCAATCAAGGACTGATCAACCTTGAGGAAAGCACTGATGAATAGAGAGAGCAGTAGTTTAGTATATCATCTGTTTTTATGTATTGTCAATGGTTAGGTTTAGCAGTGTTTGTATAAGAACAGTAGATACAGGTTGTTAGGCTGTTAGACGTCGCTTTCATGGTGACGTCAGCTGAGATGCCTCAGTGGATTGGTTTGTCTATAAATGGAACAGTACCCTGTACTGTTACATTTGATCGTCTTGAGTGAGTTTAGTCTGTAAGCACGCTTTGTAATCTTTTGATTGACTTTGTAATCTTTTGATTGACTTTGTAATCTTTCAACTAATGTAAATCATGTGTTTATCAAAACTATTTTCTTCCTTGATTGTGCTTACAAAGTTTGTTGTTCATTTCCGCTGCACTCAATGTTTAAATCAAGCAAACAAACACAATTATGAGAGCCTCCGATCCTAACATAAGGCAAACATAGTAGCAGATGCTCTAAGTAGAAAAGAGAAACCTCAACCAATAAGAATTCGTGCAACCAGAATAGAGGTTAAAACTAGTCTCTTAGTTCAAGTTAAGAATATACAACAAGAAGCCTTAAAAGAAAATCATATTGTAAAAGAAAGAATGATTGGGAGACTGAAGCTACTAACAATGGGAAATGATAATATCCTTAGGTTCAACAATAGGATATGGGTTCCTAATTTTGGAGGACTACAGGATACAATCTTAGAGGAAGCTGATAAGTCTAAGTATTCCATTCACCCTGGCAATGACAAGATATATAAGGATTTAAGGAGAGATTATTGGTGGCCAGGAATGAAGCTATCTATTGCCCATTATGTGGAGAAGTGCCTTACATGCCTTAAGGTGAAAGCAGAACATCAAAAACCCTCTGGATACTTGCAACAACCAGAGATTCCAGAATGGAAATGGGAGAAAATCACCATGGATTTTATCACGAAGCACCCAAGGTCAAGTCACGGTTATGATACTATTTGGTAAATAGTGGACTGACTGACCAAGTCTGCACACTTCGTGCCAATTCGTGAGGACTATAAGATGAACATGCTAGCTCAAATTTACATCAAAGAAATAGTCTCACGACATGGGGTGCCTGTATCGTTCATATCAGACAGAGATAGTCGTTTCACATCTAAATTCTGGCAAAGTTTCCAACAAGAGTTGGGAACCAAGCTTAATCTAAGCACTGCGTATCATCCTCAGACGGATGGGCAGAGTGAACGGACTATTCAGACATTAGAAGATATACTTTGGGCTTGTGTAATTGATTTTGGTGGAAGTTGGGACACTCATCTACCACTCATCGAATTCGCCTACAATAATAGCTATCACGCCAGCATCAAAGCTGCACCTTATGAAGCTTTATACGGTAAAAGGTGTCGAACTCCTATCTGTTGGACGGAAGTAGGGGAAAGTCAACTATCAGGACCAGAAATCATTGTGGAGACCACAGAAAAGATCCAACAAATAAAAGAAAGGATGAAAAGTGCTCAAGATCGACAAAAGAGTTATGCAGATCAGAGGCGTAAACCCCTAGAGTTCCAACTAGGGGATAAGTAATGCTTAAGGTATCACCCCTGAAAGGAGTGGCTCGATCCTGGTCATGTCACGCCTCCAAGCGATGATACTCCGCATGGTGGATTTTGGGGGTGTGACAGACTTTTCTGCCACACCCCGACCACGTAAAACAACAAAACATGGCAGAAATGTCGGGGAGTGTTGTAACAGAATCATTGTTTCACAACCATGGATTAAATAATTTCGTTTTATTGAATTATTAAACTCATTGTTTATTACAATTCAAATAAATACAATTATTATCTTTCAAGTTTTAAAGTCGCTAAGGCACGAGTCCAACCTATGTATAGCATGCGTCAACAATCATCACATAGCAGTACCTGAAACATGTGTAAAAATAGGTACGTCAGCATAAAAATGCCTGTGAGATACATAGGTTTTGTTTATGCATGATTCATGACTTATAAGTTTAAAAGAATGTTTTTAACAAAAGTAGTCATAAACCTAAAAATGTTTTGATTAAAATGTTTGTAGTATATATAAAAATATTCTTTGGTTTTAAGAAAGTCGATTAGGTAATATATCAAAATATATTTCGGTTCCAAAATCGTTTAACATATAGTATATTAAATATACTTTGGTTGTCAAAATAATCATTTTCGATAGTATCCCAAAAGTATACTTTGATATACTCTCATATGTGATATTGTACAAAACAACATATATTTTGTTAACTACCAAAACATATTTTAAATATGTTATTTATTCAACCAAAACATAGTTTAATATGTTATTCATAAATCCAAAGTATACTTTTGATATACTATCGACCCCGACCACGTAGAACAACAAGACGTGGCGGAAACGTCGGGGAGTGTTGTAACAGAATCATTGTTTCACAACCATGGATAAAATAATTTTGTTTTATTGAATCATTGAAATCTTTGTTCTATTACAAATCAGATAAATACAAATATTGTCTTTCAAATTTTAAAGTCGCTAAGGCACGAGTCCATCCTATGTGTAGCATATATCAACAATCATCACAAAGCAGCACCTGAAACATGTGTAAAAATAGGTACGTCGGCATAAAAATGCCTGTGAGATACATAGGTTTTATTGTAATTAGGATTCATGACTTATAAGTTTAAAGAAAAAGTGTTTAAGAAAAGTTAGTCATGATCCTTGTAAAATGCTTTTGTTTTGTAAATCATATAAAAATCGATAAGAAAACAGTTGATATAAAAGAAAGATGTATAAATAAATAATTAGGTAAAAAAATGAGTTTGTATATATGTATATATATATATATATATATATATATATTGTTGAAAAACAATATTTTGATAAAAAGGTTCATAGTATATTTAAAAATATACCTTGGATTTAAGAAAGTTGAATAAGTAATATATTAAAATATATTTCAGTTCCAAAATAGTCAAACAGATAGTATATTAAATATACTTTAGTTGTCAAAATAATAGTTTTCAGTAGTATATCAAAAGTATACTTTGGATTTATAAATAACATATTAAAATATGTTTTGGTTTCATAAATAACATATCAAAATATGCTTTGGGTTTTATAAATAACATATTAAACTATGTTTTGGTTATTAACAAAATATATATGTTGGTTTTGTACAATATCACATATGAGAGCATATCAAACTATACTTTTGGGAGTATAACTAAATATACCAAAATAATGTGACTTAAGAATTCATTCACACCTAGTGCATCAAAATACACCTCTGAGACTATGGGGATACCACAAAGGCAATCCCTATTTGGATGGAGAAACAAAGTGGTTTCAGACATTCCATGACAACAGGAATGGGGTGTCAAATCCTATAGCGCTATATCATACTACCAACCGGTCTGGCGAACAAAAATAAGTACTATTCCAAACAATTATTTTATAATCTTTGAAAAATTAGAGTTTAAGTCATAAATAATCATTCAGTTTGTAAAAAGATAAGTACAAATATGTATAATCAATTATACCTTTGAAAACATGAAAATAACAAATAGGTACACATGTTTCACCCCAAAACAATTGAAAACAGTAAAAGAGGGGACTATGTACTCACTTGAGGATGCTTAGAAGTCTTGAACAACAACCAAGCAAAGCTAGAGGGAGCACGGAATCAAACGGCACCTAATATGGGTGACTAAGTAAATAAACCGGACCTAAATCGGAAGATCGGATAGAATGAGGTCTAGTAAACCAGATGAGCATTGGAACTCATGTGATATGGTTTAACGAAGTCTACATTCTAAAACGGAACCTATCCTAAGTGCTTACGACCCGTTACGACCCATTAAGGTAGCTTATGCAACTTTAACGTGTCGTGCGCGCAAAAGCGCGTTCGAGACGTCTAACTAGTCCTATGACAAGTATTATATGCCTAAACATGTTTAATTATGTTGCATAATCAGTTAGGTGACAAATGTTTAGGTTACATATGCTTAAAATCCAATTATACATGAAAAGGGCATTTTGGTCATTTAGCTAAGGCATATAAACTACTTATCATACAACTACTTAAACTATGTGACCATAAGGTATAACCTCGGAAGGTTATTCCCTATGCAACTATGATCACTAAATAGGCTTGGTCGGATCCTAATGATCGACCAAACGGGTAGAGTTCGAAAATCTAAGCGGTGGTTTAGACCGCTTGACTTAGGACTCTAAACAAGCACTAAACTAAAAGTGACGAGCTAAGCATGTTAAAACATGCTTAACTAATTTAGAAAACAGGTTTTTGATATCAAAACAAAGTGTTTTGATACCAAGAGTAGTTTGGTTGCAAAATACGCTAACACCCACCCCGTAACCCGGGTGATTGTGCACAATTGATACACTTACAGCGGAAACAAACTAAACTTTCATTAAAACTTATAATAGTCTGAGTACAACACTTTATTTATTTACAAACTTTCGGCCACTACGAACTCCTTGATCTTCTAAAACTCCACAACTGTCAAGTAGTTCCTATAGCTTTCCTCATGACTCACCTGAGATAAGTATACTCAAAACAACTGTCAACATTATTTATTTATGCACTGACGGGTATACGCCTACACCCCGCGCTTAGGTCGTGGCCATTTCGTAAAATGATGCCAAGGATATCCGGGACATGGTCATTAACCCCCCAAAGGCTTTAAGCAAACAAAACATATTTAAACGGGCCGATCAAATATCAATTAACCACCATATGATGGAAGATTTAATGCCCGACCAAACGGTATTTTATATACCGTACCCCAAGCCCGTATAGGGAAAATAAGTTAAAAGTATTTACCTGAGCAAAGTAATAATCACAATAAGAAAATGCAAGTAGCTTTTACTGGTCCTACTATTCTGGAACGAAGGTTTATAATAACCTATTAGAATCCTAACGGGTCTTTAGTTAAGCTTAAGCTTAGACCGGTTAGTTTTAAAGATACGGTTCGTACGCACGATTTAAGCGAAGACCGGATAGAATGTGATTTAGACCCGACAAGTTTGAAGACTTGCTTAATATGGGTGTTTCATACACATTCTGGATTTTGAGATAAAACCGATAAGGTTTGACCCGTTTCGGCTAATTTATGCAAACTAGTTACATAAACCGAACCGAACGCGCAAGAGGCGTAACGGGTAATTATTAGAGCTATATACAGGTTTCCTAAGTTAATATGCCTCAAATATGTTGTGACATCAGTAAGATATCTTTTATTATGCCCGTAATTAATTTAAACACAAACTATGCCCCGTAGGGGTAGTTTGGTCATTTACAAGGTTATAAAAGAGTTTAAGTATTAACCTGAGTTATAGGTCTTATATAATCAGCAAAAATACTTAATTTGATAAGTTATATCAGTAGGGTAAAGTATATATGTGAAATTTATCAATTATAACCAAACTATGCACCGTAGGGGCATTTTGGTAATTTCACATAAGCCGAAAAGCTCAAAACTGAAGTCTGAGTTAAACAACTTTTTCTTACTGTTAAAATATTATAATTTACCTAAAATATCAGTAGGTATCAACCCGTGTATGTTTAAGATAGTTTTAGTACATACTATGCGTTAAAAAACGCTTAAAAAGGCGATTAGAAGCCATTTCCGGGTTCTATACATAAAGCTGATATTTTTATTATTCCAGAAGGTTTATAATAACTTATTTATCATATGAAATCAGTATCAAAAGGTTTGGGGTCAAAAAGATATGTAAAACTCATTTTATAGCCCGAAAGGGCAAAACCGACAATTACCGGATTTAGCCTATGACTATAAGTTATGCTCAGCCTAAAATTAATTAAAAATCTTCAAAAATCCTAAAATAATATATTACATCAGTGGGAATAAATTCGATATCAAAAAGTAGGCTTAAATAGGCCATACGCTAATTATGTGGTTTAATCGCTAAAGAAGCTTTCTAATTACGCTAATGAGCATAACTCTCAATCTATACCTCAAACTGATGTCAAATTTTGGGTGCAAGTTTATAATTCAGTAACTAAGGTTTCTACACTTTTACATTTTCAAAAAAACACGTTTTAAGGTGAAAAGGGCATAATGGTCAACATATGAGCAATTAACGGAATCATGCATATTAATTGGATAACTAATGAACCAAGGTGTATAATCACAGAGGGTTATACTAGCATGTAACCTAGTCCAATTAAAGCTTTAAGGCATTTCTAAAACATACCAAAATAGAACTGAAGTCAAAGCAAAAGTCAAAGCTTTGCGACTTTCGGTTCCGAACCGCGTCTAAACAGAAAATTGTCGGGTTGAACATGTTTAGACGTGTTTTTACATTAATTACCAAGTTATATTAATGATCAAACAGGTTGTATGGGTCCTACATTGCTAATTATGCATAAATTGGACATTAAGAATTCTGTTGACTTTTTAATAACAAGTTTGACCCGACATTAGACCTAGTTAGAGTGGGAATCAGAGGGTGCCCTTTTAAGGGTTTAATGCCCACATAATTACCAACTTATAACTACTTTCAATTCGATTAATCACTGGACCATTAGTGATTAATCGCTAAGTCAACCATTAATTACGACGGTTTGACTTTTAAGCTAAAACTAAGCAAAAACTTAACTAAGAAAGGTTAAGCATACTTACTGAAGTCCTATGCACGATTAGTGATCACTTGAGTCTGCTTTGGAGCTCCAGAAATGATCAGAAATGCTGAAGGAAGGTGTGGTTACAATGTTGCAACCTTGTGGCCTTTTATAGTGTTCAAAACTTCATGGATTGTTGACACACAAGCCTAACAATGGCCATGGATCACTTCCAGATGTCCCTAAGTGTCTAGGGGTTGCTTAGGGGTCGTCCAAGATGTGGAAAATCGGATTAAAGTCGGTTAGAATGAAGTTGGAAGACAAGAACCCAAAGTTTTCGGACCAGAGGGCCCCTCGCGGCACGTGTAGCCCCCCCCCCAGGGCCCTCGCGTGGCGCGACGCCCCTTCTGATCAAATCTTATATTTTAAATTTTTATGCTTTGGTCCTTGGCTCTTGGAAACTTTGCTACGACTTTATTTCTTGCACTTTGAACCCTCCAAATTGACTTATAAGGGCTTTAAGACATATACCCACTTTGTTAAGTCCTCGGTTAACTTGATTGTTACCCGAAAAGTCATAACTTTCAACGTTGACGCTTTAACCCCTTGTATACGAATTTGATCATAACTTTCTCATACGATAACGAAACTTTATGAAATTTATATCGTGCATTCTAGTGAGCATAATTAACCATTACAAAGCTTCGGGTTTGTCAAAAGGTCACTCAGAGGTATAACTTAAACATGTTGACACATTTAACCCCTGTAGTTTGTAATCTCTTACTTTCTTTCATATTTAGCTTCGTATGATCCATGATTTATTCGTTTGAAGGTATGAGCATCATGTAGGGTTAATGTACAATATATTTATTCACTGTTGACATTTAGAACCCGTATATTCACATACTTTCCATGATTGTCAACTTTAAATCCTTCAATAACATTCTTTCACACGTTCAAACCTATGACACGTGTCAATACATTATAGGACGTGAATTTTCGAGGTGTTACATCCTCACCCCCTTAAAAGAAATCTCGACCTCGAGATTTACTGAAATAAATAAGGGTACTTTTCTTTCATTATGGACTCAACCTCCCACGTGTATTCGGGACCTCTACGGGCATCCCATTTTACCTTTACAATAGGCACATGCTTCCTTCGAAGCTTCTTAACCTGTCAATCCTCAATCGACAATGGTTTTTCCACAAATTTCAAGCTCTCGTCTATATGCACATCTGTATGTGGTATAACTAGCGATTCGTCAGCTAGGCATTTCTTCAGATTGCAGACGTGGAATACGTTATGAATACCACTGAGCTCTTCAGGTAAGTTTAACTTGTAAGCCACTGATCCAACACATTCGATAATCTCGAACGGTCCTATATACCTCGGGCTTAACTTACCTTTCTTACCGAATCGCATCACTGTAACACCTGTGCCTCCACGGCCATCAAACAAATACCGAACCAATGAAATATTATATTTCATACTTGGGATTTGTAAAAATATGTGTATCATTTGCACATATCAATTTTTGTTCAATTCCAAACTCTAAATCACTTTCTGGAAGGTTATACGCGCACCGATGCATAAATATAACCAGTTTAATGCAAAAAACACTCCGGAATAGTGACATAGGCTTAACATACCTTAAATAACCTTTACATAAATTAGAAATAAGTTTTGAAGGCTTTGGTATGGCAAAAACAAGTTAATTCGCTTACAGGGACTAAATTTGACAAACTGCGAAAGTATGCCAATTTGAACTGTAACAGACATTCCGGAACATGACCATAAGTTAAACACACCTTAAATATCCTTTACATAGCTTAGAAATAGGCTTTGAGGGGTTTGGTGTGCTAAAATAAACTTTTGGGTCATTCAGGGACTAAAAGTGTCAAAAAGTGCACAAGTTTGCATTTTCGCGCATAACTTACGTTCTGAATACATCCGGACATCCAAAATTTTATGAAAGCATGACTATATTATATTTTAGTGTTCTCCTTAAGAAAAATCCATTCGTCGCGTCATTTGGATCGTTTTTCGCGCTTATGCGCATTCCGTCGTAATTAAGCGAACATCGCGTTCGTACGACCAAACGAGCCATCATCCGGCATATTTTTGAGCATGTTTTGAGTTCCCTATACTTTAACTTCATTTTAGAGCCTTGAAATGAGGTTAACGGGGTTCAAACGCATCGAAAAAGGCCTTAAAACACAACAGGGACCAAAATTGTCAATTTTGAAACATTTCTGAATCAGGGGGGTGCTAGCGTAGCGCGAGCCCTATAGGCTTTACCGTCGCGCTACGCGATTGCCTATCAGACTAGATTCAGTGTTTTTAATCACAAGTTGCAGCTGTTTGATCCTCCACCACATGTTTTAAGTTGCTTAGTCACTAGATAAGGATCATATTTAGCTTCCATAACCTTTCAACAAGTGTACGGATGTGATCGAATCACGGTTTCCATGAAACGATCTCAACGGTTCACCGAAAACTATATATACCCCATACCTTTCATTGTTTTAAAGCACTAGAATCTGATTAATTGTGTTCTAAGTTGAAACCTTTGTTTCATACCTGAACTATATTGATCTAGATTAGCATTCGGGGACCCTTCGTAAGTATTCTTTCATTCTTTTATTGTTTTTCGAGTCAGAAAGTCAAACTTTGTTTGACTTTCAGCGTTGACCAGTAATGGTCAATGCGAAGTTCGTTTGAACTTCGCAACGTGATTGTAATCACGATGGTTATAGTCCCTTGGGACTATGCCTACTGATTACCACGTTGTCTAGGGTCGTAGGGTAAGCGATCTGATAAATCGCTTATACCTTCGAACCCGACCCAGTTTGGTCGATCATTAGGATCCGACCAAATACATTAGGTGACCATAATATATAGGGAATAACCTTCCGAGGTTATACCTTATGGTCACATCGTTTGAGTAGTTGTATGATAGGTAGTTTATATGCCTTAGGTAAATTACCAGAATACCCTTTTCATGTATAATTGGTAATTAAGCATATGTAACCTAAACTTTTGTCACATAACTGATTATGTAACATATTTAGGCATATAACACTTGTCATAGGACTAGTTAAGCGGTCCGAACGCGTTTCACACGAACGACGCGTTAAAGTAGCATAAGCTACCTAAACGGGTCGTAATGGGTCGTAAACAATTAGGTTAAGTTTCAGTTAGTATGTAGGCTTTGTTAAACCATATGACACGAGTCTCTATACTCGTTTGGTTTACGAACCCGCATTCTATCTAATCATCCGATTTAGGTCCGGTTATTAACGTAGTTACCTATATTAGGTGCCGTTTGATATCCGCGATCTCTAGCATTGTTTGGTTGTCACTCTAGAACTACTGAGCAATCTCAAGTGAGTACATAGACCCCTCTTTTACTGTTTTCCAAACTGTTTTGGGGTGGAACACATGTGCCTACTTGTTACTTTCATGCTTTACATGTTTTCACATCATATACCTGCTATGTTCAATAGTACACTTATAGTACATGATCTCATTGTGTTTTATGCTATGTATGTCCATTTAGTTCATACTTAGTACATCGTTTTACATTTACATTTTATGCTATGTATGTCCATTGCGTGCATACTTAGTACATTGTTTTCATCACATGCTTACATTTTGGTATGACATTTGGTTTGTTTACATGGGACAATACATTCATTAACACCGATCATGCCGTTCGTTAGTAGGTAGTGGTACCATAGGACTTGACAAATCCCGTTCCAGACATCCCAGGGAAAGGGGATGAAAGGAATGACCGAATTCGAATACATATTCTCTTGATAACTCACTTTTACATAGTTATCCGTCTGTCTCAAGGCTTGGATGTATGCATTTTCACAATACCGCATAAATGTTCATATTAAATATTTGCATGCATTTACACAAAACATAGCTTTGATTTAAACCAAGTTTTACTTCAATACTTTGTTTTTGTGCATATGGTTTAGTTGAGACATTTCGCTTGCCATACATGACATATTTGACATAGACATTTGACATGGATATTTGACATAGACATTTGACATGGATATTTGACATAGACATTTGACATGGATATTTGACATAGACATTTGACATGGATATTTGACATAGACATTTGACATGGATATTTGACATAGACATTTTGACATGATTTACATTTTGACAATTGGTTTAAACATAGACATCTTACATTGTTTGGTTTGATTAAGTGATTAAGTAACGGTGCGTGTGTAATATGATACAAGCATGGTGGATACGCCGCTGGTACTTCCTATATATAAGTGTTTGTATGGTATTACATGTCGTAACGTTATTTGAATCATTTCAGTTTGAGACATAGAACATTTCATACAAATAACATACTTTTCACAAGACATTGATTTATAAACAACTTATCTTATGCAAACATATTTTACTTGGTTATTCATTTAACCTTACATTTATTTATACTCATCATCTGATCTTATCATTTTTTTTCAAATGATTTAAAAGACAAAGCAAATAACAAGGTTCATGACTAAACATTTTCTCAAACATAAGTCATGAATCTTATTTTCACAAAACCTATGTATCTCACAGGCATTTTTATGCTGACGTACCTATTTTCACATGTGTTTTTCAGGAACTGTTGCATAAGATGATCAAGATACACATAGGCAGACTTGGACTTTAGTGACAATAAAAGATGCAAGACTAGTTAATTATGTTGTATTTCCTTGTTTGTTAAGACATTGTAACACTTTTAATCAATAAAACGAAACTTTAATTTCCATGGTTGTGAAACATTAATTCTGTTACAACACTCCCCGACGTTTCCGCCACGTTTTGTATGTTCTACATGGTCGGGGTGTGACAATCACTCCCTTCCAGGGTGATACTTTAAGTAAAACTTTATCACCAACCTCAAATTTCATAGGTTTACGCTTGGGATCGGCGTAACTCTTCTGCCTATCTCGGGCAGCTTTGAGACGGTCACGAATCTGGACAATCTTGTCCGTTGTTTCAAAGACTATCTCCGGTCCTGATAATTGGACATCTCCAACTTCCGCCCAACAAACGGGCGTTCTACACTTTCTACCGTATAAGGCCTCGAAAGGCGCAGCCTTAATGCTGGTATGGTAGCTATTGTTGTAGGAGAATTCGATTAACGGTAGGTGGTTATCCCAACTACCACCCAAGTCAATCACACATGCTCGAAGCATGTCTTCCAAAGTTTGGATAGTACGCTCACTCTGGCCGTCCGTCTGAGGATGGTAAGCCGTACTAAAATTTAAACGCGTGCCCAAAGATTGTTGGAAACTTTTCCAAAAATGTGATGTGTGTCTAGTATCTCTGTCAGAGATAATAGACACAGGTATGCCATGTAAAGCTACAATCTTATCTACGTACAGTTGGGCTAACATGTCGGAGCTATAAGTCTCCTTGATGGGTAAGAAATGTGCTGACTTAGTCAGTCTATCAACTATAACCCATATCGTATCATTTCCTTTCCTTGTCTTGGGTAACTTGGTGATAAAATCCATAGTTACCATTTCCCACTTCCAAGTGGGAAGTTCAGGCTGTTGTAGCAAACCTGATGGTTTCTGATGTTCTGCTTTGACTTGCACACACGTCAAGCATTTAGCTACATTGGTGGCTACAGACTTCTTCAAGCCTATCCACCAATAGTTTGCCTTTAGATCCTGGTACATCTTATCAGCTCCAGGATGAACGGAATATTTAGAACTATGGACTTCCTGGAGGATAACATCCCGAAGTCCTCCTTAGATTGGAACCCATATTCATCCATTCAATCTCAGAATTCCGTCATTGCCAAGAGATAACTTCTCCTCAGTTACCCCTAGCTTTTCATTAGGATAGTTAGCTTCCAACACAGCTTCCTTCTGTGCAGCTAACAACCTTTCATTCAAACTGTTCTTTATTTCAATGCTCTTGGCATTGATTCGGATGGGTTTCACCCTTTCCTTTCGACTCAAGGCATCGGCGACTACATTCGCCTTGCCAGGATGGTATCTGATTTCACAATCATAATCATTCAAAGTCTCCATCCAACGGCGCTGCCTCATGTTTAAATCCTTCTGATTAAACAGGTGTTGAAGGCTCTTGTGATCAAAATAGATCACACACTTGATACCATACAAATAATGCCTCCACAGTTTTAGTGCAAATACAACGGCACCCAATTCCATGTCGTGGGTGGTGTAATTCTTTTCATGAACCTTTAACTGTCTTGAAGCATAGGAAATAACCTTGCCTTTCTGCATAAGCACACACCCCATTCCAGTGTGTGATGCATCGCAGTAAACTACGAATTCTTCAGTACCTTCAGGCAATGTCAGTACAGGAGCATTGCTCAACTTTTGCTTCAGAATATCAAAAGATTCTTGCTGCTTAGGGCCCCAATCAAACTTTATTTTCTTCCTAGTCAAAGAAGTTAGGGGTGCAGCAATCCTTGAAAAATTTTCAATGAAACGCCTGTAGTATCCTGCTAAGCCTAGGAAACTGCGAATTTCTGTGGGCGTCTTTGGCTCTTGCCAGTTCATAACTGCTTCTACTTTAGCGGGATCCACTTGGATTCCACGCTCACTAACCATATGTCCAAGGAATTGGACTTCTCGAAGCCAAAATTCACACTTTGAAAATTTGGCGTAGAGTTTCTCATGGTGCAGAAGTTTAAGAATACAGCGAAGGTGTTTCTCATGGTCAGCTTGGTTCTTTGAGTAGATGAGAATGTCGTCGATGAAGACGATGACGAATTTATCTAAGTATGGTTTGCAAACGCGATTCATGAGATCCATGAACGCGGCAGGTGCATTAGTGAGCCCAAAATGCATCACTAGGAACTCGTAATGACCATAACGAGTCCTAAATGCAGTTTTGTGTACGTCTTCATCTCTAACCTTCAGTTGATGGTAGCCTAACCTCAAGTCAATCTTCGAGAAATAACTTGCCCCTTGCAATTGATTGAACAAATCATCGATCCTGGGCAAAGGATACCTATTCTTTATTGTGACCTTATTAAGTTCACGGTAATCGATGCACAGACGCATCGATCCATCCTTCTTTTTGACAAACAAGACTAGCGCTCCCCAAGGAGACGAACTAGGTTTAATGAAACCTTTAGCTAGCAATTCATCCAGTTGTGTCCTCAATTCCTTCATCTCTGTTGGCGCCAACCTATAAGGTGCTCTAGCAACAGGTGCTGCTCCAGGGATGATGTCAATTCTGAATTCCACTTGCCTATCTGGTGGTAAACCAGGTAGTTCTTCAGGAAAAACTTCTGGGTATTCAGAAATGACGGAGATATCCTCCATCTTAGGTTTCAGCTCATCAATAGTCACTTGTGCCATGTAGATGACACAACCCTTCTTCAAACACTTAGCGGCCTTGAGCATGGTCACTTGCTCAGGCAGTCCATACCGGGTATCTCCCTGAATGGTAAGTGATTCGCCAGACGGAGTTTTGATCGCCACTTGCTTCTTATTGCAGACAATCTGGGCCTGGTTACGAGATAACCAGTCCATGCCTAAAACGATGTCAAAACCAACTAACTTCAAAGGAAGTAGGGACAAAGGAAAAGAGTGGTTCTTAATGGATATGAAACATCCATCTAATATGGTTGAGGCGGTTTCTAAGGTGCAATCTGCTAACTCCACCTCATATTTCACTCTTAGGGTTTTAACAGGTAAATTCAGCAATTTGCAAAACTTATTATCTACAAATGATTTATCTGCTCCTGAATCAAAAAGCACTCTTGCATAAACGTCATTTATAAGGAATGTACCTGTTATCACATTGTCATCCTGTACTGCTTCCTTTGTATCCATTCTGAAGACCCTAGCATTGGTCTTCTTTCCTTCTTCAGCTTTCTTGGCGTATTTGGGGCAGTTGGTTTTAATGTACCCTTTCTCATTACAACTGTAGCACGTTGCATCCTTCAGCTTTTTGCAATCCAAGGTCTTGTGTTCCTTGGACTTGCATATACCACAAGCAAAAGTTCTTGAATGAGTCTGCGAGTTCGATTCTAACCTGCACTTCCCGAAGTGCTGTTTCTTGCAGACTTTGCATTTGGGCTTTTCACCTGATTGATGCCCATCTTTCTTAGATTCCGATCCCTTCCTGTTGTCACCGTTTCCTCGGTGCTTCTTGTTTGACCTCCGTGAATTGTCATCTTCACGTTTTCTTTTCTCGGCATCCTTATTCCTCAGCGATCTTTGTCTGACCGCGTCCAGAGTGAGGGACAAAGATATGTCAGCTACAGATCTGAAAGTAGCTGGCCGAGAGGCCTTCACGCTTGCCTTTATCTCGGGGGCTAAACCCCCAATGAAACGAGCTATTCGTTTGGGTTCCGGGGTTACCATATACGGAACCAACCTCGACATGGTATTAAAGCTCGTGAGGTAAGCTTGGCAATCTAGATTGGTCATTACCAACGAAAGAAAATCTGACTCAATCTTTTCGACCTCGTGCTGAGGACAGTAGTTCTCCCTGATGAGGGCAACGAATTGTTCCCAAGACATGTTGTACAATGGGATCTTCCCAGTGGCTTGAATCAGCGATCTCCACCAGGCTAAGGCCTCACCCTTAAAAGATTGAGACATAAACTTGACTATATCCCTCTCAGCACATCCCCTGATATCCACTACTGTGTCCATCTCATCTAACCACGTCATGCAGTCAATGGCTCCTTTTTCCCCAGTAAAATCCCTGGGTTTGCATGAAACAAAGTATTTATAGGAGCAACCCTTACTACGGGGTTCTTGATTTAGTACAATCTGTTGAGATGGAGCACTGTGGTGGTTGGAGGAGAGTCGATAATCATCTTTCTTTGGTTCTTCCTTCTTGGAGGGTGGCTTCGAATGCGGCGTAGATAGGGTCCTACTTCGAGTCCCACTATATTCTTCATACTGCCGCTCTAAGGCCATTGTAACTGCGTCGTCTACTAACGCTTTCAGTTCAGCACCCGTTATATTAATTCGGGCGTTATCATTATTCTCCACTGGGTGACTATTAATTTCATCCGAGTCAGCCATTTTAATTGAACTGTTACATAAAACAAGGACAATAGTTTACTTGGGAGTTTATTATGGAATTGTCTTTTATGGCAATTCATTAACCATGGTAAACATAGACCATATTTGGTTAATTTATTAATCATATTTATTTAGGATTTCTATTATAATTTATCCTAATTATAAAACAATAACAGTTTTATTAGTAGCACAAAAGGCCTAGTCACAAGGACATTTTTAAATTATAAGCCATGATTTCAGAGAATCAAGGCATGAAGGTTTGAACAAAATTCTTTACCTTTTTCAGACAAGGTCATAGACTATTACTGTCTTTTGTCTCATATGAAAATGAGCATGGCCCGTAGGCACTATATTACCAATGTATGGTCAAAATATGATCATCTTAATTGATGATTTAAACCCATGATTCAGAGATCATTAAGTTGGGTTAGGAATCTTTTGAAGAATCCTATTAAGATGACGTGGGTGATTTTAACTAATCACGTCTGCCAGGAGCGTTAACATGTTTTCAGATGTTAACAGGGATCCGAATCTTTTAAACAGGTCTTACCATCTTGGCCAGGTCTTAAAATGACATACTGGCTAGGTTATGCCTTTAAGATTCTTAATTAATATTTAAATAGGTAGATTACTTTTAAAAGGAATGATTTTGATTCATTTATTTCATATATAATTTATTTATGAACATAATGGCAAAAATGAAATTTATAAATTAAACATTCCATTAATTATTAATAGGTTACACGTTGCCCTAAACGGGACTTTTTAATAAAGCAACATACCCACGCAGGGGTCAAATTGAAATACTAGTCCACGCAGGGACTTAAACAAACAACACACCCTCGTAGGGGTTAACAGAAAGATAGACCCACGCAGGGGTCAAAACAAACAAACAAACATACCCACACAGGGGTCAATACAGCAAGACAGGCCCATGCAGGGGCTCAACAGATACAAGGAAATTACAACAACAGTGGAAGGATTCAATGGTCCTTCTTGCTCTTCCCTTTTATTAGGCTTGTCAATCCTTGGAAGAAACTTTGTCGCTCCCTGCGGTCTCTGTGAAAGTCTCGCTCGACTTGGTCCAACCTTTGCAGAATTTCTTCACGCTCTGGTGGGGAGAACCTTGGTGGCTGCGATTGTTGCCGAATTATAGGTCTAGTAGGTATTTGGTACCCATGAGTCAGGTACCCTACTCCCCACGGAGCTTCATACGGTCCTTCAGGATGAAGGGCGTTATAGTTGGCCGCTACCATGTATGGGTCGGCTTCAGCGTAACCATAGTTGGTGTGAGCCGGCTGCTCAAATGGGTTGTACGCCATAGAACCAGTGTAGGCAGGAATCGGGTTATCAAAACCCATCGGTGGTGGTTGCGGTGCAGCTGGGTTCGAAGGTCCACCCATTTGTGGATCTTCTTGAAGTGGCGGATAATGACTGCCACTTGATTGTCGAGGAGAGCTAAAATGAAAGTCCCCTCCTCGTGCAGACATACGTTCCCTGGTTCTCCTACGCCTCGGCGGTTGCGGAGGTGCCGGCTGAACTGGCGGCGGTGGAGGCGGTGGCGTGACTGCCACGAATCGTGAATCCCCAGAGGGATCCTGCTGCTGCTGCTGGTGGTGAGGCGACGAATGATGCGAGGGTGTAAAATACCACTCGAACTGATGAAATCGTGCCTGGTAACTATCCGGACCATGGTAGGGTGATCCATGAAAAGACGAACCATCTGAGACCTCAATAGGATGGTTGGGCGTTCCGGTTGCGGGCTCGACGGGATCCGTGTCCTCGTCCATGTCCTCTGCATGATCGCCAGAGAAATGATCCTCTGGCCCCAATGGGTTAAAAGCCACTGGTTCTTGTATGTAATTTGCCGGGTTAAACCAGCCCCTAAAAACAGGTGTAGGGTCACCAAAGGAATGGTGCGATAGGGATCGCTGTAGAGGTATGTAAGAAGGTTGAGGGTTATCGGGCTCATTTTCCGAATGTGGCCCATAAGAGTTATGAACGGGAGGCGTCGAACTGTGTGAAACAGATCGTCTCGCAGGTTCAAAAAGGTTCCTCCTGTTCCCTTGAGGATCGTCACTCTCGGTGGTAGAAGGAGCTCGCCTTTGCGAAGGCCCGGCCTCGTGGTCATTAGGGGCGGTGATTGGCCCCTTGCCTCTTCCTCTTCGTCGGAAAAATCTTGGCGGCATATTTAATCCTGTCAATATAACATAAGATAACAATAAGAATATATAAAATAAAGGACAAAACAAAACAAAACAAATTAGAATTTGTCCTATGTTATTTGTCTAGACTCGAAAGTTTTAGGAATGTGCAATTGTGTCATTAAGATTAAACACAAAAAGCTAGTGTTTAATTCACTCAATGTCTGCTCTGATACCAACCTTTCACACCCCGACTTTCCACGTGTCACCGGTGGGCCCGGTGGGGAGTATCGTGACGTGGTTGGCAACATGATAATCAAACAACACAATATTTAAATGCACAGTGGAAGCAAATGAAAGATATATTTCAACTGAATATAATTGTAATATCGTGTATCACAAACAGTTGAAAGAATCCACAGAAGGATAAAAAATAAATAGGAAACAGTAGTTCAACAGACGTTAGGCATCTTAAGCTTGCGAGACTCTTTATTGATGCTAAGGAGAAATCCAGCCAATTACGAATAGTACCTGCACTTAATCTTTTTGGGAAAATACGTCAGTTTACACTGGTAAATACAATCAACTGACTCATTTTAAAAATGATTAAAATTTGATTTGGATGCACATGCCATAAACATTTTATAACTTGGGATAATTATTTAAATATATATAAACTTGTAAAAGAATTACATGTTCCTTATGCGTTCAGTAGCCCGGATCGTGTCGGGTTAAAGATCAATAGACACACCACATTATTTATTTATGCACTGACGGGTATACGCCTACACCCCGCGCTTAGGTCGTGGCCATTTCGTAAAATGATGCCAAGGATATCCGGGACATGGTCATTAACCCCCCAAAGGCTTTAAGCAAACAAAACATATTTAAACGGGCCGATCAAATATCAATTAACCACCATATGATGGAAGATTTAATGCCCGACCAAGCGGTATTTTATATACCGTACCCCAAGCCCGTATAGGGAAAATAAGTTAAAAGTATTTACCTGAGCAAAGTAATAATCACAATAAGAAAATGCAAGTAGCTTTTACTGGTCCTCCTATTCTGGAACGAAGGTTTATAATAACCTATTAGAATCCTAACGGGTCTTTAGTTAAGCTTAAGCTTAGACCGATTAGTTTTAAAGATACGGTTCGTACGCACAATTTAAGCGAAGACCGGATAGAATGTGATTTAGACCCAACAAGTTTGAAGACTTTCTTAATATGGGTGTTTCATACACATTCTGGATTTTGAGATAAAACCGATAAGGTTTGACCCGTTTCGGCTAATTTATGCAAACTAGTTACATAAACCGAACCGAATGCGCAAGAGGCGAAACGGGTAATTATTAGAGCCATATACAGGTTTCCTAAGTTAATATGCCTCAAATATGTTGTGACATCAGTAAGATATCTTTTATTATGCCCGTAATTAATTTAAACACAAACTATGCCCCGTAGGGGTAGTTTGGTCATTTACAAGGTTATAAAAGAGTTTAAGTATTAACCTGAGTTACAGGTCTGATATAATCAGAAAAAATACTTAATTTGGTAAAGTATATATGTGAAATTTATCAATTATAACCAAACTATGCACCGTAGGGGCATTTTGGTAATTTCACATAAGCCGAAAAGCTCAAAACTGAAGTCTGAGTTAAACAACTTTTGCTTACTGTTAAAATATTATAATTTACCTAAAATATCAGTAGGTATCAACCCGTGTATGTTTAAGATAGTTTTAGTACATACTATGCGTTAAAAAACGCTTAAAAAGGCAATTAGAAGCCATTTCCGGGTTCTATACATAAAGCTAATATTTTTATTATTCCAGAAGGTTTAAAATAACTTATTTATCATATGAAATCAGTAGCAAAAGGTTTGGGGTCAAAAAGATATGTAAAACTCATTTTATAGCCCGAAAGGGCAAAACCGGCAATTACCGGATTTAGCCTATGACTATAAGTTATGCTCAGCCTAAAATTAATTAAAAATCTTCAAAAATCCCAAAATAATATATTACATCAGTGGGAATAAATTCGATATCAAAAAGTAGGCTTAAATAGGCCATACGCTAATTATGTCGTTTAATCGCTAAAGAAGCTTTCTAATTACGCTAATGAGCATAACTCTCAATCTATACCTCAAACTGATGTCAAATTTTGGGTGCAAGTTTATAATTCAGTAACTAAGGTTTCTACACTTTTACATTTTCAAAAAAACACGTTTTAAGGTGAAAAGGGCATAATGGTCAACATATGAGCAATTAACGGAATCATGCATATTAATTGGATAACTAATGAACCAAGGTGTATAATCACAGAGGGTTATACTAGCATGTAACCTAGTCCAATTAAAGCTTTAAGACATTTCTAAAACATACCAAAACGGGTCAGAACTAAAGTCAAAGCAAAAGTCAAAGCTTTGCGACTTTCGGTTCCGAACCGGGTCTAAACAGAAAATTGTCGGGTTGAACATGTTTAGACATGTTCTTACATTAATTACCAAGTTATATTAATGATCAAACAGGTTGTATGGGTCCTACATTGCTAATTATGCATAAATTGGAAATTAAGCATTCTGTTGAGTTTTTAATAACAAGTTTGACCCGACATTAGACCTAGTTAGAGTGGGAATCAGAGAGTGCCCTTTTAAGGGTTTAATGCCCACATAATTACCAACTTATAACTACTTTCAATTCGACTAATCACTGGACCATTAGTGATTAATCGCTAAGTCAACCGTTAATTACGACGGTTTGACTTTTAAGCTAAAACTAAGCAAAAACTTAACTAAGAAAGGTTAAGCATACTTACTGAAGTCCTATGCACGATTAGTGATCACTTGAGTCTGCTTTGGAGCTCCAGAAATGATCAGAAATGCTGAAGGAAGGTGTGGTTACAATGTTGCAACCTTGTGGCCTTTTATAGTGTTCAAAACTTCATGGATTGTTGACACACAAGCCTAACAATGGCCATGGATCACTTCCAGATGTCCCTAAGTGTCTAGGGGTTGCTTAGGGGTCTTCCAAGATGTGGAAAATCGGATTAAAGTCAGTTAGAATGAAGTTGGAAGACAAGAACCCAAAGTTTTCGGACTAGAGGGCCCCTCGCGGCACGCGTACCCCTCCCCCCCGGGGCCCTCGCGTGGCGCGACGCCCCTTCTGATCAAATCTTATATTTTTTATTTTTATGCTTTGGTCCTTGGCTCTTGGAAACTTTGCTACGACTTTATTTCTTGCACTTTGAACCCTCCAAATTGACTTATAAGGGCTTTAAGACATATACCCACTTTGTTAAGTCCTCGGTTAACTTTATTGTTACCCGAAAAGTCATAACTTTCAACGTTGACGCTTTAACCCTTTGTATACGAATTTGATCATAACTTTCTCATACGATAACGAAACTTTATGAAATTTATATCGTGCATTCTAGTGAGCATAATTAACCGTTACAAAGCTTCGGGTTTGTCAAAAGGTCACTCAGAGATATAACTTAAACATGTTGACACATTTAACCCCTGTAGTTTGTAATCTCTCACTTTCTTTCATATTTAGCTTCGTATGATCCATGATTTATTCGTTTGAAGGTATGAGCATCATGTAGGGTTAATGTACAATATATTTATTCACTGTTGACATTTAGAACCCGTATATTCACATACTTTCCATGATTGTCAACTTTAAATCCTTCAATAACATTCTTTCACACGTTCAAACCTATGACACGTGTCAATACATTATAGGACGTGAATTTTCGAGGTGTTACAACAAGTCATTTCAGGGCCACCGTAAATTACGATGGCCACCGTAATTTATGGTGGCACCCTGAATGTTGTGCTTTGCTTCTTCATTCGTTCCGCGCACGACCCGTTTATCTCCAAACCGTCCAAATCTGCATTTTATCCCTTTTAAGCTACCGAACTGCACCTGAAACATGAGCAACCGTAGTCATCTAATTCAAGATAATTACGTGATTAAGCGAAGGATAAATCCGTCTTTTAACATCATTAAGGGTTGTCCCATGGACCACCCGTCACATCCCCACACTTAACCGTTGCTTGTCCCAAGCAACTCATCAAATCAATTTCAAAACAAACGATCAATGTAAACCAAGCAGAAACATGTAGCCCTTTTACTAACCCCTTTTCAACACCCAAAATAACACACCCCTCGCTAAATGTCTCCTCTCGGTAACAAGTAGACACTAGCAATATGAGCTAGACACACAAAGGCTAACGGGCGGTTGCACAACTATAGGCTTGTACCTAAATGAATTCTTCTCCTAAAATGTGTCAAACATGAATGCAAATCAAAGGGACTTTCAAGGTTGTAACGTGGCTAGGTGTATGGGTAGGAAATGGAATATATATGAAGTAGCGAAAACTTAACCCGATCTTTTTATTACACAAATAAGCAAACTAACAACTACCAATTTAACTAATATATACAAGATAACTAAACATCACTTCTTTTTCATTTTTCATTGCTTTTTCTCTTTTTTTTTTCTTTTCTTTTTCTGATTTTTTTTTAACAAACAACCATACAATAAAGCATCAAACATATCTACATCATACTACTAAAACTACTACTACTAACACTATAAGACCGGGTCAAATTGGGTAAATTTTTAGGTAAGTAGCTAGGGGGTAACAAATGATAGGCTTTTAGGTACAAAATTGGGCAACTAAATGTCCAAACCCCCGCCCCTCTCGCAACCATGCTCATATATATAACTTATGAGGTCCAACCCCCCAAATCCCACACTCACACACACTAAAACGAGGCTACCTAATTGCCCTTATCCTTTTCGCATTCATGTCCAACTAAAGACTCAAACCGTATCAAGGCACAAGTTCTAATGCACCCCCACCCGTAGCCACTCTCATCAAAGATAAGAATTATTTATTTACAAATGTGGCTTCAACTCTCACCAAGAATAAAAGGGTATCAAGGGTTGTCGGTGCATCAATTGGGGTTAATCTAGGGTGTTCAAATTCTCACATCGTTTCGCTTGATTTAAAATTTTTTCAAAATCTTCAAAAATTTCCCCCTATCCCCACACTTGGGATACATTGACCCCAATGTATGGTTTTAGGAGGCTTTGATCACTAAACATCTTTCACATCTTCCAAAAGCTTAATACTCAAACCACAAATTTCTTTTTGGATTTTTTTATTTTATATTTATTTTATGTTTTTCTTCTTTTTAAAACATGACACCACCAACTCGCACCAACCCAACATAACATCACAACTAACACCACCCAACCGCCCAACCATAAACAAGACAAGCTAACTAAATATTCACAAAATATACAAGGAAGAAACACGACCTGACTAGTAAAAGCGTGGCCCCGGAGGTCCAAAAATGGAAGACATCATGTCATTCCATTCTCCAAATGCAAATGAACCGCTACTACTCCCACCTTGTTGTTGAGCTCCTTCTTGTTGGTGTGGATCGATCCATTGTGAATGATGGAGCGGCGGGGTTGGATATGAAACACTACCATCATACGGTGGTAGAGACGCATAATCCACATGTTGTGGATCCACAACCACCGGCCGCCCAGCGTGCCAATCTGCATGCAATCTCCTTTCTTGGTTATCATGGTATCGATTATTCATTTCTACTTCATGGGAATACGCGTGTGTGCGATTCCACGCCTCTTGACGATCAAAGCTATGTTTTAAAGACCGCTCCAAGCTTGCACTCATCCTTGTATGTTGATCAAATAACGTCCTCTCCGAACCCGACCATGTCTCAAAAATGGGTGCCGGAGGACGTTGATTCTCGATCACTTCTTGCATCGTGCCATCATAAGCCCAACCCGGCTCATAGGAACGCTCTGTATAATCGTAAAAAGCACCACCATAACCTCTACCATGACCTCCTTGGCCCACATCCTCACCACCATGCGGCTCGTCCGCATAATCATCATCACCACTTTGAATCTCCGCATCACTTTCCGACTCATCTTCTTCACCCGGTAGAAGATCTCGTGCACCCACCTTTAAGGCTCTCCATCTTTGCCCCTCTGACTTGAGCTTATGATACCGCTCCGATTGTGTGTATGTACAACCAATCCCCAACTTGTCTAAAGTAAAAGGCTGATGCCTTTTTGTTGCCCCTCTATCTTCAGACGTTATTGCCTTTTGCTGTTTCATCAATCCCGTGATTATTCGGCAATACGGGACGATATCTCTTCCTAACTTGTTTCGGCAAATCCATAAGTGGTTCATGATCAGATATCGGATCAGAAAACGCGGAGACCCATGAAGTAGCGAATAGAGGACGGGTACTTCCGGGTACCTCACTTGCTCCTTGTCCCCCCTTCGCGGAATGACGTTGAGAATGCAAATTGCTAGCAACAATTTCGCTTCTATTTTTAAGTTCCTCCGGTATAAAATACCACTGTAAGTACCAGGCAAAAATAACGCCGCCAACATATGATTCCAACGAACATGCTTCTCCGGTTTAACCAGAAGGTCATCAAGAGTAGGTATCATGTAATCACCAGCCGATAGACTGTCGTACTTTCCCAATTTCTTCAACGTGGTAAAAGACATCTCTACCGGAATCCCATTCACCATACCCGTTAGCTTCATTTGTGATGGCTTGTCATATGTGTTGCACTTGAGAGTTGCCATCCATTCTTGTATTTCGGTTATGAACAAATTGTTTTTATCCTTATCATAGCAATTAAGCGCCCCCTCCCATCCTAGAGCGCGGAATTTAGCAAACACACCAAACGGGCTAAATTGAACCTCATTAACTTCTCTCTCGCAAATAAATGCGGCAGCCTTGTTTTTCAATCTATTCATACTGTCATGGTAGAGTATCGGTTGCCAATGCTCCGGTTGGTCATCCAATGGACCCGAATCCCATTTTGGTTTTTCAGCCGGATCCAACTCCATTTCTTCCTCACTTTCACTTTCATCAACTCGACCCAAATATTGTCTCATTTTCGGTTGTTGTTCCGGCCGCTTGCCCTTATCTTTAGACGAAGAAGACGAACTTGCTCCGGCTTTTTCCTTTGTCTTAACCATTTTCCTACACACATTAAGGCAAACAACACAACCAAACAAAACAAAATTAGACTATTTTCTACAAAATATCCCCACACTTGCTTGTTACTATGGTTGTAGATGTTAGTGAACCAAGAGTTTATAAATTTTTCAAAAATTGGGCATGGTGTCTCTACGATGTAGAGATTCCCAAAAGTTCACTACTTTACTATTAATCCTACATCTACAAACCATAACCATGTTCAAGTAACAAGTCAAAACTATGAACAAGCAAGTGGGTATGAACAAATAACCTAAATAACCTCAATCTTCACAATGTATCATCAATATATAACAAATAAGCTTCCATACCTTGGTTTGAAGATGCTAACACACTTGTGAAACAAAAACTTCAAAAACCCCTAAAATTTTCAGACCTAGGGTTTGGAATTCGAACCCGAAAACTTCGTTTTTTCACCAATCTCTTCCCAAAATCAGAAAGTGCGTGAAAAATAAGCCAAGATAGACTCCGATTTCACTTGATTTGGTTGAGAATTGAGAGATTTAAGATGGATTGAAGGTTGAAGAAATTTGAAGATCTTGAGAGTGATAGATGAAGATGAAAGATGAGAAAAGTGAAAAGGAAAGGAGTGGATGGGGTTAAAGTTCACGTGACCTTATTGTTGCTATTATTAGTATTTTTTTTATAACTGCGGAAACCGGAATAATATACACACTCGCCAGGTCCACCGTAAATTACGGTGGACACCGTAATTTACGGTGGACCTTGGCAAAATAATCCTACCGTAAAACAGGAGCAAATCACCGTAAAGACCAACTATTTTCAATGGCCACCGTAAATTACGGTGTCACCGTAAATTACGGTGGCATCTGAGCCTTCCTGTTTCGCTGCAAAATGCAATTTTAAGGTATATTTTTTTATATTTTTCAAGTTTTTTCACTTTTTTTGTGTTTTTAAAATTTTTCAAAAACATGTAAAAATCACCCTACCCCCTCGAAAGTCCCGTGTTGTCCTCAACACAATGTTAGAATTATTCGTGACCCGAACATCCCCACACTTGTTTCAAACACAAGATTCAAGCGAATACGGTAAATATGCAACTATACAAAACAAAATAAGCAAAATGCTAACTATTTACACTACCAAACCTGGGCCTCTCATGGTTGTTCCTCATCGACCGGGCATAAGATGTAGCCCGCTTTATCAAGCTCCAAGTTGTTGATGTCGTTCCCTTCCAAGTATGGCTTCAACCGGTGACCGTTCACCGTTTGTTGTTTCAGTGTTTGCTCATCTTGGATATCTACATCACCAAACCTCCCAACTCTCCGAACGACATACGGGCCCATCCATTTGCTTTTAAGCTTGCCCGCGAACATCTTGAGTCTTGAGTTATACAACCAAACTTTTTGACCAGCTTCAAATGTTTTCTTTCTCAATTTTGCATCATGTACCTTATTGAGTTTATCTTTGTAAGCCGATGCACATTCATACGCCTCGACTCTAATCTCTTCGATCTCTATTAATTGCAACTTTCTCATCTTTCCCGCTTCATCGTAATCCGCATTCACCGTCTTAATTACCCAATGTGCACGATGCGCTAACTCCATTGGCAAATGACAACCCTTTCCATAAACCATCCGATACGGGGTTGTGCCAATTGGAGTCTTGTAGGTCGTTCGGTACGCCCACAATGCATCATCCAATTTGCTCGACCAATCCTTCCTATCCGTTCTAACCGTCTTCATGAGAATTTCTTTGATTTGACGATTGGACACTTCGACTTGTCCACTCGTTTGCGGATGGTAAGGTGTGGCAATTCAGTGATTCACGCTATACCTCTTCAACAATTTCCCAAAATTGAAGTTCTTGAAATGCGAACCTCCATCACTTATGATAACTCTTGGAATGCCAAAGCATGAAAAGATGTTGGATTGAACAAATTTACAAACAACCGAATGGTCGTTTGTGCGTGTTGCAATAGCTTCAATCCAATTTGAGACGTAATCCACCGCTACCAAAATATATAGGAAGCCATTCGAATTTGGGAAAGGACCCATAAAGTCAATACCCCATACATCAAATATCTCTACTACCAAGATCAGTTGTAATGGCATCTCATCCCTTTTCGAGATGCTTCCCATCTTTTGGCAATTTACACAATTTTTAGCAAACTCACAAGCATCTTTGAAAATTGTGGGCCAATAGAACCCACATGAGAGAACCCGATAGCCTGTTTTGTGCCCACTAAAATGACCTCCACATGCGGACGAATGAGCATGGGTCAAAATTTCCAACACTTCTGTCTCGGGCACACACCTCCGTATAACTTGATCCGGCCCAATCTTGAAAAGATCCGGTTCATCCCAAATGTATTGCTTCACTTGGACCATAAATTGTTGTCGTCGCTTTTTAGTCCAATGACTTGGGATGGCACCCGTGGCTAAGTAATTGACATAGTGAGCATACCACGGTGCTACAAAGGTGGAAACGGCTAAGAGTTGCTCGTCGGGAAACGTTTCATTTATTTCACTATCATCGTCGATCCCTTCCACCGGAATCCGAGACAAGTGATCCGCCACTACGTTCTCACTTCCCTTTTTATCTCGGATCTCTAAATCAAACTCTTGCAACAATAATACCCACCGAATCAAACGAGGCTTCGCGTCCTTTTTCTCCATCAAATATCGGACCGCACTATGATCCGAATAAACCACCACCTTACTCCCCCAAAAATACGCACGAAACTTATCCAAAGCATACACCACCGCTAATAATTCTTTTTCGGTTGTGGTGTAATTGAGTTGCGCTTCGGATAAGGTTTTGCTTGCATAGTAAATCACCACCGGCTTTTTATCAACCCGTTGACCCAAAACTGCACCAATGGTAGTGTCGCTTGCGTCACACATTATCTCGAACGGCTTTGACCAATCCGGTAGTTGCAAGATAGGAGCTTTGACCAAGTGTTCCTTCAAAACAGTGAAAGCTTGCATACACTCGTTAGTAAAATCAAATGGGACATCTTTTAATAACAAGTTGCATAAAGGTTTGGTGATAACACTAAAACCTTTTATGAAACGTCTATAGAAACCCGCATGTCCCAAAAATGACCTTACACCCTTAACATTTTTCGGAGGTGGCAAAGATGCTATTACCCGTATTTTTGCCTTATCCACCTCCATTCCCCTTTCAGAAATTACGTGACCCAACACAATGCCCTCTTGCACCATGAAATTACTTTTCTCCCAACTAAGCACTAAATTTTTCTCAACACATCTTTTTAAAACTTTTTGTAATTCGTTGAGACAAGATTCAAAACTAGTGCCAAAGATTGAGAAGTCATCCATAAACACTTCAAGCGACTCTCCAACCATGTTCGAGAAGATACTCATCATACATCGTTGGAAAGTTGCCGGTGCATTGCACAAGCCAAACGGCATTCGCCGAAAAGCAAAGGTGCCATATGGACAAGTGAAGGTGGTCTTGTGTTGGTCATCCGGGTGTATTGCTATTTGATTGTAACCCGAATACCCGTCCAAAAAGCAGTAATATTTTTGACCCGATAATTTTTCAATAATTTGGTCAATGAAAGGTAGCGGGAAATGGTCCTTAGAAGTAGCGGCATTCAACTTTCAGTAGTCAATACATACACGCCACCCGGTAACCGGTCGGGTGGTAATTTGTTCACCACTTTCGTCCTTGACTACTTGAATGCCGGCCTTCTTAGGCACAACTTGGGTGGGACTCACCCAAGCACTATCCGAAATCGGAATGATGATTCCCGCATCCAACCATTTGATTACCTCTTTTTTTACTACCTCCCTTAGGTTCGGATTCAATCGCCTTTGAGCTTCTCGTGTCGGTTTGGCATCTTCGGTGGTAATAATCTTGTGCATGACAATTGATGGACTAATGCCCTTGAGATCGCCAATCGTCCATCCAATAGCTCCTTTGTTTTCCTTTAACACTTCCAATAAGGCTTGCTCTTGTGCCAACTCCAAATTAGAGGCAATAATGACCGGTAAAGTGTCATTATCCCCTAAAAACGCATACTTCAAGTGGCTCGGCAAGTCTTTAAGTTCCAACTTTGGCGGTTCCTCTAATGATGGTTTAGTACCCGAATTTATCTCCGCCGGCAAGCCTTCAAATTGATGAGTCCATGGCGGTCGACCTTCTTTCAAGGCCATGGCATCTTGTTTTTCCTCTTAAACCCGTAGTGCATAAGCATGTACCTGTTCAGAAAAATCACACAAACAAATATCCATACCATTATCCTCATACTCATGCAGGTTGCATCCATCAACTATATCTGCCATGAAACACTCATCAACACCATTAGCATTAGAGTTGTTAGTAAAAACATTCAAACGCATTTTTTGATTCCCAAAAGTCATATCGACTGTACCAAATCTACAATCGATTACTGCATGTGCGGTGCTCAAAAATGGCCGACCCAAAATTACATTTTGTTGTTGTTTTGGGTCAGCGGACGAGTAGTCCAAGACTAAAAAGTCAACCGGGTAATAGAACTCATCAATTTTAACAATTACATTTTGAACCATACCCCGAGGTAACTTATGAGACAAATCGGCTAAAACAACCGTTGTCTCCACCCTTGCTAACGGACCAAAGTCATATTGGTCATATAACCCCCCCGGTAAAATGCTAACCCCGGCTCCAAGATCTAGCAACGCCTTAGCCATTTGAAAATTACCAACTTGTATGTTAATCAATGGCGTGCCTGGATCTTGGAGCTTAGGAGGAAGCTCCCCATTTAAAACTGCACTTACTTGCCCGGTTAAGTCCACCCGCTTAGGCATTTTCTTCTTTTGTTGCCTCTTTTGTGTACATAATTCCTTTAAAAATTTTGCATAGGCGGGTACTTGTTTTATTGCATCAAGGAGTGGAAGGTTAATTTTAACTTGTTTAAACATGTCCCACAACTCTTCTTTTTGGGGACCTCTTGATGCAATAAAATTTTTCTTTCCCGGGTCAAGTAAAGCCGATGGAAACGGGACTTGACTCGGTTCACCCTCAACTTTTTCACTTTTTTCATTTTCTTTATTTTCACCCAACCCCGGTTTTTTAACATTTGATTCTTTAAGTGTAACCGGTGAAACTTCATCATCACTATCATTACCCGTGATGTCCTCAACTACCCCCTCGACCAATTCGGGTGACAAATTGGCTTTAAATTCTTTTCCACTTCTTAAAACACTAACATGATAAACATTAACATTACCTCGTGACGAACCGTGTGAAGGATTTACCTTGGTGTCGCTAGGAAGTTGACCCTTGTTTTTCTTCAATTCCGCCACATCGGTTGCTAATTGACCCATTTGGGTTGTTAGTGATTGGATGCTCTTGTCACGAACCTCATCCTTTTGCATTCGAACTTCATCGAGTTGGTTACGTTTTTGCATCTCCGCTTGCATGCTTTTTAGCATTTCCATCATCTCATTTCCACCAGAAGACCCCCCTTGTTCTTGACCCGTTTGATATTGCTTTTGATACCCTTGGTTTCTCACCTTGATATCCACTTTGATTGTTGTAAGGTTGGCGCGAACCAAAGTTACCTTGGCTACCTTGAAAGTTCGGGTTAGCTTGATTTGAAGGGTTCCCATACCGAAAATTTGGGTGGTTCCTCAACCCGGGGTGGTAGGTATTAGAATTCATGTTGTTGTAATTTCTACCACCCCCTCCTTGACCTTGAACTGCATGAACTTCTTCATATTGCCCTTCCACCATTCCTTGGCAATTTTCAGCCGCATGACCTATTTCATTACACAACGCACAAACATCATAAATTTGGTTAGTAGTTTGAACATTACCATCATCTATTGCGTGCACTTGAGGTCGGGCAATGGCCGGTCGCGCTCTCCTCGATGCTTGAGCTTTTCTTTTTGATGTAATTGCCATGTTCTCCAAAAACTCCCAATCATCATTCTCGTAGTTTGTACCAAAAGTCCCACCGGTAATAGACATTAAATCACGAGCATCTTCGGCACTCAACCCCTCGTGGAAGGCATTCATCAACTCCCAAAGTTCAATCCCATGGTGAAGGCAATTTTTAATCATCATATTGAAACGTTCAAATGCCTCATGGAACATTTCACCATGTTGTTGTTGAAAACTCCTCAACCCCTTCCTAGCATCGTTGGTCTTTTGAGCGGTGTAAAACTCATCTAGGAAAATTTGTTGCATTTCCGCCCAAGTGTAAATGGATGCTGAAGGCAAAGTGTAAAACCACTTCTTTGCCTTGTCCTCCAAAGAAAATTGAAACAGGACCAACTTGACATCATCAGCCGAAAAACCTTGACTCCCAAGAGTATTGCAAATTGAGTCATAGGCCTCTAAGTGGAAATACGGTTCCTTCATTGCTAGACCCTTATATTTCGAAAAACTTTGTCAAGAATTAGTCCTTACTTCAAAAGTTCTTCCTTCATTGTTGTGAGGGATAACTACCGGTGAAGGGTTGTGAGTAATTACCGGCCTAAAATGCGCTTCAATTCCCTCGCATATTCCCTAAGATGCCTTCTTGGTACACCCAACCGACCGCTTGGACGAATAGGACCCATTGGTCTTGGTATATGCCCTTGTGGTGTGAATGGTTGTTGAAATTGTTGTTGTGGCATCGGTGGTTGTTGAATTGGCCTTTGGAATTGTGGTTGTACATTCTGTGGTCGCACTTGTTACAATGGTATAGGGCGTTGCACTTGTAGCCCTTGTGGTCTTGGCCGAATATGTTGTGGTATGAGTTGTTGTTGTTGTGGCACTCCACCTACACTTGCCATCCCTTGAGATTGGCTTTGCACATAACCGAACTCTCCTTGATCACCATAACCTCCATAAGCATACTCGTCTTCATCATAGCCCTCAAAATCTTTGTATCCTTCTTCATATCCATCTCCCCCTATACCCGAAGTTTGCCCAAATGGAAGGGTCGAGTATTGAAAGCCCGATTGGTTCGATGGTCTAAATGTTGAAGTTGCATGAACGACAGTTGAACCTTGGGGTATTGAATAATGTGACGATGATTGACCCGAAACTGGGAAGAAATGAGTGAGTGGTGGAATCGTAGTAGAAGGGCTAAAGGTAAGATTGGGTTCAACTTGAGTGGTGGTCGGTTGTGTGGTGTTGGTTGGTGTAGTGTCATGAGGTGGAGTAGGAATTGTAATGGAGTTTGGTATAATGGTGTTTGGTGATGGTTGTGTGGAAGTAGGTATAAATGATGAGGTCGTTTGACCCGTTGTGGGTGGTAATTGAGATTCTTGCATGATGTTTCTTGGTGTGATGGGTGATGTAGGTGAACCAATAATTCTGTTTTCTCTTACTAAAACACGATTTTGCCTTAGCGTTCTTTCGATCTCCGGATCAAATGACAATGGTGATGACTTGTTAGAGCCTCTAGTATGCATGCACCTGTAGAACCTGCACACTAAACACACCAGTGTAAACCCGAAAATAACAAAGCAAAACTAACAATCTGACACACGTTGCGCACTACTCCCCGGCAACGGCGCCAAAATTTGACGTGCTTGTCGTGGTACACGCAAATTTAATCCCAATAACAACTATAGATAGTGGTAAATGGGTATCGAACTCAGGGAGTATGTGGAAAATATGACGATTATATAGCTTTGCACTTAAACTAAAATTAACCTAATTTGCAGAAAGTAAATATCAATAATTTGGATTGTTTGATTTTAAAACTAAATAACTTCAAATCAAAGGTCGGTTGTAAAACAGATTAGGAAAACAATGACCATCTTAGGATTCAGTTTCTTTTAACAATTGTGTGAAATTCCAACTAGAAAGAGTTACATAGACATAACTCGTGCATAAATAACCGAAGTGATAAAAGGGAACAAAGTACTCGGATTATATAAACGCGAGGTTGTTTCCCGATGATCAATTAATCAATAACCAACCCTAACCCTTCCCGTGATATCTCGATTGCCAACGGCACCAAGAATGTACGATTGAGACTAGAAATTGCACTATCAATTAACAAGCTACAAACAATTATGCATACACCATGATAATCAAGCAAACACAAGTTATCATTCTAGAAATAACGGAATAAACACACAAAAGTTTAGAGAAACCTTCACCTAAGATGATCACCACAAGATTAGCCGGACATTTTTTGGTGAATCATTGTAGCAATAAGTTTAATGTTCATATCAATCGAAAACACAAACTAATCGTTTAGAAATGTTTGGAACCAAGCAAGAACAGCCAAAATCGCCCCCTAGTTGCCAAGAAACTGTCCAATGATGATATAATCCCAAAAGACACCCACAAACTGATTTAATGATGGCAGTTACAATTTCTGCGCAGACTCCACCGTAACTTACGGTGCCACCGTAAGTTACGGTGGTCTTCAAATAGATACGGTGGTTTGAGTCTGTGTTACGGTGGAGGACAAGTCACATTTCAGGGCCACCGTAAATTACGGTGGCCACCGTAATTTACGGTGGCCACCGTACCTGAATGTTGTGCTTTGCTTCTTCATTCATTCCGCACACGACCCGTTCATCTCCAAACCGTCCAAATCTGCATTTTATCCCTTTTAAGCTCCCGAACTGCACCTGAAACATGAGCAACCGTAGTCATCTAATTCAAGATAATTACGCGATTAAGTGAAGGATAAATCCGTCTTTTAACATCATTAAGGGTTGTCCCATGGACCACCCGTCAATATTGGTTAGTGCTGCCTTGTTTAAGCATGGGTGATCAGTCCATGCCTAACTAAGGCTAGGCTACCCAATACCCGCCCCTGACAATAACCCTAGTACCTAAAAATAATACTAACACTACTACTACTACTACTAATATATTATTACTAATAATAAAACTAATATTAACTACTAAAAATAAATAATAAATAACTAAACATAAACTTAAACGAGAGTATACCTCAAAACTATCTACGACACGTTGATGTAGAGTTTCCCTACTCCTGCTCCTATTCGTGCTCCAAAAACGACTACTAACAACACCCAACGGGGTATCGTATACTCGGGATTCTCAATACTAGAGTGTTCCCATTAAAATTTTGGTGTATCTAAAATCCTACAATTTAACTCCTATATATATATATGTGAAGCAAGCAAGCACCTCAATGGCTTTCTGGGCGATGTGGGACAATTGACGTGCTAGCTAGCTAGCTTGACGTGCTAGCTAGCTAGCTTAGTTATATTATTTCAGCTGCTTCACTCGTTTTTCTTGTATAACTTTTAAAATATAACGTTTTATAAAACGACGAATATGTCATTAGAACGAGCATATTTTTATCTATGTTTTAACCAAAGTTTCATTAAAAACGGAGTAAGGTCAAAAATAATATATTTAATTATTAATATTAAACGGTCTCCTATACTAGCTAAGGCTTGTCAAGATATTTCACTTTTCACACCATCATCTTACTTGTTTAACAATATATGAAATATAAATTACATATCTCATACGTTTATAAACAGTATATTAAGCTCCCGGGACTACCATCGGATAGACAGGTTGAGTTTCGCATTGACCTAGTTCCCGGTACATCACCGATTGCTAAGTCGCCGTACAGACTAGCCCCGACAGAAATGCAAGAACTCAAGAAGCAACTACAAAAGTTACTTGACAAGGGGTTAATCCAACCTAGTTCGTCGCCATGGGAAGCACCCATCTTGTTTGTCAAGAAGAAAGATGGGACGATGCGCATGTGCATCGATTATAGAGACTTGAATAAAGCCACTATAAAGAATAAATACCCTTTGCCCAGGATCGACGACTTGTTTGATCAATTACAAGGGGCAAGCTATTTCTCTAAAATAGACTTGAGGTCTGGATACCACCAAGTGAAAGTTGCACTAGAAGACATACCTAAGACTGCCTTCAGGACTAGGTATGCTCATTATGAATTTTTGGTAATGCCATTTGGATTAACCAACGTACCTGCAGTGTTCATAGACCTCATGAACAGGGTTTGTAAACCTTACCTTGATAAGTTTGTGGTCGTTTTTATTGACGATATCCTTATCTACTCTAAGAACGAGGTAGAACATGAACAACACCTGAGAGCAGTCCTTGAATTGCTCAAGAAAGAAAAACTCTATGCAAAGTTCTCTAAGTGTGAATTTTGGATACGTGAGGTGCAATTCCTAGGCCACGTGATAAATGAATGTGGAATACAAGTTGACCCTGCAAAGATCGAGGCCATCAAGAAATGGGAAGTACCGAAGAATCCCACTGAAATCAGAAGATTTCTGGGGTTAGCAGGATACTATAGAAGGTTTATTCAAGACTTCTCAAAGATTGCAACACCATTAACCACACTAACCCAGAAAGCCTCTAAGTTTAATTGGGGACCTAAACAAGAAGAAGCCTTTAACACGTTAAAGCATAAGTTATGTAGCGCCCCAATACTGTCACTTCCTGAGGAAATAAAAGATTTTGTCGTCTACTGTGATGCACCTCACTATGGTATGGGATGTGTACTCATGCAAAGAGGCAAAGTGATTGCATACGCCTCTAGACAGTTGAAGATTCATGAACGGAACTACACAACTCATGATTTGGAACTTGGTGCCATAGTGTTCGCATTGAATATTTGGAGGCACTATCTTTACGGTACAAAGTGCACTATCTATAGTGACCATAAAAGTTTAAAACATATATTTGAGCAGAAGGAGCTCAATATGCGTCAGAGACGATGGATGGAGTTATTAAGTGATTACGACTGTGAGATCCAATACCATCCAGGTAAGGCAAACATAGTAGCAGATGCTCTAAGTAGAAAAGAGAAACCTCAACCGATAAGAATTCGTGCAACCAGAATAGAGGTTAAAACTAGTCTCTTAGATCAAGTTAAGAATATACAACAAGAAGCCTTAAAAGAGAATCATATTGTAAAAGAAAGAATGATTGGGAGACTGAAGCTACTGACAATGGGAAATGATAATATCCTTAGGTTCAGCAATAGGATATGGGTTCCTAATTTTGGAGGACTGCAGGATACAATCTTAGAGTAAGCTCATAAGTCTAAGTATTTCATTCACCCTGGCAGTGACAAGATGTATAAGGATTTAAGGAGAGATTATTGGTGGCCGGGAATGAAGCGATCTGTTAGCTTATGCTACTTTAACGCGTCGTTTGCGCGAAACTATGTTCGGATGGTTAACTACGTGCTATGTCAAGTCTTACATGCCCAATAATACCTAAACATGTTACTAAATCAGATTATATGTCAAAAACATGTTCACATATGTAAAATACGAATTTATGCTTCAAAAGGGCGTTTTGGTCATTTCTTATGGGCATACAAGCTACTTAACAAATAACTAACCAATCCTATGTGATCATAAGGTATAACCTCAGTGGTTATTCCCTATGCAACTATGATCACTAATTAAGCTTGGTCGGATCCTAATGATCGACCAAACGGGTCGGGTTCGAAAGTCTAAGCGGTTGTTTAGACCGTTTAACTTACGACCCTAAAGAAGCACTAAACTAATAGTGACGAGTTAAACATGTCAAAACATGTTTAACCTACTTAGAAAATTGATTTGGTATCAAAACAATGGGTTTTGATACCCGAAAATAGTTCCGTTGCAAAATGCGTGCTAAAACACATTTTGACCGAAACTTTGACTCGTCACTACGCCTAGTTAACGTGGTAATCAGTAGGTATAATCGCTAAGGATTATAACCATCGTGATTATAATCACGTTGCAAAGTTCAATTGAACTTTGACTTGACCAATTGATGGTCAAAACCGAAAGTCAAACTGTTTGACTTTCTGCTTAAACATAAAGAATAAGCATGAAAGAAGACTTACAAAGGGTCCTAGCTATATTTTCTACCAAGAATAAGTTTCCAATCAGATTAGAAAGCTCCCAATTCAGATGTAGAGGAGAATGAGAAGAAATGAGCAATGAATGAATGAAAGGTGATGGCTTTATATAGTTTTTGCAAAACCATTAAGATCATTTCTTGGTAAGGAGGGAATGATCTTAGTTGTAAAGCAAGAACTCAAAACACATGCAAATAGTTCAAATAAACCAACACATCAATGTATTCATACAACTTTGTCAAGGTCAAAAATACATCCAAACCTGAGTATAAACTGAATAAAGTAAAAACCTAACTGAACCGTCCGCCTGGAGGAAGCCACGAAGAGCCTAGCCGCTCATGATCGTTTTCACCGCATCAGTTGTTATCCCGAGTGAATAAGACGTGCACGAGTAGCTTGGAGATGAGAGAATGATATTAAAATTCGTTCCTGACTTTCACGTATGTCGGCTGTCAAACCCCCACTTCCAATTCAGCCGTCATATATTCTCATCCCACCGACTTTCTTTTGTTATGTAATTCAGCCCACACCTCATTGTAATTGGATCCACGTTTTCACTTAGCAGCGCTTATGAATCTAGCCCAACAATTTGTAATTTATTAGCCCAAGATAATTAAAAGCCATCACTTTCTTTTCGTTGTCAGATCTTCATGTGCAAATTACATTTGATATTCTATATGCATGATCCATCCAATAACATATTAAACCCTACACATTAAAACCACATGAAATTAATTGCATTCTTAATTCAAAGAATTGTTTCAAAGTTGCATATTTCATTCTTGTTTTCTCATAAAATCATATTAAAGCATTTAATTGCATTTAACTACCATACTTAATTTTCTTAAATGATAAGTGTTCACATTCACTGTTTAATCATTATAAATTAAACGTTTTAGCTTGTTTCATCTTAACTCGCATGATATTTTTTTTTTTTGAATGGCAAAATCACTTTATATATGTATATAAAGAGCCAGCAAGAAACTGGGAAACAAAATAAAAATGAAAAACAAAACAACAGAAAAACAGTTACAATAGTTCCAACACTTGGAACTTCACCCAGTTTTCCCAATCCGAATTCTTATTTCTAGCCCTGTTGCTTAACCAAAGAAAACTATCTTCTTTAATAAGATCCACCGTCACCTTGACCGGGATGAACCGACCATCAAACACTTTCTCATTTCTGACATACCATAATCTCCAAATAGTAGCAAGAACAACCATGACGATGAGTCTTTTCCAAACTCCTCCACCCGGTCGCTGCAAAATGTACTCGAAAAATTCCCGAAACGAAAAATCCTCTCCTGGATAACTAACCCAAATCCATGCCAGCACATTCCACCAGATGCATCTTGCCTAAAGGCACTAATAGAAAATATGGTCGGTGGTTTCCTGCTCAAGGCCGCACCGAGGGCAACTACCGTCAGGAATCGGAATCCCTCTCTTCAACAGAGCTTCCTTAGAAGCGACTCTCCCCAACAACACTCTCCATAACAGAATATTAGATTTCGAAGTTGCCCAATGATTCCACACGGCTGACATCTGAACCGGCATCCCGTTCAGGTTTGCTTCTTCAATGTCCGCACGCACCTGTTTCACGGCGAAAGGCTCATCAGCTCCATTTCCCCATCTCCACGAACCATTAGCCTCAATAAGCTTCTGGTGCAGATTTATGCCCAGATTTGAGAGTTCGGAGTCCATTTTAGCGATTTCTTTCCAGATCCCGGGGATAGTTTTTTTAACATGAATCAACTGATTCGAAGAATTATTGTTGTTGCTGTGAACCGAGGTGACAACCTTGGCCCAGAATTGGTTTGGGTTAGACTTAAACCTCCACCACCATTTAATAAGCATGGCGGAGTTAAAATCCGCCATACACCCGACCCCCAATCCACCTTTTTTCTTCGACTTTTGCAGCAAATCCCACCGAACCCATCTAACCTTATTAACTCTATCCGAAATACCCCACACAAAGTCCCTTCGAATCTTCTCAATCTTTTTCAAAACACACTTTGGGGCAGCAAAAAGCGACAAAAAGTATACTGGAAGACTACCAAGCACAGATTTCGCTAAGGTCAAACGACTGGCGAAGGACAAGTGCCTAGCTTTCCACTTCGATAGTTTGGCATTAAGTTTATCAAATACCGGTTTCCAGAACTTGACCCGTTTCATGTTTGCACCGATGGGTATCCCAAGATAAGAGAACGGGAAATGACCCACTTCACATTTTAGAATCGAGGCCACCCGAGCGACATCCCTCTCCTCGACTCCTAAACCAAAAATTCTGCATTTCCAATGGTTGACCCTTAAGCCCGTAACCAAGTTAATCCATCTAAGTGGCCGATTTAGAGTAAGAACATTCTGCTCCGACCATTTGCCAATAAACAAAACGTCGTCCGCATAGCAAAGGTGAGACAGCCTCGGGCCTCCATTTGGAAGATCAATACCTTGAAAACCCCCAAGATCCAACGCCCTCCTCATGAATAAATTTATAATTTCCATAGCGATTATGAAAAGGAAAGGCGAGAGGGGGTCACCTTGTCGTATACCCCTTTTATACTTGAACTCCTCGGTAGGCGATCCATTAACAAGTAACGACCCCATCCCAGAATCCAAACAACCTTTAATCCATGAGATCCATTTCTCCGGGAATCCCATCTCCTCCATTATTTTAAACAGGAATTTCCAATTTATGGAATCATACGCCTTCTCAAAATCCACTTTAAAAATTAGCAACTTTTCTTTTTTCTTTTTGGCCCACGCAACCGTCTCACTCATAATGAGAGGATCGTCAAGGATATTTCTACCCCCGACAAATGCCGACTGAGTGTTAGAAATAATTTCATTCAAAGCCGGCTTCAACCGATTAGCTAAAACTTTTGCAATAATTTTGTAAACAGAGCTAACCAAAGAAATCGGCCGAAAATTCTCTATCTTTTCCGGATCTTTCTGTTTCGGAATCAAGGCCACGAACGAGGAATTACAACCTTTACTTATCTTGCCATTAGTATGAAAATCCCACATAACCCCCATGATTAGGTGCTTTAAATCTTCCCAGAAAGCCTTGTGAAATTTCATTGTAAACCC
Source organism: Helianthus tuberosus (assembly GCA_030545235.1). Lineage (NCBI taxonomy): Eukaryota > Viridiplantae > Streptophyta > Magnoliopsida > Asterales > Asteraceae > Helianthus > Helianthus tuberosus. The sequence continues at coordinate 194,745,591 of CM060448.1, read as the reverse complement.
ATCCGGGCCGGGGGCTTTTCCCCCATCACAATTTTTTAGAGCTCTCAGAACCTCTGATTCAGAAAAATCATCGCAAAGTCTAATCCCAAGAGAATCCAAAACTCTTGGCAATCCAGCTCCACTGAAACTAGGCCTCCTCCTTATCGGTTCCGAGAAAAGCTTCTTAAAGTATTTTCTAATTTCCCCTTTTAGCTCCACCGAATCCGAAATGAGATTACCACCAAACCGAAGGCCATTAATTCTGTTAGAAGCAATATTCACATTCAAAATCCGATGAAAATAGGAGCTATTTTCGTCTCCAAATTTTGCCCAGTTCACTCTAGCTTTTTGCTGAAGGTTCTTCGCTTTTATACGTTCAATTTCTATCAGCTTCGCCCTAAGCTCCATCCTTGTTATTTTATCAGCCTCCAAAATAGGGCCCAGCACCGCTTTTCCTTCAATAGCCAATATCAACCTGTTCATCTCGAGAACATCCTTTTTTTCAGTAACCGAAACCTGCTTTCTCCATTTATTATACCATCCTTAATCCACTTCAAAGTCTGAGTCAAAACAGAATCTGGTGAGCCCTCCAAAAAGTCGTTGGCCACGGCTTGCTTGACAATAGAAGCCAATGTAGGATCCCCCACCCAAGCATTAAAAAACTTAAATGGGATCGGCCCAAAATCTAACAAGTTACACGAGAGCGAGATAGGACAATGGTCAGAAAGGCCCCTCCGTTGGACTTCCACTTTTGCACAAGGCCAATTATTCATAAATAAGTCGTTAACCAAGAATCTATCTAACTTACTTAGTTTTACATCTGCATGGCCCGAAATGAATGTGAACTTGCCCCCAGACATAGAGTACTCAAGAAGACCGGTTCTAACAATGAACCCATTGAAGGCATCGGCAGCTCCCGAATCGAATCTTGAGTTGACACGCTCCTCTTCGTTTAGGACATCGTTGAAGTCTCAGAAAACAACCCACATCCCAGGCAAACTCCGAACCAGCTTCGAAATTTCATCCCACAAAACAGCTCTCTGTCGGACATCATTCGGGGCATGAATGTTTAAAATGTTAATTCTGTCTTCCAAAGTCGCCATTCTACATGAAATCATAAGAAATCTCTGATTTTTTATGATCGAGTCATCCAAGAAGACATCCGGATTCCACAACGTGATGAGACCACCGGACCTTCCCACCGAATCGACCGAGGCCGTTTTTAAATTAGAACTACCCTAAAAACAACAAAGCTCTTTATCCGAAATACCAGATTTGTGCGTCTCCTGAATACCGATAACATCCGCTTTGATCTTGATTTTCAAATTCTTCACCCATGGGCCTTTTGCACCAGCCACCACTCCATTAATATTTAGCGAAATAAAATTCATTGACAACCGTTTAACTCCGTTTAACGGGATGAAGAAGAACGCGCTGAAGTTTTGAAGGAGGGTGGTGATGGCGAAGATGAAGAAGAAGAAGAAGATGAAGAGGAGCAACCTCAGATTAGCTTAAAAAGAAAGAAAGCTCCGTCTAAATCTGGCTCGAAACCTAAGCAAAAGAAGAAGAAGAAGACGGACCTCAAGACTATCACTTTAGATGATGATGATCAAGTTACTGAATTTTCTGCTGTCGGAGGCGTATTAGCGAATTTAGACGCTCACCTTCATGGGGGCCGTACCCCAAGGGATCACCCGTTAAACATTCCATCAAGCCCATTATCCTTCGGGGGAGGGGCTACCAAGGTTATTGCTGATGTTCTTATGTCCGATCCCAAGAAGACCGAACCTTCTCCATCGGGTAAGTTTACCACGGGGGTTGCTTCAAACGTGTCAAGGCCAAGCCCCAAGCCAGTTGATGGTGGGGCCCAGTTAGGTATGCCGCACCAGCGTACCTGTCCGATTCGTCTTATGGTGCAAGGTACGGTCCGACCTTATTTAAGGCGGTGATTCGGTCCGGTCGGGGACGTATCCTCATCAACTCCCCCTAGTTCGTAGCGTTTCTTAGATAACAGCTTCGAACTATGACGGCGCAATTTTGGCGGCCTAAATCTCTGATTTGTCGTTTTGTGGAGTTTTTTGAATTTTAAATTTCTAAGCGGTGACCTTAGCTGGGTAACCGACAGTCACTCTTATGTTTCCCGCCTGATGTGACGGTTGGTGTGCGTCAGCTGTCATGACGTGTCTCCATCTGATTGGCGGTTTCATATCCCTATAAAAGAGGGGAAAAAACCAAATCTTCCGATTTCACTTTTCACTTTTCATCTTCTTCACTCCTTTTTCTCTGAAAACAAACGATCTGCGAAACAGGTTAGTTTCTTCCTTATATAATGGCGAAAAACAACTTGTCCGGTTGTTTTAATGTTTTGAATAAAAACGGTTTAGCCTGGTACGTTGAAAGATATGCAATCCCTGCATCTCTGCACCCCGTTCTCCCCAAAAAGAACACGCCTATTTATCCGTTTCCTTCGGGGAAGATAGGGGTTTACACTCGTTTATTCGATTATTGTAACTATCGTCTTCCTCTGACGAAGTTCTTGATCGGAGTTCTTACGTTTCACGAGGTTCACATTTCTCAAATGAACCCCTTCGGCCTTGCCAAGGTGTGTCATTTTGAGTTGGCTTGTCGTAGTTTAGGATCCGACCTAGACTTGGATGTGTTCCGGGCTTTCTACAAATTGAATCGGTCCGGCAATTGGTACACTTTTGAGGTCAGAGATAAAAATTCTTGCTGCTATACATGGATTACTACTAGCATAAAGGACTGGAAAGAACGATTTTTCTATATTGATGACCGGTGCGTTCCGGAGTTTATGGTATGGAGGACCAAAAAGATGAAGCTCCTGTCTTCTCTTCCCGAAGACTTTGAATTTGACAGAGAGTTGTATGCAAACTTGATTAAAGAGGCGGGTCGCATACAAAGTTATCCGGAACACATTCTTGTCATGGGACGGATCAGCACGATTTGGCCTGAACCGGAGTGGTATCCTACCCTTAGGTGGAACGGACAGGGTTAGTCATTCTTTTACTCTTGATACGGTGCTCGTGTCGTTGTTCGTATAGCTATATTACTTTCGTTAACCTTTTTCTTTTTTTTTATATATATATCGGACGTCGGATATTACTTGCTTGTCCCTTTTTTTTGTAGCTATGGGTTTGAGAGAAGCGTTGAGGCTAAAGTCCTTCGACTCCAAGGAGCTTGAGATTCGGGCCACTAGGACGCCGAAAAGTGATCCTCCGTACCTCACCGTGGTGCAGGAGAATCTTTATCAAATTCGGGAACCCGAGGTTCTGGATGTTCAGGGAGGTTCGGCCGGGCAAGGGGGTTCGGGCTCAGCTCCTGCGGCGCAAATAGCCAATGTTGCTCCTGCCCAGGCTGCGGTGGTGCTTGGCGATGATAAAGGCAAGAAAACGAGTTCAAGCAGGAGGAAAGAGTCCAGCTCTAAGTTTGTCATTGAGGATGAAGGAGTCCATCTGTCTGTCGGGGATGAAGAAGAACGCGCTGAAGTTTTGAAGGAGGGTGGTGATGGCGAAGATGAAGAAGAAGAAGATGAAGAGGAGCAACCTCAGATTAGCTTAAAAAGAAAGAAAGCTCCGTCTAAATCCGGCCCGAAACCTAAGCAAAAGAAGAAGAAGACGGACCTCAAGACTATCACTTTAGATGATGATGATCAAGTTACTGAATTTTCTGCTGCCGGAGGCGTATTAGCGAATTTAGACGCTCACCTTCATGGGGGCCGTACCCCAAGGGATCACCCGTTAAACATTCCATCAAGCCCATTATCCTTCGGGGGAGGGGCTACCAAGGTTATTGCTGATGTTCTTATGTCTGATCCCAAGAAGACCGAATCTTCTCCATCGGGTAAGTTTACCACGGGGGTTGCTTCTAACGTGTCAAGGCCAAGCCCCAAGCCAGTTGATGGTGGGGACAGTGCCTCTTCATCCCCTTTATGGTATAATACTGAAGCTGTTTTCTTATCACGGGAGTTAGGTTCGGGCGGTTTTTGTAACACCTCGAAAATTCACGTCCCATAATGTGTAGACACGTGTCAGATGTTTAAACGTGTGAAGGAAATATTATAGAAGGACTAAAGTTGACAAACATGGAAAGTATGTGGAAATACGTATTCTAAGTGTCAACTGTGAATAAATATAATGTACATTAACCCTACATGATGCTCATACCTTCAAACGAATAAATCATGGATCATACGAAGCTAAAAGTGAGAGATTACAAACTACAGGGGTTAAATGTGTCAACATGTTTAAAGATATACCTCTGAGTGGCCTTTTGACAAACCCGAAGCTTTATAAATGTTAATTATGCTCACTAGAATGCACGATTTAAATTTCGTAAAGTTTCGTTAACGTATGAGAAAGTTATGATCGAATTCGTGTGCGAGGGGTTAAAGCGTCAACGTTGAAAGTTAGGCCTTTTCGGGTAACAATTAAGTTAACCGGGGACTTAACAAAATGGGTATATGTCTTGAGGCCCTTATAGATCAATTACGAGGGCTCAAAATGCAATAAACAAGTGTCTATACAAGGTTTGAAGAGCCAAGGACCAATCTGCAATTAAATGAAAATTCGTTTGGCTGAACCACATGGGCTCGCGTAGCGCGAGCCTGAAGGGGGCTGCCGTCGCGCTACGCGACGGCTATAGCTGGGCAGAATCCATGTTTCTAGGATAGGGGCTTGCTAGGTGAACTTGTAATCGATTTTAAACGGTTTTTCACATCCCCCTTGGCCCCTAAATGACCCCTAAACATCTAGGACACTTGTTGGAAGGGTATGGAGAGTTGTAGACACCAAGTGTCAAAGATTTGTGGTGGAATTTTCACTATAAAAGCCCACCTTATGCAACACAACTCCTCACACCTTCATTTGCATGATTTGATCATTCCTGGAGCTCTCAAGCAGGTCCAACTGATCTAAAGTCGTACATAGGACTCTTGTAAGTCTACTAGTCCTTCTTTATTTGAGTTTAGCTTGTTTAATTAGCTAAAAGTCAAACCGTCGTAAATACGGTTTGACTTCGAGATTAGTCATTTATGGCTCAGTCATATCTCGAATTAAAAGTAGTTATGAGTTGGTATTTATGTGGGTAATAAAACCCCAAAAGGGTTTCCCCTGATCACCACTCTAACTAGTTCAAATGTCGGGTCAAACATGTACTTAAAAAGTCAACAGGATGCTTAAAATGTCATTTATGCATAATTAGCTATCTAGAACATATAAAACCTGTTTGATCATTGTTATAACTTAGTAATTAGTGTAAGAACATGTCCAAACATGTTCAACCCGACTATTTCCTGTTTCGACCCGGTTCGGAACCGAAAGTCACATAGTTTGACTTTCACTTTGACTTTCAGTTCTGACCCATTTAGGCATGTTTTAGAAATACCTTAGAGCTTCATTTGGACCAGGTTACATGCTAGTATAACTCTCTGTGATTATACACCTCGGTTCATTAGTTATCCGATTAATACACATGATTCCGTTAATTGCTCATATGTTGACCATTATGCCCTTATTGCCTTAAAACGAGATTTATGAAAATGTAAAAGTGTAGAAACCTTGGTTACTGATATATAAACTTGTATGCAAAGTTTGACATCAGTTTGACTTGTAGATTAAGAGTTATGCTCAATATCGCAAAATTAATGCTTTATGTTAATAAAACGGCGTAATTAGCGTATAGCCTAGTTAAGCCTACTTTTTGGTATCAAACTTAATACCCACTGATATAATATATTATTTTGGGATTTTTAAAGATTTTTAATTAATTTTAAGCTGAGCATAACTAGTAGTCGTAGGTTTAATCCGGTAATTGTCGGTTTTGCCCTTACGGGCCATAAAATGAGTTTTACTTATCGAAACGACTCCAACCCTTTTTCTACTGATCACATATGTTAAATAAATTATTTTAAGCCCTCTGGAAATATAAAAATATCAGATTTAAGTATCGAACCCGGAAATGGCCTTTAATCGCCATAATTAGCGTTTTTAACGCATAGTATGTCTTAAAATCATATTGGATATACCCGGGTTGATACCTACTGATATATGAGGCAAATTATGATATTTTAACAGTAAGCAAAGGTTGATTAACTCAGACTTCGTTTTTGAGCTTTTCGGCTTATGTGAAATTACCAAAATACCCCTACGGGGCATAGTTTGGTTAAAGATGATAATTTTCACATATACGCTTTAGCCTACTGTTATAGCTCATCAAATTAAGTATGTTTGCTGTTTACATTAGACCTGTAACTCAGTTAAACATTTAAACTCCTTTATAACCTTTTAAATGACCAAACTACCCCTACGGGGCCTAGTTTGTGTTTAAATACGTTTCGGGCATAATGAAAGACATCTTACTGATGTCACAACATATTTGAGGCACAATTAACTTAGGAAACCTGTAGATGGCTCTAATGAATACCCGTCACGCTTATTACGCGTTCGGTTCGGTTTATGTAACAAGTTTACATAAATTAACCGAAACGGGTCAAACCTTATCGGTTTTATCTCAAAATCCAGAATGTGAATAATAAACCCATATTAAGCAAGTCTCTGAACTTGTCGGGTCTGAATCACATTCTATCCGGTCTTCGCTTAATCGTGCGTACGAACCGTATCTTTGAAACTAGCCGGTCTAAGCTTAAGCTTAATTAAAGACCCGTTAGGATTCTAATAGGTTATTATAAACCTTCGTTCCAGATTAGGAGCCCAGTAAAAGTACTTGCAATTACTGTATTGGATTTATACTTTGCTCAGGTAAATACTCTTAACTTATTTTCCCTATACGGGCTTGGGATACGGTACTATAAAAGTGCCGCTTGGTCGGGTATGTAGACATGTAAATCGGATTGTGATTAATGTATTACATAACTCGCTTTATTCTGTATTATTTGATGTATGGCCCTTGGGGGTTAAATGACCATGTCCCGGATATCCTTGGCATCATTCAAAGAAATGGCCACGACCTAAGCACGGGGTGTAGGCGTACACCTGACAGATGCATTATGTAAAAACGGGTAATCCACTTAGGGGTATCATCCTTGTGGGCATTATACCGGAACTGGTAATCCACTTAGAGGATGATAGCCTGTGGGCATTATACCTATGGCGTGTTAGTTAATCTGTCCCGACGGACGGCAAATGAGTAAAACTGTAAACAAGATTATTTATAAATAATTGTCCCAAGTTATAAAGATATGTTTTGCCGAAGTGCATTCAAATCAATTTTATTAAACTCTTTTCTAAATGAGTCAGTTGAGTTGTATTTACCAGTGTAAACTGACGTATTTTCCAAAAAGGCTAAGTGCAGGTGCTAGACGAAATAAGCTGGCTACTCCAGGCATCATTACTCAAGTTTCACAAGCTCTAGATGTCAAAGTCTGTTGAACAGTTTTTACTTTATTTCGATCCGCCTGTGGATCCTTTACTTCCGTTGTAATACTGAATATTACTTCATATTCGGAATGTAATAATAAATATCCTTTGCTTTCGCTGTGCATTCATATATATTGTGTTGTTTGACTATTATGTTGCCAACCACGTCACGATACTCCCCCACCGGGCCCACCGGTGACACGTGGAAAATCGGGGTGTGACAGGTTGGTATCAGAGCCAACACTGAGTGAATTAAACACTAGTTTTTTTGTGTTTAATCTCAGTTACACAATTGCACATTCTTGAGTCTAGACAAGAACATAGGAAAAATCCAAATTTGTTTCATTTTACCTTATTTGGTTCCTTTGTTATTTTTCTGATTAGCCCTTGCATGGGCAAGTCAATTGCTATAGAAGTCCCGTTTAGGGCAACCATATACTTGTTAATTTTTAAAGGAACGATTATATTTAAAGTATCATTCCTATATTATAAGATCTACCATTATAATAAAATGGCAAAATTTAAAAAAAAAAAAAAAGGACAAAACCTAGCCATGTGTCACATTAAGACAGGGCCAAGATGGTAGTTCCATAATTAAATTCAGATCCTTGTTAACAGTTCAATTTAGGATTGCTCTGCGTTAATTATTAAAAAGAATCTAAAAGGTAAAACCTAGCCTAAATGTCACGGCATACAAGGCCAAGATGGTAGAACCTATTCAAGAGATTCAAATCCTTATTAAAAATATGAAAGCATATTAACATGCTCGACAAAATGTGATATGATAAAATCACATAAGTCATTTTGGGATATACTAAATTCCCTTATTTATATAATCATCCCTTATGGATGAAGTGCCCACGGGCTATAACTAACGTCCTCTGGGACTAAAGACAGTGGTAGCCTACAACTCCCTGTCAAGAAAAAGGTAATGAACTTTGATTCAAACCTTGAAGCCTCGATTCTATAAAATCAAGGCCTATAAATTAAACTTGTCTAAGTGACTAGGCCTTTTGTGCTATTATTAACTTATAATTTAGGAGTATAATAAATATCCTGAATAATTATATATTTATCAAAATTAACCAATATGTGTATTAAAAACATGGTTAATAAATCGTTCAAAAAGATAAAACTGTTTAAACTTCCGTAAAAACCTTGTCCTTGTTTAATTTTTATGTAGCAATTAAAACTACATGGCGGGGTCGGAAGAAGGGAATAGTCACCCTCTGGAAAATCGCGATGATGAAAGGATTAATATAACCAGAGGAGAACTTCGTACATTGATTGACTCAGCTGTATCTAAAGCTGTGAAGGAGCAATTCCAGGAGTATAGTGAGACATATAGTAAAGCCTCATATGTACCCCACCCTAAATCCATCCCTAAAACTCCTCCAGAGCCTGATAACAAGCCGCCCTCAAAGAAAGATGAGTTAAAGAAAGATGACGATCGACATTCATCTAATGAACACAGTGTTCCATCCAAGAGGATAGTGTTCGATAATGAACCGTATACCAAATCCTGTAACTATAAGTACTTTGTTTCCTGCAAGCCCCGAGATTTTACTGGGGAAAAAGGGGCGGTTGATTGTATGATTTGGTTGGATGAAATGGACACAGTTGTCGATATCAGCGGTTGCGCTGAAAGGGATGTCGTGAAGTACGTATCCCAATCGTTCAAAGGAGAGGCACTGGCATGGTGGAAGTCTCTCATTCAAGCTGCTGGGAAGATTCCGCTCTACAGCATGTCATGGGAACAATTTGTTATTCTCATTAAGGAGAATTACTGCCCTCAACACGAGGTTGAGGGGATTGAGTCAGATTTCTTATCTTTGGAAATGACAAACTTAGATTGTCAAGCTTACCTCACCAGTTTTAATACCCTGTCCAGACTGGTCCCTTACCTTGTAACACCAGAGCCCAAGCGAATTGCACGCTTCATTGGGGGTTTACCCCCAGAAATCAAAGCCAGTGTTAAGGCTTCAAGACCTACTACATTTAGGTCAGTAGCTGACCTCTCTCTGTCCCTTACTTTAGATGCGGTCAGGCTAAGGTCGCTAAAGAAATCTGAAGAAAGTAAGAAGAAGCGTGAGGATGATAACTCACGAGGATCAGAGAAGAAACACAAGGGAAACACTGACTCAGAGAGGTCTGGGTCTGGAAAGAATGGTCAGCGGACAGAGGAAAAGCCAAGGTGCTCGACTTGCCAAAAACGCCACTTTGGAAAATGCAGAATGGAGTCCAATTCTAAATCAGGACCACCTGCATGTGGGATATGCAAGTCTAGGGAGCACAAGACTGTTGATTGCGGGAAGATTAAAGATACTACCTGCTACAACTGCAACGAGAAAGGGCACATAAAGACCAACTGCCCTAAGTACGCGTGGAAGCCCGAGTAGGCCGAGAGAACAAACGCACGAGTTGTCAGGATGAACGCCCAAGAGATGGTGCAGAATAATAATAGTATAATATGTACCTTTCCTTATCAAACAGTTTATGCAGAAACTTATTTGATATTGGCACATATAAATATATTATGAATGATAAAGGTTGAGAACTGTTATCTCCACCTGATTAAGACTCCGGTCATTTAATGCCCGGTAGAAAGTGACGATGTTACGTCGAAAATGCTCCAACAAATCCTATATTGATATTAATATCTATTAGAAATCACTCTTTCTAATATCCTTGTAGCAAACTTTTGGTTGCATACTTAAGGACTCAATATAGTGATAAAAATCGATTGGTTGCCTTAAAAATAAAGCCCATATCGTGGGTGATAAGAAGCAATTAATTATCAAGGCTCCTTACGAGACAACTGTTGGTGCACTACATCTGTCGACTTCGTCTTGTATCGAGTCTTAGTCTAGTTAGAATAGATCAGGGCACGTATAACGAGAAAATGTGATAGAGTTAGTGAGATTTCGCTTAAACATTTAGATGTTGAAGAGATTTCGCTTGAAGCTACTCAAGCGAAATCGACATGTTAAGATTTCGCTTGAGATGCTGAAGCGAAACCTTGAAGTCTATATATAGGAGGTTAGTGTCAAGCGAAATCAAGAGTAACATTTGTGTAATTTCCATACCGAAGTGCTGCCGGTGTGAGAACTGATTGTAATTGTGTTCATATCAATACAAATCAGTGTTAAAGTGAAGATTCAGCTGTTTTAAGTCAAATACTTGTTTTCCGCACCTGTATTTGATGGAATTCCTCTGAACCGACTCGTTTAGGTCGCGAACACGATCCTTACAATAACTCTCAAAATTACACGTATCCGTGCGATTAATTAATATTAAACATAAAAAAATGGTGGAACTGGCCGTCCCCGGAATCGAACCTGGGTCTAGGCCGGCCGCACCCTTTCGCGCGCCTAGCCAACTGAGCTAGGTGCCTAGTTTGTGAAACTTCCATTATTAATTCAATATAAGCATTTGTACAATAAACTTCCTTATCATTTATCAATGATAATTTCTGCTAAGAGTCCTGTTTTTTAATACAGGCAATAATAAATCTTCATGAACCATAAACTTAGCAAAAAATTTTATTATCATCCACAAGGTATAACTACCAAGGAAACCATAGTAACCGATTCTTATAGATCGGCAAGGAATCCTTCCGAAAATCTAAGAGCACCCTTTCTTTGCATAGAGTACGACAACATATGTTATTTTAATTATTTTCTCATTGTTTTCTATCGCCTGCGAATGCCAAACTATGTTTGATTAAAGTGTCATATGAGGATTGGCGTATCCTAGTGTGTCCCATAGATTATTTCCATGTCTGATCAGCATGGAGGTTTAATACATGGAACCCCTGAGATATCCCAATGATCATATTGTACTAAAGTCGACTAGTAGTATTCAAAGAAGATATCCAAAAATGGAAATTTTTTTCCAAGTAAATGTTCCCGATTAAGGAATTCGTGGACTTATAACAAAAAGGTGTCACTTATTTAACACGAACAATGATGGATGAACTGGAGCCTGAGATATGGAAAATCTCTAAAGCCTCCTTGTATCGTAATTATCTTCTCATAAGTTTTCCCTGCCTACATCCTAGAAGACAAGTAGAACTAAGATTAACATCCCGCTGTGGACTGGAGCATTATGAAAACTCCATATTGATTATGGAAAAATCGAAACCTTGATTTAGTGGGTTTTAAGACACAGGCTCATATAGCCTGACTCAATATTCTGAGGGTTTTAGGTTATTAAATAAGAAAGACGGTTCATATTGCTTATGCATACATGCCGCAACCCTAATTAGGCAACGATTAAGAATTGCCATCTGCTACCCAGGATCTAAGGGCAAATTATTGGCGGATAGGCTTGAAAAAAGTCCGTAGCCACCCATGTAGCTAAATGCTTGACATGTGCGCAAGTCAAAACCGAGCATCAAAGGCCGTCAGGCTTGCTACAACAGCCTGAACTTCCTACGTGGAAGTGGGAAATGGTAACTATGGATCTTATCACCAAGTTACCCAAGACAAGGAAAGGAAAGGAAATGATACGATATGAGTTATAGTTGACAGACTGACTAAGTCCGCACGTTTCCTACCCATCAAGGAGACTTATAGCTCCGATATGTTAGCCCAGTTATACATTGATAAGATTGTAGCCTACATGGCATACCTGTGGCTATTATCTCTGATAGAGATACTAGGTACACGTCGCATTTTTGGAAGAATTTCCAACAATCTTTGGGCACACGTTTGAATTTTAGTACGACTTCCCATTCTCAGACTGACGGTCAGAGTGAGCGTACTATTCAAACATTGGAAGACATGCTACGTGCATGTGCGATCGATTTGGGTGGTAGTTGGGATAAGAACCTACCATTAATCGAATTCTCCTACAACAATAGCTACCATACCAGCATTAAGGCTGCGCCTTTTGAGGCATTATACGGTAGAAAGTGTAGATCGCCTAATTGTTGGGCGGAAATTGGAGATGTCCAGTTATCAGGACCAGAGATAGTGTTCGAAACAACGGACAAGATTGTCCAGATTCGCGACCGTCTCAAAGCTGCCCGGGTTAGGCAGAAGAGTTACGCTAATCCAAAGCGTAAGGATTTTCACTTCGAAGTAGGTGACAAAGTCCAACTTAAAGTATCACCCTGGAAGGGAGTGATGCGGTTTGGTAAGAAAGGCAAGCAAATTCCGAGATACATAGGACCTTTCGAGGTTATCGAACGTGTCGGGTCAGTTGCCTATAAGTTAAACTTACCGGGAGAGCTCAGTGGAATTCACAATGTGTTCCACATCTGCAATCTGAAGAAGTGCTTCGCTGAGGAATCACTGGTTATACCCCATACAGATGTGTATATAGATGAGAGCTTAAAGTTAGTGGAAAAACCTTTGTCGATTGAATATCGACAGGTAAAGAAGCTTCAAAGGAAGCATGTACCTATTGTAAAGGTCAAATGGGATGCCCGTAGAGGTCCCGAATTCACGTGGGAGGTTGAATCCACGATGAAAGAAAAAAAATACCCTTACTTATTTCAGTAAATCTCGAGTCGAGATTTATTTTAAGGGGGTGAGGATGTAACACCTCGAAAATTCACGTCCCATAATGTGTAGACACGTGTCAGATGTTTAAACGTGTGAAGGAAATATTATAGAAGGACTAAAGTTGACAAACATGGAAAGTATGTGGAAATACGTATTCTAAGTGTCAACTGTGAATAAATATAATGTACATTAACCCTACACGATGCTCATACCTTCAAACGAATAAATCATGGATCATACGAAGCTAAAAGTGAGAGATTACAAACTACAGGGGTTAAATGTGTCAACATGTTTAAAGATATACCTCTGAGTGGCCTTTTGACAAACCCGAAGCTTTGTAAATGTTAATTATGCTCACTAGAATGCACGATTTAAATTTCGTAAAGTTTCGTTAACGTATGAGAAAGTTATGATCGAATTCGTGTGCGAGGGGTTAAAGCGTCAACGTTGAAAGTTAGGCCTTTTCGGGTAACAATTAAGTTAACCGGGGACTTAACAAAATGGGTATATGTCTTGAGGCCCTTATAGATCAATTACGAGGGCTCAAAATGCAATAAACAAGTGTCTATACAAGGTTTGAAGAGCCAAGGACCAATCTGCAATTAAATGAAAATTCGTTTGGCTGAACCACATGGGCTCGCGTAGCGCGAGCCTGAAGGGGGCTGCCGTCGCGCTACGCGATGGCTATAGCTGGGCAGAATCCATGTTTCTAGGATAGGGGCTTGCTAGGTGAACTTGTAATCGATTTTAAACGGTTTTTCACATCCCCCTTGGCCCCTAAATGACCCCTAAACATCTAGGACACTTGTTGGAAGGGTATGGAGAGTTGTAGACACCAAGTGTCAAAGATTTGTGGTGGAATTTTCACTATAAAAGCCCACCTTATGCAACACAACTCCTCACACCTTCATTTGCATGATTTGATCATTCCTGGAGCTCTCAAGCAGGTCCAACTGATCTAAAGTCGTGCATAGGACTCTTGTAAGTCTACTAGTCCTTCTTTATTTGAGTTTAGCTTGTTTAATTAGCTAAAAGTCAAACCGTCGTAAATACGGTTTGACTTCGAGATTAGTCATTTATGGCTCAGTTATATCTCGAATTAAAAGTAGTTATGAGTTGGTATTTATGTGGGTAATAAAACCCCAAAAGGGTTTCCCCTGATCACCACTCTAACTAGTTCAAATGTCGGGTCAAACATGTACTTAAAAAGTCAACAGGATGCTTAAAATGTCATTTATGCATAATTAGCTATCTAGAACATATAAAACCTGTTTGATCATTGTTATAACTTAGTAATTAGTGTAAGAACATGTCCAAACATGTTCAACCCGACTATTTCCTGTTTCGACCCGGTTCGGAACCGAAAGTCACATAGTTTGACTTTCACTTTGACTTTCAGTTCTGACCCGTTTAGGCATGTTTTAGAAATACCTTAGAGCTTCATTTGGACCAGGTTACATGCTAGTATAACTCTCTGTGATTATACACCTCGGTTCATTAGTTATCCGATTAATACACATGATTCCGTTAATTGCTCATATGTTGACCATTATGCCCTTATTGCCTTAAAACGAGATTTATGAAAATGTAAAAGTGTAGAAACCTTGGTTACTGATATATAAACTTGTATGCAAAGTTTGACATCAGTTTGACTTGTAGATTAAGAGTTATGCTCAATATCGCAAAATTAATGCTTTATGTTAATAAAACGGCGTAATTAGCGTATAGCCTAGTTAAGCCTACTTTTTGGTATCAAACTTAATACCCACTGATGTAATATATTATTTTGGGATTTTTAAAGATTTTTAATTAATTTTAAGCTGAGCATAACTAGTAGTCGTAGGTTTAATCCGGTAATTGTCGGTTTTGCCCTTACGGGCCATAAAATGAGTTTTACTTATCGAAACGACTCCAACCCTTTTTCTACTGATCACATATGTTAAATAAATTATTTTAAGCCCTCTGGAAATATAAAAATATCAGATTTAAGTATCGAACCCGGAAATGGCCTTTAATCGCCATAATTAGCGTTTTTAACGCATAGTATGTCTTAAAATTATATTGGATATACCCGGGTTGATACCTACTGATATATGAGGCAAATTATGATATTTTAACAGTAAGCAAAGGTTGATTAACTCAGACTTCGTTTTTGAGCTTTTCGACTTATGTGAAATTACCAAAATACCCCTACGGGGCATAGTTTGGTTAAAGATGATAATTTTCACATATACGCTTTAGCCTACTGTTATAGCTCATCAAATTAAGTATGTTTGCTGTTTACATCAGACCTGTAACTCAGTTAAACATTTAAACTCCTTTATAACCTTTTAAATGACCAAACTACCCCTACGGGGCCTAGTTTGTGTTTAAATACGTTTCGGGCATAATGAAAGACATCTTACTGATGTCACAACATATTTGAGGCACAATTAACTTAGGAAACCTGTAGATGGCTCTAATGAATACCCGTCACGCTTATTACGCGTTCGGTTCGGTTTATGTAACAAGTTTACATAAATTAACCGAAACGGGTCAAACCTTATCGGTTTTATCTCAAAATCCAGAATGTGAATAATAAACCCATATTAAGCAAGTCTCTGAACTTGTCGGGTCTGAATCACATTCTATCCGGTCTTCGCTTAATCGTGCGTACGAACCGTATCTTTGAAACTAGCCGGTCTAAGCTTAAGCTTAATTAAAGACCCGTTAGGATTCTAATAGGTTATTATAAACCTTCGTTCCAGATTAGGAGCCCAGTAAAAGTACTTGCAATTACTGTATTGGATTTATACTTTGCTCAGGTAAATACTCTTAACTTATTTTCCCTATACGGGCTTGGGATACGGTACTATAAAAGTGCCGCTTGGTCGGGTATGTAGACATGTAAATCGGATTGTGATTAATGTATTACATAACTCGCTTTATTCTGTATTATTTGATTTGGGGACTCCGGCTGAGCACTCTTATTATCGGAAGATGAGCGGCCCGGAGCTTGGGAATGCCCTTATGATAAATCAAGCTCAATCTAATTCATTGGTGGTGGAATCGTATAAGCGTTGGATCGAGGCGGAGTCAACCTGTAACAAGCTCCGACGCGAAATTGCTAATTTGAAAAACGAAGATAATGTCCGATCGAAGACGAAACAAGAGCTATCTTCTCTCTGGTCTCAAGTTGAACGTTTAAAAGAGCAGGCTTTGGAGGCAAAAGAAATTAATAAGTCTACTCAAGCTTCGGCTGCGGCTGCTTATGAAGCACGGGACAAAGCTCTCCAAGACTTGGAAACTTCCAAATTGCAACTTGTTGATCTGGAAAAGAAGTTGTCTGGTGCGGAGAAGAAGCATGCGGCTGAATTGCAAGAAATGCAAAAATCTCACGATCAGCTTTTGGCCGATTATCACCGCTTGGTTGATGGTATGCTTGTAATATGTTTTTTTTTTTTTTTATTATTGCCTCCTTTTTCTTCTTACTGAATCCTTCACTTTTTCTTCAGTTAAAGACGAATTAGAGAGAGCTCGTGACAGGGAGGTTGAGTCACATAAAACAAGGATCGATGAGGCAAAGGGAATGCTGATTCGTTGCGAGCGTGATATGGTTGAATCGTATGCCCAACTATCGGAGCTTATGTTGACCAAACAATGGTTTCTGACGGATGGAGTTGCTTGGGTGGTCAAGCTGGTGCATCAAAGTCCGGAATTGGAGAAGGTCATGGCTGACCTTGTCAATAGTGTTGAAGCAACAGGTGTGAACGAAGGCATTAAACGAGGTTTTAAAGCCGCCCATGATTCGGTTCGCTCCGTTGACGAAATTCCTGGATATGATGAAGAAGCTAAAGATGTGTTAGAAGCTGCTATAAAGGCCTTCGACAACTTTCACATCTCCGTGCTTGACAAAGTTGCGGATTTGGTGGACGAACCCCTATCTGTTATTAAACAAAGAAGCCAACTCCCTATCGTGAAGGAAGACTTTGAAGTTTGAGATTCAATCTTTTTCATCGTATGACCTTTGCTTTGTTACTGTAACCGTACAATTTTAAATTTCTGTTTCTTTTGGCATGTAACCCATACAGTTTACTTTTGCTTGAAATATTCGGTCGACATATTTTGGTATGAAATTACGACTTTTTAGTAATAATCATTCGTTCCTGGCTACTTAGTTCTTAGTTTGCGTCCAAACTTCACTGTTCGACCAGGTTTTTTGTTCGGTCATCTTAGGTGACCGAAGCATACAAGAAATTCTTGATTTCTTTTACTTGAATGAATTGCTTATAACCGAGCCGTTTACGAGCTGGTTTGCTTAACAGATTTTGTAATATATTTTTTTTTAACTGTTTAAGCCTTCTCGATCGGCGCGAGGCATGGGTCGAGGCCCGTTTGTGCACGCTTAAAAATTTGTTCGAACTTATGCATATGCTGTTTCATACTTATAAAAGTATAGATCGCTTTATTCATTGACTTGCTAAATCATTGGTCCGGGGAAAAACCCTCCCGGTTACAAAGAAAATGGAAAAATATCGGGGCATTACCCTCCCGAATTACACGTGGAAATTGGAAATAAGAAACAAAAAATAGCGATCTTTCTTAGCCGAAGCAGGCTATTCACATGAAGCATTTCTTTAAATGCACCCCGTTCCACGTCCGGGGCACTGGAGTTCCATCAATCTTCTCCAACACGTACGGGCCCTTATTGCTAGCTTCTTTGACTCGGTACGGTCCCTCCCACTTAGGGGTTAGCTTGCCGGGAGCTTCGATGCGGCTCGCATCGTTGTTTCGGAGCACGTAATCTCCGACCTTGAACTTGTAGAGTTTAGCCCGGGCGTTATAGTACTTCTCAATCTTCTTCTTGTATCGGGCTTCTTTGATTGCCGCGATGTTCCGGCGCTCTTCTAACAAATCAAGGTTGGACCGGAGTTCATGCTCATTTTCCTCCCAATTCTTGCACCTCTGGTTTGGGAGTCCGATCTCTGCGGGAATCACTGCCTCGGTACCATAAGTAAGACTAAACGGTGTTTCTCCATTGCTAGTCTTGTGCAGTGTTCGATGCGCCCATAAAACGTTTGGCAACTCGTCCGCCCAACCTTTTCCCTCGTAACCAAGCCTCCTCTTTATCCCGTCGACGATTCGTCGATTTATCTGTTCGACCTGCCCATTACCCTGGGGGTGGGCAACCGAGGAAAAGACTTGGATAATTTTTAGATTTTCACACCAGCGCTTAAATGGGTTCTCTGCAAACTGCTTTGCATTGTCGCTTATGATGTAGAGTGGAAGACCGAACCGGCATACTATTTGTTCCCAGAAGAAGCGTGTCACGTTATAGCCGGAGATGACTGTAAATGGTCGAGCTTCCACCCATTTGGTGAAATAATCCACCGCGACTAGCAGGTACTGAGCGCTTCCGCTTGATCTTGGAAAAGGCCCGACGATATCAACGCCCCATTTTTGGAAGGGCCATGCAGCGGTTACCGGTATCATTTCATTCTTGGCTCGGAGGCTGATTGGTGCGTGCTTTTGGCACTCATCACACTGTTGGAGCTCTTTTACCGCACTTTCATGCATCCCGGGCCAGTAATACCCTGCGTTTTTGACCTTCGTCACAATCATCTTAGGTCCGGCAAGGATGCCACAGATGCCATAGTGTATTTCCCTGATGATATAACTGGCTTGCTCCGGGTCCAGACACTTTAGTAGAGGTCCGAGAAAAGTCTTTCGGTATAAGCCTCCTTCTTGCATCTGGTACTGAAGAGAGTTGATTTGGACCTTTCTCGCTTACGCTTTGTCGGTTGGCAAAACGTCATGTACCAAGTAATTAATTATTGGCGTCATCCACGTTTGCGGCGGTGCTTCGACCTGCAAAACCTGCGGAACTGCAATTGAAGGTGTAGTTAAAACTTCCACTCTCACTTCTTTGGCCAGGTGACTGAACGATACCGATGCCAACTTGCTCAAAGCATCAGCCTTCTTGTTCTTGCTACAGGGAATATGCTCGACTTTACATGCTTCGAATGAAGACATAACTTGCTTCACCTGTTCGAGATACTCGATCATGTTTGCTTCCCTTGCCTCATACTCTCCGTTTACCTGATTTGCTACGAGCAACAAATCTACATGGGCTACAACATTTTTAGCTCCGACTCTCAGCGCTAGACGTAGGCCAGCTAAAAGGGCCTCGTATTCGGCTTCGTTGTTTGAACTCTTAAACTCTAGCCGGAGCGCGTATGTTATATCCGTTCCATCTGGGTCGGTGAGAATTAGGCCCGCCCCTGCTCCTTCGGAGCTAGAGGCTCCGTCGGTGTACAAAGACCAAGGCTTCTCTGGAGCTTTTTCAATTTCTTCCCTTTCTTTATCTTCCGGAATTTCGACTAGGAAATCGGCTATTACCTGCCCTTTCATCGGACCTTTTGTTCGAAAAGTGATATTGAACGCACCCAACTTGATCACCCATTTTGCCATTCGGCCTGAAACTTCCGGTCGACGGAGAACATGTTGGATTCTCTGATTCATTCGTACCTCGATTGGGTGGGCTTGAAAGTATCGGCGAAGTCTTCTCGAGGCATGGACTAATGCCAGCGCCAGTTTTTCCAAGTTTGAGTATCTTGTTTCGTAATCTTTTAACGTTCGGCTTACGTAATAAATGGGGATTTGCTTCCTGGTACGGTGAGCAACTAGCACCGCACTGATAGCTCCAAACGACGCGGCCAGGTATACCGTCAGTACCTCATCTTCCTCCGGTACGGTGAGAGTTGGCAAGGTGCCCAGACAGGTTTTAAGCTCTTCGAAAGCTCGTGCGGCTTCTTCCGTCCATTTAAACTCCGATCTAAAGCTTTTTCTGAGAACATCCATGAACGGGAGCGATCGATCAGCTGCTTTTGACAAGAACCGATGGAGAGCAGCCAACCGTCCATTTAAGGACTGAATCTCTTTAACCGACGTCGGAGGCTTCATTGTAAGAACAGCATCAATCTTGTCTGGATTGGCCCGCAAACCTCTTGACCCAACCATGACTCCCAGAAACTTACCTTCTTCTACCCCGAACGTACATTTTTTAGGGTTTAGCTTCATGTTGATGCTTCGGAGTCGGGTAAACGTTTCAAGTATGTCTTTTAGCATGGTGGCCTCATCGTGGCTTTTGATCACGATATCATCAACATATACTTCTACGTTTCGCTCGATCTGATCTTTAAAGGCTTTGCTCATTAGACGCTGGTACGTAGCGCCGGCGTTTTTCAAACCGAATGGCATCTTAGTAAAACAGTACACTCCTTCATTGGTGAAAAAGGCTGTCTTATCCTCATCCTCGACCGCCATTTGTATTTGATGGTATCCCTTGTAAGCATCCAAAAAACATTTCAACCTGAACGTAGCGACGGAGTCAATCTTCTCATCGATCTCCGGTAGGGGGAAACAATCTTTCGGGCACGCATCATTTAAATCGGTGAAATCAATGCACATTCTCCATGAATTATCTTTCTTCCGTATGAGAACGGGATTTGACACCCATGTTTGATACCGAACCTCTCGAATGATTCCCGCATCTAGGAGGCTTTTAACATCTTTTGCAATGGCTTTGGCTCGATCTGGCGCCATGTGCCTCTTCCTTTGCGCTATTGGTTTGATTGATTCTTTTACGTTCAGGTGATTTTGTGCCATAGACCTGGGGACTCCTTGCATATCGGAGTGCTTCCACGCGAAAACGTCTACTGAGTTGCTTAACAATTCCCACAAGAGCTTCTTTGTTCGTTTTGGGAGCTGAGCACCAATAGCTACTTGTTGTTCAGGAAAATCCGGGTTAATTGCCCAAAGTTCCGTAGGTACTTCGGACTTTTTGGAGCTCGTTTCCGCTGCATGTCTCACTTCAGCGACAAACGAATTTGATTTTGAGAAAATAGTAGCAACTCCGGCCTCAGTAGGGAATTTAATAGCTCCATGTATTGTCGAACTGATCGCCCCAAGGGCTCTTAATCCAGGCCGTCCGAGTATTATGTTATGTGATGAATGAGTGCCAACAACCAAGAAGGTTAGTTGGACAGTCCTGCTTTTATCACCCTCTTTGAATGTGGTCGGAAGGGTAATCTGTCCTATCGGACGGACCACCTCCCCGGAGAAACTAATCAGAGGGGTGGAGACTTCAATCAACCTCTTTTTAACTTGAGGGTTCAACTGTTGGAAACATTGTAAATACATGATCTCGAAAGCGCTTCCTCCGTCCACGTAAATTCGTCGGACCAGGTGTCCGGCGATGACAGCCGAGATTGTAATTGGTCCGTCCCGAGCATCATCAGGGTCGATCGGGGGGAAGTACGTTGGCTGATGCATCCATGCTGCCATATGCTGATTCGACCGCTTTACCCCTCTTGGTTCGGTTGACCGGATCATATTGATTCCGGGCTCGGTGTTCGGATTATCAACTGCTGTTGCCGACTTCTTCCCATCTTTCACTTCTTTCACAAGGTGTGAGAGTTTACCGGATCGTACAGCCTTCTCGATTTCTTGCTTCAGAGCCCAGCATTCATCAGTTGTATGACCCTTGTCTCGGTGGTATTCACAATATTTCTTGGAGTGCCTGTCCGAGCTGGGTCGTTGCTTCGACGGCGTAGGGAACCAAGTAGTCTCTGTACTGAGAATTTCGCTTGGTGATTTGGTAAGCTCAGAAAACGTGTTGAAACGCACATTTCCTGTTCGGAAACTACTTCGATCCGACTTCTGATACGGGCCACGATTTCTATTCCAACCGCTGCTTCTATCTTTTGGTGGCGACGCATTGCGTTTCCACGAAGTGGTCCGAGCCTTGGCGTTTCTAGCTGTAGCTTCATTCGGTTGACCATAGGCACTCTTTCCCCGAACGAATGCCCGAGCTCTCTCCATAAGTGTCTCCATAGTTTTTGGGAGTTCTTCATGGAGTTTCTCCACAAGCTGATTGTTCCGAACTCCGTGGCAGAACCCAGAGACTCGGAGTTGGTCAACCGCTCCACTTATCTGCATACTTTCTCGATTAAAACGATCGATAAAATCTTCTACAGACTCTCCGTCGTGGCGCTTTATATGGTGAACCTCAGTAATATCTTTCTTGCAGCATCGCTGCTGACAGAAATTTTGCAAGAAAATACGTCGGAAATCCTCAAAGTGGTCGATCGACCCTTCTGGCAACCCATCAAACCATACCCTTGCCGATCCGGTGAGAGTTTGGGCGAACATAAGACACCAAGCCGGCATAGGCCACTGCTCGACCTTAGCCGCTCCGGCAAACGCGAACATATGGTCGTCCGGATCAGACGTACCATCGTAAAACTTCAACGTGGGAGGCATCTTCAGCTTAGCTGGGAGTGGGGCATTGACAATCCGTAACGTAAACTTTGATTGGGAAGTCATAGACGTGGGGTGGTATGGCATGAGCAGCTCTTGATCTTGGGGGTTTAAACCCATAGATCCCTGGAGAAACAGGTCGTTTAGACCGTTATTCATCGGAGCACTGGTAACCGAAGAAAATTGTGTAACATGTGTTATAGGAGTGGAGATCATAGAACTTACCATAGACCCAGGAGCGAAGGTTCCAACAGAGACGGGATTTCCCCCTGGATAGACGTTAAACAAGTTTGCTCGGAGACTTTGCAGCATCTCATCTCGCTGTTGCTGCTGCTGTAACTGACGTAACAGATCGGCATTCCTTAAAAGGAAAGCGTTGTCGAAGGTAGGTAATGGTGTGGCAACCGGGGCAGTAACAGACAGCGTGGTGACAGAACTTCCGCCTACAGGATTTGCAGCTGGAGGAGCCGACGCAGATCCTATCGAAGCTGCTGAGGCGACAACTGCTGCTGAAGCAGTTGTAGAGTTAGCGTTTCCTTCCCATATATCATTGTAAGATGGGAAAGTGCTGGTGGAGACTGCTGTCGTCGATTCTGCCATGACGTCAAATGAACGAGAACAAAGAAACGAATTATGTGAATTCGAGGGGATGGCGCCACTGAAGACTCAAAACCAGTTGATGAGACCTGGTCAGAGTAGAGCTTCAGATGACCTAGCACAGAACCTGCAAGATCACAAGGAAACAAGCACACCATTAGCCTCGTCACAGGGAGGGGGGCCTCTCTGTGACCAAGCTCGGGCGTGAGAATAAGTATTTGTGAGGAGGTAATAGGTCAGGGAGAGAGAGAGGAGAGTTTAGAGAGAGAAAGTAGTCATTACCCCTTGCTGGAAGTCTTGGCGGGGTATTTATAGCTTTTGGGTGTGCTGACGTGGCAAGTTAGTTAGGGTCGGACCAGTCGCTATCATGGAAGTTATGGAGGTGGGGCCCAGTTAGGTATGCCGCACCAGCGTACCTGTCCGATTCGTCTTATGGTGCAAGGTATGGTCCGTCCTTATTTAAGGCGGTGATTCGGTCCGGTCGGGGACGTATCCTCATCATCCCCAGATACTAATTTTCTCACATGATTATCAAAACCTGTTACCTCGATGCCCAGTCTAGTTCCAAGCTCCATCGTCTTGGCCACTTCAACTTCTTTTTCCCAGTCCCCATTACTCCGATTTGAATCCGTCATACCCCTTCTCGGCTCCGAAGAATCGTGAAGATTTTGGTTTTCCTTCTCGGCCCTGATGTTTTCCTCCTCAAGCCTGAAAATTTCTTGTAGATTAAAAGGATCTGAGTCCTCACCTACCTCCACCACAGCATTAAGATAAGGGATTGTAGAATTCTAGGCTTTGTCTTTTTTCTTCATCCTATTGGCCCTAATTGTAATATAACTTGGACGAATGGGCTCCTCACAAGGCCCAGCATTATTAGATAAAGGACTGGCCCCACTCGAACATTCTCCACCCACATTTTCTCTCACCTTATTAATACCCACAGAATCCAAACCTTGGTCACCAAACTGTTCGGCTACTTCAGCTGCATGCGCATGGGGAGAAGTAAAACAATTCTGATTTCCCATGCATAGGGATGGATTAGCTTCCGAAAACCCTTTCGACTGCCCCCCTCCAAAATCCGCTGACTTTTCATCTCCCCCATTCAAAACCGGAGAACTCATCTCCGACGACTCATCGGAGGACACCGATGACTCCTCATCTGCATCCTTAATCAACTTATCCAGGAATTCTGGACACCATTGTCCAGCAATCTCTTCGACCCAAACCTTTAAACTATGTTCCTTCCAGACAAGGTTAATTTCTTCGGACCGACCAGAATCGCCATCCTATCTTCTGCCATATTACCATCATCGACCGAAGCCTCGGACTTAACCAAAAGTCGTTCGCATCTTTCTCCTATTTTGTTAAACACGTGACGATCCCATAGGGAGACAGGAACTCCGTGAACCTTGATCCAAGCCACTCTATCGAACACCGGAGGGATCCCTTCCCACATATACAACCTAGAGAACCAACGTTCCCACACCTCAACCCTTTGTCTGAGATACTCGTCAGCTTCCTTGACACTATTGAAGGAGATAAGGTTTAACCCCTCTTCCAACAAATCTTTTAGATTATTTAGGGTGTCAATATCTTTGGCTTCCCCAACGAGCGACTTAAACTCCAGCGTCTTCTTGGACTCAGTGTTCAACGGGGGTAACTCCACCACCTTGCCATCCAGCGGAACCCTAGCCTCCTTTAGATTTTTTTACCACAGAACAATAGGACTTGCCACTACGTATAGGATGCCCGCCAAACTCTTTCCTCATGCTAACATTCACACCTTTTCGGCCGCCATGGTCATTAACAATTTTCTGACCGCCTTGATCAATCGGAGCAGCTCTATTCAATCTAGAAAACACTGAAATTCTATCCCCATTCTCCACTTTCTCGGTTTTGGATCCATCTCTATTGAACTTAGCCAGGTTCACATTTATAACAGCCCCTTGAATACGAACCTCTTTAAGGGTATCAATCCAGAAATCAACATCTTTGATTTTGTAGAGTTTTACAAAACCAAACTTGTTGCCTGCCCCGTCTCTTTTCATGGGAACGAACACATCTTCCAATTCTTCAAAATGACCAAAAGCCTCCCAAAGAGTATCTTTATCACAGGAATCTGGTAAATTAGAAATGAAGAATGAAGTGGTATCACACATCCTGAGCTCTCTGCTAACAAACCGTTTTTCCTTCCTTGATTCCTTCTTACTGCGAACCGTGTGCCATGAATCATCCTTGAAATCCCTGGACTTATACATGTTCCCATAATAGCCCCTCCTTCCCCCGAACCCCATGGACAAAGGAACGGACAGGGATGAAAAACGATTCTTTAAAAGGTTAACGGGATTCATACCGGTCTAGCTAAACTATCACCGATAGCCGCGACCAATAACAGACCCGCTAAGCAATCAAGAACCGAAAATCACAACCCTACCAGAAACAAGAGAGAAGCGACGATGGCTGTTCAAGAGGCGAATGGATTCAGGAATAAACAGATTAGGATGTACGGTACACGCCGGAGTTCACCGAGAGGGGTGAGCAGCAACCACACACGCTAATCAGAGTTACCCTTCGTCGTCGAGCACTCAAGCCACAGCCATAGAGAGAGAGAATCTAACTCGCATGATATTAAAACCACATCAAAAGAACCATAATTCTAACCAATATCAATGCATTTTAATTATAATTAGTATGAACTAGAGTCTACCTAAAATGCATCGATCAAACGTAAAACGTAAAAAGTAAAAAGTAAAAAAGTTTAATGTAAAACGCAAAAAGGTTAACGTAAAAACGTAAAACGTAAAACGTAAAACGTAAAGTTTTTAACGTAAAACGTAAAAAAGTTTAACGTAAAATGTAAAAAGGTTAACGTAAAAACGTAAAACGTAAAATGTTTAACGTAAAACGTAAAATGTAAAAACTATAAAAAATCTTAAAAAAATCTAAATTTAAAAATGATTTTTAATAAAAAATTATGTTTAAAAAATAAAAACTAATATAATAATACAAAAAAGTAATAAAAAAACAATAAAGACAAAAATACAAAATAGAGTAATTTTACTAAACTACCA
The DNA here is from genome assembly GCA_030545235.1 of Helianthus tuberosus. Lineage (NCBI taxonomy): Eukaryota > Viridiplantae > Streptophyta > Magnoliopsida > Asterales > Asteraceae > Helianthus > Helianthus tuberosus. Next base: position 194,719,740 of record CM060448.1, on the reverse strand, counting down.
TTTTTGATTAAAATATTAAAGACATAATAAAACAAAAAGTATTTAATATTATTTTTAATTACTTTTAATCTCATCCATCCATTTTGAAGATCTAATGGCTAGAAAGTGGTTCTCTCGGTTCTTACAACTGGATGTGATTTTCATTTTAGCGCTCCCATATATATATATATATATATATATATATATATATATATATATATATATAATTTATAGTATGTGATTAAACATGAAAACCAACGAAACAAAAAAAGACAAATGTCATATTATCATTGAGATTACTATTATGAAATTGTTATAAAACCACTGTGAAAAATAGAACTACTCTTGTGTACAACTGATCAAACAAAGGGCTCATTCAAATCCCTCACAAAAAATCTAGCCAAGAGTTTTCTTCATTTCTTTTTCCACTGAATATCAATATCATATGCATACATATATATATACAATCAAGTTACTGTTATGAATGTGATATATGTTTGTTTGTTAATGTCCAATAATTCATAACACTCCCCCTCAGACATATTATCACCATTCACTTGATCAATAATCCATACGTTCCAAGTTGGATGACAATTTTCAACTTTGGGGTTTAACTATGGAATACTGCCTCGTTAAAAACCTTGCTAGGAAAACCCAGTGGGACAAAACGTAGCTAAGGGAAAAAGAGTGCAGTGTATAGTCTTCTCCTGATATTTCTGGATCATGTATGTTGCCTCATTAAAAACCTTACTAAGAAAACCCAATGGGATAAAACTTAGTGAAGGGAAAAAGAGTGCAACTTGTATAGTACTCCCCCTCATTTTAATATGTATCATTTATGTGACTTGTCTCTATCTTCCTTGAAAGTTGATCAAAGCTTTATAGACAACAATTTTTCGCTTGATCCTTAGGTAGGCAATCTTTTGCCGATCAGTGTTATATGTTCTTCATATGAGAATTCTGGTTCCTTTTTGGAAACAAATATCATAAGATCCACAACTGTGTTTTGTTACATTACCTGCATTTACAAAACTAACCAAACTTGTTTCGATGGGTTAGTAAAACTATAAATTATACCTTACATACCTCAAGTGTATCAAAAATTTTGTTTCACCTTATTACATTATTTTCTTATTGTATATGATCAATTCTGGGTCTTTGCGAAAAACATTAGAGCCATCAAAAAAAATTTGTATCATGGTTTCGCATCAGAAGACCCATTTAGCATATTTCACAAAATTAGTTGTATGGACTACCGGTCCTTATAACTTTTCATTTTAATTAGATATTTCAATGCCTTTTCATATTGGTCAATCATTTCTATATATATATATATATATATATATATAGGGTAAGGATAGTGTAAAAAGAGCCTAAAGTGTGAGAAGTGTATTATAACACTATATATAATACTATATAACACCATATAAACACCGTATAACAATATGTAACACCATATAATACCATATAACACTATGTAACACTATATATCATTATATAACAAATATAACACTATACATCTATCATAGACATGCTATCAGACAACCTATAGTGTTATATTTGTTATATAATGATATATAGTGTTACATAGTGTTATATGGTATTATATGGTGTTACATATTGTTATACGGTGTTTATATGGTGTTATATAGTATTATATATAGTGTTATAATACACTTCTCACACTTTGAGCACGTTTTACAGGATCCTCTACCTATATATATATAGGCATATTTTCTTTTATCCTCATTATTTTCATCACTTCAAGCGTTATATAATATACACAATTCTATCATATATTCGATTTGATATATTTCTAGACATGATATAAATTTCTGAGATCTCTTTATTTTCGAGTATCTAGGTTCTATTAGAACCATTATGTCCGGTATTTCTTCAAGATGCCCATTGATAATTACCTTGACTTGGTCATCTTTATTTATCCATTTTTTTTCATAGAAGAATATGAAAAAGGGAAAATATAATTCGTCTTGCATCGTGTTAGTGGAAAATTTTCTAAATTTGTATGGTAATAAAAATGGTGAAACTGGCCGTCCCCTGGATCGAACCCGGGTCTAGGCCACACCCTTTCGCGCACCTAGTCAACCGAGCTAGGTGCCTAGTTTGTGAAATTTCCGTTTTTGGTTAAATATAAGCATATGTATAATAACTTCCTATTTTTCAAGAAATTTAATGTTTGAAAAATCAAATGGTCTATTATGCTTCAAACTTTCTATTTCATCTTGATTCCATAATATATGTGTATTACCATAATTGATTGACAATTCTTTGTTGGAATCATTTACTTCTTCCTGAGGGAAGGTATTATCATTCACTCCTTCCTGAGGGAAGGTTTTATCATTCACTCCTTCCTGAGGGAAGGTTTTATCATTCACTCCTTCCTGAGGGAAGGTTTCGATATTTGAATTACCATTTTTTTATGGTCAATTTCCCTTTCAGGGCCTTTTCTTTTTCCTTTGAACCGACTGGCCTCCCATGTTTCAAACGGGATTCAATAGCCATATTATTATTATCCCTTTGCTTGTCTGTAATATCAACTCGAGCTAAACCATTAGCATCTGGTATATAAGATTTTCAATATGTCTTTGTCCTTCTTGGACATTAATTTTAACTGGAGCAATTCAAAACTTTTTGGATGAATTTCCTTCTTAAAATATCTTTTAGATATTTTATTCGAGGATACAGATAATACAATGATAACTTCAAAATTTATTTCACTTTTAGTTGTTTTCTATCTCCCCCTCATGTTGGGATTTATAATCAGCAAATGAAGCCCATATGGCTATATATTATTTATTCCCAACATGTCACTAAATCTCATCTTTGTGCGTTGTGTTGTAACAATTTCAGTATATATATAGTATATATATATCGCACATCCAAAAATGATAAATATTTGGTTTCTAAATAACTGTAATCGGGAGTAAATGTTTCAATAATAATACTTGTTCCAATGATCATTGATAATTTAGAATTTATCAAAAATAAAAAATTTTTCAGTCTGGAATAATATTCTTGCTATATTAGCTAAGCCATATGTGCAAACTTCAAGTTGCGAATTGATAACCATTTAGACGATGCATCGATTTAAATACTAAATGGTATCATGCTAGGATATGTGTATCCTTTAATCCTTTTATGACTGTCATATGTGCATGAGGCACATTTATATAATGCAAACCAGAATGGATTTTTTGTAGTTTCTTCAATATGTAATCTTTATTTATAATATGTAAATATTTCTTATTTCCATCAGTACTTGACTTGACTGAGTATCATATCCATTATGATATATACATATTCTTGAAACTCAATAAGTTTCTTGTTGATTTTTGGGAAAAATAGAGCGTCCTCTATTTAAAAGCTTTGTATCATTAGGTAATTAGCTTTTCCCATTCTTTCTATTAATTTTGAATGTCCCAGGCAGAACCGTTATTTGCATTATACGTCTAAATTATGAATAATTCATATACATATGTTTGTCATTTGTATTTCCACAAAATATTTGTATGTGTGTATGTATGTACAACCCAAACTTGTATGTTTATCATGCTTCATTTTTACAATTTAATAGGTATCTTATGCAACTACGTTACATATTAAGGTTATACTGTCAAAGTCACTTATATTTTGTAAATATAAACTTGATTTTATGAATCAAATCAACCTGACAGTTTTCTAACTTCCCAAAGAGAGTTTACAGTTATAGCCTACTCTCTATAATGATTCAACACAAGAATCCATACACTTGAATACAAATATATATTCGTTTCGTAGTGCAAAATAATTCAGTCACATAATTATTAATATGGTGATGGGATCCATCTAACGGTGATGGGAGTTGCTGTTGGGATGACAATGCTCGTGTTATCTTCCATATCAATGTTGTATGTAAACATGTTTCAATTCATATGGCTACTTATCCAGATATGTAGCCTTTAATTTATGCTTATTCACAGACTTACGAATGGTTTAGTTTCAGCTATAGCAAGTAAGTCTTTTAGTTTGTACGTATTTCCCATATACTTGTATATATATATTAAAATAATTGAATAGTAGTAAAATGATTCTAGTATATTGTTATGTTTGCAGACCTCTGTCTGTGTATACAACTGAAATTAATCAAAATCAGAATCAGAATCATGAGGTGATGGAGGTGGCGGAGTAAATTGTTTTGAGATAATACTAGCTACTTGTCTTAGCCTTTCTTCCTGCCACTCATTCTTTTTCGCCAACCACTCTATTTGTCTGGACATTTTCCGGTTCTTTTTTATTAGTTTAGCAACCTTCATTGGATTTAAAAGTGGATTTATTAGAGGCACCGTACTTGGTCCGGCTTCAACAATTGACGGTTGTTGTTGCTCCGGATGTTGTGAAGATTGTTGCTGTAATAGTGGTGACATGGGTTGTTCTGGTGCTAACAACTCTTGGAATGTCATGGTATCATCAAATATGGATTGTTGCATCATTTCTCCTTGCCCAAAAGGTAAAGGTGAAAGTGCCTGGTAGATGTTTGGTGTTTGTGGTTGAGTATGCCGTGTTTGAGATGTGTTAGTTGAAATATGTTCAAACACGGGTGGTATTGGCTGCTGTTGAGACAACAAATCATACTGATAAAAAGATGGTTGAGGAAACTGCAACAGTAATTGTTGTAGATTTTGTGATGTATTTTCTGGGATAACCGGTGCTGCCTCAGATTGAAATGATCGTGTTTGTGTAGGAATATCAATAGGTATTATCTCGATATTGTTAAAATTTACCACTCCAGGTAATCGTGGTGGGGATAATTCTTGAATAATCTGATCATTTATGACACCTAGAGATTTGGCTATTTTTGTTATGTATGATCCTCCCATAAGGTTTTTCGGGGGACGTGTTTGGTATTGCTCAAAGTACATAGCAAGAGAGTAAGCAATATTACAATGGACAGACTCGAATATACTGTATAAGTGGAAGAGATCGGTACCACTAACCCTGTGTAGATTAGACGTGCGCCCCCTGATCGTGTTGGCTAGAACACGGTGCATATATTGATAAAGAGGATCTCTAAAAGTTCTTGAATTATTATTTTTACTCCACACTGTTGGTGTAAGTGTAGACCAATAATCTTGTATGCGATCAGGATATTCGGTTAATGCGTTTATAAATATAGGTGATCTAACCTCTTCTTCTGTATAAATACCTAAATGTACTGCGAACTCAGATAATGACAATTAAAAGTTTTTCTACCGAGTCTAAAATCGATAGAGGGCTCAGATAGGTTTTTATTTCGTGTGAAATGAAAAGTAGACCAGAACTCATACACAAGTTCATCGTATGAAGGTTCTAAGATGTCAAAAAAACGACGCCATGGTGAACCAATTGGTAGTAACCTCGTCAGTCGATCATCTTTGTCTAGTATTCCCGTTATGTTCCAGTCGATACTATTAATAGTATTAACATTAAGCCTCCTGAGGGTTAGACATTTCGTATGGGTGCGTACATCCTTAAACTGAAGAAATTTATGGACTTCGATTTGGGCACGAATTTCTGCTGCGTTTGAAGATTCAGCGTGTGCATGAGTAGAAAACCGAAGACTCGTGATAGTAATATTGGGCTTTGTTTGAGTTCAAAATAGAATTTGAGTATGAGTTGTTTTGGGTATATGTCAAATTATATCAGAAGTTCAGTTGGTTTGAGGATTTTCATGAGTGGTGGGTTACTTATATAGATACAAATTAAGCTTACACAATACGCTTGGTTAAGGCTTCCATGATATACCTTGAAAATAGTTTTAGTGTATTAGGTTTGAAAAATTCGGTAACAAACAAAATGTTTAAACTAATATTAGATTCGGTAGGTATCGTGGATAACGTGCTGATTATCACTGCTAAATGGTTCTGATAACAACAGTGATGATATTAATAATTGGTAATTTTATAGTAAAATATGCATAGCCATTTTTACGGTTATATATATATATATATATATATATATATATATATATATATATATATATATATATATATATAATTAGTATGCACAATAATAAATAAATAAATAAACGTTATTAAACATTAGATTTTATAAATAAGTGTTAGATAACATAAATATAAATGTTAGGTGCATAAATAAATGTTAGATAACATAAATGTAATTGTAAATGTTAGGTGCATAAATAAATGTTAGATATCATGAATGTAAATGTTAGGTGCATAAAAGAAATTTAGATTGTTAGTAGTCCCAAAGTTATTATATATCCATAGTATGAGGTCTCCTGCACTAATTTTAATTCATAATAGGACTCATATTATATATATATAGATATAAATATACATATGAAAAACTTACTTTGAGCGTTCGTGCTGATAACGTGTTATAAAACCACTGTGAAAAATAGAACTACTCTTGTGTACAACTGATCAAACAAAGGGCTCATTCAAATCCCTCATAAAAAATCTAGCCAAGAGTTTTCTTCATTTCTTTTTCCACTGAATTTCGATATCATATGCATACCTATATATATACAATCAAGTTACTGTTATGAATGTGATATATGTTTGTTTGTTAATGTCCAATAATTCATAACAGAAATGTAATTGTAATATATAATAATAATTATATTAGTCAAACCAAAAGATTATATTTTATGTAACATCATATCTGTAAAGTTATAACAAAAATATTTATACTTTAAAATAGTCACATGAAGGATGTGTTATGGTAAGGGCAAATGCCATAAAACCAATATACTTTCTGTTTTTCTCATAAAAGTTCTTTCAGTTTTTTTTTTTTTTTTTTTTTTTTTTTTTTTTTTTTTTTTTGCACATTAAAAACCAACATACTTTCTTTTTTGTCTCATCCCTAAACAACTTTTTGCATATAAAAGTCTCTCCAATTGTTAAATTTGAGAAAAAAATGTGAACTTTTTTTTTACTTATTAATATCACTTTAGAAAAGAATTGAGATTAATTAATATTTTACATTGGATATATAACAAACCAAAGTATGTGCAATGTTTGTCTTTTCTTTTCCATTTTAAATCCAATAAATTGATAACAAATATTAATCAGAAAACAGTATAATAAAATTCATGAGTGTGGATGACATAACTCAAAATAAATAGTAAAATGCACGGATAGTCCCTGTGGTTTGGTGAAATTTCACCTGTAGTCCCCAACTTTTCAGAATTACACTCTTAGTCCCTGTGGTTTGACAAATTGTTACTCGGATAGTCCCTAAAGCGGATGAAGGTTACTCGGATAGTCCTTGTGGTTTGACAAGTTGTTACTCGGATAGTCCTTGTCATTTCACACCCACTTAACCAGAAAAACTAACCTCCATCCACTTTGGGGACTATCCGAGTAACAACTTGTCAAACCACCGGGACTAAGAGTGTAATTTTGAAAAGTTGGGGACTAAAGGTGAAATTTCACCAAACCACAGGGACTATCCGTGCATTTTACTCCAAAATAAAATAACAAACATATAAAATTGTATGCATAAATTCAAAATCGTTAAAAAGTATAAGATAATTTGTCAAATAGTGTTTTCTTGATTTCATCCGATCATAATTAAGAGATTTTTTTGTTAAAGTTTAACATTTAAGGGACTTGTATGATACAAGAGTAGAAGTATGTTGTTTTTAAGTATAAAAAAGTGGTTAGGGAAATTTTACGAGACAAAAAAGAAAGTATGTTGGTTTTTTATATGCAAAAAAAATGTGATCATGTAGTTGTATGTACCACATAACGTGGAAGTAAAAATGTGTATGCCGTTACCGCAATAATCTATCATATCAAGATAAATGTGTGTGTTCATAAGTTGGAAATAAGTAAGCATGACCGTTGACTACGGAAAAGTCAACGAATATGCGAGTGACATGATTAGACTTATGAATGTGTTTATGAGATTTTAAGGAATCATGTCTATGTGTTAGGACAATTATGTATAGGTATGTATGATAATAAATTTGATTAAGAGAATGTAAACAATGTGGTTGTCGGTTCATGTCGTATGCGTATTAATGTTTGACTAATGAAAGTCTATGTAGCTAAGAGTTAGAAATGGATGTGATATGAACGAACGTGCATACTAACTATGATGTGGACGTAATGACTTGAAAGGATAGGAACCCCAATAGACATGGACTCAAGTATGGAAGGCTAACAGATCAAGAGGAAATAAGGAAGCTATGCACAAACTTGGACGCACGAGGTAAGTGATCCCGGCTCACTTCTTAGTATGAATGTAGAAATTTTAATATTTATGAGTGTGGAAATGTATGAAAGAATTATGTAATGGATGAGTATATTAAAGTAAGTGTTATATTAGCATAACGAAGGAGTCATATAGCATAACGAAGGAGTCATTTATAACAAAGGTAAATTAGTAAGATTAAACGGGTCGAATAATGGTATAAAGGATTTTTAAGCCGTTTGCTTATAAATCAGCTCTTGATGCGACCCGAGGTGATTAATGGATCCGTAATTATATTATGGATGCGTAGGAACAAGAATTACACAAAACGGATGTCTAGATCAAAAGTTATACCACCTGTAGTCCCCAACTTTTCAGAATTACACTCTTAGTCCCTGTGGTTTGACAAGTTGTTACTCGGATAGTCCCTAAAGCGGATGAAGGTTACTCGAATAGTCCTTGTGGTTTGACAAGTTGTTACTCGGATAGTCCTTGTCATTTCACACCCACTTAACCAGAAAAACTAACCTCCATCTACTTTGGGGACTATCCGAGTAACAACTTGTCAAACCACAGGGACTAAGAGTGTAATTTTGAAAAGTTTGGGAATAAAGGTGAAATTTCACCAAACCACAGGGACTATCCGTGCATTTTACTCTAAAATAAAATAACAAACATATAAAATTGTATGCATAAATTCAAAATCGTTAAAAAGTATAAGATAATTTGTCAAATAGTGTTTTCTTGATTTCATCCGATCATAATTAAGAGATTTTTTTGTTAAAGTTTAACATTTAAGAGACTTGTATGATACAAGAGTAGAAGTATGTTGTTTTTAAGTATAAAAAAGTGGTTAGGGAAATTTTACGAGACAAAAAAGAAAGTATGTTGGTTTTTTATATGCAAAAAAAAAAATGAAGGGACTTTTATGAAACAAAAAAGAAAGTACGTTGGTTTTATAAGGCAAAATATAGTGAAATGACTTTTAGACCACCCGTAGTGGTAAACAAGAATAATGCCCCCAACATGGGGCATTATACGACATGTAGCGTCCTAGTCAGCGATGGGGCATTATAGCAAAAGTGGCGTAGTGGGGCATTATGCCAATAACCCCCCATATTATTTACCACATGAAAAAAAAAAAAAAAAAACAAATGGATAACCCCACCATGTCAGGCCACATGGAGTGGACCTTCTCCCCATTGGCCAATGCAAGAATCACCCCAAAAGCAAATGGATATTGCAGTGTTTTCCTCATCACGCCAAAACCAAATTTCTGGAAATTTTTTTAAAAATAACGCCTAGTGTAATGGTGTTTTGGGCGTTTTCGGGCGTTTTTTTTGAATTTTTTTTTAAAAAAACGCCCCACTACACATGGACTTATAAGAAAAAAACAGAAAGTATGTTGATTTTTTATGGCATTTCCCCTTATGTAATTACAAAGGTTCTAATATTGTTTACTTCGAAATTTCCATTTTTGGTTTGTGTTTTACTTATATCATGTTTAGTCCTTGTATTTTGCTTGCAGGTATATATTAAGCATGCAAGTAATATGGATTTAGAATTTAAAATAAACATCCTTTTTATGTCAATTCATGAAGCATAAGTACGACCCATGCACTTAAACATATTTGGTGTTCAGTCTCAAACTGATGTAAAGCCGTTTAGACTAATCCAAAACCCGCAAATTTCACGTTAGGTTTGCATTGTGTTTTTGTGTCATGTTAGAAAAAGCGAACTTATGTATACTTTTATTCAAATGTTGAGTGAATTAACAACTCTTGATGTAACAAATGACTTATTTTGCTTCAGTTTTTACTGGATTATAACCTGACCAGACCGAAAACAAGCGCTTAACGAAATCAAAGCCCGTAGGCTCAAAACTTAGTAACTCAAAATCGCGTGTGTTCAGTACATTTTCCTGCAAGTTTATATGAATATACATCAAGTCGGTTAAAAGAACTATAAGTCAATCTTCATCCTCTGTTGACAGTAACCAAGAAATGTAATCAGAGCCATGTAGTTCATCACATTCGCTAGGTGGACACACCCTCTTCCTCATAAGTGCATCAATTTTAACAGGCAATTTCCTTTTCACACCACCCCTTGGTCTCGATCGAAACTGATCATCACCCTCCACAAAATCTCCCTATAAAAGATCATCACATAAACAAATAATAATTTAAAATATCGAATGTGATGCTAGATTACGAGCAACAGTCTTGTTCTTACGAGTGTGTAAACATGGCGCCCGGATTTCTCGTGGTTGTCTCTCACATGCTTGAACGAAAACCTTATCCCGCATCCAGAAATACTGCATACATATGGCTTTTCTTGAAAATGTGCGGCTTTTACGTGCTGTTGAAGATTTGAACTCTGTATTTTTTCACGAAAAAAAACTTTAGATTTGTTATTGTATTTACTATAAATATGCTATTTTGTCACATCAATCAACTTTGGCCTCTCAACTTTGACATCAACCAACTTCAGCCCCTCAACTTTAATGTCATGTTTAGCCCTTCAACTTTAAAAATGACATTTTTAGCCCCTTAACTACATCAAACAACTTTAGCCCTTCAACTTTAATAATGACATTTTAATCTCCTCAACTTTAATAATGACATGTTTAGCCCCTTAACAATATCAAACAACTTTAGCCCCTTAACTTTAATGATTAACAGCTTTCTCCCCTCAACTTTAATAATGACATGTTTAGCCCCTTAACTAAAACAACTTTAGCCCCTCAACTTTAATAATGAGATGTTTAGCCCCTTAACCAAAACAACTTTAGCCCCTCAACTTTAATAATGACATGTTTAGCCCCTAAACTAAAACATCAAACAACTTTAACTCTCGCGATTTGCTTATTTTTATATACGTTTCGAACCCGGTGCAGGGCGCAGATGGTAACCCACTAGTTATAATTAAAGGGGTACTTTTTTTCATACAAGAAAACTATATGGTTAGCAAATCAGAAAATGGGTTGTGTAGCGGATCAAAAATTGGTGACTTTTGGTACAGGTCAAATGAAGGGTTGACCAGTAAAGAATGGTAATGAAGCCATTAAACAAGTTCATTTTCTTACCGTTGAGAATGTTAAGTTGCATCCATCGAAGCTGCATTCGATCTTATCTTTCGAAGCGACATTTTCGTGTGTGCGAAGGTGGCGCTTTATATTTTTCTTCAAATGTTTGCTCCCGCAAATCTCACAAGTAACATGTTGATGGCAAGACTGTAAATGAGCTTTTAGACACTTCACGTTCGAGAAATATTTCATACACCCCGGTTCCGCACAAAACGCCTCACGGGGTTCTAACCTAACTGCAATAGTCAACAGTAATTTAATTAAACAATGAATTATATGTTTACCAGTTAGAATGAACAATAAGCCTGTGTTTTTGAAGTAATCATATATTTTTAAGAGTAAAGTGGGTGGTTTACCAAAATTTTGGATTGGGTCCCTAGGTTTTCAAAAGTACACGGATGGTCCCTGTGGTTTGCATTTTGTAACGCATTTCGTCCCCAGCTAACAAATCTAAAGGTTTAAGCAGGTCCAAGTTAGGGACTAAATGCGTTACAAAGTGCAAACCACAAGAACCATCCAATTTAGGGGTGTAAACAAGCGCAGAGGCTCGAGAGCTACTCGTGATCGGCTCGGTTAAAAGCTCGAACGAGTCGAGCCTTAACGAGCCCGAGCTCGAGCCTGAAATAGAGCTCGTTTAGTTATCGAGCCCGAGCTCGAGCCTGAAATACAAAGCTCGTTTAGGCTCGCAAGCCTAAGCGAGCCTAAACAAAATTTTAGTTTTTTTCTATATAATATAATAATGATGATGATAACATTGGTGAGCCGAGCTCGAGCCGAGCTTTGGCTCGCTTAATCGTTGTTGAAACAAGCTCGAGCCGAGCTTTTAGCTCATTTGAGGTTGTTCTCGAAATAGCTCGAGCCGAGCTCGAGCTTTGGGTTTTTCTCGCGAGCCGAGCTCGAGCTCAGAGAAGTAGGCTCGAACCGAGCTGAGCTCGAGCTCGAGCTTCATAAAAACATAACGAGCCGAGCTCGAGCCTAGTCGGGCTCGGGCTTGGGCTCAGGCTCGGCTCGTTTACACCCCTACCATCCATATACTTTTGGCAAAAGTTGGGGACTAAATGTGTTATAAAGTGCAAACCACAGGGACCATCCGTGTACTTTTGGAAAACTAGGGACCAAATCCAAAATTTTGGTCAACCACAGGGACTATAATTAATTGACCCCTAAATAATACAGAAATGCAAATTTACTTACCATGAGATTCTTCATGCTTTTTTAACTTTGAAGCATACTTGAACACTTTTCCACACCCGGGCTCCAAACAAGCATGCTGCTTCCGATCATCCACATCAGCATTCGTAGATTCCACGTCATCGTGAATTTCCCTAACATGTCTCGTCATGTTACCTTGAATCGAAAACTTTTTCTCGCAGTTTTCGTTCGGGCAGCCGAATAGTTTACCCTCGTGTTGAAGAAGATGACGGTTTAAGTGATCTTTCCTACGGTAACTGGAGTCGCAATCGTCTATTGGACATATAAAAGGCCTCTGCAGAAAGTAAACGTCTTATTTATAAGATCTTTTTTTGCAGTGTTTAAAAAGTTAGTAATGAGTAAAATGACATTTTCGTCCCTGAGGTTTGGGCAGTTTTGCGACTTTTGTCCAAAGGTTTGTTTTCTCGCATCTGAATCCAAAAGCTTTCAAATCTTGCAATTTTCATCCAGCTCGTTGACTCCATCCATTTTTCTCCGTTAAGTCAGGGGTATTTCTGTCTTTTTCGTTAACTTAAAGGGCAATTCGGTCTTTTTCAGGGGTATTCAGTCTTTTTACATAAAGTGAAAAAAGATTGAATTGCCCTTTAGGTTAGCAAAAAAGACAGAAATACCCCTTACTTAACGGAGAAAAAATGGATGGAGTTAAAGAGCCGGATGAAAATGACAAGTTTTCAAACTTTTTGGATCCAGATGTGGAAAAACAAACCTTTCGATGAAGGTCGCAAAACTGACCAAACCTCAGGGACAAATATGGCATTTTACTCTTTAGTAATTTATATATGAAAGAATGTTTAAAACCTTGTATCTTTATCGCGTGATTGATACCTTGATGGAGCTTCTCAGGAGGTCACCCTACCTGATACTAATCCAGTCAAGATCTCGCATTTTGGAGTTCTCTGATTGGGATCCAATGCATCACACAACAATATCTGTTTTTTCATGAAATTTGAAAAACGTAATTCGTTATACCCTGCACAGGTTTGGATGCTACAAATATTTTATAAACTATACATAAACTAAAAATAGTGAAGAGTAGAGTATGAAGTACTTTAAAATAAACAAAAGGTAAGATAATTCCATAAGCTAAGGAGATACAAAATGTGTTATATGTGCATATGCAGTTTCTGCATTTTCTTCTAAAGAAACAAAATCATTATTCATTATTCCATATATAAGTTTGCAAGTTTTTTGTGCATAACAACTTGTACATTGTGCTTTGTGAGTTTTTCAAAAAATAAGTTGAATTTTTACTTTTAACCAAAAGGTTTTAACCTTTTTCAATTTTAACCTTACATAATTTGGTTTTTAACTTTAACCCAAAACTTTTCATTATTTGCAATTTAACTTCGCAACTTTTGTCACTTATACTTTTCATCTTTCGAAATTTTCGTTTTACGTATAGTTCTAAATTTTTCGAGTTAATATGACGCAACGTGCATGTGTGGTTCAGCGTTTTTACCTCTATTTTTCCATAATTGACAGGTTCGTCGCAACACGCATATCCTAGGTCGAGTCAGTGTTGGTGGTCGATGACGGTTGTGTGACATTAGTACTATTTGACACACCGTTTACGCCCCGCCGCAACGCGTGGTGTGCTTTGGGGGGTTTTCAAAGAAAAAATGGTTATGCATATGGTTGTCGTAACGTTGGCTTCGGGGGTTTTCCAAAAAAATTGATTTTTTTTTTACTTTTCACCCAAAAGTATTTCATAAATTACTTTTAACCCAAAACTATTTGTTTTTTTTTTTACTTTTAACCCAAAACTTTTTATCTTTTATAATCTATTCTCATAACTTTTTTTACTTTCAAATTTGATCCTTTATAGTTTTCATTTTCCGCAAATTTTTCGCTTTATGCTTGGTTCTAAATTTTGTGACTTAACACATCGCAATGTGCGTCTTTGGTTTAACGTTTTTACGTTTCGTTCTAAATTTTACGAGTTAACACGACGCAACGTGCATGTGTGGGTGAACGTTTTTACATCGTCTATTTTTTCCCCGTTTGACAGGTTTAACATAACGTGTGGGTCCTAGATTGACTTAGTTATAACTAAAGAATCCCGCCGCATTGCGGCGGGTCGCAATCCTAGTTAATATAAAAAAACATCAGTTAGAATCTACATGGAGTGTTCTGGGTAAGAAATAGAGAACATAAAAGACAGAATATAGAGTAAACTAGTAATAGGACCCGCGGGTGATGCGCCGCTGGCCGTTGCAAACATCAAATAGATTGTTCAAGCTTATGTTATGCGTTAACCATATGAAAACATATGTTTCAACGTACTGGATTCAACCCCATGTAACCTCTATAAGTATTGCGGTTGAATCAAAACGTAATGTAAATCGAATTTATGTCGTAAGGGAAAAGAGAAAACACATTCACATTAAGGGTAGCCATAAGTGTTTTGTAAAGTTACAGGACCAAAATTGGGAGGTGTAAACGTCAACGACTTTGGTCTTTAGTATATATATATAATACATTTTACTTGTCTTGCGTCGCGAGAGGTCGAAACGTCGAGTTACTCGAGTATACAGTTGAATAAAGATGTATTATATTTAACCCAGCTTGGGTTGGAACAAAATTTACGTCAAAATGTAGACCAACTGTAAACGTACATAAAATAAACACGGAAACGTATTATATTTGAGTTGACTCATTAAAAAAAACGTTTAAATTAAAACATAAACCAACTCGAATTTATACCAACGCGTACATAAAAATATTAGTTGTTTTTATAGTAAAGGAACAAAAGGGGTAAGCTCGGAACTTAGAAACTAAAAACGTTTACTCTATAACGTAAACCAACTCGATTTATACCGACACGACATAAAAATATTAAATTTTATAAAGTAAAAGAACGAAAGGGGTAAACTCGAAACTTAGAAACTCAAGGATGTTAGCGACAAATTAGTTCTTTAAAACGAAATTAGTAAACGGAAGTTATTGAAGAAAATAATAGGTTGAAAATGTATATTATATGTGGTACAAGGGTAAAGTTGGAGGATTAAAAACTTAAGGGATTAATTTGCAAAACTCTTAAAATGAAATAGTAGTTTAGGGACTAAAATTATTATTTTCTAAAACTTTGAGGTTATTAAAAGTAAAGGGCTAATATTGCAAGTTTGTGAAAGTTAAGGGGAGGCAAAGCCGATGGAAATCCACCGACTTTGCCATTTAAGATAGTTATAAATGTATAACTCTTTATGATGCTGATTATGACAAAATTTGATGGACGACAGTCAGTTCGTGTAGCCCGTCATAATGGTTCAGTTGAAAGAAGATAGGTTTTCGATAGTTATTTTAATAAACACACTAGCTTACACAACAGCAAAATGCGTACTGAACCTATAGTTTCCTAGTTAACACATCAATAACTTTAAACTGCAATGAATTATTAATGTTTCAAATTTATACCTCAAGTGAGTGACTTTGCATATGCTGCTTCAAGTGAGCAGGTTTCTTGAAAGAAACACCACACTCCTCACAAATATTCATCTTCCTGCCATTTTCATCATCCCCTTCTTCTTCCTTGATTTCATCCTGATTAACACAATCAAGCCCCCATAACATTAATCCAATAACTAACAGTAGAGTGTAAACGAGCCAAGCCTAGCCCAAGCTTGTTTAACATATGAGGGCCCGAGCTCAGATAGGTTTGAGCTTCGTTTCTAAAGCTCGAGCTCGGCTTGTAAGTAGTTTTAAAGCTCAAGTTTGAGTTCGGCTCATTTATTTTTTATTACTTAATTATATAAAATTATATTTAATTTTTATACAAATTTTCATATAAAATAATATATATGTATATTATTTAGTTATTTTTATATAATTATTAAAACAATTATATTGCTATGTAAATATATTAGAAAACGTTAACTACTAGTTTAAGCTCGGATAGACCTTGATAAGTGAAACTCATGCTCTAGCTCATCTATATCTATCTATTATTATTATTATTATTATTATTATTAATTATTATTTAATTTAATTATTAATAGACGAAGGTAAATGAATAGTGTTTTTATTGCGTTGTTTGTTCGGATTGCAAGATCTGGGCAGTCATCTCTCTTGGATTCTTTTGATTCTGCTATTTGGGCGGTCATCCACCTGTTGAGACGATGGTAAAAGTCGTAGTGTTCCAGTAAAGACTCACATTCCAGTCGATTACGGTTACATCTTTACTTTTATCATTTTCTCTACCTATGTAATGCTTTAAAACAACAATTAAGGGCCCTTTTTGTGAATCAGATCTACTTAAAAGGCACCCTCACGAACCAGCCCTGCCACATCGCTACCTTCTACAGCCACCAAAACCCCTGAAAACACGCTACCGCCGCTGCCGTGCGTTTTCTGTGCTAATACCTTAGCTTGTCATCACATAAACTAAGAAAATAAATATGATGAAATTGGAATTTTGTTTGAAACATTGACCTAAACTTGCTTGTTCTGTGTTGTGACAATGGCAGATGAAGCGTACACAACTGCGTGTAATTGAGACAGAATTGGTGGAGGTGAAGAGGTCAAGCCGCTTGCACATTTGCCTACACCTGTTTAAAAGGAAATTGTATGTTTTTTAATGTTTCCTTTCACTGTTTATGTTTGGTTAATTTTTGGATAGATTTTGCTTATGTGAAGTTTCAATGGTGTATTGGCTTTTGTGAAGGTTTTGATGAAAAGACAGGTCTTCATCCTGTTGGTTGTGGTGTTGACAGTTGTGAATAGGCAGGCTTTTTTATGTTTGAGGTGAAAAGCACAGACAGTGTGTACATCGATTTATTGGGTATTTGAAGCGTTGTCTGGCGATGATGTTGGCTTGCTACTTGGCGTGACAATTTCATTTGCAGCTGTAGCGACACCGTATTTTGGTGGTACATGCGAAGATGAAGTGTGATTGATTCTGGGCCTTTTTCGCTTTATAATGACAATGATTATAATTTTAAATTTGAGTAGAATGGGTTTGTATGTTTTTAATGTACAGGTTTTTGGATTACGTTTAAAAGTTGGATTTCATGGCTGTAGTTGCCTTCGGCTGATTAACCCCGCCGCGGAGAGCGAATAAAACCTAGTTTTCTAAACAAGCCTTCTTTAGACTCATTTTACACTCTGTTCCCGAGTCTCTTTAACGGGGTAGAGGGGATTCAAAAGAGATGAAAATATGAAAAAACTATGTCCAGAGATTTTTTAAGAATAGAAGGGGAGGAGAAAGGACGGAAAAGGGAAGAAAATTTGTTAATATATTTATCCTCCCAAATCGGAGAGATTAGGAGAGAAAATATTACTAATTACTAAAATGGCCTCATGGGGTAAGATCAAATAAAATGTTGATTTTGCCTAAGTAGGATGAGAAGGAATCTTAACCATTCATTTTTCAAATCAATGGTTAAGATGAAAGTGTAGGAGAAAGGAGGAGTACAAGGTATCTTGGGAAAATCCTATTTATGGACTTTCTCTCTCCACGCACATGCATGTTTCACCCCCATTTTTTAAATGTTCATAACTTTTTTATACGACATTATTTTTTCATAAAAATTTCACTATAAAATCAAGCGTCTTTTTATCTTTAATTTGAGTACCATATTGCTATAGAAAATATGAAAGCTAAAAAAACCCACTAAAATGTGTTGTATTTCTATGTTGTATAACATTTTTTTGTGCTGGATTTTTGTACTATATTTTTGTGCTAAATTTTTTGTGCTAGATTTTTTTGTACTAGATTTATTTTGTTGTATTTTTAAAAAAACAAAAGGGGAGCCACATGTCATTTTCACTCCTATTTATAAGGACCAAAATGCCCTTCATTCCTACTTATTAGGAGTGCCACATGTCATCATCACAATCCTTCTTAGGCTACTTAGGCAAAATTCACTTTTTAGTGGATCCTTTCCCATGGCCTCATATCTAATTAAAATATTTTATGTTTAAAGGGTATAATGGTAAAATTGTTCTTTTCTCTTTTCCTTTACTTTTCATGGAACACGAAAAAAATCACATATTTTCCTTCCTTTTCTGTCTTAGTTTATTTTCCTTCCCCTCCCCTGTTAAATGAGACTCGGGAACACAGTGTTAAGCTCGGGTTCGAGCGCATTTACTAAACAGGCTTTATCTTAGGCGTTTAAGCTTGGCTCATTTCGAGCTTAGTTTTTTTTTCGAGAGTAGCTCACGCAAATGCGCAATTTAGTCTCGAAAACAACGATATTTACACACAGCAATCCAAATCCCTTCAATTTCAACCAAAACACAAAACAAAATCTCCCAAAACAAAACAATTATCAAACAAGAATTTCCAATTCGTGTAAAATTGAAGAAATGAAATACATAGATACATACCTGGTGGTGAGATTGAATGTGAGTAGTAATCAAAGTCTTCTTCGAACGAACGATGCCACAATAGGCACAGGTGTAACGCCTTATGTCTCTAAATATCGGAAATTCTCTCTTCGTTTCAATGATTTCTTCTTCCATTTTCTTCAGATGTATGTTTTCTTCGTTGTTGAAGATCGAAATGGATGATATCGGAGATTCCCGGCAATAGCTAGCTAGGGTTTTAAATTTTATCGGCTAATCGGGCGCGCCAAACTTGAAGCCCTACTACCAATTGTGGGTGGATCAACTGACCGAGGGATGATATTGGGCCTTGGGCCTGTCTTTGAGCATATAAAAGAAAAGAAAACCTACGAAACAAAAAAGACAAATGTCATATTATCAATGAGATTACTATTTATGAAATGTAATTGTAATATATAATTAGTTTTTTTATATCATGTGTTGTGCCGAAACCGAGCAAATGATAATGTAAAACAAACGTGATTTGAAAATAAACCATATTATTTAAAAAGTCAAACCATTAGAACGATTTAGTTTATCATCGTACCATTTTATAATACCAAATAAATACTTTATTTTGAGTATAACCTCGTTTTTAACAAAACTTATAACGGAATGTCAGGGAAAAAAATCAAGCACAACTACGTACTTAAGTTTTTAGAAAAAAGTTATAAACGTAACTTATTAAAGAAGTATCAAATTAATCGATAAATTAATATATGTTCAAGAAAAATTATTAGAAAAAGGTAAATGAAATATATGTTTAAAAAAATATGTTATTAAAAGTAAATATAATAATAAACTATTATATTTTAATATTAATATATTAAATAATAAAAACCTATATATTATTAAAAAGTAAATTTACTATTCATTATCCCTCGAAAACATATATATATATATATATAATTATATTAATCAAACCAAAAGATTATATTTTGTATAACATCATATCTTTAAAGTTATAACACATATTTATACTAAATAAGGACTAATATATATTTTTTTGTCTCATAAAAGTCCCTAAATAACTTTTTGCATATAAAAGTCCCTCCAAATGTTAAATTTAAAAAAATGTGAACTTTTTTTACTTATTAATATCACGCTAGAAAAGAACTGAGATTAATTAATATTTTAAATTGGATATATAACAAACCAAAGTATGTGCAATGTTTGTCTTTTCTTTTCCATTTTAAATCCAAAAAATTGATAACAAATATTATTCGGAAAACAATATAATAAAATTCACGAGCGTGGATGACATAACTCAAAATAAAACAAAATAAAATAACAAACATATAAAATGGTATGCATAAATTCAAAATCGTTAAAAAGTATAAGATAATTTGTCAAATAGTTTTTTCTTGATTTCATCCGATCATAATTAAGAGATTATTTGTTAAAGTTTAACATTTAAGGGATCTGTATGATACAAGAGTAGAAGTATGTTGTTTTTTAAGTATAAAAAGTGGTTAATGGAGTTTTATGAGACAAAAAAGAAAGTATGTTTGTTTTTTATGTGCAAAAAAACGGAGGGGCTTTTATGAAACAAAAAAAAAAGTATGTTGGTTTTTTAAGTGTAAAATAAAGTGGAATGACTTTTATGAGAAAAAACAGAAACTATGTTTGTTTTTCATGGCAATTCCCCTTATGGTAATTACAAAGGCTCTAATATTGTTTACCTCGAAATTTCCATTTTTGGTTTGTGTTTTACTTATATCATGTTTAGTCCTTGTATTTTGCTTGCAGGTATATATTAAGCATGCAAGTAATATGGATTTAGAATTTAAAATAAACATCCTTTTTTCTTTTTAGGTCAATTCATGAAGCACAATTACGACCCATGTACCTAAACATATTTGGTGTTCAGTCTCAAACTGATGCAAAACCGTTTAGACTAATCCAAAACCCGCAAATTTCCCGTTAGGTTTGCATTGTGTTTTTGTGTCATGTTAGAAAAAGCGAACGTATGTATACTTTTTATTCAAATGTTGAGTGAATTAACTTTTGATGTAACAAATGACTTATTTTGCTTCAGTTTTTACTGGATTATAACCTGACCAGACCGAAAACTAGCGCTTAACGAAATCAAAGCCCGTAGGCTCAAAACTTAGCAACTCAAAATCGCGTGTTCAGTACATTTTTCCGAAAGTTTATTATATGAATATACATCAAGTCAAGTAAAAGAACTATAAGTCAATCTTCATCCTCTGTTGACAGTAACCAAGAAATGTAATCAGAGCCATGTAGTTCATCACATTCGCTAGGTGGACACACCCTCTTCCTCATAAGCGCATCGATTTTAACAGGCAATTTCCTTTTCACACCACCCCTTGGTCTCGATCGAAACTGATCATCACCCTCAACAAAATCTCCCTATAAAAGATCATCATATAAACAAATAATAATTTAAATATCGAATGTGATGCTAGATTACGAGCAACAGTCTTGTTCTTACGAGTGTGTAAACATGGCGTCCGGATTTCTCATGGTTGTCTCTCACATGCTTGAACGAAAACCTCATCCCGCATCCGGAAATGCTGCATACGTATGGCTTTTCTTGAAAATGTGCGGCTTTTACGTGTTGTTGAAGATTTGAACTCTGTATTTTTTCACGAAAAAAAGAACTTTAGATTTGTTATTGTATATACTATAAATATGCTATTTTGTCACATCAATCAACTTTGGCCTCTCAAGTCTCAACTTTGACATCAACCAACTTCAGCCCCTCAACTTTAATGTCATGTTTAGCCCTTCAACTTTAAAACTGACATTTTTAGCCCCTTAACTACATCAAACAACTTTAGCCCCTCAACTTTAATAATGACATTTTAATCTCCTCAACTTTAATAATGACATGTTTAGCCCCTTAACAATATCAAACAACTTTAGCCCCTTAACTTTAATGATTAACAGCTTTCTCCCCTCAACTTTAATAATGACATGTTTAGCCCCTTAACCAAAACAACTTTAGCCCCTCAACTTTAATAATGAGATGTTTAGCTTTAGCCCCTTAACTAAACAACTTTAGCCCCTCAACTTTAATAATGACATGTTTAGCCCCTAAACTAAAACATCAAACAACTTTAACTCTCGCGATTTGCTTATTTTTTATATACGTTTCGAACCCGGTGCAGAGCGCAGATGGTAACCCACTAGTTATAATTAAAGGGGTACTTTTTTTCATACAAGAAAACTATATGGTTGGCAAATCAGAAAATGGGTTGTGTAGCAGATCAAAATTGGTGACTTTTGGTACAGGTCAAATGCAGGGTTGACCATTAAAGAACGGTAATGAAGCCATTAAACAAGTTCATGTTTCTTACCGTTGAGAATGTTAAGTTGCATCCATCTAAGCTGCATTCGATCTTATCTTTCGAAGCGACATTTTCGTGTGTGCGAAGGTGGCGCTTTATATTTTTCTTCAAATGTTTGCTCCCGCAAATCTCACAAGTAACATGTTGATGGCAAGACTGTAAATGAGCTTTTAGACACTTCACGTTCGAGAAATATTTCATACACCCCGGTTCCGCACAAAACGCCTCACGGGGTTCTAACCTAACTGCAATAGTCAACAGTAATTTAATTAAACAATGAATTATATGTTACCAGTTAGAATGATCAATAAGCCTGTGTTTTTGAAGTAATCCTATATTTTTAAGAGTAAAGTACACGGATGGTCCCTGTGGTTTACCAAAATTTTGGATTGGGTCCCTAGGTTTTCAAAAGTACACGGATGGTCCCTGTGGTTTGCATTTTGTAACGCATTTAGTTCCCAGCTAACAAATCTAAAGGTTTGAGCAGGTCCAAGTTAGGGACTAAATGCGTTACAAAGTGCAAACCACAAGAACCATCCATATACTTTTGGCAAAAGTTGGGGACTAAATGTGTTATAAAGTGCAAACCACAGGGACCATAAACTAGGGACCAAATCCAAAATTTTGCTCAACCTCAGGGACCATCCGTGTACAATTAATTGACCCCTAAATAATACAGAAATGCAAATTTACTTACCATGAGATTCTTCATGCTTTTTTAACTTTGACGCATACTTGAACACTTTTCCACACCCGGGCTCCGAACAAGCATGCTGCTTCCGATCATCCACGTCAGCATTCGTAGATTCCACGTCATCGTGAATTTCCCTAACATGTCTCGTCATGTTACCTTGAATCGAAAACTTTTTCTCGCAGTTTTCATTCGGGCAGTCGAATAGTTTACCCTCGTGTTGAAGAAGATGACGGTTTAAGTGATCTTTCCTACGGTAACTGGAGTCGCAATCGTCTATTGGACATATAAAAGGCCTCTGCAGAAAGTAAACGTCTTATTTATAAGATCTTTTTTTGCAATGTTTAAAAAGTAAGTAATGAGTAAAATGTCATTTTCGTCCCTAAGGTTTGGGCAGTTTTGCGACTTTTGTCCAAAGGTTTGTTTTCTCGCATCTGGATCCAAAAGGTCTCAAATCTTGCCATTTTCATCTGGCTCGTTAACTCTATCCATTTTTCTCCGTTAAGTCAGGGGTATTTCTGTATTTTTCGTTAACTTAAAGGGCAATTCGGTCTTTTTCAGGGGTATTCGGTCTTTTTACATAAAGTGAAAAAAGATTGAATTGCCCTTTAAGTTAGCAAAAAAGACAGAAATACTCCTTACTTAACGGAGAAAAATGGATGGAGTTAAAGAGACGGATGAAAATGACAAGTTTTCAAACTTTTTGGATCCAGATGCGGAAAAACAAACCTTTCGATGAAGGTCGCAAAACTGACCAAACCTCAGGGACAAATATGGCATTTTACTCTTTAGTAATTTATATATGAAAGAATGTTTAAAACCTTGTATCTTTATCGCGTGATTGATACCTTGATGGAGCTTCTCAGGAGGTCACCCTACCTGATACTAATCCAGTCAAGATCTCGCATTTTGGAGTTCTCTGATTGGGATCCAATGCATCACACAACAATATCTGTTTTTTCATGAAATTTGAAAAACGTAATTCGTTATACCCTGCACAGGTTTGGATGCTACAAATATTTTATAAACTATACATAAACTAAAAATAGTGAAGAGTAGAGTATGAAGTACTTTAAAATAAACAAAAGGTAAGATAATTCCATAAGCTAAGGAGATACAAAATGTGTTATATGTGCATATGCAGTTTCTGCATTTTCTTCTAAAGAAACAAAATCATTATTCATTATTCCATATATAAGTTTGCAAGTTTTTTGTGCATAACAACTTGTACATTGTGCTTTGTGAGTTTTTCAAAAAATAAGTTGAATTTTTACTTTTAACCAAAAGGTTTTAACCTTTTTCAATTTTAACCTTACATAATTTGGTTTTTAACTTTAACCCAAAACTTTTCATTATTTGCAATTTAACTTCGCAACTTTTGTCACTTATACTTTTCATCTTTCGAAATTTTCGTTTTACGTATAGTTCTAAATTTTTCGAGTTAATATGACGCAACGTGCATGTGTGGTTCAGCGTTTTTACCTCTATTTTTCCATAATTGACAGGTTCGTCGCAACACGCATATCCTAGGTCGAGTCAGTGTTGGTGGTCGATGACGGTTGTGTGACATTAGTACTATTTGACACACCGTTTACGCCCCGCCGCAACGCGTGGTGTGCTTTGGGGGGTTTTCAAAGAAAAAATGGTTATGCATATGGTTGTCGTAACGTTGGCTTCGGGGGTTTTCCAAAAAAATTGATTTTTTTTTTACTTTTCACCCAAAAGTATTTCATAAATTACTTTTAACCCAAAACTATTTGTTTTTTTTTTTACTTTTAACCCAAAACTTTTTATCTTTTATAATCTATTCTCATAACTTTTTTTACTTTCAAATTTGATCCTTTATAGTTTTCATTTTCCGCAAATTTTTCGCTTTATGCTTGGTTCTAAATTTTGTGACTTAACACATCGCAATGTGCGTCTTTGGTTTAACGTTTTTACGTTTCGTTCTAAATTTTACGAGTTAACACGACGCAACGTGCATGTGTGGGTGAACGTTTTTACATCGTCTATTTTTTCCCCGTTTGACAGGTTTAACATAACGTGTGGGTCCTAGATTGACTTAGTTATAACTAAAGAATCCCGCCGCATTGCGGCGGGTCGCAATCCTAGTTAATATAAAAAAACATCAGTTAGAATCTACATGGAGTGTTCTGGGTAAGAAATAGAGAACATAAAAGACAGAATATAGAGTAAACTAGTAATAGGACCCGCGGGTGATGCGCCGCTGGCCGTTGCAAACATCAAATAGATTGTTCAAGCTTATGTTATGCGTTAACCATATGAAAACATATGTTTCAACGTACTGGATTCAACCCCATGTAACCTCTATAAGTATTGCGGTTGAATCAAAACGTAATGTAAATCGAATTTATGTCGTAAGGGAAAAGAGAAAACACATTCACATTAAGGGTAGCCATAAGTGTTTTGTAAAGTTACAGGACCAAAATTGGGAGGTGTAAACGTCAACGACTTTGGTCTTTAGTATATATATATAATACATTTTACTTGTCTTGCGTCGCGAGAGGTCGAAACGTCGAGTTACTCGAGTATACAGTTGAATAAAGATGTATTATATTTAACCCAGCTTGGGTTGGAACAAAATTTACGTCAAAATGTAGACCAACTGTAAACGTACATAAAATAAACACGGAAACGTATTATATTTGAGTTGACTCATTAAAAAAAACGTTTAAATTAAAACATAAACCAACTCGAATTTATACCAACGCGTACATAAAAATATTAGTTGTTTTTATAGTAAAGGAACAAAAGGGGTAAGCTCGGAACTTAGAAACTAAAAACGTTTACTCTATAACGTAAACCAACTCGATTTATACCGACACGACATAAAAATATTAAATTTTATAAAGTAAAAGAACGAAAGGGGTAAACTCGAAACTTAGAAACTCAAGGATGTTAGCGACAAATTAGTTCTTTAAAACGAAATTAGTAAACGGAAGTTATTGAAGAAAATAATAGGTTGAAAATGTATATTATATGTGGTACAAGGGTAAAGTTGGAGGATTAAAAACTTAAGGGATTAATTTGCAAAACTCTTAAAATGAAATAGTAGTTTAGGGACTAAAATTATTATTTTCTAAAACTTTGAGGTTATTAAAAGTAAAGGGCTAATATTGCAAGTTTGTGAAAGTTAAGGGGAGGCAAAGCCGATGGAAATCCACCGACTTTGCCATTTAAGATAGTTATAAATGTATAACTCTTTATGATGCTGATTATGACAAAATTTGATGGACGACAGTCAGTTCGTGTAGCCCGTCATAATGGTTCAGTTGAAAGAAGATAGGTTTTCGATAGTTATTTTAATAAACACACTAGCTTACACAACAGCAAAATGCGTACTGAACCTATAGTTTCCTAGTTAACACATCAATAACTTTAAACTGCAATGAATTATTAATGTTTCAAATTTATACCTCAAGTGAGTGACTTTGCATATGCTGCTTCAAGTGAGCAGGTTTCTTGAAAGAAACACCACACTCCTCACAAATATTCATCTTCCTGCCATTTTCATCATCCCCTTCTTCTTCCTTGATTTCATCCTGATTAACACAATCAAGCCCCCATAACATTAATCCAATAACTAACAGTAGAGTGTAAACGAGCCAAGCCTAGCCCAAGCTTGTTTAACATATGAGGGCCCGAGCTCAGATAGGTTTGAGCTTCGTTTCTAAAGCTCGAGCTCGGCTTGTAAGTAGTTTTAAAGCTCAAGTTTGAGTTCGGCTCATTTATTTTTTATTACTTAATTATATAAAATTATATTTAATTTTTATACAAATTTTCATATAAAATAATATATATGTATATTATTTAGTTATTTTTATATAATTATTAAAACAATTATATTGCTATGTAAATATATTAGAAAACGTTAACTACTAGTTTAAGCTCGGATAGACCTTGATAAGTGAAACTCATGCTCTAGCTCATCTATATCTATCTATTATTATTATTATTATTATTATTATTAATTATTATTTAATTTAATTATTAATAGACGAAGGTAAATGAATAGTGTTTTTATTGCGTTGTTTGTTCGGATTGCAAGATCTGGGCAGTCATCTCTCTTGGATTCTTTTGATTCTGCTATTTGGGCGGTCATCCACCTGTTGAGACGATGGTAAAAGTCGTAGTGTTCCAGTAAAGACTCACATTCCAGTCGATTACGGTTACATCTTTACTTTTATCATTTTCTCTACCTATGTAATGCTTTAAAACAACAATTAAGGGCCCTTTTTGTGAATCAGATCTACTTAAAAGGCACCCTCACGAACCAGCCCTGCCACATCGCTACCTTCTACAGCCACCAAAACCCCTGAAAACACGCTACCGCCGCTGCCGTGCGTTTTCTGTGCTAATACCTTAGCTTGTCATCACATAAACTAAGAAAATAAATATGATGAAATTGGAATTTTGTTTGAAACATTGACCTAAACTTGCTTGTTCTGTGTTGTGACAATGGCAGATGAAGCGTACACAACTGCGTGTAATTGAGACAGAATTGGTGGAGGTGAAGAGGTCAAGCCGCTTGCACATTTGCCTACACCTGTTTAAAAGGAAATTGTATGTTTTTTAATGTTTCCTTTCACTGTTTATGTTTGGTTAATTTTTGGATAGATTTTGCTTATGTGAAGTTTCAATGGTGTATTGGCTTTTGTGAAGGTTTTGATGAAAAGACAGGTCTTCATCCTGTTGGTTGTGGTGTTGACAGTTGTGAATAGGCAGGCTTTTTTATGTTTGAGGTGAAAAGCACAGACAGTGTGTACATCGATTTATTGGGTATTTGAAGCGTTGTCTGGCGATGATGTTGGCTTGCTACTTGGCGTGACAATTTCATTTGCAGCTGTAGCGACACCGTATTTTGGTGGTACATGCGAAGATGAAGTGTGATTGATTCTGGGCCTTTTTCGCTTTATAATGACAATGATTATAATTTTAAATTTGAGTAGAATGGGTTTGTATGTTTTTAATGTACAGGTTTTTGGATTACGTTTAAAAGTTGGATTTCATGGCTGTAGTTGCCTTCGGCTGATTAACCCCGCCGCGGAGAGCGAATAAAACCTAGTTTTCTAAACAAGCCTTCTTTAGACTCATTTTACACTCTGTTCCCGAGTCTCTTTAACGGGGTAGAGGGGATTCAAAAGAGATGAAAATATGAAAAAACTATGTCCAGAGATTTTTTAAGAATAGAAGGGGAGGAGAAAGGACGGAAAAGGGAAGAAAATTTGTTAATATATTTATCCTCCCAAATCGGAGAGATTAGGAGAGAAAATATTACTAATTACTAAAATGGCCTCATGGGGTAAGATCAAATAAAATGTTGATTTTGCCTAAGTAGGATGAGAAGGAATCTTAACCATTCATTTTTCAAATCAATGGTTAAGATGAAAGTGTAGGAGAAAGGAGGAGTACAAGGTATCTTGGGAAAATCCTATTTATGGACTTTCTCTCTCCACGCACATGCATGTTTCACCCCCATTTTTTAAATGTTCATAACTTTTTTATACGACATTATTTTTTCATAAAAATTTCACTATAAAATCAAGCGTCTTTTTATCTTTAATTTGAGTACCATATTGCTATAGAAAATATGAAAGCTAAAAAAACCCACTAAAATGTGTTGTATTTCTATGTTGTATAACATTTTTTTGTGCTGGATTTTTGTACTATATTTTTGTGCTAAATTTTTTGTGCTAGATTTTTTTGTACTAGATTTATTTTGTTGTATTTTTAAAAAAACAAAAGGGGAGCCACATGTCATTTTCACTCCTATTTATAAGGACCAAAATGCCCTTCATTCCTACTTATTAGGAGTGCCACATGTCATCATCACAATCCTTCTTAGGCTACTTAGGCAAAATTCACTTTTTAGTGGATCCTTTCCCATGGCCTCATATCTAATTAAAATATTTTATGTTTAAAGGGTATAATGGTAAAATTGTTCTTTTCTCTTTTCCTTTACTTTTCATGGAACACGAAAAAAATCACATATTTTCCTTCCTTTTCTGTCTTAGTTTATTTTCCTTCCCCTCCCCTGTTAAATGAGACTCGGGAACACAGTGTTAAGCTCGGGTTCGAGCGCATTTACTAAACAGGCTTTATCTTAGGCGTTTAAGCTTGGCTCATTTCGAGCTTAGTTTTTTTTTCGAGAGTAGCTCACGCAAATGCGCAATTTAGTCTCGAAAACAACGATATTTACACACAGCAATCCAAATCCCTTCAATTTCAACCAAAACACAAAACAAAATCTCCCAAAACAAAACAATTATCAAACAAGAATTTCCAATTCGTGTAAAATTGAAGAAATGAAATACATAGATACATACCTGGTGGTGAGATTGAATGTGAGTAGTAATCAAAGTCTTCTTCGAACGAACGATGCCACAATAGGCACAGGTGTAACGCCTTATGTCTCTAAATATCGGAAATTCTCTCTTCGTTTCAATGATTTCTTCTTCCATTTTCTTCAGATGTATGTTTTCTTCGTTGTTGAAGATCGAAATGGATGATATCGGAGATTCCCGGCAATAGCTAGCTAGGGTTTTAAATTTTATCGGCTAATCGGGCGCGCCAAACTTGAAGCCCTACTACCAATTGTGGGTGGATCAACTGACCGAGGGATGATATTGGGCCTTGGGCCTGTCTTTGAGCATATAAAAGAAAAGAAAACCTACGAAACAAAAAAGACAAATGTCATATTATCAATGAGATTACTATTTATGAAATGTAATTGTAATATATAATTAGTTTTTTTATATCATGTGTTGTGCCGAAACCGAGCAAATGATAATGTAAAACAAACGTGATTTGAAAATAAACCATATTATTTAAAAAGTCAAACCATTAGAACGATTTAGTTTATCATCGTACCATTTTATAATACCAAATAAATACTTTATTTTGAGTATAACCTCGTTTTTAACAAAACTTATAACGGAATGTCAGGGAAAAAAATCAAGCACAACTACGTACTTAAGTTTTTAGAAAAAAGTTATAAACGTAACTTATTAAAGAAGTATCAAATTAATCGATAAATTAATATATGTTCAAGAAAAATTATTAGAAAAAGGTAAATGAAATATATGTTTAAAAAAATATGTTATTAAAAGTAAATATAATAATAAACTATTATATTTTAATATTAATATATTAAATAATAAAAACCTATATATTATTAAAAAGTAAATTTACTATTCATTATCCCTCGAAAACATATATATATATATATATAATTATATTAATCAAACCAAAAGATTATATTTTGTATAACATCATATCTTTAAAGTTATAACACATATTTATACTAAATAAGGACTAATATATATTTTTTTGTCTCATAAAAGTCCCTAAATAACTTTTTGCATATAAAAGTCCCTCCAAATGTTAAATTTAAAAAAATGTGAACTTTTTTTACTTATTAATATCACGCTAGAAAAGAACTGAGATTAATTAATATTTTAAATTGGATATATAACAAACCAAAGTATGTGCAATGTTTGTCTTTTCTTTTCCATTTTAAATCCAAAAAATTGATAACAAATATTATTCGGAAAACAATATAATAAAATTCACGAGCGTGGATGACATAACTCAAAATAAAACAAAATAAAATAACAAACATATAAAATGGTATGCATAAATTCAAAATCGTTAAAAAGTATAAGATAATTTGTCAAATAGTTTTTTCTTGATTTCATCCGATCATAATTAAGAGATTATTTGTTAAAGTTTAACATTTAAGGGATCTGTATGATACAAGAGTAGAAGTATGTTGTTTTTTAAGTATAAAAAGTGGTTAATGGAGTTTTATGAGACAAAAAAGAAAGTATGTTTGTTTTTTATGTGCAAAAAAACGGAGGGGCTTTTATGAAACAAAAAAAAAAGTATGTTGGTTTTTTAAGTGTAAAATAAAGTGGAATGACTTTTATGAGAAAAAACAGAAACTATGTTTGTTTTTCATGGCAATTCCCCTTATGGTAATTACAAAGGCTCTAATATTGTTTACCTCGAAATTTCCATTTTTGGTTTGTGTTTTACTTATATCATGTTTAGTCCTTGTATTTTGCTTGCAGGTATATATTAAGCATGCAAGTAATATGGATTTAGAATTTAAAATAAACATCCTTTTTTCTTTTTAGGTCAATTCATGAAGCACAATTACGACCCATGTACCTAAACATATTTGGTGTTCAGTCTCAAACTGATGCAAAACCGTTTAGACTAATCCAAAACCCGCAAATTTCCCGTTAGGTTTGCATTGTGTTTTTGTGTCATGTTAGAAAAAGCGAACGTATGTATACTTTTTATTCAAATGTTGAGTGAATTAACTTTTGATGTAACAAATGACTTATTTTGCTTCAGTTTTTACTGGATTATAACCTGACCAGACCGAAAACTAGCGCTTAACGAAATCAAAGCCCGTAGGCTCAAAACTTAGCAACTCAAAATCGCGTGTTCAGTACATTTTTCCGAAAGTTTATTATATGAATATACATCAAGTCAAGTAAAAGAACTATAAGTCAATCTTCATCCTCTGTTGACAGTAACCAAGAAATGTAATCAGAGCCATGTAGTTCATCACATTCGCTAGGTGGACACACCCTCTTCCTCATAAGCGCATCGATTTTAACAGGCAATTTCCTTTTCACACCACCCCTTGGTCTCGATCGAAACTGATCATCACCCTCAACAAAATCTCCCTATAAAAGATCATCATATAAACAAATAATAATTTAAATATCGAATGTGATGCTAGATTACGAGCAACAGTCTTGTTCTTACGAGTGTGTAAACATGGCGTCCGGATTTCTCATGGTTGTCTCTCACATGCTTGAACGAAAACCTCATCCCGCATCCGGAAATGCTGCATACGTATGGCTTTTCTTGAAAATGTGCGGCTTTTACGTGTTGTTGAAGATTTGAACTCTGTATTTTTTCACGAAAAAAAGAACTTTAGATTTGTTATTGTATATACTATAAATATGCTATTTTGTCACATCAATCAACTTTGGCCTCTCAAGTCTCAACTTTGACATCAACCAACTTCAGCCCCTCAACTTTAATGTCATGTTTAGCCCTTCAACTTTAAAACTGACATTTTTAGCCCCTTAACTACATCAAACAACTTTAGCCCCTCAACTTTAATAATGACATTTTAATCTCCTCAACTTTAATAATGACATGTTTAGCCCCTTAACAATATCAAACAACTTTAGCCCCTTAACTTTAATGATTAACAGCTTTCTCCCCTCAACTTTAATAATGACATGTTTAGCCCCTTAACCAAAACAACTTTAGCCCCTCAACTTTAATAATGAGATGTTTAGCTTTAGCCCCTTAACTAAACAACTTTAGCCCCTCAACTTTAATAATGACATGTTTAGCCCCTAAACTAAAACATCAAACAACTTTAACTCTCGCGATTTGCTTATTTTTTATATACGTTTCGAACCCGGTGCAGAGCGCAGATGGTAACCCACTAGTTATAATTAAAGGGGTACTTTTTTTCATACAAGAAAACTATATGGTTGGCAAATCAGAAAATGGGTTGTGTAGCAGATCAAAATTGGTGACTTTTGGTACAGGTCAAATGCAGGGTTGACCATTAAAGAACGGTAATGAAGCCATTAAACAAGTTCATGTTTCTTACCGTTGAGAATGTTAAGTTGCATCCATCTAAGCTGCATTCGATCTTATCTTTCGAAGCGACATTTTCGTGTGTGCGAAGGTGGCGCTTTATATTTTTCTTCAAATGTTTGCTCCCGCAAATCTCACAAGTAACATGTTGATGGCAAGACTGTAAATGAGCTTTTAGACACTTCACGTTCGAGAAATATTTCATACACCCCGGTTCCGCACAAAACGCCTCACGGGGTTCTAACCTAACTGCAATAGTCAACAGTAATTTAATTAAACAATGAATTATATGTTACCAGTTAGAATGATCAATAAGCCTGTGTTTTTGAAGTAATCCTATATTTTTAAGAGTAAAGTACACGGATGGTCCCTGTGGTTTACCAAAATTTTGGATTGGGTCCCTAGGTTTTCAAAAGTACACGGATGGTCCCTGTGGTTTGCATTTTGTAACGCATTTAGTTCCCAGCTAACAAATCTAAAGGTTTGAGCAGGTCCAAGTTAGGGACTAAATGCGTTACAAAGTGCAAACCACAAGAACCATCCATATACTTTTGGCAAAAGTTGGGGACTAAATGTGTTATAAAGTGCAAACCACAGGGACCATAAACTAGGGACCAAATCCAAAATTTTGCTCAACCTCAGGGACCATCCGTGTACAATTAATTGACCCCTAAATAATACAGAAATGCAAATTTACTTACCATGAGATTCTTCATGCTTTTTTAACTTTGACGCATACTTGAACACTTTTCCACACCCGGGCTCCGAACAAGCATGCTGCTTCCGATCATCCACGTCAGCATTCGTAGATTCCACGTCATCGTGAATTTCCCTAACATGTCTCGTCATGTTACCTTGAATCGAAAACTTTTTCTCGCAGTTTTCATTCGGGCAGTCGAATAGTTTACCCTCGTGTTGAAGAAGATGACGGTTTAAGTGATCTTTCCTACGGTAACTGGAGTCGCAATCGTCTATTGGACATATAAAAGGCCTCTGCAGAAAGTAAACGTCTTATTTATAAGATCTTTTTTTGCAATGTTTAAAAAGTAAGTAATGAGTAAAATGTCATTTTCGTCCCTAAGGTTTGGGCAGTTTTGCGACTTTTGTCCAAAGGTTTGTTTTCTCGCATCTGGATCCAAAAGGTCTCAAATCTTGCCATTTTCATCTGGCTCGTTAACTCTATCCATTTTTCTCCGTTAAGTCAGGGGTATTTCTGTATTTTTCGTTAACTTAAAGGGCAATTCGGTCTTTTTCAGGGGTATTCGGTCTTTTTACATAAAGTGAAAAAAGATTGAATTGCCCTTTAAGTTAGCAAAAAAGACAGAAATACTCCTTACTTAACGGAGAAAAATGGATGGAGTTAAAGAGACGGATGAAAATGACAAGTTTTCAAACTTTTTGGATCCAGATGCGGAAAAACAAACCTTTCGATGAAGGTCGCAAAACTGACCAAACCTCAGGGACAAATATGGCATTTTACTCTTTAGTAATTTATATATGAAAGAATGTTTAAAACCTTGTATCTTTATCGCGTGATTGATACCTTGATGGAGCTTCTCAGGAGGTCACCCTACCTGATACTAATCCAGTCAAGATCTCGCATTTTGGAGTTCTCTGATTGGGATCCAATGCATCACACAACAATATCCGTTTTTTCATGAACTTTGAAAAACGTAATTCGTTATAACCTGCACAGGTTTGGATGCTACAAATATTTTATAAACTATACATAAACTAAAAAATAGTGAAGAGTAGAGTATGAAGTACTTTAAAATAAACAAAAGGTAAGATAATTCCATAAGCTAAGGAGATACAAAACGTGTTATATGCGCATATGCAGTTTCTGCATTTTCTTCTAAAGAAACAAAATCATTAATATAAAAAACATCAGTTAGAATCTACATGGAGTGTTCTGGGTAAGAAATAGGGAACATAAAAGACCGAATATAGAGTAAATGTATAACTCTTTATGATGCTGATTATGACAAAATTTGATAGACAGTCAGTTCGTGTAGCCCGTCATAACGGTTCAGTTGAAAGAAGATAGGTTTTGGATAGTTATTTTAATAAACACACTAGCTTACACAACAGCAAAACGCGTACTGAACCTATAGTTTCCTAGTTAACACCATATCACATCAATAACTTTAAACTGCAATGAATTATTAATGTTTCAAATTTATACCTCAAGTGAGTGACTTTGCATATGCTGCTTCAAGTGAGCAGGTTTCTTGAAAGAAACACCACACTCCTCACAAACATTCATCTTCCTGCCATTTTCATCATCCCCTTCTTCTTCCTTGATTTCATCCTGATTAACACAATCAAGCCCCCATAACATTAATCCAATAACTAACAGTAGAGTGTAAACGAGCCAAGCCTAGCCCAAGCTTGTTTAACATATGAGGGCCCGAGCTCGGATAGGTTTGAGCTTCGTTTCTAAAGCTTGAGCTCGGCTCGTCAGTAGTTTTAAAGATCAAGTTTGAGTTCGGCTCATTTATTTTTTATTACTTAATTATATAAAATTATTTTCATATAAAAAAATATATATGTATATTATTTAGTTATTTTTATATAATTATTAAAACAATTATATTGCTATGTAAATATATTAGAAAACGTTAACTACTAGTTTAAGCTCGGATAGAGCTTGATAAGTGAAACTCATGCTCTAGCTCATCTATATCTATCTATTTTTATTATTGTTAATATTAATTATTATTATTATTTAATTATTAATAGACAAAGGTAAATGAATAGTGTTTTTACTGCCTTGTTTGTTCGGATTGCAAGATCTGGGCGGTCATCTCTCTTGGATTCTTTTGATTCAACTATTTGGGCGGTCATCCACCTGTTGAGACGCGTGGCTTCCACAATTTTGCCCCCTTTTAAAACCTTCAGAGGAGAGAGAACGAGAAGAGAGATTGGGAAAAGGGAGAGAAGAGGGTGCGGTGGTAGCCGGAGGGTCACCACTATGACACACTGACACCGACACCACCACCGTCGCAGTGGTGTTTCTGTTTTTGGGGGGTTTTGCCCAATAAAAGAGAGAACGGGAATAGAGCAAAAGAGAAAATGTAGAGGAGAAGAGGGTGCGGCTGTGGCCGGAGGATCACACACAAGTAGTAGCAGTTGAGTGTCCTTTGGTGGTTTTTATAAAGTCTAAAAGTGGTGGTCGGCATGGTCTGTAGCTTTAATCAAGGTTGCAGGATTTGATGGGTCAAGAACAGGTCTTTTTTCCCTTTAATGATGTTGAAATGTTGGGTTAGTTTCATTTATTCTTAATTATCTCTATGAGTAGTTGCAGAAATTGTTTAGTACGTTGGGAATGTGACGTTGGTTTTTAGTTGATATATGAGTTTTGTGAAATTGCTTTCATAATTGTGTTCAAATACTCTTCTTCTTTTATAATTTTCTAACTAACAGCCAAGCTATCAACCAAATGATTTTGATATATTTGGTCACTGAATCATTGCTTGATAACACATATTTTTCTGTAGTGACATGTGTCTAATTGTGCTTGATTATATAGCATATAATTTGTATGTTTTTAGGCAAATAATAAGAATCATTATATCCATCTTTCATCATCTTATCTATGTCATCGTAATGTGGGATTTTCAATTTGGAAATCAAAAAATGTTTGGGTTGTGATGCATTGCTGAGCCATTGTTCTATACCTTAAAATGTGAAAGTTTGACTTGCTAAACACTTTATGTGGCAGGATGATTCTTGGCACATATGGCAATATGAATGTTGAAAAACTAGCCACACATAACATGCATTACGTTTACAAGTTGGATTTCATGGTGGAAAAAAACCTAGTTTACTAAACAAGCTTTCTTTAGACTCATTAAAGCTCGGGTTCGAGGTCATTTACTAAACAGGCTTATCTAAGGCGTTTAAGCTTGGCTCATTTCGAGCTTAGCTTTTTTCGAGAGTAGCTCACGCAAATGCGCTTAGTCTCGAAAACAACGATATTTACACACAGCAATCCAAATCCCTTCAATTTCAACCAAAACACAAAACAAAGTCTCCCAAAATAAAACAATTATCAAACAAGAATTTCCAATTCGTGTAAAATTGAAGAAATGAAATACATACATACCTGGTGGTGAGATTGAATGTGAGTAGTAATCAAAGTCTTCTTCGAACGAACGATGCCACAATAGGCACAGGTGTAACGCCTTATGTCTCTGAAAATTGGAAATTCTCTCTTCGTTTCAATCATTTCTTCTTCTTCCATTTTCTTCAGATGTATGTTTTCTTCGTTGTTAAAGATCAAAATCGATGATATCGGAGATTCCCGGCAATAGCTAGCTAGGGTTTTAAATTGTATCGGCTAATTGTCAAACTTGAAGCCCTACTACCAATTGTGGGTGGATCAACTGACCGAGGGATGATATTGGGCCTTGGGCCAAGTCTTTGAAACGGCTTATATTACCTTTATTTATATTTAGGGGTGTTTACGATTCGGTTTGAAACTGTGAAACCGGTTATCGGTTTGGTTTCACTGTCCGGGTTTTATTTAAATTTTGGTTGGTTTTTTTAAATTATTCCAAACCGTAACGAACGGTTTGGTTTACGATTTATATCAAAGACCGATCATATGAAACTGGACCGGACCATAGGTTTTATTTTCATTTCTTTATATTTTATAGTAAATATATTTAATCATGTGTATTATGGGTATGTTTGGCATGGAGCTTTTATGAGCTTTTAGGAGCTTCTAGCTTTAAGATTTTAAGAAAAACCCATACTCAATAAAAAATCTTGTTTGGTTGAAGAAGCTTAAGGCTTTAAAGTTAGGAGCTTGAAGCTTTTGGTTGAACGCTCCTACTAGTAGCGTTTAGAAGGAGCTACAAGCTTTTAGGGAAAATGACTATTTTAACCTCTAAAGATAATGAACTTTGTAGTTATGTTTTTTTAGTTATGTCTATTATGGTCATTTTATACATTTTTTAAAAGCTCCAGCTACTCTGTCAAACACCTAAATATATCTAAAAATCTACAATCACCAGCTTCCAGCCACCAGCTACTTTTTCCAAACATACGCTATAATTATCTGAATAAAAATGGGTCAACTCTAATTATATTAAGTAAATCTAAGTTACTGCCTAATTCTATTATAGTCCAATGGCTCTTGTTTAGTTTTAAAGACACAAACACTCCTGAGTCCTGGCTCCTGAAATAGTTTTATTCAAAATATGCATCTTCTTTTTTGATACAGTGTTATGTGATATTCAGTGATATTCAGTGATAATGTCTTTTGCATATTCTGTAAGTTATGTTTTATGTATAACTATTAACTATAATTGTATAATCTTCACTCACAAGGATTGTAACTACCTCTTAACTAAATCCTTGTAATCCCATAGTTTGTCCAATAACAAGTAACTCTATACATAATTTATCGAATGCATTATTTTCTTTCTTTTTATATTTACATTTTCTTATTATGTCCAAGAATCATGAGTGGCTTCCATAGAAAAAAAAAAACCCAGTAATCACTAGAAAAGAATATGCTTCAAAGCAAAAGAAAATCAATAATACAAATTAATCACTATTTGAGATTAAAATTATAGGAATTTGACCATGATCACAAAAGTCAATCTTGTTGAGTCTAATACAACATAAAACTTGCTCTGGTAGTTCCTCAGGATGTTGTGCCTAAAACCAAGAAACAAAATAACATAAATAGAAGAGTTAAGGCAAACTCGGAAACAAACTAAACATAAATCTTCCCATTTTGTACCCCGCAAAAACCGATTTACCTGAATCGTTAAACCAACATCGAGTATCCCATGTTTCAACCGCTCGCGAAAAGCATCAAGTGCTTTCCGTGAAATGTAGCTAAATCTGTGTATGTCTAGATCTATTTCAAGGTAGTCATGTCCCTGCGTAAAATAGCAAAGAAAAGTGAGACTAAGCATGTGACAAAGATACAATCTTTTAATCTAGAGGCATATGGGACATCACCAACGGGTGCAGTTATGTTACGGATAACTGCACTCCTTGGGCATCCTGGAATAGTGGATGCCACTACACAACTATATAACTATATACAAAGCTGATAAAAAGTATGTTGAGGGCGTGTAAGCACCGGTTTGTCATTATAAGCATTTAGAAGCTTTCTTTCAGCGGAACATAATTCAAGATCCTCAGGGTTAACTACCCCCGCCATTAGCTTGAGTCGTTCCCGATAAGGAACTAAAGAATCTTTAGCAAAACCCTTCACTAATTCCATCTCATCCATGACCAGTCTCTGTCAGATTTATGATTTACAACGGTTAAACACAGTAGAACACACAAAGGCGAATAAAACACGATTTGGTGTTGTTCTGAGTGCCAAAAGATTATAACGACACAATACCTGAATGCTTTCGCGAAAACATGGTGAGGTTTCTTTATCAAAGTTTTCGGACACTTTGAAATATAAAACTAGACTTATCCCTTCACCATCAGTGTCACCATGAAATAGTGTAGCTGGATACGTTGGCAACTGTCATATAGACATAAATATCTAGTCAGAAAATGGTAGGTTACCAAATTGAGAACATATTTAGTTGTCATATCTAATGACTATTTGTTGCCGTGCTAGCTTCTTGCTAGTCGTTTTTTGGTTAATGAAATTCGCCATTCCAAAAAAAAATAAAAAACATGTGTCATAAAAACGAAACCGATTGTTAATGAAAAACCAAAACATCAATTATAGTTGTAAGCTATGAATAAAAATTTTTGCAGGTCCGGTTTGGTTCAAGTCGTATTTTACCAAAGACATGAAGCAAACCGTACCTGCTGAGTTTAAATTCTCGAGAACCAAAGTAATTATTGGTTAAGACTTGCTAGTTTGATTAGAAAAGTTAATACCTGAACATTAACAATAAGCAATGAAGGTACTTTCTTATTCACATCAACGACGAAAGGGAGTTCAACATGTTGAGCAATATGATCGATCTTTCGACGGCAAACAAACAAGTCGAGACCGATTGGAACATACGGGCTATAATCTGGAGCCGGGTCCTTTCGCTTATCTCTATATAATTAGCAATTCGTTTAATTCAAGATTTACAGAAAATAAAAAATACCAAACTCAAATATACCTAAAGAAATTTTCACCCCGAAGCTTAAAAACCGAAGGCGAAACTAACGACCAACATCCTGGACTCGACTTATCGTTAGTTGATCTAGGAATCAAAAGTCCTGCCCGTGGGCGAAACACGAATCTCTTCGATTGGCCTGGCAATTTGTTCACCATTTTAGCAATGCAAGATGCAACAAACATGAAAATGATTATGATATTGAATAATCAAGGAAAAGAGTATTTTGATAATTATTCAACGGTTTGAAAGTTGTAATAATCATATAATAAGATGTTTGATGTTACAATTGTTGATTGAAAGAAAGTAAAAGATAAAATAATTAAAATGGCATTTTGTGAAGAAATAAAGTAAACAATTTATGTAATGAATATATAAAACTTTTAAATTAGGCTAAAAGAATAACAAAAGATCGGATTTTCAACAACAAAAGACGGAGGCCCGTAGAGATTGTAGAGAGCGTTAAATCGATGGCATATTTCTGGCTTCGTAATAGGTCTAGATACAAAGATGTCGATTGGAAAAAATGGTGTTGTTGCCCTTTGGATTGATGTTGTTTTGCTTGTTCGCTTGTAGGTCCTTGCTTTGAGGGCGCTTCGAGTTATGTTAATGAAATTCTCTTTTCAAAAAAAAAGGCTAAAAGAATAACAAGTAACTTTGGATTAACTAGGGTTGTAATAAATAGTTATTACACTATATAATAATCATATATTTAATTATGATACAGATAACTAATAATATATATTTATTTTTATGTTATATACTTATGTATTTTACAACAATAAGTATATACTAATCACAAATATATGTATATATGTATGTATTCAAAATATATTAACTATATAACTAATAAATAATAAACGAGTTAAGTTCGACTGAAACTGAAACTTAAAAAATTGACATGAAGCGAGTAGTATTGTATAGTATCCTTAGATAGTTGTATAATTAAAACATAATTTATTTATCAAAACATAACATGCTTAAAAATCGAAAGGTCCAAGTTTACTTACAAATTTCGTTTTTTTCATCCCCATCCAAAGGTTTCTGGTTCATAGAGAACACGATAACAGTCCTTAAGCTAGAATGATCGTTCTCTAATATATTTTTATCATATTTGTAATTGGCACACTCATCGTTTGCATTTCCTAAAGATAACAAATCAAGAAATTACAAAAAGACCGAATATGAAATAATTCAAAACATTTATATTTATAATATAATAAAAACTTAGGTTACCTCCGTGTACACTAATAAAATCATCATCAGAGTCTGATCCTAATATACTCATGGAGTCGAACCACGTCTCCTCTTGAAAACCCGATGCTAGAATAAAAGACATGTATCGTTAGCATCAATCCGAAAACAAAATTGTGAAATTACAAATATACCCTTTTAAGCACTCGTTATGAAAACTCACCAACTCCATTTGCAAACTCTTCGACGCTAAGAGGGACGGAAGTGGACACCCTTCTATTCCATTTTCCTGAAGAAAAGAAGTATTTTCGTGATCTTGATGTTTTGTGTGATTTAGAAGCGCATCCACCCATGATAATGTGATGTCTATATATGTAATTTCAAAAAAGATCTTGCATGAGCTAACATGTAAACATTCTAAGATTGTTATAGGATCGACTCGGGTTGATCAAATTCAACACGCGTGCTTTGTGGATTTCTTGATCATGAAACCCGAAACGGATTAAAACATTGCAAGAGTTTGAATTTTGGATTGGAATTTGTGTGAGAACAAGAAATTTTTATGATAGTTTAGATGAATGGTTGGGGGAAGAATTTATATGGTATGAATACATGAAAGTAGACCTACTAAGTTGCTTTTGACAACTCATTTTGTCTATAAACCTCACAACCACCTGCAAACAATATATCAAATTTAAAAGTATGTCTTTTAGGTACTTTAAATCATTTAAAATCAAACCCTAGATGATATTTTTGGTCTTGTTTGACAACTGCCATTTGTTGCCTAGGAAAGAGTCAAATCATAATGTTATTCTTTCTTACAATCTTACCCGACTAGTAAACATGTTGTTTAAGTGTTTAATCAAACAAATAAACAAATAAATTCTATTGTGTGTGTTTGTTTATGTTCCATAGTTAATACCCTAAACGAACACACAGATATAAATGAATGTGTATGTACGTAAATGGATAAACAAGTATATGTTCATGTTCGTTCTTTTAGTTAAGGAGCAACAAATGTTATCCATATTCATTTGTTTATTATTTATTATTATATAAGCAAATATACACATGCTTCCACCGAACATTATGTTCTGTCGTTGTTAAATCAACGAAGATAAACATATTTACTCGCACGTTTTTATAACAAAAGTAAATGTTTCTTAAACAATTATGAATTTTCCATTCGTTAAAATGAATAAATAAACACTCCATATTAATTAGCAACTATCTTTAAATCTATAACCATTAATGTATTACTTTAAGAACATGTCTCACACGCATTTGTTTATGTTATGCATAAACATGTAACCTTATGGTCGACGTATCGTTTTTAATACCACTTGATGAAACACATATTAATAATTTCATTGAATATTAGGTCGTATTATAGTATTATAATACATTTTTTATGATTAATAAAATAGTTAGGATGCAATAAACGGAAAGACGAGTAAAGGTCTTCATCAAATGCATATAAAAAAATAAAAGAAGATGAAAGGGACATATAGCAACTCCAACAATACCACAATCAAAAAGAGAACCAATCATTTGAATGATATTCTTTTGTCCACATTCATGTTTATAGAGAACTATAAAAAATGCCCTCACAAAGTCACAAAAATAT
This sequence comes from Helianthus tuberosus, assembly GCA_030545235.1. Lineage (NCBI taxonomy): Eukaryota > Viridiplantae > Streptophyta > Magnoliopsida > Asterales > Asteraceae > Helianthus > Helianthus tuberosus. Next base: position 194,677,358 of record CM060448.1, on the reverse strand, counting down.
TAGAAATTTGGTGGTGGAATTTCCACCAAATCATAAATTTATATTTAAATACAAAAAAAAAAAATTGTTATAGCCATTCTAATTGTTTCATTCCCATTAGAAACCTAAGCAATTATTGCATGCGTGTGAGAAATGTAAAATGCTTTTATACATCGAGTATGGAAGAATTTCAAAAGTCGTGGTCTGAGAGAGAAAATATGATTACATAGTCGTATGTATTACATTCAAAACAATATAAACAATATGTATAAGTAGAGCTGTAAGCGAACCGAATGTTCAACGAACAGTTTGTGAATCATTCAGCGAGAAATTTGTTTATGTTTGTTCATCTAATAAACGAATAAACATGAAAAAGAAATTCGTTCGATTAGTTAAATGAACAAACACGAACAGAGGTCTCGTTCGTTCAGTTGTGTTCGTAAACATTTGGTAAGATGTTCGTGAACATTCGTTCATTTGCGTTCGTTTATGTTCGTTTGTTTGTGTTTTAATTAATTTTTTTTGTACTTTCATAAATTTTATCTATGCTTTTTATATTATTTAATTATAATTTATTTTATTATCCTAACAATTAAACTAGGAAACCAGATTTACACCTTGTTTATGTACCATTACTCTTTATTTTCTTATTATTTACATTGGCGAATACAATCGACATATATTCCACAATTAGAGCTTCAAGTTCCAGTACTACTCTCTGGGCCATCCACCTTTAGCCTTCATCGTGTTTGCTAAATATAATTGTGTTCGTGAACACACTCATTTCCTTAATGAACGAATACGAACATAAAATCTCGTTAGGTAAGTGTTTATAAACCATTCGTGAACACATTTATTTCCTTAACAAAGTTCGTTTAAATTCCTATGTATAAGTGTTTATGTGATTCTCATAACTCTCGTTTATTAATGTATGTGTTGAACTTTGAAATATACACTCTAAAGTGATAACTTTAAGATAACTTTTGAAACTTACTTTATGATACGTCAACAAAGATATCTTTTGCTTTGTAAAAGGAATAAAGATGTAGTATAGGTTGAAAAAATATGAGATAAAAGTATGATTTCTCATAAAAACTAAATTCTAAACGCTAAAATGATATATTTAACATAACATATTTAAGTTTTAAAGACTGTTTATAATATTTTGTTAAAATTCAATATAGATAATTAATATATTTAAGTAAGTAAATTATCCAAAGGGAGTTGAATCGTGAATCACAAGGTCAATATTGCAAGAGGACTTTGAGGCCCGCAGGCCGCAACCCCATATTTTATTCCATGATTACAGGCACTCATTTTCTTTAAATAATTATTTTGTTATAAATAATGATCTTAAACTAGTGGATTTCTCCGCGCGTTGCGGCGAAAATTTAGCTTGTATCACTTCGATTTATCAGTTTGATATCGGCATTCACTTAGTATAGCAATCGAAAGAAAAAAAAAACAAAAAATGGAAAGTAATTGTAATAAATTAACCAATTATATTCGATCTTAAAACTTAGATAATAATTTGTGGTAAAATTTTAGGGTGTTACGATATTTATTTATGAAAATCAAACTATAGAACAGGTTAAAAGCCTCAAATAAAACAAACGATATCCTTTTTATTAATATGCAAGATGCCAAGGTGTATTTAAAAGTAAAGTAAAATCATTTCTCTACAATTACTCGGTTAACAAAAAGAAGAAAAAATGTTTAATTTATGAATTAACTTAAATATGTTAGTAACTAGTTTTTGCCCCGTCCGCGTTGCGGGGCAATAAGTCGAATATTTCTCTCTCATAACACGTATGTCTGCGTTTCGGTTACTTGTATATACTACTTGTTTTGGTCAAAAATTACCGAAGCAATTAAGTGATCAAATTAGTTAAGTGAGGTGGTGTGCTAGAAATATGTGTGAAAAATGTGTTAACCAAATTAGATATGAAAACAGCTTCAGGATACGGCTCAGGATATAGAGCTGTATCTACAATCAAACAATGAGCGAAAATGTAAAGGTTGACACGTGATGTACGAGGAAAGCCCTTGATCAATCTAGATCGCCGGCATAAAACCTCGGGAGCTGACAATCTCAGCTGCCTTGTTCTTCTATTGCTTCAAATATCAGGATACAGTGCAGGATGTGGTGCGGATCGACTATGTGTTACAATGTAATTTGAATACAAGTGTTGTGTGTAGTGTTTGCGATGAGCTAGAGAGAAAGTGTTCGAAAATGTGTAGGTTGAGTGCCTTAATCTGATCCGCCCCCATCTATTTATAGTAAAACAAATGTAACTAACTATCCTACATAACCGGGATCCAACGAATATTCCTTAGTTGAACGTTGGAGACCTGGTCTTTCGGGCTCAACGTCTCTCCTTTAACAAATACGCCCGAGTCTTGAGGAGATGGAGTCCACTTGACCGTTGGCAAGTCCCAATCTTTAACCTGCACGTGATTAATCCGATATACCTCAGGATATCACCCAGGATGTTAGCAATGTCCCCGTCCAGTATCCTGATCATAGATAAACAATAAAAAGCAGGATATTAGTCAGCATGCATACTCAGAAAATGGCCCATAACAATTGTCCCCAAATATATCGGTTGGTATACCAATCCAACGGATATATTTTAAAAACTTTATCTCGTCGACCGAGGCAATTAAAATGAAACGATGGTTGAAGTGACATTGTGCCATTTTCAATGCAATATTTACTCTTTACCCCCCTATATTCAGCCTATAATTAGCCGAATCATTTCTGCTTATTATCATCATTCTTCAAGCGATTTTCAGGTAATCACTTTTCTCTTCATCCTCTATCCTTCTTTCTTGAGTTTCTTTTAGTTTGCTCAACACTCTTCATGGCATCACGAACAAGATCTCGATCGGACGAACCGGCCTCAACTCTTGTAAGCCAAAACCTCATCCGTGATCCAGCAAAGGAAATCTGCTGCTTCAACAACTCCGACATCGCTGCTCTTAAAGATTCCAGCGCCTTCCCCACCGGAACAGTCTTTCGCCCTTTTGATCGGGAAGCCCGATCAGATGCGTCATCTGACGAGTGGGTTTGTTTCTTCGCCTACCCTTTTTCTCTTGGACTCCGGTATCCATTTCCACCCTTTATATCTCGCTTTTTTGACCTCACCGGTCTTAGCTATGCCCAGACTATGCCAATGGTCTGGCGAGTTTTGATAGTGCTGGATCAAATCAAGTCTCGTCATTTTCCTGACCTATGTATTGAAGACCTCCCTATAGCATACCGGTTGAGATCCCATGGCGATCATCGTTTTCTTCTGTTTTCTACCTCCAAGAACCCTTTGGTTCTTAAGGCCACCAAGAACGAGGATCGATGGCGACGAAAATTCTTTTTCGTAAAAAGAGACTCTATTGATAAGGGTTTCGATCTGCCGGTTAAATGGTTAACCAAGGGTAGGATTTAGGGTTTTAGGAATATCCCCAATTATATCTTCAAACTATATCCCAGACTTATATCCTGATGTTTTTATGCAGCGAACTTCAGAGATTTAGTGCCTCCCAGTGCAGAATCCGAATCCAAGATCAAGGAAATCTACCGACTTCCTGCCAGTGAAAGAACTTTCTCCCTGTCTCCCACAGATTCAAGCCAGAAATCAAGCTCAGAGATGTCTGGTAAGCACATTCTCAGCAATTATACATATATTTTAAATCAATTATTTTTCAAAAGTATGATAAGTTTAAGAATATCTTCCCTTGTGCAGTACCAGTTGTCAACCTTGAAGGTTTCCAACTTGACGAGTTGGATTGCTACTCCAGCCTTGTACCCATCAAACAAGAATCCAAGCCAAAGTCGTCTGCTACACCAAAGCCTACCTCTTCAAGGACTGTTTCTGCTTCCAAAGCCCCTCCGGCATCCAGGACCCGGGCGTCTAGCTCTCGGAAGAGAAAGGAGACAGACTCTCCAGCTGTTTCTGAGACATTCTCTCTCGAGAATCATGGGTTTAACGAAGCCACCTCATTCCTCAAACAGGTAGAATTTTCCTTTCGATATCCTGCACAAGTATGTTAGCCCTTATCCTGCTTATTTTTACATCGATATATGTGTCCTTATCGATAGGGCTTGGAACGTCTTATGCACTTGTATGAAGACGCCTGCGGGCTTAACAAGATGTTGGAGATCAAGCTGGAGAAAGCTGAAGCCACCATAGCTGATCAAGGAACCATTGCGGCTGCCAAATCCCAGCATTACGAAGACAAATACAAGGCAATGATCCAGGAACACCAAGCTACCCTCCATAAAGCCAACGAGGATGCCCAAGCCAAACTAGATGCCGCCCTTCTCCAATACCAGCAGAATATGAGTTCATATCGGGATAGCCTCAAAGCATCCGTGGTCATCTCTCTTCTCCAAGCCAGGATAAGGATGGCTTATGAGGCCAGGGATTTGGGTTTCGAATGCCCCTCCTGGAACATAAAGACTTGGGAGGCGAAACTAAAGGATCTCGGAGGTCATCCCGTTGCTCATCCTGCAAAGCATGCTGGTGAAGAGCCTTCTAAGGCGGCAGAGGAAGTGGCCAATGCTGATGATGGTGATGCCGAGAAGAATCCTGAGGCCGATGCTGGTGCAGATGCTGGGAAGGAGGCTGTTGATCAAGAAGGTGCCGCTTCTTAAGCGGCGAAGTGGGCGATGATGGATATACGTGCCAAGGCCGGAGCCCAATTTTAAATTTCGTGGTTGTGGTTGTGTAAACAATTTACTTTTCCTGTCTTCGAACAATTTATATTTCCTGCATTAGAACAATATGATGACTAAAGGTGGATGGGTCCTAGGTTTTAGGATGAAGCCCTTGGTCATCGATTAGTATAACCTGTTTTGAATGTGGTAACGGTTGTAGGCGGACAGGTCCTGTTTTGAGATAGATCCTGCAACCGTTACACAAGTATGGTAGAAACTAATTGTGCTTTTGGTGGATGGGCCTCGGTTTGAGGTGAATCCAAAAGCATAACTTTTGACATGTTAATAATATAACTATCTCTTAACTTATTTGTTATTGCCTTGCATTACTTAATGTACCTTTTAACTTTGCAAAAATTTTGTATTGTTATCTTATGAAAATATCCTGATCAATATGCTCAGCGATATATTATAAAAACTTTTTATTGGAGAGGACTACCAAACATTCGTTCAACATTGTAGAAAGTTCTTTAAAGAGTGAAAAACAATCTATCTTTCTAAAACCTGTTTTGATAATACCTAAATGATCAAAGTTTCATACTAGTATTAATTTCAAATATTTTAATCAAATATTCTGAGAAGTATTTAAAAACATATCTTGAGAATATATCAGGATATTTAACCTTTTACCAAACATAGTATTATTAAAAACTTAAACGATGTTTATAAAGGAATGATCATACCAGGAATAGGGTATAACCCTATTATCAAACCTCAATCCCTTTGCAACTTTTCCAATGAAGATGTCCCCTGTCTGAGACACTTAGTGCATTAGTTCCGAGCCCTATCCTTTTAGCTTTACACCATTGCTTTAGTAGGAATGTCCCCTGTGTACAATGTCTTCATATATTTAGAAATCTTCTGGATATCAGTTCCCATTGTATAGACAATTTTTCATGTTGCAGGGGTAAAACCCAAGAATGTACTGGAGATAAATTCCTTGTATCCTGGGGAAAATCCCAAATTTTCATGCGCTACAGGCGGGAGTGTATAAACTCCAAGACTTAGAAAGGTGAAAACCTTTAAACCTTAGAGAGTATGAAAATACCCTTTCGTGAGAGAGGGTGATCAATCCTCATATACCTTTAGGATTCAGGATATAGCCAACAGTAACGAAATTGTCAGCCACTTTTACATGGACTGGTCCCGCCACCTTGAACTATCCCCGAATAACTTGCGCTCCAGGCAGAGTGTTTAAACCCAATTCGGAAGAAAGGTGAATACCTTTAAACCTGTGAAGGGATCAGGATCCCTTGTACGTGAGAGAGGGGGCCAATCCTCTAATCTTCTGAAGTATCCTGAGTGAGCATCCTGGAGCTATATCCCGAAGCATATACTGCAAAACATCCTTACACTAAGGTGGGTGTTAGCTTGGCTAACACCCCTCCGATGCTTAAGTTAGTATTGGGTTTCAAAGAATAAATTAAACCAAACATATTTAAAAAAGATAGAATTCATACCATCCTGAGTTAGAAATTAAATTCTAAACTCACTTGAAATAAAGCTTAAGGTGTATAGCATTCCAAGAACTCGGTAGCATATCCCCTTCCATATTCTTGAGTCTATATGCTCCTTTCCCTGCTTCTGATTCAACTTCATATGGTCCTTCCCATTTTGGAGCTAGCTTGCCATCGGCAGGATTAGTAGTATTCTGAAAAACCTTTCTTAACACCTAATCTCCAACCTTAAATCTTCTGGTCCTAATATTCTTGTTATATGCTCTGGATATTCTTTGTTGATATGCTGCCATCCTTAGCCTTGCTGCATCTCTCTTTTCATCTATAGTATCCAAATTCTGACTCAAGGCTTCAGGATTCTGTTCAGGATCACTTAGGGTAGATCTTGCAGTAGGTATTGCCATTTCCGTTGGAATCATTGCTTCTGCTCCAAATACCAAGGAAAATGGGGTTTGGCCTGTTGCGTTCTTTACCGTTGTCCTATCAGCCCACAAAACAAAGGGTAATTCTTCTGCCCATCTTCCTTTTTTGGTTCCAAGCCTCTTCTTTAAGTTATTGACAATTATCTTGTTTGAGGATTCTGCTTGTCCATTCGCTTGAGGATGTACTGGAGTAGATGTTATCATTTTGATTCCCCAACTCTTGCAAAAGTCAGTAGTTCTTTTGCTTATAAACTGAGAACCATTGTCACAGATTATCTCGGCTGGTACTCCAAATCTGGTCAGGATATTTCTCTTTATGAAGGATACTACTTCTTGGTCTCTAACTTGAACAAATGCTTCTGCTTCAACCCACTTGGAGAAATAATCCATCATTGCCAACATGAAAACCTTTCCTCCTGGAGCTTTTGGAAGCTTTCCCACTATATCCATACCCCACTTCATAAACGGCCAAGGGGAAACAATAGGATACAGTGGTTCAGCAGGTTGATGTAATATGTTACTATGTCTTTGACATGCGTCACATCTTCGAGCATATTCTGCGGCATCTTTTCTCATTGTCGGCCAATAATATCCTGTCCTTAATACTTTTGAGAATAATGACCTGCCCCCAGTATGGTTACCACAATCCCCTTCATGTATATCCTGAAGTACTTCTTTCGCTTCAGGATCCTCCAAACACCTCAAATACGGTCCTGCAAGAGATTTCTTGTATAAAACATTATTTATAATAGTGAATCGTGATACCTTCATCCTAAATGCCTTAGGATTTTCATTTTCGGGGATGTGTCCTTCCTTGAGATATCTCATGATTGGAGCCGTCCAAGATTTAGGATCCTCTTCATGATACTCTGCCCCAGGATCCTGAATACCCGCTACTTCTTTATCCCGAGGATTCGTTGCAGGATACAAGACATGTATTATTGGTATTTGGGTTCCTTCTGGTATCCTGACCGATGATCCCAGATTTTCTAAGGCATCTGCTTCAGCGTTATCCTCTCTTGGTACCTGTTCAAGTGTAAAAACATCGAAATATCCTGCTAATTTTTTGAGAATATCGAGGTATTCGATTAATTTCTCACCCTTAACTGCATAGGATCCATTAAAATGGTTAGTAATTAACAAGGAGTCAACATATACTTGCAAATTCTTGATACTCATATCCTTAGCCAATTCTAATCCTGCAATTAAAGCTTCATATTCTGCCTCATTATTAGTAGCAGGAAATTCACACCTAATAGCCTAGGGTAATATGTCCCCCTGTGGCGATTTTAGTAGTATACCTAAACCTACACCTCTTATATTGGATGCACCATCAGTATATAATGTCCAGGATCCTGAAGATTCTCCTAACTGTTGAACTTCTAGGTCTACCTCATCCTGAATATCACTACTGAAATCAGCCACAAAGTCAGCTAAAGCCTGAGACTTTATGGCATTTTTAGGTTCATATACTAAATCATAAGCACTTAACTTTACTGACCACTTGGCCATCCTGCCTGACATCTCTGGTTTCCTAAGCACATTTTTTACAGGATAATTCGTTTTAACATGGATCCTATGTGTCTCAAAATAATGTCTAAGCTTTGTCGATGCCATGACTAGAGCTAATATCAATTTTTCTAAATGAGAATACCTAGTTTCAGCATCTAACAAACTTTTACTAACATAATAAACAGGATATTGCTGACCTTCATGGTCTTTTATAAGAACGGCACTTACAGCATTCCCTGATACAGCGAGGTATAGGGATAGTGGTTCACCATTTTCAGGCTTCATCAATAGAGGTGCAGTTGAGAGATATCGCTTCAAATCCTGCAAGGCTGCTTCATGCTTTGCTCCCCATTCAAATTTCTTATTCTTCTTGAGGATATCATAGAATTCCCTGCATTTTTCCGAGGATCTAGAAATAAATCTATTCAAAGCTGCTACTCGGCCTGTTAATCGTTGTACGTCCTTCATATTCGAGGGTGATTTTATATCCAGGATAACTTTAATCTACTCCGGGCTTGCCTCTATCCCCCTCTTTGTCACCATATATCCTAGAAACTTTCCTGCCCCCACTCCGAAATGGCACTTAGCAGGATTCAGCTTCATGTTGTATTGATCCAGGATATCAAATGCTCCCTTGATATCCTGGAGGTGATCCTCAGCTTTTTTAGATTTTACCACCATATCGTCAATATATACCTCCATGGTGTCCCCTATCTTATCTTTGAACATCATGTTTACCAATCTCTGGTACGTTGCACCTGCATTTTTCAAACCGAAAGGCATAGCAGTATAGCAATATATACCTGTTGGTGTCATGAAAGCAGTATCCTCCTGATCCGAAGGCTCCATTTGAATCTGCTGAAATCCTGAGGATGCGTCCATGAATGTTAACATTTCATGTCCAGCAGTAGCATCTACCATTGCATCGATATGAGGGAGAGGAAATGGATCTTTAGGACAAGCCTTGTTCAAGTCCGTGTAGTCTACACAGACTCTCCATTTCCCGTTTTTCTTCTGTACCACAACTACGTTTGCTAGCCATCTTGGAAACTTGACTTCTCTGATCATCCTGGACTTCAACAATCTTTCAACTTCCTCTTGGATAATTGCATTCCGCTCAGGAGCGAATTTTCTTCTTTTTTGCTGAACAGGCTTGAATGATTTGTCAATTCCAAGCTTGTGAGTGATAATGTCTTTGGATATGCCTGTCATATCCTCATGCTTCCATGCAAACGTTGACATCCTGCATTTCAAAAAGTTAGTTAACTGCTCTTCAATATCCTGAGGGATATTGGTTCCTACGAGCACCGAGATATCAGGATTATCCTGATCCAGGATAATTTTCTTCACATCCTGCTCCGAATCCTCCACGATATCCTGGGCCCGCATCTTTAATTGCTATGCTATACTAGGCTTAGTTGAGGATTTCATCGAAGATGAGTAGCATTCTTTCGCTTCCTGTTGATCACTTTCAACCTTGACAACTCCCCAAGGGGTAGGGATCTTGATGCATTGATGATATGTTGATGGCACAGCCTTCATATCGTGAATCCATGGTCTTCCCAGTATGATGTTATAGCAGGATAAGGAGTCCATCACACAGAAGCGTTGTATCGAGTTGACCCCTTCAACGTATACTGGTAACTTTATCTCTCCTACAGTATTTCTAGCTTCTCCACTGAAACCAACGAGCACAGTGGACTTCGAAGTAATGTCCATCGGGGATACATTCATCCTCTTCAATGTTTCCAGCTGAATTATATTGATAGAACTACCATTGTCTACCAGTATCCTGCGTACAAAATGGTTAGCCACATATAATGTTATTACCAAAGCATCATGGTGAGGATCCTGAACAGTATCCTTGTCATCACTATCGAAAGTGATCACTTTATCAGTTGTGAGGGTAGTCATCCTGACTGGTTTGTCTCCCCTCTCACTCTTAGCTTCCTTTGCATGTCTCTTGGCCGCCGAATACGAAGTTCCACAAATATCGGATCCTCCTGAAATAAAGTTAATTATCTTAGCATCTGCTGGGGGTGATGCTGCTCGTTCAGGATCCTTCTCGGGATCCTGACCTTTATTCTTCTTTTTTCCCAGCAAATCTTTCAGATACCCTTTGCTTAACAGGTAACTTATTTCTTTCCTTAAAGCAACGCAATCCTCGGTTATATGTCCGAAGTCTTCGTGGAAGGCACACCATTTGGATTTATCCTTCCAATCAGCTTTCTGCTGGTTCTTTCGAGGCCACCTAGCTTTGTCCCCTAAACCCTGCATAGCATACATTAACTCAGGTATATTAACAGAAAAGCAGTATTCAGATAAGTCAGGATATTCTTCAGGATCCTCGTCTTCAACAGCATTCACTTTCTTGTTATCATTTCTGCCATATGGCTTGGAGTGATATGGCTTATATGAGGTTTCTGATTTCTTGTTAGTTGATTCGTAGGTTGAGGTAGAATTCATCCTCTCCTGCATCTTCTTGTCATCTTCCAGACGGATATATCTAAAAGCCCTGTTACGAGCTTCGTCGAGATTCCTGCAGGGATTCATTACAAGATCCTGATAAAACTGAGAATCCTTTTGTAACCCCATCTTAAAAGCTTGCACAGCTGTTGCAACATCAAGATGTGGGATATCCAAGGATTCTCGACTGAATTTGTTCACATAATCCCTCAAGGATTCCTGAGGCCCTTGAGTTATCCTGTAAAGATCACTGGTTAGTTTCTCAAAACTCCAACTACAAGAAAATTGACTGTTAAATAAATTAACCAAATGAGCAAACGAAGTAATTGAGTGAGGAGGAACGTTTAACAGCCATTTTAAGGCTGATCCTGTCAGAGTAGAACCAAATCCCTTGCATAAGCATGCTTCCTTGAGCTCCGGAGGGATAGGGTTAATCTCCATTCTTTCCCTATACTGGGCAATATGCTCTTCAAGATCCGTAGTCCCATCATACAGCTTCATGTTGGGAGTCTGAAATCTTTTTGGGATTTCAGCATCACAGATTGGATATGCAAAGCGGGATATCCTGTGGCTGTCTTGGGATACTTCCGGAATTGGCTGGACCACTCCAGGTACACTGGATATCATGTCCTTCAATTTCTGGAGCTCCCTGGTAAATGTTGACGTCATACCTGCATCCTGCAAAGAGCCATTGTTGTTAGTAGCAAGAATATTATTATTTGACACATTACCGGTCTGAGGATTTTGGCCATATCCTGAAGCATATCCTGAACTCCTCACAGTGGACATCCTGACCGAGGAGGGTATCTCAGGGGTATGATTCTGAGAATGGCTTGGGACAATATTCCCCCTGTAATCCTCAGTGTAAACTGCGGAACTGAAGTTCAAAGCCCTGGGCTGTATGGGAGTGACAGTTTCTTCAGTAGGTTTACTCGAACTAGCTTTTAAGAGTTGTATTTCTCTTAACAGCATTTGGTTAGTTTCCTGTTGTTGCCTCATTTGTTCCTGCACACTTCCAAATAAAGTCAGAATTTCATCATTAGAGGCTAAAACGGGAGCAGATCCCTGAACACTCCGAGTAGGGATAACATCTTGAGGTTGTGAAGAAAATGGCATCCTTGGAGGAGGTGGTGGAAGCACCGAACCGGTAGTAGCAGAGGTTGTAGCAGACATAGTGGAAGAGCTCATGTTTGATCTTGAGGCCATTGTAAACAATGTGGCAAAAAGTTTTGAAAATAGAAAACCGATTAACGATTTTACAAAGATTTTTAGTAAAGGTAGCACCACTTGCCCCACGGTGGGCGCCAAATTGTTTTGGTCAAAAATTACCGAAGCAATTAAGTGATCAAATTAGTTAAGTGAGGTGGTGTGCTAGAAATATGTGTGAAAAATGTGTTAACCAAATTTGATATGAAAACAGTTTCAGGATACGGCTCAGGATATAGAGCTGTATCTACAATCAAACAATGAGCGAAAATGTAAAGGTTGACACGTGATGTACGAGGAAAGCATAGGCCTTGGAAAAGGTTATGTCTTGGTTTACCTGTCGGTTTTATTAGTCTATCAAGTCAAATTAATTACTTCAAACTACCCTAGATCTAGGATTGGGAAAGAATAGGTCAACATTAGGGTACTTACACAATAATTAGACAACTGGGAAGGCGTCTAATAACTGGTAGGATTAACGGCCTAGGTAGCTCCACAGGTTTCTCCTTGAGAAGGGTCGAGGGGCCTCGTTGGTTCTTAATAGGTTTAGTATTTTAAGATCCCGGTTCCATAACTCATGCACTTAACTTAATCGGTAATCTCTTAAAAACAATCCAGGATTCTTGTCTAGGTGGTCCCGTTCTCACATAAGAAAAGTCCACAGTCTTCATTCGTTTTTAGTCTAGCTCTAGTTTAATTTAGTAGTTTAATATAGATTTCCTTAGTTTTCTGTAACCCCCCCCCCCCTAAAACAATTAAACAAGTTTTAGTCATGTCTGTCAGTGTCTAGTCAGAGTCTAGTTTACGTGGTAAATAGAGTCCTGTGGTTCGATATCCGGACTTCCTAGGTTATACTACATTGATCGGTACACTTGCCGATTGTGTGGTTTTAGGTCGAGTCTATAATTAAAGCTTTGTAGTGTCTAGTTTAGAGAGTCTAATATAGTTAATTTTTATAGTCCGTTTAGCACACATCAAGTTTTTGGCGCCGTTGCCGGGGACTCTTGGTAATTGCGTTCATTAGCTTTGATAGATTTACTTGACAAATACGTGCTACGTGTTTACGTTGTTTTGTGTCTTTTATTTTCATCTTGAGTCGTAGTAACTATTGTTTGCTTTTCTTGTGTTCAGGTTTTTGCTTGTAGTGGATGCCACATCTGCGCTCGCACGGACCGCCACCACCAGTCAAGCAGTCATCATCTCAACTGGGCGAAGGCCCAGAGGTTAGTTCTTCATCTTCATATTTTCCCGTTTTCTCAGATTTCGACACCACTCCCATAATTGTTCCACCACCTTCACCAAACCATTCACCTAAGGATTCCCCACCCAATAGTCCCACTTCTAGTACCTCTAGCAATCCAGCAAACTTAGAACCAATGGCGAACCCTAGGCAAACCGTCCATCAGCAAGCCACTCAGGATTTCACCGGCCTTGCTTCACCCATCACCGTTCCACCCATCGTTAGTGAGAATTCATGGCAGATTCCATCTTATGCCATGCAGGCTATAACCAATAGTATTCAATTCCATGGCCGAGACGATGAGGACGCCCCGGCCCACATTAACCGTTTCTCCCGCATCCTAGCTACCTTTAACCTTCACGGTGCACCCAACGATGCCGCCTACCTACAGCTTTTCCCATTCTCATTAGCCGGCCGTGCGGCTACTTGGTTGGACTCTCAACCAACCGGCACCTTTACCACTTGGGCGGGGCTTCGTCAAGCCTTTTTGAATAAGTACTTCCCGCCCGCTAAAGCCTCACGTCTTAGAGACCAAATCCATTCCTTCCGCATGGAGCCCGACGAGCCTTAGTACCTTGCTTGGGAGCGTTTTCAAAACCTTTGTGCTCGTTGCTCCCAGCATGGTCTTTCTGATTGGGCTTTATGTGAGAAATTTTATAATAGTCTCACCCAAGAGACTCGTGATAGGTTCGATACTAATGCGGGGGGCATATGATGGGTATTCTTACAGTTGCTGAGTGTTTAGAACGTTTTGAGGCATTTGCTCAGTCTCAATCCCAATCACGATCCGATCAGAGGTATCAAGGTGGTAATTCTAATACCAATACTAGTGCACCCACCCGAGGTCTGAACCATGTCACCATAGATCCTAGTTTAGCCGCTGTTTTGGAAAACATGACTAGGGAACTTAAGGAGATTAAGGCTAAGGTAGACAAATGTGAGTTTTGTCGTGGGGGTCACGACACGAGTGCGTGTCCATTACTTGTTGGTGAGGAGCAGGTTGATTTTGTAGGAGGAGGGTTTGGTAGAGGTCAATCTAGCGGTTTTGGTAATAACAATAATTTTGGTTCGGGTTGGTGTAATAATAATAATAACAATTTTGCTTCTAACAACAATTTTCGCTCAAATGGACCCCCTGGTTTTCAAATAGCTCAAAATCCAAATAGGGGTTTAGGTTCACTCTTTGGTGGGAGTTCAAATGGGCAAGTCAAGGATGGGGGGTCAAATAATCAGGTTCAAACAGGTCAGGGTTCAAGTTTTGATTTAGGGGGCAGCATAGAAAGAATGGAGGCTATGATGAGCCAGCTAGTTGTTAGGGATCAAACCACCCAAAAGAAACTTAGAAAACATGACCTTATGCTTAAGAATCACCAAGCTGCTTTCCAAGACCTTCAAAGGGTTGTAGGTGATATGTCTAGGAAGTTAGAGGAGAGATTACCCGGTCAGTTTGCGGGTAACACCCAACCTAACCCGAATGCTCATGTAAAAGCCATTACCACCCGTAGTGGTAAAACCGTAGGGAACCCTAGAGTTGAGGAGAGAGTAGAAGAGGAAGATGATGATATTATAGACGAGGAGATAGAAATGGAGGCTCCCGGCAAAGTGTAATCGAGGCTGCGCCCAGCAAGTACCGCACAGCCCGGTGAGTCTCAAAGTGAGAAGAAAGTTGAGAAAACGCCCGTAGACGTTAGACCGTCTCCCTTAGTGAACCATGCGTATGTTCCGTTTCCCTCACGCCTTAAGAACCAAAAATACTCAAGGGAATACAGGCAGTTCTTAGATATCTTCAAGCAATTGAAGATTAATCTTCCTTTTATCGAAGCACTCCAGTCCATGCCTAAATATGCCAAATTTTTAAAGGACCTTCTTAGAAATAAGGAAAAGTTAGGGGAGTTGTCGAATGTCCCATTGCATGGAGGGTGTTCGGCTATTATGTTAAATAAGCTTCCCGAAAAGCTTACCGATCCCGGTGTTTTCACTATTCCTTGTTTATTCGAAAGTAACACAAATACTAGAGCCTTAGCCGACCTAGGTGCTAGTATCAATTTGATGCCCTTTTCTCTTTACGAGAAGCTAGACTTAGGCGAGCTTTCACCAACCTGAATGACATTATCCTTAGCTGATAGGTCCATGAAACACCCGAGGGGCATAGTTGAGAATTTGCTTGTTAAGGTGGATAAGTTCGTTTTTCCGGCCGATTTCGTTATTCTCGACATGGAAGCCGATGAAAACGTACCGTTAATTTTAGGACTCCCGTTCTTGAACACCGCTAAAGCTCTCATAGATGTCTCTTTAGGCACCATCACACTTAGAGCGGGCGAGGAATCGGTAGTTTTTAAGGTTATGAATTCAAGAGGGCCAAGTGATAAAGTGGAGGCGGTATCGTTAGTAGGGGAGTGTGAGAAGGATGAGAAAGATGAGGAGAAGGTGGTGAGTGGTCCGAGTCTAGAAAAAGTAATAGGACTCAAGTGTGGGGACCCACCTGATAAGAGAGTGGAGGAATTAGAAGCGAGAATGATGCGTTTAGAATCTAAGCTAGAGATACTAAGCAAAGCTCAGTTTGGGGAGAGATTTCGATATGACGAGACTAGATTCAAACCGCTAGATGAGGAGTTGAGAAGTTATGAGAGAAAAAAGGGTGTTTGGGGTGAATCGGGCAATAAGTATAATGGTGCTACAACCCGTGACTGTGTGTTTGGAGGTGAGCTGCATCTCTATGATCCCCCATAAGTATGTGAGAAGTTGTTACTCGTTTGTAGAGTTTGTACCGTTTGTATCTTCGTAATTTTTCGTAATTTTTATTAGCTAACGGTCGTTTTGTTAGTTTTTCGGTTCGTTGTTTGTGTTTTGAGTCATTTGCAGGAATGCATCACCGAGGATTTGAAGGAATTCGCGAGAGAATTAAGGCTCCAGGTAAGTTTTTGTACTTAGAAAAATTTCGGTTGGGTTTTGAGAGGTTTGGGAAAAACATAAAATTTTTCTAAGGCATTGAAATAAAAAAAAATTAGATGCTTTCTATTAAAAACGGCCTCTGGCACCCCACCACCCACTTATAAACAACTCTCTCGCCCCCGCCAGCAAGAAAGTCAGTTTTCCGGAATTTTTTTTACGTGGTGGCGGGCCGCCACCCACCACTTGAGTTTCTAGCCGGCCGCCAGGACGCTGATCTACAGCCTCAATTCATTTAAAACCCAAATCGTTCAATTTTGTCCTATTTCTCTTTCTTCTCAGTTGCCGTAAACCCTTCCTACCACACCATTCATGATTTCCACCATTATCACCTAAAAAAATCATCATCAATCTATCTATAACTATATCATAACCGATTACCCTCAACATTCAGCATCGATAACCCCCTATTCACCTATCTTCCCACCACCATAACACCTATTTCTTTTGTAGGATCGAGAATCGATCTGAACGAGTCTTCAGAAGAGCTCTAAACTGATTCAAAGGCGGAATTCAATGAATCAGAGTTTGTTTCAGCTTGATATTCACTAATAACTGTCTCTTATATTGATTATAACGCGATTACAGACTTGGAGACACTTCGGCAGAGTTTCGCTACCGGAATCCAAAAGTTACAAATGAAAAACTCAAGTCACATATTTATACTATTTCCAGTTCGTTTGAACAGGCATTTCCAGTTCGTTTGAACAGTCCACTTCGTTTGAATTGTCCACTTCGTTTGAACAGTCCAATTCGTTTGAGCTGTCCACTTCGTTTGAACTGGCTTGTTCACCTTTGTTTCCTGTTTAACTCGAACTGCGTGACTTGATCTTTCATTACTAATCTAAGACTCGAACGAAGATGAAGTCGACAAACAACTGCACTAACAGACTCCCCCTTGAATGTTGACGGAATCTTCAGTGAGAGTCTTCAACATGACAACTCTTCAATCTTGATAGATCTCCTTTTTTTCTTAGCATGGACCAGGATCTTCTCTTTGGCTCTAACCTCGTCAGACTCCCCCTCTCATCATGATTGGATCGCTGTCTGGAATTAGCTATCACCTAGAGATCACATCCTGGCTTTAATTCTGTTCAGCTCAACTCCTGCACACATTTTCTCACCACCACATAAGTTTTTACTTAAAAACAATAAGAAAAAACTTACTGAAAAAGTTACATCAAGTTCAAATTAATGATCTCGATTAACTAATCAAACTTCTTTCTCAAAATAAATTTCTCAATTCGATACACACACTCCCAAACTAGTTCATCATGTTCAGCACTTGAAATTTTGAATATCAGCTTTTCAACATCAGTTGTCGAAAATCTTTTTGGATTTTTCAAAATTTATGCTAAAACACACTAAAATCTTTTTTTTATAGAATGAAATGCAATGCAGTAAAGAAATATATACAAACACTATTTTTGTGAGCTTTTGTAAGAGGATCATATCATTTTTGTGACCAATCACTAGCACCGTTAAGCTTTAAACATTTTCAGTTCTAAACGATTCACGTAGATTGATGATATGTTTGTCCTCTTAAACTCAATCTAAAACTTTCGAAATGCTTACCGATACGTTAAGATATATTAATTTTGCACTAAGTTCTTATGGACCCCACGATCTCAGCATATTCCCTCATCGTGCAATACACTGACTCAAGTAATGCCTTTAAACTTTTATCAACTGTGATTTGTGCGAAAACAAAGCAGAATGTTTAAACATTAACAATCAGGTCGATACTTCCGTATATGCAGAGAAAGTCCAATATTTAAACAAAATAAGAAAATAAAACAAGTTGAAGTTGTTTCGGCTTTAACCACCAGGTCGATACTTCCGTATACGCAGAGGAGGTCCAAAGCTTAAACGAAACACCAAAGAAAATAAAGCAGAACGTTTAGGCAACAACATCCAGGTCGATACTCACGTATACACAGAGGATGTCCGATGCTTAAACAAAATAAAGAAATAAAACAAGTTTAAATCTTTGCAAAATAAAATGCACAATCACAGTGACTTTTTAGCAAAGTTGTGAAAGTTCACAAACTTAACCAGTTTTATGTCTTTCGACAATCAGCGATTACTGAGTAGGTACACAGTCAAGAAGGACAAAACTAAGTACTATGCTTTCAACCATGTTTCCCACTAGAACTAGGCTTTTTCATTTAAGTTTGTATCGTTATCGCAAATCTACTAGTCTAGCTGAGCCTATCGTCACATCCTTAGTGAGATCGCTTATCACATTTTGACTTTACATTTCTTTAGCATGCTGTGACAGTCCAACTGATCTACTATCATTTCCTCTTTTTGACAACAAAACTCATTTTTCATTTTATCATGTTTTTGGCCTTTTCAAATTTTCTAATTTTTTTAAAATTTTTACTCCCCCTAAAATCAAAATATGTCTCAATTTTGATTTTCTGGGAAAATTTGAAAACCAACTGTACAAGAAATGTTACAACAAGATGAGAATTGCTTCAGTTCTCCATTCACTTGGCTTGAACAATCAGAACTCCCCCTGACAACAAAACATTTTCCCATAGTGATTTCAAAACACTTAAGTTTGTTTTAATCAAAATGGTTTTTCCGGAAAATAAGTTTTGTTTACCAATCATTTGTAGATTCAAGGTCACTTCATCACCTTGTTCTTTATACACATGACAGATTTTACAATTACAGTTTTAGATCTCAAGCATCACTTGTAGAAAATCAAGTACAACTTAATGTCCCTGATTTACCACATGTAAGGCGAAAAATCACCAGAGTGAAATTTCTCAAGAAATGTGCCGATTCCTGCTCCACTCTTACCAACCTGGGAGCTCCGGCAAGTCAGGTTTTTCTATTTAAACAGATTCACCCAAGCCTGACGATCCTTGGGTGCTTTTGAATTCTTGTTCAACAATGGTGGAAAATTTGCATCATCCATTGTTAGACCAGAATTCTCAACTTTTACCTCAACAAATGGCTCTTCTGGTTTTACCATACCAGAATCATTGCCTGAATGTGGCTTGTCTGGCTTTGATGAGCCAGATTTATCGCCGACATGTGGCTCCTTTGTTTCCACAGAAACAGATTCATTGCAACAAACTTTCTTTTTCATCTTTCTCTCTTTCATCCTCAGATTTGTATCTGATGAATCCGTTTTGCATGATTTATCATTCTTTGGCGAGCAAGACGATTTATCAGAACTTTTATCTATTTTACCAATTGTATCCGAGGACAAAATCCTTTCGAGATACTCTCTCGCTTTCTTCCTCTTCTTCCTCAGTCTGTCTTTCTGCCCCTGTGAAAGCTTTACTTTCTTTTCTTCCACTTTCTGTTCTTTGGGCTTGACATTGTCTGGTTTCTTTGCCACTTTCTGAGATTCAGCCCTCGATCTTCCCTTTGATCTCATTGGGCAATCTCTGGCAATGTGTCCTTTGATATTGCATTCAAAGCATCTTCTCGTCTCATAACTCCAACTCTGGCAGTTAACAGCAATGTGTCCTTGATAGTCGCATCTGTAACACACTCTGTTATCGTACCAATCACCATTTTCAGTCCAAACATTCAGATCATAGCACTGTTTGGCTTGGTGATAATCTTTCCTCCTCTTGTTTGCTGGATTTGGCTTTTGAGCTCTGTGGTCCGACCTGCACCACTCATTACCAACAAATTTTGAATTTTGAATTTTTACTTTTTGTAATTTTTGATTGCGATTGGATGATTGATCTGATGAACTTTTATTTTCTTTTTGAACATTTTTCAAACTTTTCTCTTTTTGTTTTTGTTCCACTTTCTTCTTCAAAGGTTTTTGCTTAGAGCATTCTCCCTTTTCAGTTGATTGTGGAACAGTTTCTTGAAACTTTTCTTTTAACTTCAAAAATAAATTTTTTTTCTTCATTTTTTCATTTTCATCATCAAATTTCTCATCACAATCTTCAACTTTGACTTTGTCAAAGTTTGTGACATTGTCACTTATTGGAACAGAAATTAAAGATTTTGGACAAGGAATAGTTAAAGTATTCACAAACACCTTCAACTTTTGTTCCCATTCCTTGATTTTCTTTTGAGCACACTCAGCTTCCTTTTCAAGTCGAATAATCTTTTCAAGATAAGAATTGATTGCAATTTGTTTTTCAAGATTGTTTTTACCAAATAAATCTCTCTCATCTTCTAAAATTTTTATTTGACTTTGAAAATCTTTCTCAATTTTTACTTTTTCATTTTCCAAACTGTGAATTTGATTTTTCAAAACATTCTGATTTTTTTAGATTTTTGTTTTCTAATGACAAACTCTCAACATCCTTCAAGAGTTTGTCATTTACAAATGTCAACATCTCACAATTTTTCAGCAAAACAAGAATATGTTTATCATCAACTTTTGTCTCAACCTTTAAAGATGAGATATTTTCAACCTGTTTCTTTTTCTCATGAACACTTTCATCCTTACTCTCTTCTTCTGGTGAATGATCAAAGATAGGTGCGTCTTCTGCAACATCTTTCTTTGACTCTGATTCAGGATTCACAGATACAGGTTTTTCAGATTCTTCTTTCTCAATCTTGACCGCTGGAATTTGTTCAACCTGTTTTTTTTCACTAGGTTTGATTTGTTCTTCAGCTGTTGTTGTTTTTACATCTTTCTCAGATTTGATCTCATCAGTCTCTTTCACTTGACCTGCAAAACACCCATTATTCTTATCAGATGAAATTTTATTTTAAAAATCTTCAAGCTTTTGTATTCCCTCTTCATCGTTATCACTCTCCTCATCAGACGAGTGATCAAAAATAGGCGCTTTTTCTGCATCCTTTTGAACAGTTTCTGTTTCAGTTTCAATACCGGAAGTTTCGGCAACAATAACAGGAGCAACTTGTCCATTAATAAAGACACTGAAATCAATACCAAAAAGTCTGTAAAACTCTTTATCCATGTTTCGGTGTCAAATGTTCACAAAATCAGATTGTTCAAACAAACTAGAAACCCAAACGAAATCAAGGCTTCAAACGAACTGAATTTGATGCAAACTTTCAAGCGAACTGGGGTCCAAACGAACTGAGTTCTCTAAACGAACTAGATTCTATGCGAACTAAACCTTCCAAATGAATTGAATTGTTCAAACGAACTGTGAGGCTTTCAAACGGACTGAGTACTTCGTATGAACTGAGATCGTGTGACCTTACTGATTTTCAAACGGACTGAACCTTTCAAACGATCTGACCTCTCAAGCAAACTAGAATCCCTCAAACGAACTGAGATCTTCAAACGAACTGAGGTTCAGACGAACTGGACTCTTAAGCGATCTGGTTAAGTTTGCTTTTCCAAACGATCTGTCTCAAACGAACTGAGGTTCAAACGAACTGAGGTTCAGATGAACTGGGGTCACTTCATATGAACTGAACAACTTTTCAAACGAACTGACGAGAGATTTCAAACGAACTGAAAATTTTCAAACGACCTGAATCCACTTCGTGCGAACTGGAGGCTTTATTTCAAACGAACTGGATCTTTTCATACGAACTGAAATCCAATTTCAAACGAAGTGAAGCATTTTTTACCAATCTGATGAGTTTTTGTCAAAAATGATATCCAAGGCTTGTTCTACAACAAATTCCGATCCCAAAGATGTATAAAATGTTCAAAAACGTCCACTGAATTGCTGTAGATCTGAGTTCAAAGTTTTGGTTCGTGTGAACTGGACACACCTTCAAACGAACTGATCGTTTTTTATCAAATTGATTGAGTTTTACTTTGAATTTAAGCCGGAAACTTTTACAGATTGATTAAAACATAATTTCGCTAGTTATAAGCAAAAATCAGTTCATTTTATCTGAAAAATCTCGTTAAATTTTTGAAAAATGTGACAGAATGAAGTAGAAAACAAAATTCTTAATGAAATCGAGCTGAAATGGCAAGAGCTCTTCCTCCTGAGCTCTGATACCACTTGTAGGATCGAGAATCGATCTGAACGAGTCTTCAGAAGAGCTCTAAACTGATTCAAAGGCGGAATTCAATGAATCAGAGTTTGTTTCAGCTTGATATTCACTAATAACTGTCTCTTATATTGATTATAACGCGATTACAGACTTGGAGACACTTCGGCAGAGTTTCGCTACCGGAATCCAAAAGTTACAAATGAAAAACTCAAGTCACATATTTATACTATTTCCAGTTCGTTTGAACAAGCATTTCCAGTTCGTTTGAACAGTCCACTTCGTTTGAATTGTCCACTTCGTTTGAACAGTCCACTTCGTTTGAGCTGTCCACTTCGTTTGAACTGGCTTGTTCACCTTTGTTTCCTGTTTAACTCGAACTGCGTGACTTGATCTTTCATTACTAATCTAAGACTCGAACGAAGATGAAGTCGAGAGACAACTGCACTAACATCTTTCCTACCACCACCGCCGTACCCCCTTATCTCACCACCTCCATCACCCGATAACCACCCACCCCTCACCGTAAACTCCCTTAAACCCTTACATCTACCAGACTTCACCTCGAAACTCATCCCCAATCCCTCTACATAACCGTCGGCCACCCCCTTATTTCACCACATCCTTCACCACTTCCCTCTACACCACTGATATCCACCACCACTCGCCGGCTGCAGACATTGGTGCCGTAACCCCTCTTCCACCGAGTTGTTGACAGGTTTATATGGTTTACACATATGCTTTCTACTGTGGAATGAAGCTCAACCAAAAATATTTCTAATTTTTCTTATTTCTCTTCAAATCTCAGGTATGCATCTCCTCTGTATAATGAGTCTGATATTTCTGTTTTAGTGGTCAAGTTTCATGTTTTAGTTGTCGGGTCAGTAGCAAGTTTTTCGTGAGTAATGTTTTAGGTGCAGCCGAGTCGATTGTGTTATTGAGTCGATTGCGTTATTGAGTCGCTAATAGGTTGAATAGAGTCCGTTGTGTTGAGTTGTTCGAGTCGGTATCCTGTGTTTCTGTTTAGGGCCAGCACATTGTGTCGAGTCCATAGTCTTTGGTTGGGTCTTGTGTGTGTGTGTGTTGAGTTGCGTCATGTAGTTGTTTTGTCATGGGATTGCGGAACGGCTCGGGTTGGGACATAATGGTTATATTTGGTAGAAGTTAAGTGTGGGATTTCTCGTTTTGCACTTGACTATTGGGATTGGATTTGGTAGTCGGGTTGGTGGTGCAATTGTTTGCTTGATATTTGCTTGGTTGGGTTTGATACATTGACTAAAAGCTCCGATTTTGCGCGTTGAAACTGCATTTTTTGCATTCGAAAGAAACCTCCTTTCACTAGGCGGAATCTTTCGACGCTAGAAAGTAAAAACAACTAAAAAGTAATTATTTTTACGCGCGAATTGGACTTCAATGTCATATTTCGGCACTTTGGCTCTTAATTGGGACAATTAAAAGTGCCGAAGGGGGTAGTGTACATTGAGTCTAGTTTAGTGTTTTCGCGTCGTCTTTGTGTCGTTTAGCATAGTTTGAGTAGTGTTTAGTATTGTTTGGGTTTACTTGCACGTACAAGTGGTTTGAACTCGCCCGTACTCAATCTCCATTCGGGCGAGTTTAGCCACCACTTAGCAATTGTAAAAAAAGTAGCCCGGTTGTTTTAGCCGCGAACGAAATGCTATACGGCTAATCTTTAGAATAAAAAAAATAATAATAATAATAAAAAAATTTAAAAATTCAAAAAAATTATAAAATCTGAAAATACCAAAAACAGTTGTCATTTACTGATTGTCTGCTTGTTTTGGCTTGAAATTTATCTGTTTTACAGGCATGGCTAGTAGTTCAAGGAGCAGGAGGGCCCGACTGGTGCTGGTGCGGGAGTTGATCCGGAGTCTCCAGTTCAGGTGGTTGGAGAGCAGTGGTGCAGCTGGGCAGCAGGAGTAGTGTAGGGATGGCAGGGTTGGATGATGTGACGGAACTGATACATTACTGATATTTTTGATATATAGATGATGATATGTTTGGTAGTTTGTTTGATGATTGATAGGTAGATTGTGTTAGCCGCTTTCGTTCGCGTGTCCGAGATTAGAGTTGTTTGCTGAGCGCGTTTCGAATTGGAGGGATTATGTGGAAAAGACTGGCACTTTGACAGTCTCACATACTCAGCTAAGTCGTTTCCCTTTTTGTTGTTGTATATTATTATTTCTTTCGTTTGCAGTTTTTTTATTTTTAGGTAGTTGTTGAGTCGTATTTCTGTTCTTGCATTAGGGACAATGCAATCTCTAAGTGTGGGGATGGGATACATGTAAATAATCGAGTCTTAAATATGATGAAAAAAAAAATTAAAAAATTGAAAAATCAAAAAACATTGAAAAAATCAGAAATGTCTTTCGAGTAAAAAAGAAGTTTGCAATTAAAGCGGAAAATGATAGAAAAGATGAATTTTTGCTCGGGTTCGAATAATAATAATATGAGATTATAATAAACCGAGCTTGCGTCTAGTTTGGGATATGTGGATAGGCCCGGTTTTGGTTTTAAGTCCCTTTGAGTTAATATTACCTTAATTGTCGGTCTGCTAGTGGGTTTTCGCCTGGGAAATATGGGAAACTAAAACTGCCAATAAGAGTATAAGGGGCACCGTTATAAGTTAAAACCGTTAGAGTTTGTGATCTTGCGAAAAAAAAAAAGAATAAAAAGTGAGCTAGAAACTAAATGAAAGTAACACAGGTCTATGTAATCCGAGTTGGGGATAGCGACTCTACAGCCGGAATGCCTCTGGGATGTGTGAAATCGACTTGCCGAATAAAAGTACTGAAACCTAAGTAATCTGTGGTTGGGGATCGCGACTCTACAGCCGGAATACCTCTTGGTTAGGGAAAGCATCGTCTAGACTCACGAACAGGAAAAAAAAACAAAAAGCAAAGAAAAAAAATAGAAAAAAAGAAAAAAAATTTGATTGTAAACTCTCTTGGTTTTGATATAAGGCGGTTGGGAATTGGTCAAATGATCGTTCTTTTAGTCCTATAAGCTTGAGGTGGGAGTAGGTGGACCGTAAATTCTGGTGTGAGACCCTAGGTAGATTGACCGCACTTAAATTAAAATCACATGATAAGGGCTTAGGATTGGATTTGGGTTTAAGGGGATAAGTATATTCGCAATCGCGGCTAACGCAAGTCTTGGTTTTAATTAATTATACCTATGCTTTTGACCCGAGTGATTATTTGTCTCTGATTCCGTTGCATAATTCTTTTTCGAGGACGAAAAAAGAGTAAGTGTGGGGATGTTTGATGTATTGCAAAATACATCTTTTATTCGTGTAAAGTTTGTATAGTTTTCGTTATATTTAGTTTTGTTTTTCGTTAGAATATGCATGCTATTGATTAAAATTGTGTTTTGCAGGTCTTGATGCTTAAATATGCGGAAAACCGAGTAAAACGAGTTAAAATATTGGAAAGTCAAGTCATGGAGCATGTTGGAAAGGTCGAGGAGTTAAAATAGAGTTAAAGAGCTGAAAAATCACTCTCTGGCACCCCGTGAGAAGTTTCTGGCACCCGGCGAGAGTCTGAAGGTAGTACATGAGCTGAAAAACAAGGTGGCACCCCACCACCCATTCCTTCAGTGGGTGGCGGCCAGCCAGAAGCCTGCAGATGGCGATTTTTGTTATGGAAAGTCATATAAATACATCTTAAACTTGGAAAAAAACCCTAATTCGAATTTGGGGACTTCTGGGGCGACTTATTGAGCATTCTTGGAGTGTTTTTGGAGATTTTGAAGCCTAGGAATCATCAATACGAGTTCGGGGAAAAAGACTTGAAGATCTAATCGGGTTTTCTAGTTCTTTGTTCTTGACTTTTCTTACGAAACTTGTTATGATGAATTCGTGTTTAGACATCTTTGATTTGTTTTCACGTTTTAGTATGCTTGGCTAATTTCATAAACCGCCTAGACTTGATGAATGGATTAATATAAAGTTTTTACCGTTTTTGTTATTTGCATGATTGTTATGGGTGATTGTGTTTAGTAAGCGGTTTGATGTAATGATTTGATGTGTATGCGTGCTTTGAGTTGGTTTATTGTTATTATTTGCTTCATATGATTCTTAGTGACGGTCTATATCACAACATAGAGTCATATTAGGGTTTAGGGTTTCGGTGAGTGTCTATATCACGTTAGAAAACCTTCACTCTTTAGGGAGAATCGGCCGATAACCTCTAGAAGTAAGTGGTAATAATTTGCTAAGTCTTAGTGTTCTACTAGTCCTAATACCTGGGAAGTGAGGGGCTATTGGTAGGTCTTACCCGATGAATTGCTTTAGATAGGCCTTGGAAAAGGTTATGTCTTGGTTTACCTGTCGATTTTATTAGTCTATCAAGTCAAATTAATTACTTCAAACTACCCTAGATCTAGGATTGGGAAAGAATAGGTCAACATTAGGGTACTTACACAATAATTAGACAACTGGGAAGGCGTCTAATAACCGGTAGGATTAACGGCCTAGGTAGCTCCACAGGTTTCTCCTTGAGAAGGGTCGAGGGGCCTCGTTGGTTCTTAATAGGTTTAGTATTTTAAGATCCCGGTTCCATAACTCATGCACTTAACTTAATCGGTAATCTCTTAAAAACAATCCAGGATTCTTGTCTAGGTGGTCCCGTTCTCACATAAGAAAAGTCCACAGTCTTCATTCGTTTTTAGTCTAGCTCTAGTTTAATTTAGTAGTTTAATATAGATTTCCTTAGTTTTCCGTAACCCCCCCCCCAAAACAATTAAACAAGTTTTAGTCGTGTCTGTCAGTGTCTAGTCAGAGTCTAGTTTACGTGGTAAATAGAGTCCTGTGGTTCGATATCCGGACTTCCTAGGTTATACTACATTGATCGGTACACTTGCCGATTGTGTGGTTTTAGGTCGAGTCTAGAATTAAAGCTTTGTAGTGTCTAGTTTAGAGAGTCTAATATAGTTAATTTTTATAGTCTGTTTAGCACACATCAACCATAGTTGACGCGGGCCGCGTAGCCCCTTGTCTAACTTTACGCGGGCCGCGTAAAAATCGAATTCAGACCCTATATAAGAAGGCTTCGAGTCTTCAGTTTACGTCGCTCAGATTTCTTTTCTTTCTCTCAATTCTGAAGTATAGGCATTATACACGGGTATAATACCCCCCTAAATAACGAAGTTCTGCTCCGTTGTAAGTATCATAACCCCTGGATACGTATTAGATACTCTGCCCGATTGATCTAGGGTTCCGTAACGGCTGTCCTGGTTCTGCCCGACGTAGTCATTGGAATGCCGTCTCGGGGAGGGTATTACTAATGTTAAAATGGGTTATTATACTAACACGCGTGCATTTGTATAATTTATAGATTGTCACCAGGAAACCTTAAAGGATAATCTAAGACAGCAATGTGAGTAATCCTTCTTTTTGTGTAAACCTTTTTATGAGTAATCTCCTTTTTGTTAACAGTTTTTACAAAACCTCACATGATTAATTATATATTAAACAGTTATTGAGTATTTGTAAGGATACAATTATCTTCGGTATGTTGGGGTTTTGTATACAAAATTAGTTACTGCCTTGCGAGGAGTAACTTTCCACAAGTCGGGTTGACAGTACCGTGGGTGGTAATTAGTATGACTTGGAAACAAATGTAATTGCGAGATCGCCCTCAATACTGTACAATGATTTTTATTTAAACTTGATTAAACTGGGATTCACTCACCAGTATTTCCCACTGACAAAATGTTTTTAAACGCGTTTCAGGTAACAAAATGTGAAAGCCAAATAGAAGCCAGTTAGACAGCACTGAAGGCTTGGAAAAGTGGCAATAAAGTTACCTAAAATAAAATAGATGTTTTTATTAAATAAAATAGGATTTATTCCTATGAAAATGTGTGTACTACAAACTTGAGTTTTATCCCATGTATTTAATATTATGAAAATGTGGTATTTTACTCTGATCAAATATTTCCTAACTACGGTCCTG
Organism: Helianthus tuberosus; assembly: GCA_030545235.1. NCBI lineage: Eukaryota > Viridiplantae > Streptophyta > Magnoliopsida > Asterales > Asteraceae > Helianthus > Helianthus tuberosus. Next base: position 194,649,525 of record CM060448.1, on the reverse strand, counting down.
ATGAAAATTCCGCTGCCAAAGTAGACAATACACGATACCACCGAAACTGGCCGTGGCCGCCCGTCCCTGTCTTTGTATAGGGGGTCGGGGGTTGCGACAGAAGGTGGTATCAGAGCTAAGCCACTGATTCAGCCACAGAAGCGTTCTGCTGACATCAAAATTCAATCTGTTAGGAAATAAATTACGGGAATACGTGCATAATTGTATTTCTTATTATGTGTTATTTGACTCTTTGTTAGTTTACAGTATGAGCGACCAAGGACCATCTGACGCGTATCGTCAATTGTCTGGTTCGCCTAGAAGCGAAGGCACCTCCTCTTCTCAGCCTGCCCTCTCAGGGTACTCTGCTGATACGGAAGAAGGAATATTCGTGTTTAAAGCTCAGTCCGAGGAGCCATTCCCTCAGAAAAAGAGAGGATGGTTCAGTCGAGGGGCACATGAGCGTAGGAAGCGTATGAAAAAGTTACAAGACCAGAGAGTATTAGCCACAACCAAAAGAGAAACAGATGCATATGCCCAGGATATGCTTAATAGGGGTATAGCCAATATCCACATCCTAGTAACCACTTCAGCTGATCCTAACCTGGAACAAATGATAGCACCCCAACCCCAACCACAACTACCAATTCCTGACCAACCGATGGAAATAGAAAACCCTGAAAATCAAGTAGAAATGTATGATTTCAACCCAGAGGAAATACCTAGGGTACCAGCACCAAATCCATTAGACCCAAATTACGACCCATGGTGGGATGACGTTAGGGACTATGTGCAACGTTACCCGATACACAAAGACATACCCATGCCAAACATAGGAGCCTACCCAGGTTTGGATCCTTTAGATCCCTATTACCACGATGTATTCATTAGGGAGATTTTAGAGAATCCTTACCAATTCCAGGCCCCTACACCTCCGTACCAGGAACCCGCACCCCAGATTCCAAACCCAGTTCTAGAACCTGCACCCCCAATGAGTGCAGACAATGTACAAGAACTTAGGACATTTGGTGAGGAAATTTTAGAGAGCAGTGAAAGAATAAGACAGGTGGGAAAGCGACTCATCTGGAAGTACGACGAGCGCAACATGGATTTCTGGATGAATCCATATCCATGAACATGATGATAGAAACGGTAGTAATAATAATATTAATAAATAAAATAATATAATATGTGTGTATGTGTATGAAAAAAAAACTACGGATGCCTACTACTAGTAGTGTAACTTTAAATTTCAGTCAGTATTGTAATTTTATTTACTGGTGTGTAATAGATGCATAGTATATGAATAGAGTAAAGTCGCAATGATCGACGCTTTTGACCAAAATACGTGTCACGTAATTGGCTATATTAATTATTATTTTGTGATATTAATACATGGTAAATGTTTAAAATTCAGATGGCCGACGAAGGAAAACAAGGAAATCTGAATAACGATAACCAGAGTAACATTAACTTGGTTAATGAGAATCCGAGCATCAATAACAATGGAATCCAAGTGGATAATAGTGCTATCCAACACATAGTGGCACAAGGAATTATAGATGCAATGCCATTTATTATTCAAACAGTTCAGGAAGCGAATAATAAAAGTAAGCACAACAGTAAGCGACCAACTGAACCAGAACACAGCGTAAACAATGGACCTGTATTTCAAGTGCCCATTCCCAAAAGAAGAAGAACCATGCCTTATGGTTGTTCTTACAAAGAATTCTAGTCCTGCAAACCAATAGAATTCTCGGGCAACGAAGGACCCATTGCAACTCTACGCTGGATAGAAAAGACTGAGGCTGTTTTAAAAATAAGCTAATGTGCTGAAGAAGACAAAATGATGTTTGCTTCTAATCTATTTAAGAACTCAGCCTTAGAATGGTGGAACACTATCCTCTAGTCTAGAGGAAGTGATAGGATTTATAATATGAAATGGGAAGAATTTAAGAATATGGTAGAAAGGAAATTCTGCCCTCCCAATGAAAAGGAACAAATAGCGAATAAGTTTCTAAATCTTAGAATGACCGGGGTAGATAGTAAGGGTTATACTACCACATTCTTTGAATATGCTAGAATAGTACCAACCCTTGCATCACCTGAACCAGTATTAATCTCCCGTTACATATGGGGATTAATAGGGGAGATTAGGCATGTACTCAAGGCAGCTAGACCCCAAACTATAGAAGAAGCTGTAGAACTAGCAAACACTTTGACAGATGAATTAATCTGTACTAGAGAAGAAGACCAGAGGAGAAACCTAGCTCAGAGACTTACCCAAGAATTCCGTTCTGGGAATTTCAACCGTAGGAACATAGGTTCTACCTCTACACCATACTGCAAAGTCTGCAAGAGGAAGCATTTGGGAAAATGCTCCACTCCCTGCAATTTCTGCAAGATGCCAGGACACAAGGAAGAAGATTACAGGAGAAAACCTAATAATGGGATGTGCTTCAACTGTGGAGAAAAAGGCCACATCAAGCCGAACTGTCCAAAACTAGCTCCAGTCGCAAACAACAAGAACACTAAAAATGCTAGAGCATTTGTTCTAACAGCAGATGAAGCCAGAATGATTCCGGATGTGATAGCCGGTACGTTTTTAGTTAATGATATATTTGCTAAAGTATTATTTGACTCTGGTGCAAACCAAAGTTTTATTAATACTACGTTTTGCAAACTTCTTAATCAATCATTAACTAAACTTCCACAAGAATGTCTAATAGAGACCGCAAATGGAGAAACGATTAGGATTTCTGAAATCTTGTAGGGAGCAAGAGTAGAAATTTTAAATCAAAAGTATATTGCAAACCTTTACCCAGTGAATCTGGTAGGATTTGATGTCGTTTTAGGAATGGATTGGTTAATATCCAATAAAGCTAATATTTTATGTGATCAAAAGTCGATTCAAGTAAATTCACCGAAAGGTGAAAAGATCACAATTAAAGGAGATAAGCCCTCTAGATCCACAAAATTCATCTCTGTGATGAAAACTGCAAGTTATATAAGAAAATGATCTATAGTGTATTTGATTTCTATAATCACTAACACTAAAGGAAAAGAACTAAAAGATATTCCAGTAGTGTCTCAGTTTTCATATGTATTTCCAGAAGAATTACCAGGACTACCGCCAGACAGAGAAGTTGAATTCAGAATTCATCTACTGCCAGGAACAGCACCAATTGCCAAAGCACCCTACCGTTTGGCACCCGTCGAAATGCAGGAACCGAAGAAACAATTAGACGAACTGTTGGAAAAGGGATTCATACAGCCGAGCTCATCGCCTTGGGGAGCACCAATTTTATTCGTTAAAAAGAAGGACGGATCAATGCGTATGTGCATTGACTATCGTGAATTAAACAAGGTCACGATTAAGAACCGGTACCCATTACCGAGAATCGATGATCTGTTCGATCAATTGCAAGGAGCTTGATTTTTCTCTAAAATCGATTTAAGGTCAGGATATCATCAATTAAAGGTACAGGAAGAGGACATTCCTAAAACTGCATTTAGAACAAGGTATGGTCATTATGAATTTACCGTCATGCCATTTGTTTAACCAATGCCCCAGCCGCATTTATGGACAAGATGAACCGAATATGCAAGCCATATTTGGATAAATTCATAATTGTTTTTATTGATGATATTCTCATCTATTCTAAAAGTAAGGAAGATCATGCAAAGCATTTGCACGCACTTTTAAGTTTATTAAGAAAGGAAAAGCTCGATGCTAAGGTTTCAAAGTGCGAGTTTTGGTTAGAACAGGTACAGTTTCTTGGACACTTAGTTAATCATGAAGGAATTCACGTAGATCCAACAAAGATCGAGGCGATTACCAAATGGAAAAACCCTGAGTCACCAACCGAGGTTAGAAGTTTCTTAGGATTGGCCGGTTATTATAGAAGATTTATTCAAGATTTTTCTAGAATAGCCATTCTTTTAACTAAGTTAACCTGTAAATCCATTAAGTTTGAATGGGGACCAAAACAGGAAGAAGCTTTTAGAATTCTTAAACAGAGATTAACTAATACACCCATACGAGCGTTACCAGAAGGAACTGAAGACTTTGTAGTCTATTGTGACGCTTCCAAACTAGGTTATGGATGTGTATTAATGCAACGTCAAATGGTTATAGCTTATGCATCAAGACAGCTTAAGAATCATGAAGAAAATTATTCAACCCATGACTTGGAATTAGGAGCTATAATTTTTGCCCTTAAGATTTGGAGACATTACCTTTATGGTAGTAAGTTTACCATATTCACTGATCATAAAAGTTTAAGGTATGTTTTCGGGCAAAAGGAGTTAAATATGAGACAAAGACGCTGGATGGAGATGCTTAGTGATTATGATTGTGATATCCAGTATCATGAAGGAAAAGCAAATGTAGTGGCAGATGCTTTAAGCCAAAAGTATCACGAAAAGCCAAAAAGGGTACGTTCTCTTAAATTAAAGCTGCAAGTAGATTTAAATGAGCAAATTAGAAAAGCACAAGAATTAGTAATCAAGGATGATACTGAAAAACTAAAAGGTATGATTAAGGAATTAAAACAAGGAACAGATGGAATTTGGAGATTCCATGAAAAGAGAATGTGGATACCTAAATTAGGGAACCTACGTCATCGTATATTAGAAGAAGCCCATAAGTCTAAGTATACGATGCATCCAGGAAGTAATAAAATGTACCAGGATTTGAGAAAGAATTTTTGGTGGATAGGAATGAAAAAGGACATAGCAACCTATGTTTCTAAATGTTTAACATGTTCACAACTTAAAGCTGAACATCAGAAACCCTCAGGATTGCTGTAAAAATTAGAAATGCCAGTATGGAAATGGGAATTGATAACAATGGATTTTGTTACTAAATTACCCAAAACAAGAAAAGGCAATGATACAATCTGGGTGATTGTAGATAGGCTAACCAAGTCAGCTCATTTCCTACCAATGAAAGAAACTTTCAGTATGGAACAGCTAGCTAAAGTATATGTAAATGAAATAGTTTCATTACATGGAATTCCTTTATCAATTATGTCTGATAGGGATAGTCGTTTTACCTCTCATTTTTGGTCAAGTTTCCAAAAAGCCATGGGAACCAAGTTAAATCTAAGCACAGCTTATCATCCTCAAACAGACGGGCAAAGCGAAAGGACAATTCAGACAATGGAAGACATGCTTAGAGCTTGTGTAGTCGATTTCGAAGGTAATTGGGACGATCACTTACCATTAATAGAATTTTCTTATAATAACAGTTATCACACAAGTATAAACGCTGCACCATTCAAAGCACTTTATGGACGAAAGTGCCGAACCCCAGTCTGTTGGGCAGAAATTGGGGAAAAGCAACTATCTGGACCTGAGATAGTGCAAGAAACAACCGACAAGATTATTCAAGTCAAGGAACGACTGAAAGCAGCACGTGATCGACAGAAAAGTTATGCTGATAACCGACACAAACCATTGGAATTTCAAGTAGGAGATAAAGTATTGTTAAAAGTCTCTCCTTGGAAAGGAATAGTAAGATTCATCAAAAGAGGAAAGCTAAGTCCCAGGTATATTGGACCTTTTGAGATTATAGCCTATCAGCTACAACTGCCAGAGGAAATGACAGGAATACATGATGTATTTCATGTATCTAATCTTAAGAAATGTCTAGCCGATGAATCACTGGTAATACCTATTAAGGATATAGAGATAAATGAACAACTCAAGATTGTAGAAAGGCCTCTACAGATTGAAGACAGGAAAGTCAAGAACCTCAAGCATAAGAGATTAGTTCTGGTCAAAGTGAAGTGGGACTCCAAAAGAGGACCTGAGTACACATGGGAGCTTGAATCGGAAATGCAAAGGAAATATCCACTCTTGTTCCAGTAGATCTCGAGGACGAGCTCTAAAACAAGGTGGGGATGATATAACAACCCTAAAGAAAACCGACACCCTTGAATTATTTTTCGACACCCTAATATATTTTAAATTATCCTAATATGTCTTAAAATACACCCCATACGCGAAAACGGGCTCTGAATACCTTAAATATTATTAAAATTAATTAAAAATGAAGTTTTTGGGTTTGAGGCGGGCCGCGTAAGCCACCCTTAACCCTTACGCGGGCCGCGAGAGTTCAAAAATGTGGCGCAGCCTGGTGCTGACACGTGTCCGACTCGTGTTGAACCTACTAGCTGACCTGGATCACCTACGTCGTTGACCATAGTTGACGCGGGCCGCGTAGCCCCTTGTCTAACTTTACGCGGGCCACGTAAAAGTCGAATTCAGGTCCTATATAAGAAGGCTTCGAGTCTTCATTTTACGTCGCTCAGATTTCTTTTCTTTCTCTCAATTCTGAAGTATAGGCATTATACACGGGTATAATACCCCCCTAAATAACGAAGTTCTGCTCCGTTGTAAGTATCATAACCCCTGGATACGTATTAGATACTCTGCCCGATTAATCTAGGGTTCCGTAACGGCTGTCGTGGTTCTGCCCGACGTAGTCGTTGGAATGCCGTCTCGGGGAGGGTATTACTAATGTTAAAATGGGTTATTATACTAACACGCGTGCATTTGTATAATTTATAGATTGTCACCAGGAAACCCTAAAGGATAATCTAAGACAACAATATGAGTAACCCTTCTTTTTGTGTAAACCTTTTTGTGAGTAATCTCCTATTTGTTAACTGTTTTTTCAAAACCTCACACGATTAATTATATATTAAACAGTTATTGAGTATTTGTAAGGATACAATTATCGTCAGTATGTTGGGGTTTTGTATACAAAATTAGTTACTGCCTTGCGAGGAGTAACTTTCCACAAGTCGGGTTGACAGTACCGTGGGTGGTAATTAGTATGACTTGGAAACAAATGTAATTGCGATATCTCCCTCAATACTGTACAATAGTTTTTATTTAAACTTGATTAAACTGGGATTCACTCACCAGTATTTCCCACTGACAAAATATTTTTAAACGCGTTTCAGGTAACAAAATGTGAAAGCCAAATAGAAGCCAGCTGGACAGCACTGAAGGTTTGGAAAAGTGGCAATAAAGTTACCTAAAATAAAATAGATGTTTTTATTAAATAAAATAGGATTTATTCCTATGAAAATGTGTGTACTGCAAACTTGGTTTTTATCCCATGTATTTAATATTACAAAAATGTGGTATTTTACTCTGATCAAATATTTCCTAACTACGGTCCTGATGAAAATTCCGCTGCCAAAGTAGACAATACGCGATACCACCGAAACTGGCCGCGGCCGCCCGTCCCTGTCTTTGTATAGGGGGACGGGGGTTGCGACAGTAATGATTGCATTACATCCCTGTTGAAAAATAGAATTGATAAATTTAGGGAAAGTGAGGTTGAAAGATGATAACCCAATAGTGGAGATCTCATTCTACAGCTTCGATAAATTGACCGGTATTCTCATGTAATTCTTCCTAGATGCTTCCAATGAAGCATCACTTTGGACATTTGTTGTCTTCAAACATCTATTATCTATTATCTATTCTATCTATTATATATAATAAATGAAAGTTATTTGGGCCAAATGACTTTCATTTATTATATATAATAGATAGAATAGATAATAGATGTTTGAAGAACAACAGATGTCCAAAGTGCTGCTTCTTTGGAAGCATCCAGGAACTATTATTTGAGAATACGTTTGAATTTATTGAAGCTGTAGAATGAGATCCTCCACTGTTGGTTTATCATCTTTCAACCTCACTTTTCCTAAATTTATCAATTCTATTTTTCAACAGGGATGTAATGCAATTATTCCTCTCAATTAAATAGACCGACCCTTGCTTCCTATCAAAGTGTTATGGAATGGTTATAACAGCTGATCATGCTAAGGACTGTTATAACTAACCACTGCTCCTTATAAAGACTGATGGACTTAAATACTGATGAGGCCTATCCACTGTTGAAGACAAATCCCTGTTAAAGTTGCATGTGCTAAGGACTGTTATAACTAACCACTGCTCCTTATATAATCATCGTTCCAGTATCATTGTTCCAACATTGTCGTTTCAATGAAGCTTCCCATCATACATCAACCTTTCAATATCGATGTTGCAGTATAATTGTTGTAACATCGTGAAAAGTTGCATGTGCTACCTTCTTTGATGGGAGAGTTGCAACTTGAACGGACGATATGTATCTCTCCCTCAAATCTCTTCTTCTCAATACTCGGCATTTGTTCATAAGGGATAAGAGAAAACTGAAGCTCTCTCTGACCCACTTTCAGAAAAAAAAATTGGTGATATGTGGTTTGCCTTGATCATGGTATGTGTTTTTTACTTTTACTAATGTTTTGTTATCTGAGTTGTGACTAAATGATGATTGTGAATGATCTGCTGCAGATGATGATGATTGTTCTACGGTTGTTTCCAGTAACATTGTTCCAACATCGTTTAAAGTATGTGTTTTTTGCTACTCCAATTTTGAAATTTTGAGTTTTTAATTTTGAAGTGATATACTCTAATTCTCGCTTTATATTTCAGTCTAATCACAGTTGTTTGAAATTGATACAATCTGCTGCGGGTTATTATAGGTTTGTATTAAAAGAAGCATAAAGTTAAATTAAACACAAAGAAATATTTTTAAATGTACATTTCAAATAATTTTTGCTGGTAACTAAATGATGATTATATATGACTCTGGGCAGATGATGATGATGTAGAAGCCGCAGTAGTTCCTACTAAACGCAAGAAAGGATCTGCTACTGCTGTAAGATAAGATTTTATCTTACTAGAGTAATGGTCTTTCATGCCTTTTTTGTATTAAAAGAAGCATCAAGTTTGGTTTAAAGCAGCTCTTTATGAACAAAGTTAAGGATTAAGTATATGAGGACAGGGCTACTCTTCAACAGCTAAAGAAGTGTTTTCATGTACTGCATCTTGGTCTGTTCACGAGAGATCAGGTTTCTATAAACCTGATGTTGATGCATTGAGTACTTCCGTGGAGTTCATGGCTATTGTCGAAGATATACATTGATGGAGTTTAAAGCTAAAAGCACTAAATTTTAAGCTATGATGTTGTGTTTCATGTTGTAAAAACCAGGGAATTGTCAGATAATAGATTGCTTTGCCCGATTAGATTATGTGTTAAATTATAGTTCTTTAAGTCATTGTTTCGTTTTCTTGAATTTTATGTAATTTTGTAAAGAAGTACAATAACAAACAGTGGTTTGAACATCTGTTTGCATTTTGGTCAATAGTTAATGGAAACCCATGTTAGGTTGAACAGTGTTTTTAAGAGGAAAACAGTGTGAGAAGACAGTAGATCTTATTAAGTTAAATATCTGTTCAGGGTTAAACAGATGTTTGGCCTTTAACAGATGTTTGGCATTTTATATCAGAGGTTTGGACTTAAACAGATGTTTGGCCATAAACAGATGTTTGACCTTAAACATATGTTTTGCTTTAAACAGATGTTTCGTCTTATATATCAGATTTTTGGACTTAAACAGATGTTTGACCTTAAACAGATATTTGGCCATAAACAGATGTTTGGCCTTGAACCAAACATCTGTTTAAGGTCAACATCTATTTGACTATTGGTCAACATTTGATTGACTTTTGGTCAACATCTGTTTGAATTTTGGTCAACATCTTATTTTGTAAAGAAGTACAAAAAAAAACATTTTTACAAAATCCCAAATCACCCTATCATTTAAGTGCATTGAAGTAAAAGTGGAAATGATATTATTCATGTGGTCTTGTTGTGCTTTTGTTTGGCCTTTAATATGGGTTCATGATCTAATCCGGTGATTTGAAGCCATTGTTGTTTCATCTTTATACTAATAAATAAAAATCAAGTACACTTGGATGATTATTAAGCTCCTCATTTTAATTGTTTGGGTATAGTATTCTTGAAATCGATCTTTTTTTGCAAACAGATGTTTATGGGCAAACATTTGTTTAAGGCCAAACATCTGTTTATGGCCAAACTTCTGTTTATGGGCAAACATCTGTTTAAGCTCAGACCTTTGTTTATGTTAACAGTGTTTATATGTAACAGTGTTTTTCACATCAGTGTTTTATAGTCTGTTAGGTTGTTAGATGTCATCACCTCAGTGTTTTATATGTAACAATTTTTATGACATCAGTGTTTATATGTAAGAGTGTTTATGATAATAGTGTTTATATGTAACATTATTTGTCACATCACTTCAGTGGTTTGATCTGTACTATAAATTGAACAGTTGTTTCATTTTTATACTAATAAATAAAAATCAAGTACACTTGGATGATTATTAAGCTCCTCATTTTGATTGTTTGGGTATAGTATTCTTGAAATTGGTCTTTTTTTGCAAACAGATGTTTATGGGCAAACATTTGTTTAAGCTCAAACATTTGTTTAAGGCCAAACATCTGTTTATGGCCAAACTTCTGTTTATGGGCAAACATCTGTTTAAGGTCCAACTTCTGTTTAAGTCCAGACAACTGATATATAAGGCGAAACATATGTTTAAGCCCCAACATCTGTTTAAAAGCCTGTTACAACCACTGTGTTGGTTAAAACATTTTATTGTTAAAAGTTATCCACTGTTGAATTACAACCTCTGTTTCTTCAATCTTCGTGCTGACCACTGACTGACAAAACATCAGTGTTTAAAAAACTGTTGGGTATCCACTGATAGGAAAAAATAGCCACTGCTCATTTTTTATTGTTGACTTCCACTGATTTTGACCATCAGCGGTTTTCCTAAAAACAGCCACTGCTCACATTTTTATTATTGATGGTGTTAATTAGTGATAGATTGAAATTATCAAATAAAAACTAGAATTACAATTGAATTACCATTTTACCTAATCGTTACATTCCAGTGAGATAAGAGTTCCTCCAACATTGTTTTCATGATAAAATTTAAAGTTAAATTAAAAAATAAAAAAAATTCTTGATGACTATTTGTTGCAAATCAAATCAGTAATTAATGCTAATTTATTGAGCTTTGGACATTTAAAATATGCAAAATGTGAATTTCAAACTGACAGTTATTATCTCTTAATTAAAGTTAAAATAAAAATTAGAAAAGTCATCATGACAATTGCTTTCAAATCAGATCAGTAAGAACTGATAATATCAGTAATTTTGAAATTCAAAATATGCAAAATGGTAATTTAAAATTGACGTTCTCTCTCTTTTTTTCCTACTTTGCGTATCATTTCTAATATTTAATTAGTTTAATAAAGCAGGATATAAGGATATACACTACTGTCGATTCCCAATAAACATCAGTTCCCAACAAACATCAGTTCCCAATAAACTTCTGCCCTCAACATTTTATAATCAACATTTTATAACCATATATTCTAATCCTATAAATACGATATAATTATCTAGTTTCACATTCAAATCTCGCTCGCTCATATATGTGAGCGTATCTCTCTCCCTCAAATGCATCTTTCTCGTGATTCAGCCGCTAATCTCCGATTACACTTCTTTGTTCGAATGTTTGTTGATTATGTTTACATGTTATCGTTCCAGTATCATTGTTCCAACATCGTCATTTCAATGAAGCTTCCCATCACACATCAACCTTTCAATATCGATGTTGCAGTATCATTGTTGCAACATCGTGAAAAGTTGCATGTGCTACCTTCTTTGATGGGAGAGTTGCAGCTTGAACGGACGATATGTATCTTCTATCGTGAAAAGTTGCATGTGCTATCTTCTTTGATGGGAGAGTTGCATAGTTCGATTTTCGTTAAATCGAAAGTCAGGTTTTGTTGCGTCAGGAATATTTTCTCCTTTTATAGAAAGTATAGATTCATGCAATATCGTGAAAAGTCAGTTGTGCTACAACAGTTGAGAAGAGACCTTTGCATTTTAGGTTTATTTCTTATTTTGATTAACTGTTGATGATGTTGAGAGTTTTTGTTTACTCTGACATTTTAGAGAATGTTAAGATGCATGTTTATATTATTAAAATGAACTACTACATAGAAAAATAGAAATTTAATGAAATATTTATAAAGTATTACACGCTAGAGTTAACACTTTCTAGGATTTCGTAGACTCTGGCCTTTCTCCATGTGATTTCATGCTCTCTTTTGAATTTCAAGTCAGTTAGCATGTGGCTGATTTTCTGATCCTGTTTTAGAAGTTGTGTCAGAAACTCTTCGGCATTCTTCTAGAACTCTGATGGAGGAGAGTGGAGGACTTCATCGAGCAATGCTATGCTGTTCAAGGATTTGTTGTAATTAGTGTCATTGATGTTGTCGACTTTCCTGTTTAGTTCTTCGTCTGTTCTTTGTTCTTTGTTCTTTGTTCTTTGAGTGACCACATCGAGAATTGTGTTTTAACATCGCTGGTGTCTGACCAGTGGTAGAAGCTGAAGTTTGCCATGTAGATTTTTTGTTGGTTTTGTGATTTGGAACAATTTTTGACAGAAAGTGATTTGTAGGACAAATTGTTGATGTTTTGAATCAAAAGTAATCATCGGTCTTTTATAGAGTTTAAAAACGCGTCTACTTGGTAAATGAAGAGGTTAATTGTAATTGTGATAATCTGCTTTTGTTCTTTGAACTTCGAAATTTTGTCTCTTGGGTTTCTTGGTATTTAATTTTACAGTTTTCCCATAAAAGTTGGTGTTTGAAAAGGTTTAAAAAGTTGGGTTTCTTGGTGTTTAATTTTACAGTTTTCCCATAAAATTTATGGATTCTGTTTTTCAACAGGGATGTAATGCAATGAGTCCTCTCAAATGAATAGACGGACACTTGCTTCCTCTCAAAAGGGTTATGGTGTGGTTATAACAGCTGATCATGCTAAGGACTGTTATAATTAACCACTGCTTCTTATAAAGACTAATGGACTTAAAGACTGATGAGGCCTATCCACTGTTGAGGACAAAGCCCTGTTAAAGACAAGCACTTATGTACCTAAAGCCTGATCAATGAAAGGAAAACCACTGCTCAGTAGCAGCAGTGCTTCAGCATCTATAGCAGGTTCAACTTTAGTATTTATGTATCAGTGTTTCTTATGTAACAGTGTTTAGTGTAGCAGTGGTTCGCTATAGTTTATCTCTCGAGACAAACCCTATACAGACTCAAAGACGAACCACTGCCCAACAACAACAGTGGTTCAGCATCAACAGCAGATATTCTACCTTTGTTTATGTTAACAGTGTTTATATGTAACAATATTTATCACATCAATGTTTTATACTCTGTTAGATTGTTAGATTTCATATCATTGAGATGTTTATATGTAACAGTATTTATCACATAACCCCAACATGCTAACTGATTATTAAGCTCCTCATTTTGATTGTTTGGGTATAGTATTTTTGAAATTGGTCTTTTTTTGCAAACAGTTGTTTATGGGCCAACTTCTTTTTAAGGTCAAACATTTGTTTAAGCGTAAACATCTGTTTATGTCCAAACAGATGTTTAAGGTCAAATATATGTTTAACGTCAAACATCCTCAAAATAGTTAAAAATGATAGTTTTCATTAATCCTTAAAAGTCTGTTACAACCACTGTTTTGGTTCAAACATCTGATTGTTAAATGTTATCCACTATTGAAAGACAACCTCTGTTTCTTCATTTTTCATGTTGACCACTGAGTGACCAAACATCTGTGTTTCAATCACTGTTGGCTATCGACTGATAGTTAAAAAATAGAATTACAATGAAATTACAATTTTACCTAATCGTTACAATTTTACCTATGAAATCCTAACAAGTGTTAACTCTAGCGTGTAATAGTTTATAAATATTTCATTAAATTTCTATTTTTCTATGTAATAGTTTATTTTAATAATCTCAACATACATCTTAAAAATAGTTAAAATGAAAATTTTTCATGAATTATAAGCATCAAAATGTTTTCAGGAAATCAAAAATCCATTGTAATAGTTTATTTTAATAATCTCAACATTGCACCATCATGACTGATAGGCTATCCACTGATAGCTTAAAGTCTCCCACTGTTTTCATTGTAACCATTGCAACCACTGATATTATTCCATCAGTGGCTTCATAAAACAACTGTCTTCCATTACTCATCAGGGGTTGGCACGTGGACAGTACATAGCAGTCAGATCTTTTGTAACCACTGCCATGTCAGCATTAATTTTTTCCCCTATAAAACCCTGATCAAAACCCCCAAACAGGGTTTTTACTGTCGAATCGAATTCAAAATTCCTTTCTCAAAGCAGTTACCCTCCATTTCTCTCAAAATTCCTCATCATCCTTCTTCCTCAAATGGAAAAATCACCGTCTTCATCATCTGAGAAATCCACTCTAAAGGCCATAGAAATTCCATACAAAGCTCCCCATAACTACTTGGGTCTCTTGACAAAACCAAGTCACACTGAAACCTTCAATTCCGTCATAGATGCTCTTTCGTCTTCAAAGTACAAAACTTTGTTGACTTCTGATGCTCCGATTTACTTGGCAACCCAGAGGGAATTTTGGAAAAATGCAAAACTTGAATCTCAAGATGAAACACCCGTAGCCATCAATTCCTCGATAAAGGGTGTTAAAGTTAAAATCACACCACAAACCATCTCTGAAGTGTTTGAACTCAATGATCTTCAAGGTAAAACTTCTTTCCCTAAAATAGAGCATCAAACAGATTTTTTAGAAAGATGGTATGCAAAGGAAATGAAAAACGACACTTTGTAAAAAGGCAGTTTTCCCCCTGCCACAAGGTTTTTGTTTCATACCCTCTTAATGTGTGTTTCTAATAAGACCACTGCTTTCAATGAAATTCCATTAAAGATCCAATACCTGGGTTATGCTATCTTGCATGGGGAAAACTTCAACTATTCCCATGAGATCTTTGATGACTTGGTCAAAAATGTTACTAGCAAATCATTTTTACTATTTCCAAGGTTCCTAAGCTTTTATTTTCAAAAGAAATTTGGAAAGGATGATGCTCATGTACTCATCCAGGGTGAACCTTTTCAAATAAATGGCCTTACACCTGAAACATTTACAAAGCTATCAAAAGTGTCCAAAACACAAGCAGAGGCTCTTGAGCAGACTTTAGCAGCTACCACTGCTCCTCAGGCACCTGCTGCTGAGCCCACTGCTCAAGGTGATCACAACAGCAAAACAACTGTTGTGAAACCTACACCTAAATCCACCAAAAGACCAAGACAAGACAAAATAAAACACAAAAATCCCCCCAAACGTAAAACAAAGGCAACTCTGGAAGATGAGATCCCAGAGCGACTGCCAGTGACAACACAAAAGTCACCAGAAACCACTGCTGCTACTTCCTCACAGCAGATGGTAGAAAGATCTCAACCCGAGCCTCAAACTCCTCCTGCTTCTTCTCAAAAAGAACAGGTTGTAAGAACCGGGACACCAAATTATGATGCTCTAATTCACTTGATTCTATCATCCACAGCCCACTGCCCGTGGCAAATTCTCTTTCCACACCCATACTCACCTCTCAAATTCCCCCACAAACAAAACTTTTGTTGGATGCACTTGATATAGCTCAGACAGAAATCAGTTCCTCTCAACCACCTATCACTGAGTACATGCCACCACAAGTGACTGAGTCTGAACTCCCTATCATTACTAACCCAGCAACAACACCAGAGGAGGTTACACTGCAGGATGTATAAGTACTTCCAGTCAGTAGTTCAAGCGAAGCAGCAACTACAGGTGTTGGATCCACTTATCTACACCTGGCCAGTTGTTTCATAAATCAGACTTCCTTGAAGGCAATTTCCTCTCCAGCAACTCTGATAACCACTGGTGTGTTTGTTCCAACCACTGGTACATTTAAAAGGTTATCAATTGCTGAGGAAAGAAGTCCCCAGTACCGAGAACAAGGGGCATCATTGGATGACTTTTGGGAAAATTTTCCTAAGGCAACCACTGATACAACCACTGATAGTGGGAAATCAGATGATCCTATTAAGTTGGGTGATGGCTTAATGTACCGAGAATTGACGGATAGAGTTGACAAGCTTGATACATCTGTTGCAGAAATCAAAGACATGCTGCAACAGTTGTTGAAAGCACAAAAGGTACCATCCCCTGCTGCACCAACTCCAACAGCTGCTCCCACTCCAAATGAGCTGTGGAGTTTGTTTCAACCTCTGCTACACCACCAAAGAGAATTAGCTGATCAGCAACATGAGATACAAGTTCAAAAGATCAGAAATCTCATGGAAGCAAGGTTTAAAGACACAAAGGCAGATATCAAGGCAATCAAGGCCCATTTGCTGAATACCACTGGCACTGCTCCTCCCTCTATCATCTTTGTGGATGAACCACCACCAGCTGATGCCAAAATGGGGGAGAAATTGAAGTAGTTTAAAAAGAAGGGATATGAAGATGGTCTGTACATTGAACCAGACAAGTCAAGTATGCTTGCAGACATCCCCTTGCCAGATGGTACTAAAAAGATTGATGTAACCACAAATGCCATTGCTGATGCAAAAGCAAGGGTAAAAAGGGATATGGAGGCAAAGGATAAAGCAAGGTTTGAACAGGAGAATAGAGTTTTTATGGAAATGAATGAGCAGGGTACTTCAGAACCAAAGGATGAAGAAAATCCTAAGGTTAAAAGAAAGCAGCCCACTAAAAACTCCACACATCAATCTCCCAAACCAACAGATGTTAAAACTCCTGTTGTATCAACAACTGTTGGTACTTCAGTGGTTTCAACAGCTGTTACCCAAACAACTGCCACCACTTCAACACACACTACAACTACTGCTCCCACTTCAACCACTGCCTCACCAAAAACATCATCACCACCAAAAATCACCTCACCACCAAAAACAACTTCATCACCACCATCAACTCCTGCTAAAAAGCAGAAGACTTCAGATGACACATCATCTGTTGTAATGACAACAGTGGTTGAAACACCAGTTGTTCCAACAACTGTTAGTCAGCAACCTTCCACCCAAATCACTACCACTCAATCCATCAAAACACCACCAACCTCTCCTAAACCCAAAAGGATAAGGGTAACCAATGTTGTCCTAGATGATGACACTTCACCACCACAAACAACCACACAATCACTGCCACTTGTACCTATTCCAAACCATGTTCCTCTTTCTTCAGCTCAAGTTCAAAAACCAATCACTGCCATCACTCCTGCAGGTGCTCAGTACCCTTTAGAGCTTATAACAGTTAGAGAGGAGATCAAATCCTTCTACACTGAAGATGACCCTGCTAAAAGGAGTTTACCATCTCTTAAAGGATATCCTAGGCCAAACAACATTGAAGAATATATGAGGTTGAAAGTTCAACAAGCAGAGGATATCTCTAAAAGGAATTCACATGGTAAATCTGATAAGGAAATACAAAGATACTATCAATACCTGCTAACTCAGGTCAGAACATTGGAGCAGTTTGCAAAAAATCTTTGTCAGCAACTATCAGAAAGAGCAGATGAAACCATGGCTTACAAAAAGTACAAAGGAGAAATGTACATGTACAAAGAATGGACCATTAGTGAGCTTGAAAGTGAAGCAGCCAGAATTCAAGATATGATAAAAAACAAAGTGAAGCAGACTCCTCCTATCTGGGCAAAGTTTAAGAAAAATATACCAGAAAGGACTCTGCAGCTGAAGAAGATGAAAGAAGAGCTGATTACAGCTGATTTTGGGTCAAGGAATCAAGTGTCAAGATGGACAGAGGATAAAGTGTTTGCATCTTACAATAGGCTGGAAGAACTAAGGAAGAAAAATTCTAATATTCCACAAAAGCCTGATTATCCTGAAGCAGTTGTTTCAGCTGAGCCACAAAAGCAACAATTCAGGAGATCCACTGCTCCACCTGCTGCCATCCTTTACCAAAGAAGGAAACAAAAGCAGATGGATAAAATAACAACAGCAGCAGATAAAGAAGCAGGGGATTACCTTGTGAAAGAAGGGGTTAAACGGATGATTGAAGAAAGACTTGAATCTGCTTCAACCACTACTCAGCCAGTTATTACCAGGCCACCATCTCCAAACTCATAAACATCTGAAATAAATTCAATCATTCGGTTCTATGTTAAAATGTGTGTTGAAAGCATTTCTCCTGTTTGATTGTGTGCAAAGTTTATTTCCATTATAATTCCACTGCATTACTTGTTCATCTTCTTAATTCTTAAACAAAAACACAATAAAAAAGAAATTCAGATCCTAACAACCTCTAATATGGGTTCATGATCTAATCCGGTGATTTGAAGACATTGTTGTTGAATCGAATGAGATGGTTGATGTAATGTGGTCGTATTAATAACAAATAGTAATTAATATAACTAAGTTTCCCAAGCCCGGGAAGCAATCCCGGGTAAAAACCTAGTTATATATATGTCTTTAAAGTGTAGGGTTATAATCAAATACAAAACATAAAATAAATAAGAAGGGTAAGAAGAATTCTAGTCCATTGATCTTAGATTTGGAGTGTTGAGATTAGTTGTAGGGAAAAGAAGATAATAGAAGGGCATAAAGGGAATCCTATATTTATGGATTTTCTCTTTCCACATACAAGGCACATGCCAATTCCCCCATCGATTTAAAGCGTCCATAACTTTTTCATACGACATTTTTTAAAAAAAAATCACCATAATAACGAGCGTTTTTTTATCTTTAATATGAGTACCATATTATCATATAAAAATAAAATAAAAAATTTCATTTTTACTAGGTTTTTTTGCATTGTGTTAAAGGTTTAGGTCCTTGTGTCTTTTAACTGGGTTTTGGTCAGTAGAGTTTCTATACATTATGTTATTATCAAAACGTATAACACAATGTTAATTTGGGTTCTATACATTGCGTTTTTATAAGAACCTATAACACAATAGATGACACAACGAAGATGGTGTTATATCTGGGTTTTCTATAAATTGTGTTATTAGTTTAGGTCATTGTGTTTAATATGTTATTTATTGTGTTTTAATATGTTGTCCATTGTGTTTTAATAATTTGTTCAATTTTTTTTATTATCTTGTTCATTGTGTTTTTAGTTTGTTTTCCATTGTGTCTTCATCTGCTCTTCATTGTGTCTTTTATCTGCTGTCATTAATTGTGTCTTTTATCTGTTGTCATCAATTGTGTTTTTGTTTAGTCTGATACTTATTGTGTTATATGTTATCGCCATTGTGTTAAACGTTATAGTCATTGTGTTTTAGTATGTTGTCCATTGTGTCTTTATCTGTTGTCATTGATTGTGTTTTTGATCTACTTTACATTGCGTTTTACATCATGTCCATTGTGTAATATGCAACTGGGTTTTTGAAAAAAAAAATTGAAAAATATAACAATATGATACTCATATTAAAGATAAAAAAACGCTCGATTTTATGGTATAATTTTTTTTAAAAACAAATGATTTATAAAAAAAGTTACGGACGTTTAAAAATTAGGGGGGGGGGAACAACATGTGACTTGCATGTGCATATTCTCTTTGCTCTTGTAGACAAAATTACCCTTTGCATTTAATTCTTCCTAAGACACTTGTCACTCTCTGATGGCTTCTTACCCTTCTTATTTTTAAATCCTTTGTATTATAACTCAACCTTAAAGTGTAATAACGATTTATTGGTTAGTATTTGTGAAACGATAATTTTATTATTAATTAAAAGTTATAAATCAGGAGACTTAATAAAGGGAATCCATCTCTTTTGTTGACATTCTTGTTAAAAAGTACTTTTGTGTTTCAAAAAACAATACCTTAAAAGAATTTTACTTTTGTTTGAGTATAATATATTGTATGAAAAAAATATCGATTGTGTCCAAAAACAGTATTGTAATGGATTTTGCTGTGTAGATGTGTAATAAGGTTTTTGATTATGCATTACTTGGTACGTATACTTCACTTACATTGTACAAATGTGATTTGTTGTTTAGATGTGTGTTCAGTATGTAATAGATTTTCATTATGCATTACATAGTACGCAGGGGCGGACCTAGCTTTATAATAGGGGTACCCCCGCTACCTCTTGACGCTACGGTGGTAGAGTAAATTTTGGAAAAATTTGACATTTTTTCGATTTCGTTACCATTTTTTTTGAAACATTGCACCTATAACGATTTTTCTAAATCCGCCACTGCATGGTACGTATATTTCACTTACATTGTACAAATGTGTGTACCACAAATTTGCATACATAAACGAACGCATGTTCCACTCATTGACAAAGCCTACATATTTATGAGTGCATATGTATTGCTTATTCATAACTTTCTATATTTTTTCTATATAATAAAGTGAAATTTGCGTCTTTGTGGTTTGGTGATGGGATCACTATTCAACCCTCTTTTGTATTTTTCGCCTGTCTGAGTCACTGTTGTTTACAAATGTTACATTATGAGCCCCTCACTCTAACCCAGTCAACATATTTTATTATTAACTTAACGGCAGGGAGGGCATTTTGGTCTTTTCAACCCATCAAAAACCCTAAACCTCTCATATATCAATTGTTCATCATTTTGGGTCCCTTTCATTTCCTCACATCCCAGCTCCCTCTCCCTCCCCTCTTGTAAACCCATGACACCCTCCTCCGGCAACTGCCCCAAGCCGTCAGCCACCCCACCCCACTTCACCTGAACCGCAACCACACTTCAATTGTTACTCCAACCCGATACCCTCTTCCGACAACCTGACGCAACCCAACTTTACACTTCAACTTGTCACCCAACCAGACAACTAGATGCACCTTTAACACCCATTCTCCTTCGATCATCATCTACCCACCTCCGATCATAACCCACCCACCGACCTCGATTATTGTTTTTATGTGGAAGCGGTGATGGATACATAAGCATTCACGTGTAACTTCCATTTTACTTGATCTTGTTTAATGATTAGTGTAGTTTACTTGAAATTGAACATGATACAAGTTGATTTTAAACATTCCTAGCCGACATTAGGGCCAATGATACCCTAACCCACCTCGTATTGCACTTGAAGATGGTTGTGAAGTTCTTGAACAACATGAACTTCGAATTATGCTTTGAACGAGGAAGGGAAGATAGGATCGACGAAGGGTGGATGTTTTTGAATTATTTGATGCTTAAAACTAACATTTGATCAAAATATTTTTCATACCTAGTCATGCTAATGATCTAGGGAAATTTGCAAATGGTTTGGATTATCATGAAAAGTTTGGTTGTATAAGGTTGTAATGTCGGGTCAAATGGTTTGGGTGTTGTTTGTTTTTTAAGAGGTAAAATGTTTGAAGTCTGCGGACCACATCTGCAAACATCTGTAAAAAAAGAGGTGGACCAAACCTCTGCAGTCTGCAAGAAAAAGGTTGTTTGTTTTTTAATGTATGCAGACTTGTAAAATAAATTGGTGGTGGTGGGTGGTGGTGGAGCTAGACGGTGATGGTGGTAGACTGTGGTGGTGGGTAGTGGATGGTGGTGGGGATGGACGATAGTGGGTGGTGCTGATGGACGATGGTGGTGGACGGTGGTGGTGATGGTGATGGACAGTGGTGGTGGTGATGGACGGTAGTGGGGGGTGGACGGTGGTGGTGAACTGTGGTGGTGGTGGTGGTGGTGATGGGCGGTGGTGGTGAGTGGTGGTGTTTAACTCTCTGCAGACCTTAGAAGATCTTAGAAGTGGTTGGGCCAAGTCTGCACCAATAAGAGCTCGCGCAGACGTTTTTTAGTGAAACGTCTTAGGAAAAACAAACAGTCTGAGCGTGACAATGTCTACGCATGGTCTGTGCGGCGTAGACAGAAGAGCTTGCGCGGAGCTTTTCAGAAAAAACAAACAGCACCTTGGTTGGTTTAGGGTATACGCTAGGTATGGTATGGTTTGGTTTGGTTGGTTGAGTCAAGTGGTTTTGTTCTAATGTTGGATCCTATGTTTGTTTGATGGCCAATTCTATGTTGGTTTAGGGTATGTGGTTATATATGGTACTAATGTTGGGTCAAATGGTTTTGTTCTAATGTCGGTTCCTATGTTCGTTTCATGGCTGATTCTATGTTGTGTATGTATGGTTGGTTTCGTGTTTGGTTCAAATATTTGTTCTATGTTGGTTCAAATGGTTGGTTTTATGTTGGTTTCATGGTCAGTTCTATATTGGTTGGGTATGGGTATGGGTAATGAAGGTCGATTCTATGTTGGGTTGGGTTGGGCTGGGTCGGATTCATGGTTGATTCTTTGTTCGGCAATCAAGCCACAATTTTGACTATGTTACTTAGGTAATCAAGTTTCTATGTTAGGTAATCAAGCCATGGTTTTATCCATGTTACTTAGGTAATCAAGCAATGGATTCATGCAAGGCCAGTTCATGCATGATTATGGAGGGAATTTGTAAAGCTAAACATTTGAAATAATATTGAAAGCACATGGATGCATATCACAATAATAAAAGTGTCGCTCCGTTTTTTCACCAATTTAAAATGAAATTTGATGGTTGTTAACGGGAGGAACAAAAGGATTTTTTTTAAACCACAGGGACTTAGATTGTGAAAGATAAAAAAAAGGAAGATTGAACCGTGATCCCGCCACCAAACCACATTGACGTAATTACACAATAATTTTTTAAAGATAGAAAGAAACTTTATAGGGAAATATACATGTATTAACATCAATATTCTTGTCTTAAAAATATACATACATTGATATGTCTTAATTAAATGGTATTTTAAGCATTTTAAACATATGTATTGATGTTCAAATTTGTAAAATGGTTTGAATATTGATATCAAAGGGATTTAAAAGGTAGTAAACTCATACTTCAAGGCTACAAATCCCATACAAAACAGTCACATACAAACGGGTTAGAAAATATCTGCAGTCTGCGGACCACATCTGCAGAAATCTGTAGAAGAAGAGGTGGACCAAACCTCTTCAGTCTGCAAGAAGGTTATTTGTTTTTTAACATATGTAGACTTCTGAAATAAACTAGTGGTGGTGTACGAACGATAGTGGTGGGTGCTGGTGGTGGACGGTAGTGGTGGGTAGTGGTGGTGGTGTTGGTGTTGGTGTTGGTGGACAGTAGTTGTGGTGGACAGGTTGTGGTGGACAGTGGTGGGTGGTGGTGATGATGGATGGTGGTGGGTGGTGGTGGAGGTGGTGGTGGACGGTGGTGGTGGATGGTTGTGCTTAACCTTCTGCAGACCTTAGAAGATCTTAGAAGTGGTTGAGCCAAGTTTGCACCAAAAAGAGCTCACGTAGACGTTTTTTAATAAAACGTCTTCGGAAAAACAAGCACTCTGCAGATGACAATGTATGCGCGTGGTCTGCGCGGCTCAGACAAAAGAGGTTTCTCATATCTTTTTTTTTTTTTTTGAAAAAACAAACACCACCTAAGTGATTGAAATGTCTCAACATGCAACTCAATGTTTTCCTTAAATTCTATTATCGTAAAAGGTGTGATTATTTCATTTGATTAATCTAGGTTTTTATTCTAGACATTTCATTTGATTCGTAGGGATTCGAGTTCAAACATCCAACTTTAGTTGGACCTGTTAGATTTTGATTTACCCTATAGTAGAGTGTTTCATGTTTTTTTCTCAAAAATGTATTCACTTTTATAGTTGTGTTTCTGTAGAGCCTAGACAATTTGTAACACCCGTCTAGTATTAGCGCGATTATAATATTAAATACGCACTTTATGTGAAAATGCGACCTTTTAAAACCTTGTCAAATTAACGTTCATACATAATTAAAGTACTCAAATTATAGTAACAAGTGTTTACAAATTTCATTTTTTAACTAGAATAAAATAAGTCAATTGCGGAAGCTTCAAAGACATGTGTTCGGTTCTTCATATTCGCTTGATCTTCATCCGGGAATCATAGACGTTCACCTATGATCAAAACCAACTTAAAAGTTAGTTTTGATAGCTTATAAACATGTATAAACAAGTTCCATAAACAAACACACAAAATAAAAATAAAATTTCAGAATTTTGCCTCTCGCGCCACGCGAGAGGCTCCTTCTTTTCCTTCGCGTGCCGCGACAGCACCCGCGTGTCGCGCCCGGGTCACGGTTCTCCTTCGCATGCCACGGGGGAGATCGTTTTCCAGCAGGTCTGCATCTGGGACCTGCATTTCTGCCAGCTATGTTTATTTATCAAAAATCAAACTTTCAAAGGCCATAACTTTTGATCTAGAAGTCCGTTTTACATGATTCTTTTTCCTACGCGTTTGAAATTTAATTCTCCATCTTATGGAGTTAAAACCTGATATTCAACTACTTCAAAAATTCAGATTTCAAGCTCTCGGATTGAAATTCCTTTTTAACACTTTTGACATGTTTCATGATTCATTAAACCACTTTTGTTTAAATCATTGTAAATGTTTGAGATATTCATTATCTCAAAACCATTAACTCGTGAGTTCAAAACTTTCATACATTATGCAACTAAAGGTTGAGTTATGCGTAAAACTTTATTTTGACCCGTTAGAGGGATTTACCATTAACTTTAAATTTCACTCTCTCCTTTCACCCATCATTTTACTACATTAAGGTATCTACCTATATTTCGTAATCTTAATGCAAATTCCTAAACAACCATATGGGTCGTTTGCCCAATTCACCCATTAAGGGCTTTTTGGTCAATTTTGTCCTTCATTTTACAACGAAGGACTTTCGCTAATATTTGACCAAAATATCGCTCTTAACAATAATTCTAAATATGCGTACCTGGCTCGAGTCATAGGATTGACCCGTTTAAATATCTTTCACTATTAATTTCTAATTAATACCAACGTGAACCATACGATATTTCCTGTAATCACAAAACTCAACAAGCGATCATCAATTAATATTGTCAAATGATTTTACCAATGTCATTTGACCCGTTTAGTCCAAACGACCACTTTCCATTATGAGATGATATCTAGTTACCATCTCGCCCTCTTACCCGTTCCAGTTTACTCCATGACGTAATGTTTCAAAATTTCTTATTAGTTCATCGTCACATGTCTAATTTACCAATTTACCCTTTTTGCCATTGTTTATGATTTCTCACCATTGCACTGTTCCGACTCATATTATTTGCGCCGGAACATTATAATTCTATTACTAACTTTTTCTTTTTCATTTTCAATACATACAACTGATGTATACTATAAAAGGGTGTAAGCTTTTACTTACCTTGCATCGGAAAACACGTTTTTCCTTCACACTTGATTCGTTTTACCCGCTTCCTTTCCAAGCCTCTATCTAGCTTGTTAAGCATCAAACTACCATCATAACTCGTAAGACGGTTAGATTAGTCATCATTAATTATGACTATTCCATCTTACGGATTTACATCAAAATTTACCATTTGAATTCATTTTGGTCAGTTTGACTTTTAAAGGTCAAACTGCCTATTAGCATAAGTGATTATACTATGAAACTTGACAATTCATTTAAGCACTTTATATGTTCCCGAGTCTCATTTAACAAGGGGATGGGAAGGAAAATTTTCTCTCCTAATCTCTCCAATTTGAAAGGATGAATATATGGTCATATTTGGTTATATTTTCTTCCCTTTTCCCTCCCCTCCCCCTATTAAATGAAACTCTAGAACATGGTTTTTCATATTTTCATCTCTTTTCCCTCCCCTCCCCCTGTTAAATGAGACTCGGGAACAGAGTGTATCCGATAGGCATTATTCTTACGCGACCGTTTTAACCACTTTTCAAATCTAAGTTCATGCTAATATTAACACCAATTTAACTTAGCTCTTGATTATCAAAGCCAATTATTCATTTGTTAAGCAAGAACTAAAGGTTTCCCTCTACTTGTAAAACCCGTTTCATCATAGCATTAGACATTCATCCAAACATCTAATATAATCAAGTTCTACATTTTAATCAGTAGACATCATGATCCCAAACACCTATTTACATGAACAAAATCACCAATTTCGTTATAACATACAAAACCCATTTCAAGTTACGTATGAGCATTCCCTCGAACTTATAAATTGTTCAAATATTCTGCTCCAACTATCAAATATGGTGATTCTAAGCACATGCGTATCATCATCTTTACTTATTTCGTCAAAACCCACTCAGTTCATACTTGATTATTTGACTAATCGCTAATTTATGGCACAATTATACAAGTTTGCATCTAGGGTTTGTTCCTAGACATAGATTCAACCCAATATCACTAACATATACAACATTCATCACATAATTTTCGATTTTGGGTGTTCATCATAAACTCAAGATATCTCCGAATTACAAAATTTGACATACCTTGCGATCTCCTAGCTTAGGTGATCACGAATTTAGTTAAAGCCCCAATTTCTTCGCTCGATTTCCTTTGATTTTGATCAAGTTTGTGAGTTTTAGGGTTCATGTGTAAGAACCCTTCTCCTGGCTCTGGTAAATGTCGACCAACACGCACACTTGTGTGTGTTTTGGTTTTTGATATTGTTTTTAATTAAAATTTCTTTCCAATTGCCCACTTTTAGTCCCTCCAATATTCATGGTTTATAAAAAGGCTTACTAGTTCATGCTTCTTTATTGTTTTAAAACAAATAACTAACTAGTTTAATTACTCCTAGTTAACTTAGTGAGTTCCGGGAGTTATAACCCGTTTATTTTAAGTCCCGTTAACCCAGGCCTCTCATAAGCTTTGTTTTCTCAAAAGCTTCCATTCACCTTTCATTTAATGTTAGGTTTATTTATTTAAATCCTAATATTCACCGGGTTAAATTTTACCACTACTGGTACTTTACCCGTTTATTTTCGGTTAATTTAATATAATTAACAACCCGTTTTTGGGGTGTTACAATTCTACACCCCTTAAAGAGGTTTCGTCCCCGAAACCTTTCTTACGTAGTTTATTAATTTAGACTAAACGAACTTAGCTTCGTTTTTAAAGCATTCATCTTTTTTTTTTTGTTAATATTTATCATTCGTATTGGCATGTGTGTCTTTCACGTGTAAGTCCTTAAGAACCGTAAATTTCTTATCTTTGTCACCTATTTGACCGTGTTGGGATTGAACCCTATCAGAGGAACAGATAATTAAAGCCAAAACCGGATCAGAGCAGTGGATCCAGAATAAGCAGATGTTATGTATACAAGTCTCTCCCCTTGAAAGTGGTTTCAACATCTGATGACCTTCAATCCACTGATCGTTACAACTACTGACTTACAACTGTTGATCAAGTCAAAGACTGATGAAGACTAAAGCCCTGCTGTTTAATCTACTGCTATGGGTCAAACACTACTGAATACATCAAGTACTGTTGGGCTCACATCAGTGGAAGGATTCAGCAGTAGTTCAGTTTGTTTTTATGTAATGTATTGTAATCAGTAGTTAGCATAAGCAGTGTTTGTATTAGATCAGTTGTTAGAGTTTGTTAGGAGGTTAGATGTCACTTTCATGGTGACGTCAGCAAAGATGCCACAGTGGTTTGTCCGTGCCTATAAATAGAACAGTACCCTGTACTGTTCTATTAGCTCTTCACCATCTTTCTTCCGGTACGAACAAATCACTATGAGCTCAGGCTGAGGGGGAGTTTGTTACATGCATGCATTGTAATTGAATCTTGTAATAAATTCAAGCATTCGG
Source organism: Helianthus tuberosus (assembly GCA_030545235.1). Taxonomy (NCBI): domain Eukaryota; kingdom Viridiplantae; phylum Streptophyta; class Magnoliopsida; order Asterales; family Asteraceae; genus Helianthus; species Helianthus tuberosus. Next base: position 194,622,091 of record CM060448.1, on the reverse strand, counting down.
TTCTTTGTTGAAAATGTGTGTTGAAAGCAATTCTCCTATTTGATTGTGTGCAAAGTTTGTTTCCATTTACATTCCGCTGCATTACTTGTTCATTGTTCATCTTAATTCAAACACAAAACACAATCAATCCAAACTCAGATCCTAACAATTGGTATCAGAGCTAGGACAATAAAATTTGATTTAACAATCATTTTGACATAAATAGTTCAGCTCACAATCGTTGATACTGATAGTTGTTCGTTTTGTTGAAAAACAGAGCAAGGTTTAATCACCATCAAAGTTGATTAATCAGTGCCTGTAAAACAACCAGGATGACGTCACAATCACAAGATGATAAGAATAACATCGGCTCACTTTTCAAACCACCCATGCTTAAACGAAATGAATACAACATCTGGGAGAGAAGGATGGGTCACATCCTTGCTCAACAGAATATTGGATGTTGGAGATCTGTTGTTTTTGGATCACATGTTCCCATGGTGCCAAGTGCTGAGGATTCAAAGAAGTTCGAACCTAAAAAACCTGAAAATTACACTGAAACTGATTTCCAAAAGTTCAAACTCGATGCCAAAGCATTTAGCATCATTGCATCTGCATTACCCAATGAAATTTATGCTGGGCTGTTACATTGTAACAGTGCCAAAGAGCTATGGGATGCACTGAAGGAACAGTTTGGGGGAACGGAAGAAGTTATTGAAAATAATAGGGAAATTCTGAATCAGCAGTATGAAACCTTTTGTCACATAAAGGGTGAATCATTGACCCAACAGTTTGAGCGATTTAGTTGTCTCATTAGTGAGCTAAGACTTATTAAAGTTGTTGATACACTTTTTGTGGACGCGACTCGGTTCGGTTCGACTCGGTTCAACACGGTTAGGTTCGGCTCAAGCCCGACGTAGCGACATTCCTCCGTCGTGCACCCCAGAGTTTGACACGCGAAGCACGAAGAGCCGCGAATCGTTTCCCGCCGACACATCACCATGACATCAACATGATGATGTCATGACTAATTATCATTCAAATGCATGCACAAATTCAACTTGAATTCATATGATTAATCAATTTATTTGTTGGCTAAACTTCATGTGCACTTGACGAAGGTTCCATCTTTGACGAAGATTCAATATTTGACTAATGACGAAGCTTCAGTATGTGTGTATGACGAAGGATCAAGCCTCGTCAACACATAACCTTCGTCAAATAAAGGTTCGTCGGTGGACAGTATATATAGCACAGATGTTAGTCAGTTTAGTCATGAGATTATTGTGAGACTCCACGAGAGCTGAGCGACTTGTGAGAGTTTATTGTACAAGCATTGTGTGTATATGTTTGTGAATGTTCTCATCCATTTAATCGAAGTTAATCTTTGGTTACTTGCTGTTGTTATTTATCTACTTTGTTCGGTTTGCACCATCACGGAGATTCCGCACCCGCGATCGTGTTTGTGATAAATAGGGAATAGGTTTCGTAATGGATCCTCCGAGAAAAACGGACCTACAAGTGGTATCAGAGCTTTGGCTCTTTTCCTTGTTTAAAACCAAACATTGTTAGTGTTTTATCAAGTTGTTTAATCGTTTTTCAAGAAACTGTTCTTGGTGATATTCATATTTTCTGGAAAATATCTTGAAAAATTGGTGCAATCCTTGTTGTTTTTGCTAAATTTTTATTGAAAACCTGTTATATTGCATGTATACATGTTAGCATTTTGGTTTTTGTTGAAAGTATAAGCAAAATCATTTTCGAAAAATTTGTCCGGTGAAAACTTGGCCAGAATATTCAAGTTGTTCTTGTCTATCTTCAAAGTGTTCTTCATTGTATTCAAACTGTTCTTGAGCTTTATATCTATTTGATCTAAATTGTGGTTTTAATTAAAGTTTTATTTTGTTTATTAATATTAAAAGGCAAGTGTATTGACAATTGTGTACTGTGATGATTTTATGTTGAAAAAGAAGCTTCGATACAACAGAAAGTAAGGTGACTTTGAAACTAGGGCCACCAACTTTGTCAGAGGATAAGATTTACTTTTTGTGTGAAAATATCTAATACAACCTTCGTCACCTCCATCTTCATCACATATGAAACAAGTTAACCTTCGCCACACAAGTTAACCTTCGCCACTTCCTATCTTCGTCAATCATATTCTAACCTTCGTCACCCATCATAACCTTCCACACAACAATCTTCGTCCAACAACATTTTTTTTCAAAGACGAACCTTCGTCAACCATACATCTTCGTCACCCACTGAAACTTCGTCAATCATACCAACCTTCGCCAAATATACTACCTTCGCCATACATTGTCGTTGACGAAGTATCATACCTTCGTCGTTTGGATCTTTGACGAACTGTCACTACCTTCGTCATCTTTGTCTTTGACGAAGTATCAAGATTTGTCACAAGGGAGTTCTTCGCATTAACTTGTCATTTTTACACAGAAGGTTTGCAAAAATGTTTTAACCATTTGATTTCAAGTTTTTAAGCAGGTAAACTTGTTCATACATCAAATATGAGTACAAATCCTTTAGATTAGAGCATTAGCACGGTCCCAGATATGTCATGGGTTAAGTCTTTGATGCCACAAGAAAGAATTTCGGCTAGTCAATGGGCGTGCGTGGAAAATCAAAATCAAAGTATCCAGAACCTACTCATGAGCGAAAGTGAAACGGGTAGCAATAACCGTCCGCCAAAACTTAATCATATGAACGACTACCCATCGTGGAAAGGTCATTTTCGGACGTACGTTTTAGGGCAAAACACCGAGTTATGGACGTGTTTCACTACCGCATACAACACTGCTCTTGAAGAGGCCGGATCAAATGCTATGACTTTGGCGACCATGGCTGAAAACGACAAGAAGGCGTATGACCTTGAAAAGAAAGCGTTTGCTATTCTTACGCAAGCATTGCACAAAGATATCTATCATCAATTCACCTATTGTACTAGCACCAAAGCCTTGTGGGACATCCTAGAAACAAGAGGAGAAGGAAATGCGGCGACAAGGAAGACACGCCAAGATCTGTTGAAAAAGGAGTTTGAAGGGTTTATATTTATGGAAACTGAAACATTGAATGATATGACAACTCATTTTTATCATTTACTTAGTGAATTGGTTTCTTACAAACTTGTTTTAACTTCACAGGAAATAGTCACACGGTTTGCTGATGCTCTACCACCAAAGTGGAGCTCATTCATAGAATTGTTAAAGCATACAGGTGCATTGGATACTGTCAGTATCTATGAGTTTGTTCAAAAGCTAGAAAACAAGGATGCAGAAGAAATCAGAAAAGCTAAACGAACTCCTGTCCCTCAAAATCCAGAGATGTACTTTGGAGGGATTGTCCCTGTTGCTAGTACAAGTCAGCAACCAAAACTACAAACAGCTTTTGTGTCAAATCCTTTCGACCCAAATTCCTATTTCGGTATGCCACAAGCTGCAACTCCTCAACCCCAATTTGATCCAACTGCCTATTTTCCTAAACCACCTTAAGCCCAAGCCCAACCACAACAAGCCTTCTATGGTAACAAACCTGATATTTCAAATCTTTCCAAACTGAGTGTAGAAGCTGCACGGGATCACATGGAAATTCTTACCACTATGGTTAATTCCTACTGCGGAATGGTCGCAGGTCAAATTGGAAACATTAATTTGACCAACGAAGATTATCAGCAGATAGACAGAGATGAGATAGAGTTGATGGACATTAAGTGGGCGTTTGCGAGTGCTGTAAGAAGGGCGAAGGATTATATGAGCAGAACGGGGAGAACTAGCTTGGAAAGCAAAAAGGATACCAAGTACGGGTTTGACAAGAGTGCAGTTACGTGCTTCAATTGCGGTGAAAAGGGTCACTTCAAACGTGAATGCACACGACCGAGCAAACAAGGCAACCAAAATCCCTTCCAAAATCAAACAAGCACTTCAAATCAAGCTAACAACAAAAGAGGGATAGTAGCTGCTAACAACCAAACCAACCATTCAGGGCCTTCAAACTCCAACCGAGCATTGATAGTTCAAGCTGATGAAGGGTGTGATTGGTCCGTACAGTTTGGAGATGGAGGACAGGGAGGAACTGCATGTTATGCGAAGATCACCAGTCACATCAAGCATGTGTACAAAGAAGAATTCTCTGAAGATGATGATAGTTCGAGATACAGTGGCAGTTCGGATGAAGAATCGGATGTGAATGAGAGAACTGATTCTGAAGGTGATAGTTTGTTGAATGATGCTAAGGAAGTAAAGTGTCAGAAATACGTCTTGATCAAGAAAGCTGATGCTACATCAGAAGAAATGGAGAAGATTCTCACTGAAGATGGATCTTTCTCTTCTCAGACTGCCTTTATGGCTAATGTCACAGCTTCTACAAGTCAGGTAAAATCTGAAACTCCTAGCATATGTAGTGATTGTGCTAATATGAAACATGAATGTGCTAATCTTAAACATGAATCTGAAACGATTCATAGTCACAATCAGAATTTAGTTGTTGAACTTTCTAAGTGCAAAGAAGCAAACATGGCTCTAACTTACCATGAAAAAGAATTTAAATCAGTAATTGAGACACTTAAGAAAAGCATTTCTGAGTTATCAAAAACTGTTTTTAATAAACAAATTGGTATTAATAATTATATTAATATCATTGAAGAAACAAAGAAAGAGTTGGCCACGGCTAAATGTGAGCATGATGCGATCAATCTCAAATTGGAGAGTTATTCTAACTCCCGATATGTGCTTGATCACATCATTGATGTTCAACAACTGAAAGGGAACGTGAAAGGCGTTGGGTATAAGTCGTGTCCGCCACCGTTGAGACACAATTATACCAAGATGCCTGATGAGGAAGAAATGCCTTGGTTTGAACCAACTGTACCTCTTAATTATGAGGAGTTTACAACTGGTCTAGGGTTCAAATCGGACAGTTCTTCGGAGGGCTCATCTGAAAGTTTGGGAAAGTCATCTGTTGATATGGAACAAAGTCCTCCCACAGTTGAGGACTATGATTCGTCAGATGATGTCCAAATGTGAGTGATGAGGATAAATATCTTAAAAAGAACAAAGGATTAGAAGTCCCCGTTGAGAATCATATTCTGTGTGATCCTCCTACTCCTGCTGTGCAGTCTGCTGCTAGACAAGAGATAGATCCTATCACTGAGACAGAGTCTACTGTTAAAAGTGATAACGTGTTGTACACTTTTGCCGGTGATGACAAAATTTATTCAAACACAGCTTTTCCAATTAAAAATGTTAATCAATCTTTGATTGATAAAGTGTTTGAAGATACTACCAGTAAGTTTTTGGAAAAGGGGATCCTGAGAGTTTCAGTAACTCAGTGTGATCCGATTCCAAAAGCTGAAGTTAGAAGAAAATTTGGAAATAAAAAATCACCAACGAAGCAACAACGTATCGCTTTTAAGGGTAAACAGCAACAACAGCGAGCTCAAAATTCTAAAGGTTCACAACCAAAGGTTGAGACCAAAGGAGCTCGTTTCAAGAAGAAAAACAATGATGTTAAATTTGTAGCATCCAAGGGTACTGAAAAGGTGGAGACTTTTGAAAATAAATCAAACACCGATTTTGTTCAAAAAGTCAGAATTTTAAAGCGTAACGCTCAAAACAATTACACCCAACACACAAACAGGTGTGATGCTAGTACCTCTGGATCTACAGGTTCAACGTCAAGTCATCGAACAGAATCTCCTATTTTTGTTGAAAGGAGATCGTGTTTCAAATGCGGGGAGTTTGGGCACATTATCAAAAACTGTACGAATTCTCCGAAAGAAAATTTTGTTGAGAGAGCCTCTCCCGAAAAAGATCACCAAAAATGTCATCCTGTTTCACCCAAAATGACAAACGTACGATTAAAGAACAAGAAACAAAACAACGATGTCAAAATGTGAAGGTGATCGAAAAGGCTTTAAAACCAGAAACTGTTAAAAGGAAACCAATTTTGTCACAACCGTTAAAACCAGAGATTTCTAAATCTGTAAATAATACACAATCCGGTAAACGGAAACAAGCTTGGAAACCTAAAACAGATAAAGTTTCAGGGGGAGTCTCACCAATTCCAGGTCATCGCGAGGTTGAAATAACCTTTGTCGATGAACAAGGACGACCCAAGTCTGTGAAGGCTTGGGTCCCCCTCTCCAACTAATCTCTGAGTGAGTGTGCAGAATGTTCCAGGAGGAACTATCGATAGTCATCGGATTGTTGATAGCGGAGTGTCCATGCACAAGATCGGCGACAAAAGAAATTGTTGCCTATGATGGAGAGAGAAAAAGAAAAGAAGAAATGTCTAATAAAGGAAATTGAAAGCTTCGACAAAATGGAAAAATCTTTCAAAAGTTTGATTGTTAAAGGCTTTAATCGGGTCCCCGGGATAGATTCAATCAAAATGTACGCACCTGCAGCACGTCTGAAGCTCAAAGTCAACAAGATAACTGTGCAGTGTACATTTCTCCACGGTGTGATTGAAGTAAATGTGTTTGTTAAACAAACCAACCGGGTGTGCGGATGCCTTGGCATGGATTGAACAACCGCACACTACTTCTCGAGAGAAAGACAAAGACCTTCGCTGGCGCAATGTGTAAGGCCGGCCGGACCCAGAGGTTTCTGATCTTGTTACTGTGAATTGAAGTAGCTGAATGATCGACTTTGAAATCCACACCTGGTGGATATCCAGTCTGGGAGAGCACTCAGATTCCTGCCAATGCACGAAGAAGTTGCAGGATTACGGTTTTGAATTTCTAATCTCTCCTATCCTTGTCGATATTTTAGCTGCTTTATGAATTATTATCATCTCGTACAGCACTCTTTGACCAGACACGTTGATCTCGAATATCACCTCACACGTGATTGTTTCACTATGAAACTCGTCAATGTTGTCATGGTCCACACCGATTACCAGTGTGCCAACTCATTTTTCCAAAATTCGATAAATCATTTCCGATTAAAATTAATTTTGGTAAACGACATTGAGGTAAAACATGAGTTAACCAACATCAGGAAATCCTTTTTGTAAATATCTTTGTGTTTTTAAATTTATCATAGTTTATTGCATTTTTAGGGGAGTAAATCCAAAATTTGAAAATTCAAAAACATCGAAAAATTTCAAAACACAAAAACAATAGAAAAACAAAATGAGTTTCCTGGCGAGAAAAAGAGAAAATAATAGTACATCAATGGTCTGTCTAAACCTCTTTAAACTGAAATGCAAAATGAAAAATGTTAAGCAGCTCTATATAAGATGTATCGGTAGGCTCACAATCATTTTAAAGTGTGCAGGGTGATATAAATCTTAAATCGACTGAAGACCAGGTGGGAACCGCTCATTGGCATATGGTCTTAGTACCGAAATTTCGTTTGAGAGATTGCCGAGGTTCTGAGATATGTGGTCTTTATGCTGTTTATCATCTGGGTATCATGGTTGTATCTTTTACCGAAAAATAACGGAGACGAAGTCTAGATCTTCCATGATACTATTCATACGTGTACATATTGCATACGACCTCAATAAGTGATCAACAATCACATGTCCAAACAAATAAGTGATAATATATCACAGCTTTCTTGCGGGAGTCAAGTTTGTCTCTTTGTTGTACGTTAGTACTGACCTGTTCACGGACTTGCTCCTATTCCCTCATGCATATGAAAATCAAGTTCCTCATCAATAAGTGATTCTATCACATAGGGCTTGTTTTCAAATCAAAATAAGTGAGTATCTCACATTCTTTTATACGGTCAAACAGATGATAAACGGTATACTCACCGGTAAGATAAACTCTCGTGCATACCTTGATACGGGAATGTGTCGTGAGTGGATGAACACCGGTCTGTAAGTATAAATCATACCTTAACGTATCCCTTCGCCATGATTACATCTGATAAGTTGAGCTTAAGTGGATAACAATACCGATAATCGTTATAGGATGCTTATCTAAATGTTAACTAATAGAACACCAAGAGTGTTTTGGCATAATCGTAAACTGATATGATTCTCTTACCCTCGAAACTCGCAAAAAGAATTTATGTATATATTTACTTACTGCTTTCCGTCTTTACGTTTGAAATATTCAAAATTCCAAAAAGATTTTAGGTGTGTTTTAATCTAAACTTTATAAAAGCCAAAAAGATTTAACTTTTAGTTTATTTTTGATTGACCGATGTTGGAACTCGAGTCTATCCTACCCAAAATCCTGATTCTAAGTCGGAAAACAATTGCATCTTCATAAACGGTCGAAGTTGACAGATTTTGAAAGTTAAAGGATTAAATCTGAACATTTTCTAAACTTTCAAACTGTTGTCGGTCGGTGTTTGATTGAGAGGTGGTCTCATGTGAGTCGTGTGCTTATATTGTTAAAAGTCAATTCTTAGTGAGGTTTTCATTTGAAAACTTTAAAGAATGACTATATTCCAAGCGGTTGTTCTCACTGCGTGTTTAGCTTTCTTGTATGTGCAGATGGTGCATTGGAACCAGCTAAAGACGAAGAGAACGTGTCAGACGACAAGCCATGAAGTGAAGACACGACATTGATGCAATCAGAAGATCAAGATGATCGAGTTGCAGCTGATCTCTCATCAACACCAAAAGTATTTAAGATCAAAAGTTTCACGAGCATCATTCAAAGGGGAGTTTGTTGATACACTCCCTGATTGTGACACGTGTAGACCTTTTAAAGATCCGACAGTGTGAAGCATGAACCATCATGAGTAGCGTCCAAGGGGGAGCTTGTTGATACACTTTTTGTGGACGCGACTCGGTTCGGTTCGACTCGGTTCAACACGGTTAGGTTCGGCTCAAGCCCGACGTAGCGACATTCCTCCGTCGTGCGCCCCAGTGTTCGACACGCGAAGCACGAAGAGCCGCGAATCGTTTCCCGTCGACACATCACCATGACATCAACATGATGATGTCATGATGATGTCATGACTAATTATCATTCAAATGCATGCACAAATTCAACGTGAATTCATATGATTAATCAATTTATTTGTTGGCTGAACTTCATGTGCACTTGACGAAGGTTCCATCTTTGATGAAGATTCAATATTTTACTAATAACGAAGCTTCAGTATGTGTGTATGACGAAGGATCAAGCTTCGTCAACACATAACCTTCGTCAAATAAAGGTTCGTCAGTGGACAGTATATATAGCACAGATGTTAGTCAGTTTAGTCATGAGATTATTGTGAGACTCCACGAGAGCTGAGAGACTTGTGAGAGTTTATTGTACAAGCATTGTGTGTATATGTTTGTGAATGTTCTCATCCATTTAATCGTAGTTAATCTTTGGTTACTTGCTGTTGTTATTTATCTACTTTGTTCGGTTTGCACCATCACGGGGATGCCGCACCCGCGATCGTGTTTGTGATAAACAGGGAATAGGTTTTTGTATTGGATCCTCCGAGAAAAACGGACCTACAAAAGTTACATTTCCTAATTCAACACAAAATAGCAGGTTTCTTATATCACTACCTGAAAAATGGGATACAATTGCTTTTGTAACTAGAAATTCTGCTGAGTTCAAAGATCTGACCCTGACCCAACTTCATGGTAGACTTCTGACCTATGAAAGGGAGTTAAACCAGAAAAAGAAGTTGCAAGAGTCTGGTAAAGTTGCTGATGATTAGTCATTTGGCAACACATCTCTTTTTGGTAAGGAAGAATCTGGTAGCAGTAGTAAGGATCAGAGTTATGATCATTTTATTGATATAACTGCTGGTGGAAACTTTAAAAACTCTGATTCTCACTCTGCAAATTATGCTTTCACTGCAAATTATGAAAACCAGATGTCAGATAACTTGAGCTTTGAACTAAATGACTTACAGCACTTTGATCCAACTGATCTTGAAGAAATGAACATTTTGCATCAATTGGCATTGCTTAGTGTAAGAACAAGCAAATTTTACAAAAAGACAGGGAGAAAATTCCCAGGGTTACATGGGAATTTAAAAGTGGGGTTGGATAAGTCAAAAATCAAGTGCTACAAGTGCAATAGGCTAGGACACTTTGCTAGGGAATGTAGGAGTCAAACTACTGGTCCAATTGTTACTCATCCCAGCTCAAACCCTAGGCCACAAAATCAAAGCACTGTGCACTATTCCCATTATACCCCTGCTGCCCATGTAAACACTGTTCATTATGCAAACCTTGTTCCTGTGCATTATGTTCAAACCATTGTCCCTCAAATTCAGTATGTTCAGGCTCCTGTACCTAAGGTTCAAGTGCAACCAGTTGCACCACAACAAACTGCACCACCAGCAGTGGTTCAACCAGATCAGCAAAGCTTTTTCACCCAAGGCTTTGTTGACTAGAGCAGCTTACCTGAAGAGCTAGGGGATGAAAATTTTGCACTCTATGCTACTAATGATGCTTCTAATGATGAATTTTGTCTTATGGCATTAGAGTCAATACCAGAAGAGCCGGATGCTGAAAAGGGGCAAACAAGTGCTGAAACAGTGGATGAAGTTGCTGAAGCAGTGGTTACTGTTGTTGCTGGTGAACAACTGCTGGGAGAAAATTCAGAAACCCTGATTGAACCATTGGTTGACCCCTAGTCCAAAGAAGAAGAAAAAGAAGAAACGGAAGAAGGTGAGAAAGAAGAAAGAGCTGATGAAGAAAATGATCATCAATGTGACTGTGCCATGATGGCTGCAGCTAAGGTATCATCTCAGGTTCTTGAAAATATGTGTTCAGACAAGTGCATTATAGCATTTGGTAACATCAAAGAGGTGAATGAAAACCTTAGGGATAGAGTGTTGAATGATGAGGTCAAATTTGAAAAGTCTTTAAAAGAACCTAAAAACAAATTAGCTGAAAAAGACAAAGAAATCTGCAGCTTAAAAGAAGAGCAAAGCATAACCAAGAACCAACTCCAAACTATGGTAGAAAAATATCAAGTTTGCAAAAAGGAGTTGGAATCCACCCAAATCACTTGTTAAAGATGGGTGGAATCTTGCAAAGGTTATGAGGTCATGTTAGAAAAACAGCTTGAAAGCAATGTGAAATTTGGCATAGGCTTTAGAAAATATGATGAAATTGAAAACACTGCTACTAAACAAGCTGGTTCAGTTGGAATAACACCAACAAACAAGAATGGCCAAGAAATTAAGATAACTGACAAACTTGGTAACAAAATCACTCTGGAAAGATCTGTGGGATCCTCAACTTTTGAGGAAATTGAGAAATACCAATTTAAACCCACATGGTCTGATGAGTGTGACATTCTTGAGAATTTTAAACCAATGGACTTCACAACCACTGATGGTGTAAAAGCTCCTAAAGCAATGGTCATTCCTCTCAAAGACATCCCGACAGTGGTTCAGAACTCTGTTGCTAAGGAGTTTGAGAAAAAGAAGAAAAGAGAAAAGATCAAAAACCTGTTTTGTGATTTTTGTGAAAAGAAGAATCATCTAACAAAAGACTGTTTTCATCTAAAAGCATATGATCTAAACAAAACAAGTGTCATTGTACCTACTGAGAGCTGCACCATCTGTGGTAAAACAAACCACACAACTCAAGAATGTGTGTATCTCAAAAACTTTGATGTAAAAAAGAATGAGTACACTGCAAAAATATCCTTAAGTTCATCAACATCATCTGTCAAGTTCACCAAGAACCAACCACTGTTTGTGCCAGTCCAAACAGCTGTTACAAAACAGTTGAACCAAACATCTGTCCAAAGAGATGTTCAAGTGACTGATGCACCCCCTGCCAATCAATACAGAAGAGGCAAGGGACAACCATCATACCAAAGGATCCCACATGTTTATGAGGCTTACAAAAGGCCTTCTAAACCAAGAGTAAACAGGCATCCTTTTGGTTATCAGTAGATCATTGGGCAAGACCCCCAACAGTGGTTAGAGAAAAACAGTCCCAAAACTGTCCAAACCCCTGACCTAACCACTGTCCATCCATCTGAACTCATCCCAGACACTGTTGAGACCCCATCCAAAGCCTTATTGGCTTTGGAGACCCTAATGAACTAATCATTTTACTTCATGTGCAGGGAGCTTCTGCATGCTTAGATAGCCTTTGGTATGTAGATAGTGGAGGCTCCTGGCACATGACAGGATGTAAAGCCCTACTCAAATATTTCAAAATCCATGGAGGGGGTGATATATCCTTTGGTAATAATAGTAAAGGGAAAGTTCTAGGGTCTGGCACAGTACAATCTGGTAATGTAAAATTTGAAAATGTCAATCTAATAGACAATCTAAAATTCAACCTCCTAAGTGTTTCACAAATGAGTGATAAGGGCTATGGCTCATTCTTCACAAAGGATTGTTGTAGGATTGTTGGACCAGAAATGGTTGAAAAGATTGAAGCAATAATAAAAACTGGAAAAACCAAACTTGTTGCTCAAAGAAGTGGCAATGTTTATGTAGTTGATATGTCAAAAGAGAGCCCCAGAACTGATGCCTGTCTGTTCTCAGCTGCATCAAACAAAGAGACAGAATTATGGCACAGGAGATTGGGGCACACAAATCTCAAGACAATCACTGCCATTTCAAAACAGGGGTTAGTAAGAGGTTTACCTCAAAAACTGTTCACCTGTCCTGAGCATTGTGTTTCCTGCCTAAAAGGAAAATAACATAAAAGCTCATACAAATCAATTGATGAGTCCAAAACAACCAAATGTTTGCAAATGCTTCATATGGATTTGTTTGGCCCAGTTAAAGTCATGAGTCTTAAGAAAAAGAGATATTGTTTGGTTATTGTTGATGACTTTTCTAGGTTTACATGGACTTACTTTTTACACTCAAAAGATGAGACTGCAGGCATTCTGCAAGACTTTGTGAAACAGGTTGAAAAGCAGTTTGACTTTCTAGTAAAAATCTTCAGAAGTGATAATGGCACAGAGTTCAGGAATAAGGAGTTAGACAATTTTTGTGTGTCAAAAGGAATTGTGAGGCAATACAGCATTCCAAGAACACCAGAACAAAATGGGGTTGTTGAAAGAAAGAACAGGACCTTGATTGAGGCTGCCAGAACCATGCTTGCTGATTCAGGTTTGCCATTAACTTTTTGGGCAGAGGCAGTAAACACTGCTTGCTATGCCCAAAACAGAGTTTTAATCAACCCCAGGCATCAAAAGACTGCCTATGAACTGCTGTATAAAATAAAGCCATTGATTTCATATTTCAAAGTTTTTGGCTGCCCATGCTTCATTTTAAACTTAAAAGACTCTATTTCTAAGTTTGCAGCCAAAATTGATTGTGGTTATCATCTGGGATACTCAACCACTGCTAAGGCCTACAAAGTGTTTAACACAAGGACCAAAACAGTGGAAGAGACTTTAAATGTGAAGTTCAATGAACTTTCATCAATGAAAATCCCAGCAAACCCTGCAGAATTGTTTGATCTTGATAAATTTACTTTTGAAAATACTGCTGTCAAGACTAACAGTGCAGGTTCATCAAAAGATTAATCATCAGACTATGGGTATGAAGTCATCATTCCTCAACAAAGGTCTGTCTCAATGGGAAGAGCATCAGATGTTCAAAACAGCTGTCAAAGCTCAACCACTGCTACCTCAACAGTTGTTGATCAAAGTAGCCCTTTAACTCCTGCTCCCACATCATCAAACACTGTTGATAGTCCTCCATCAGTGGATAAAAGTCAGCATGTTTTCACACCAGTTCCACCTATTCCTCCACCTCCATTTGAACCCTCTGCTGGATCATCAAAGTCACCAGCAGTGGTTAGCTCAGATGATTCACATCTGCAGCCTTCACCATTAAATGTCATTGTTCCAAACCAAGGAGATTTTATCTTCTTGAAATCTCATCCACCTGACCAAATCATTGGCAATATCAATGAAGGGGTTCTCACAAGAAGTCAATCCCAAAACATTTGTCTTTTTGCTGGTTTCCTATCTCTCCATCAGCCAGTCAAGTACCAAGAGGTAATGAAAGACAACAGCTGGGTAGAAACCATGCAAGAGGAGCTCCAACAGTTTAGAAGACAACAAGTTTGGGAGCTTGTACCATTGCCAGAGGGTGTAAGTCCTGTTGGCACAAAATGGGTCATCAAAAATAAAACTGATGAAAGGGGTATTGTTGTCAAGAATTAAGCTAGGCTTGCGGTTCAAGGGTTCAGACAAGAAGAGGGCATTGACTATGATGAAACATTTGCCCCTGTAGCAAGACTTGAAGCTATCAGATTATTTCTGGCCTTTGCTGCCAACCACAAAATCAAGGTGTATCAAATGGACATTAAATGTGCATTCCTCTATGGTAAGATTCAAGAAGAGGTTTATGTTTGTTAACCTTCAGGCTTTGAGGATCCATTTAATCCAAATCATGTCTACAAGCTAAATAAAGCTTTGTATGGCCTGAAACAAGCACCAAGGGCCTGGTATGAGACTCTTTCCGCTTTCCTACTATCCATTGGTTTCACAAGAGGTAAAATAGATAAAACACTGTTTTTAAAATGGAGAGGAAAGGATTTGATGATTGTCCAGATTTATGTGGATGACATCATCTTTGGAAGCACATGTAATTAAATGTGTGAAGAGTTTAGGAAACTCATGATAGCTGAGTTTGAAATGAGTGCAATGGGTGAGCTCCAGTGCTTTCTTGGTCTCCAAGTAAGGCAACTGCAAAATGGCACTTTTATCCATCAAGGCAAATATGCCAAAGAACTTTTAAAGAAATTTGAGATGGATGATTGTAAGCCATGTAGTACACCTATTGCAACCAATAAAATAGTCATGTCTGATGAGAAGGATGATTTGGTTGATCAAACTTTATATAGAAGCATGATTGGGTCTTTATTGTACCTAACTGCATCTAGGCCAGACATCATGTTTGCAACATGTGTTTGTGCAAGATCCCAGTCAGCCCCTAGAAAGTCAAACCTTATTGCTGTAAAAAGGATATTTAGATACCTAAAAGGTGCTCCCACACTTGGTATCTGGTATCCAACTGATGGTAAAATTGAGCTTTCAGGTTTCTCAGATAGTGACTTTGCTGGATGTGACAAGACAAGGAAGTCCACTTCAGGAGGGTGCCAATTCCTAGGCAGCTGTTTAGTGTCTTGGCAAAGCAAAAAGCAAGTAGTTGTTTCCACATCCACTGCTGAGGCAGAGTATATAGCTACTACAAGCTGTACAGCCCAACTGCTTTGGCTTCAAAATCAGTTGCTGGATTTTGGTATCGCTGCCTTAAAAACACCACTCATGTTGGATAGCCAGGCAGCAGAAAATATCATTAAAAATCCAGTTTCCCATTCAACCACCAAGCACATTGACATCAGACATCACTTTGTGAGGGATTGCTATGAAAAAGGTTTGGTTTCTCTGCACCATGTACCAACAAAGGATCAGCTGGCAGATGTGCTAACCAAAGCATTAGACACGGCCACCTTTGAAAGCTTGATCTCTAGGATTGGCATGCTAAACATGGAATAACAGGCAAAATCCTGTTTTTCTATGAATAAAAGCATTAAAATGTTTTCAGAAAATCAAAAATCCATCCTTAAAAATAGTTAAAAATGAATTTTTCATTAAATCCTTAAAAGTCTGCCATAACCACTGTTTTGTTCAAAAGTCTGTTCTACTTGAAAAGTCTGTCCACTGCTGAAAGTCAACCCTTGTTCTCTCTTTTCTTTGATAAGCACTGTTGTTCAAAATCAGTGTTTTATCCACTGTTATGCTATCCACTGATAGTAAAAATAACCCACTGCCTTCATTATTACCGTTACAACCACTGATCTTGTTCCATCACTGGTTTTCATAAAAACCCTTGTCCTTCATTTCATCAGGGGTTGGCACGTGGACAGTACATAGCGGTCAGATCTTTTGTAACCGCTGCCACGTCAGCATTCACTGTTTCAAACAAAACAACTTCTTTTAGTGAGATACCATTAAAGATTCAAAACCTGGGATATGCTATTCTACAAGATGAAAATTTCAATTACTCCCAGGAAATCTTTAATGATTTAGTTAAAAATGTTGATAAAAAGCCATTCTTACTGTTTCCAAGATTTCTAAGTTATTACTTTGAAAATAAATTTGGTAAGGATAATGCTCATGTAATAAAACAAGGTGACTCTTTTCAAATAAACAGCTTAACTGCTGAAACTTTCACAAGAATGTCAACATCTTGCAAAACACAAGCAGAGGTCCCTGAGCAGAATTTAGCAGCTACCACTGCTCCTCAGGTATCTGTTGCTGAGCCTACTGCTCTAGGTGATCATAGCAGCAAAACAACTGCTTTGAAACCCACACCTAAAATCACCAAAAGGCCAAAACAAAAGAAAACTCAAAAGCCCCCCAAACCTACCAAAAAGGCAACTCTGGAGGATGAGATACCAGAGCAACTGCCAGTGACAACACAAAAGTCACAAGAAACCACTGCTGCTACTTCCTCACAGCAGTTGTATAACAACCCTAAAGAAAACCGACACTCGCCCGAATATTTTTCCGACACCCTAATATATTTTAAAATATCCCAATATGTCTTAAAATACACCCCATACGTGAAAACGGCCCACGAATACCTTAAATATTATTAAAAAAATATTTAAAAATTAAGTTTTTAGGGTTGAGGCGGGTCGAGTAGCCCTTGGGTTAAACCCTACGCGGGTCGCGAGAAGGTGAAAGCTGGCTGAACCCTGGTCCGCCACGTGGCCCAACACATGTCGAGCCTACTAGCTGATCCGGATCACCTATGCCGTTGACCAGAGTTGACGCGGGCCGCGTAGGCCTTTGTCTACTCTTACGCGGGCCGCGTAAAAGTCGAATTCAGGCCCTATAAATTGATTTGCTCGGATCTTTAGTCAGTTCGTCCCAAATCTTTCTTTCTCACTTAATTTCTTAATAGTAGGCATTATACTTGGGTCTAATACCCCCCTAAATAGCGAAGTTCTGCTCTGTTGTAAGTATCATAACCCCTGGATACGTATTAGATACTCTGCCCGATTGATCTAGGGTTCTGTAACGGCTGTCGTGGTTCTGCCCGACGTAGTCGTTGGAATGCCGTCTCGGGGAGGGTATTACTAATGTTAAAATGGGTTATTATACTAATACGTGTGCATTTGTGTAAATTATAGATTGTCACCAGGAAACCATAAAAGAAAATCTAAGACAGCAATGTGAGTAATCCTTCTTTTTGTGTAAACCTTTTTGTGAGTAATCTCCTTTTTGTAAACTGTTTTTACAATACCTCACTTAATTAATTATATATTAAGCAGTTATTGAGTATTTGTAAGAATACAATTATTATGAGTATGTTGGGGTTTTGTATACAAAATTTGTTACCACCTAGTCAAGGAGTAACATTGCCACAAGTCGGGTCTGACAGTACCATGGATGTTAATTGGTATAACTTGGAAACAAATGTAATTGCGAGACCGCCCTCAATACTGTACAATGGTTTTTATTTAAACTTGATTAAACCGGGATTCACTCACCAGTATTTCCCACTGACAAATGTTTTTAAAACGCGTTTCAGGTAACAAATTTTGAAAGCCAAATAGAAGCCAGCTGGACAGCACTGAAGGCTTGGAAAAGTGGCAATAAAGTTACCTAAAATAAAATAGATGTTTTTATTAAATAAAATAGGATTTATTCCTATAAAAATGTGTGTACTGCAAACTTGGGTTTTATCCCATGTGTTTAATATTATGAAAATGTGGTATTTTAATCTGAACAAATATTTCCTAACTACGATCCTGATGAAAATTCCGCTGCCAAATTAGACAATACGCGATACCACCAAAACTGGCTCGCAACCGCCCATTTCCGTATTTAATAAGGGGACGGGGGTTGTGACAAGTTGGTAGAAATATCTCAACCTTTGCCTCAAACTCCTCCTGCTTCTTCTCAAAAAGAACAGGTTGTACATATAGGGACACCACAATCTGATGCTCTGGAATCACTTGCTTCCATCATCCATAGCCCAATGCTCGGGGCCAATTCTCTTTCTACACCCAACCTCACTTCCACAATTCCCCCAAAGACACAAATATTGTTGGATGCTCTTGATCTGAACCAGGCACAAACCAGTCCTTCTCAATCACCTGTCAATGAGAACATACCTCAACAAGTGACTGGGTCTGATGTATCAATCATTGCTAACCCACCAACAACACCTGAGGAGGTTACACCCCTTGAGTTACAAGTAACACTTGGTGGTAGTCCAAGTGAAGCAGCCACTACATGTGCTGAACCCACTGGTTTGCATTTGGACAGTGGTTACATCAATAAGACTTCCTTGGAGGCAATTTCTACTCTGAAAACACCTGTGTATCCAGTTTATACTGGGTCACTAAAAAGTGTCTTTCAATTTGAAGGAAGAAGTCCCCAGTACCAAGACAAAGGGGCATCAGTGGATGACTTTTGGAATACAATCCCTGAGTCAACCACTGTTAGTGGGAAATCAGATGATCCCATTAAGTTGGGTGATGGTTTAATGTACCGAGAATTGACAGACAGAATTGACAAACTGGATACTTCTGTTGCAGAAATTAAAGAAATGCTGCAACAGTTGTTGAAAGTTCAAAAGGTACCAACCACTGCTGCTCCAGCTCAAGCACCTGCACAACCTGCACCTGCACAACCTGCACCTGCTGCAAATGAGTTATGGAACTTATTTCAACCACTGCTCTAACAACAAAGACAATTGGCTGATCAGCAGCATGAGATTCATGTTCAAAAGCTGAGAAACATGATGGAGTCAAGGTTTAAAGATACCCAAGCTGACATCAAGGCTATAAAGGCCCACATCCTGAACACCACTGGCACTGCTCCTCCCACTGTTCTCTTTATTGATAACCCACCACCAGATAATGCCAAAAAGGGGGAGAAAATCAAGCAGTGGAAGAAGAAGGGAATTGAAGATGGTCTTTATATTGAACCAGAAAAAGATAACATGACAAAAGACATTCCCTTGCCAGATGGTAGTAAAAAGATTGATGTTACCACAAATGCACTTGCTGAAGCAAAAGCAAATGTAAAAAGGGATAGAGAGGCTAAGGATAAAGCCAGGTGGGAACAGGAGAAAAGAGCTTTTATGGAGCTGAATGTGCAGGGTCCTTTTGAACCTATGGATGATAAAAATCCTAAGGATGAAAAGAAGAAGCTCACTAGAAAAGTGAGGGAACCCAAACACACACCATCCAGACCCACAAACCATGCTTCCAAACCACCTTCCAAAAGCTCCAAACATCAATCTTCCACCCAAACAGCTGTTGTAACTCCTGCTGTATCGACTTCTGCTGATTCTTCAATAGTTTCAACAACTGCTAGCCAAACACCTGCAACATACACCACTTCAACACACACCACAACCACTGCCTTACCACCACCACCAAAAATCACCTCACCACCTAAAACAAATTCACCATCATCATCACCTCCTGCAAAAATGCAGAAGACAGCATATGTTACAACATCTGTTGTAATGGCAACAGTGGTTGAAACACCAGTTGTTTCAACAACTGTTAGTCAGCCATCTTCCACCACTATAACCACCACTCAAATCACCATCACTGATCCACCCAAAACATCATCAGCCTCTCCTAAACCTAAAAGGAGAAGGCTAGTTCTGAAAGATGATGATCCTTCACCACCACCAACATCTTCACAACCTCTATCACTTGTTACTATACCAAACCCTGTTCCTCTCTCATCAGCTCAGGTCCAACAACCAATCACTACCATCATTCCTGCAGGTTTTCAGTATCCTCTTGAACTCATAGCAGTCAGAGAAGAGATAAAATCCTTCTACTATGAGGATAACTCTGCTAAAAGGAGTTTACCATCTGTTGAGGGATATCCTAGGCCTAACAACATTGAAGAATACTTGAAAGTTAAGGCTCAACAAGCAGAGGATATCTCCAAGAAGAATTCACAAGGAAAGTCTGACAAAGAAATACAAAGGCATTATCAATTTCTGCTCATACAAGTCAGATCTTTGGAGCAGTTTGCAAAGAATGTTTGTCAGCAAATATCAGAAAGAGCAGATGAATCCCTTAGAAAAGACTATATTGAAAATATCATGACTTATAAGAAGTATAAGGGAGAAAAACACATGTACAAAGAGTGGACCATTCCTGAGCTTGAAAGTGAAGCAGCCAGGATTCAAGAAATGATTAAAAATAAGGTCAAACACACTCCTTCTGATTGGGCAAAGTATAAGAAAAATGTACCTGAAAAAACATTGGAGCTGAAGAGAATGAAAGAGGAGTTAATTGCTGCTGATTATGGGTCTAAAAATCAAGTGATGAGATGGAAAGAAGACAAAGTCAGGACCACCTACAAAAGGTTGGAGGAACTAAGGAAGAAAGATCCAAGGGTTCCATAAAAACCTGACTATCCTGAGGCAGAGGTTTCAACAAGACCGCCAAAGCTGCAAATCAGGAGATCCACTGCTCCAGCTGGTGCTACCATCTATAAAAGAAGACAACAAAAACAGTTGGATGCTGAAACAGTGGAAGAATTAATGGCAGGAGATGACCTTGTAAAAGAGGGTATTAAGAGGATAATAGCAGAAACTCTTGGATTGAATCAACCTGCAAGCACTGCTCAGTCAGTCATCACAAGGCCAGCATCACCAAACTCCTCATCTAATAAAAATCTCCCAAGAAACCCACCAGACTCAAAAGTACTAAAGTGGAAAACTGACAAACAGACCCATGTACTGACTGTGATCAAGTGGGGAACAATCACTTGGCCTAAGTATTGAAGATTTGCAGGATCTCCTTGATCTTCCACTTTGCAGGGATGAAGATGACACAGATGCCTTAGACTTTGAGTTACAACTCAAAGGGCAAATAAGGGAACTGTTGATGAGGCAATAAAGATCTACAGATAATGAAGGGTTTTGGCATTATCTGTTCCAGGGGGAGATTGTTGGGATTGAACCCTATCAGAGGAACAGATAATTAAAGCCAAAGCCGGATCAGAGCAGTGGATCCAGAATAAGCAGATGTTATGTATACAAGTCTCTCCCCTTGAAAGTGGTTTCAACATCTGATGACCTCCAATCCACTGATCGTTACAACTACTGACTTACAACTGCTGATCAAGTCAAAGACTGATGAAGACTAAAGCCCTGCTGTTCAATCTACTGCTATGGGTCAAACACTGCTGAATACATCAAGTGATACTGGGCTCACATCAGTGGAAGGATTCAACAGTAGTTTAGTTTGTTTTTATGTAATGTATTGTAATCAGTAGTTAGCATACGCAGTGTTTGTATTAGATCAGTTGTTAGAGTTTGTTAGGAGGTTAGATGTCACTTTCATGGTGACGTCAGTAAAGATGCCACAGTGGTTTGTCCGTGCCTATAAATAGAACAGTACGCTGAACTGTTCTATTAGCTCTTCACCATCTTTCTTCCTGTACGAACAAATTCAAGGCTGAGGGGGAGTTTGTTACATGCATGCATTGTAATTGAATCTTGTAATAAATTCAAGCATTCAGTTCTTTCTTGAAAATGTGTGTTAAAAGCAATTCTCCTGTTTGATTATGTGCAAAGTTTGTTTCCATTTACATTCCGCTGCATTACTTGTTCATTGTTCATCTTAATTCAAACACAAAACACAATCAATCCAAACTCAGATCCTAACAGACCGAGTTGTCACTTGACCACTCACTCACGTTAGTCTGTAAACATGTTTATTCCGCGCTTGTCTTATATTAACAAGTGCTTTGTATTTGTCATGACATTATGTTGACTTTGAATGGTTTTACCGGTTATACTAATTAATCGCCGTCACTTCATACCCTGTCACCCGGGTATACTATTTTGCCATCTCCGGCCTTATGTGTGTTTAAGATTTTCTAAACCACCTCATACTACTTATGTTTGTTAAAACATTGCTTTTGACTAAAACTAAATTTTAGTTTACGTTTTCCCTTTGTCTTACGTCTTTCTCTCATATCTAGGGATGTTACTTCCTAGGATTTGTTCCTTTCCATTATTACTTAATGCGGGGAGTTATAACTAGTTCCCACGCTTAACCCAAGTAACTCGTAGGTTCTTTCTCTTAGTCTCGTAGACTATCTCTTTAGATTTTCCACCTTTTTAAGGTGAGACCCAACAATTCGTTTCTTTCTATTTATGACCCAAAGGTCTTCTTGGACCCGTAGACCTTAACACTACTTTTAATCCCGTAGGTTAGGATGATCCCGTAGATCATCATCTTTTATTCGTCTCTTTATTCAAATGTACATATATGTACATATATGGTGTCAAGGCACCCCTTCATATATTCAGAATTATTGACCGTAGTCTAAGGCTACATTCGTTTACTTTCGGACAAATCTTCCGACTTTATTACTCCTTACGTTATTTACACGTCGGTTTGTTCTTACACTTACCGTCTCTCGGTTTACGCCTCTATTTCTTTACAGCCCGTTACCCGGGTTCTTTCATCTTAATGTTTTTAACGATCCCACTGTTTGGTTTGCGTTTTTCCTTTTCTTTTTTTTTATATTTTCTCATAACCTTTTATATAGATTTGTTAATATTTCGCGCTTTCATTTATTCGGTTCATGCTTGCTTACATTATCAAACGTTTTTCTTTATTTAACTTGTTTGACTTGTTCGTGTGAAATTTCATCACTTGTGACAGTCAAACTTTCATCCCTATGCCTTAGCATTCCTATTAGTCGGTCTGTGTTTTCATTTACTTTGTTCCTTGTCCCTTCTCTTGGGCTTGTTATTTCTAACGTAATACGCTTCCGTCATCCGACTTGCATTTACGTTTATTATCAAACATTTTGCTTATTTTATTCATTTGGGTATCCTTTTTAAATTGTCCCATTCACCCCGTCCTTATTACATCGGACGTAAATGTGTCCATCATAAGAAGTTCATGGTATCATGTGTTCACTACTTACTTGGCCAGAGTAAGCGGTCAACACATGAAACGCATGACCTTTTCATAATTTTCACATCACGTCCTATGTAAGTAACGTCTCTGTTTATTTCTATATGTCTGATTTTATTTAGTAAGATTTTATTTAATTGCTAATTGATGGAGTGTGTGAAACCCGAGTGTTAAAGTGTTTATTCTATGTATTTTATCGCGTTCTAGGCAATTGTGTGTCTCGAATATGATAACTACGGGTTTTCATGGTTTCTCAGGTTAAACTCATAATACGATGAAGTTAGAGTGGTTAGAGATGAAGCGGAACGGCCAAAGTTAATAAACATAGTACATGGTGTTTTTCGGGATTGGTTTCGGACCGAATGCTACCTTAGAAGTGCGAGAGATGTGAAAGTAATGATGTCATTTGCTAAAAGTTGAATATGAAGTCAGCAGCTACAAGACGTAGCTTATGGATTGAAAACGTAACCTACGGCTCGGGAAGGTCACAAGAAACAGAAAATACAAACCGTAGCCTACGGTTGTCATGCGTAAGCTACGTTGGAAAGTGACATGCAAACGTGATTTGTTTGTGGAGGATTTATTCATTAAAAAAATTACACTCAACAACATCATCATTGGCAGCAAGGGACCCACATATACATATATTGTGGCGGCTAGCATAGTTTTGTTGGGGAGGCACAAATCACAATACACAACAACAACAACAACAACATCATCATCTCGTGATTTGGGGGAAAGGAAGCAGACATCATCATCACACATGAAAGTGGGCTTTGGGTGGCACACGTGTATAGGAGGGCTTGTGTGCACTTGAGAGTTTTGGTGGAGAAATTAATAACATCAATCATTTTATTGGGCCGATTTACAAAACATATCATCAATTCACGTGGGCTTCCCTTTTGGACTTTTGGATTTGTTGAGTGGGCCGCAGATTTGGAGACATCATATGGATTTGATGAACTAAAGTGGGCCGACATCTTATAGGCAGAGGGGCTTGTTTCTAAAATATCATCAACATCATACATCATAAGGATCGTGCACTTTGACGGCAGGAGGGGGTTTTTTTCAACCGTGGTTGAGCCTGCGAAGATCATCCCACCCTAACGAGCGGCTAGTCTTTTATGGTTTCCTTCGGATGGAGGGTTTGTGTAATTAGGTACTTTTATGTGTTTTTAATCATTGTAACTTGGTGATCTAAGCATCCGATGCTTTTCACCATGGATTTAATTGACTGATTGTAACTTGTTGCATTTATTTAAACCTTGATTTCTAAGCATTCGGTTCCCGAGAGTTATAGTAATTGGGATATATTTGACATGGAATTAGGGTTTGTAATTGTAATTGTTAATCATTCGATAACCTCCCGTTATGTATTGACCGGAGTACTTAGTCGTTGGTTATCACAATTTGTTAATTAGGTTAAACATTTATGTCTATGTGAATGTTTTGATTAAACACATAACTGAACTTGTTTGCAAACCTGAAATCTGAAGGATCCTTTCTTTTTCCTATTGTTTAAAACCTCAAGTTCTTAATTCATAATTTAGTTAATCCACAAATCAAACAATCATCAGTTTATTTTTTTATAGTTGTTAGTAAATACTTAACATTACACACTTTCCACAATCCTCCTCTGGTTCGATATCCGACTTATCCTATCTACATAGTTTAGTTGGTTTTTGCATGTCCATAACGACAGACATCAAAATGGCGTCGCTGCCGGGGAGGCGTGCGCAAAGTGTTTAGTGTTAAGTTTTAGTTAAAAAAAAACCTAAAAGAATTTTTGTTTTTATTTTGTTATCTTATTTGTTCGTGATTTACGTGGGTAGTTGAGCTGTGTTTGTGCAGGATGACAGATCTTACTATATTTTGTGGCTCTTCTACATGCATTTTGTGCGGGGAACCACTTCACCCGTGTATCGGTTGCCACGAGGCCCGATTTAGACGGGAAAAAGTGATGCCTTGCTATGATAATCCTTCCCCTCCACCATATTTCTATGATTCTGATACAACGGTGGAGGATGGTTATTACTTTAACGGATGGGATCGGGACGAGGATGCTTATTATGAACCAAGGACGGATGGACAATGTTTCTGTTGCGGTCGTAATCATACTTCTGTTTATGATGATGTGTGCGCGGTGTATTTGGAAAATCCAAAGTACTGGAATAAAAAAATGATGGATGCGTACATCTCAACACCGTATCAGGGATACCGACAGTATCATCCCGAGGAATATTCTAAGCCCGAGGGTGTGTATGCTTATCAGACCGAGGAGGAGAAAAAGCTTGCTATGTTGGAAGCGAGTTTGTCCAAACTCGAGCAGTATTTATTAGCACCCAACCTTTCCGATGAAGATCGAATCAGCTGTCTATTTTCTAAGTGTCAGAAGTTAAAAATGAAGATAGAAATAGAAGAGTGTCTCTCACCATTACCTGATGATATTAAAGATTATTCTCACATGGAGGATGAGGCTGTGGAGGATAATACCACACCAATGAATCCTTTATCTGATGAAGAGTCACTGGTGGATCAGATGGTATGTGAGGATGAGGAGGCAGAGCGGTCTGATGAGATGAATGTGTGTACCGAACCTCTCCCCATATCGATCATTCAAATTAACAAGTGTAGGGAAGAGGATTCGAGGAAGAAGATGAAAAGGGTGAACCTACAAGACATCGGTGTATATCTCATGAAGTGGATTAGCGAAACCCGCATGTGCTTTCTGAACATGCCAATTATACTGACAAACCTATGGAGATGGCATGTAAATTTCCGGGCATTCGTTGGAAATGTTTTGGGTAAGTGTGCATTGAGACCACCGTAACGCATAGCAGGTACGGTCTGGCTGAAGACCTTTAAACTTAGTGCTCTCGGGAGGCAGCCCGGGGATGTAGAGTTTGTACTTTATTTTGGTTTCGTTTTGGTGTGTTTGTGTTTTGACAGGTTTCTTAGTTCCATCTTCACGGATGCAATGAATCAAGTGTGGGGATGTTTGGCAACATCCCCGGCGAGATCTCAAAGAATCTATGAGGGGCGTATTTTCCGGTCTTGATCGCAGCAGTTACACTGCTACAAACACTCACTTGTTTTCTGATCAGGTGCATGTGTTTATCTATCCTGTGTTTTATTTGTTTTTGTGCATTTGGTGGTGTGAATTTTTGTGTCGGGAGTGGTTTCTTTGTGTTGAGTCGTTTAGGTATTAGCCGTTCATGGTTTGTTAGGTGGTATATCTCGAGTTTAGACTATAAACTGCACCATACATTGGGGACAATGTATCCCAAGTGTGGGGATGCGGTAACTCGAGAAAAGGGTTGGTATAATTGTTGATCTCAATTGCTTGAATTGGTAAAAATTTTGAAAATTTTTGTTTCTCAAGTATACTTGAACTACATGAAAACCAACATTTTCAATCGCTAATGGGTTTCTTGCTGATATTAAACTAACTTAGATCCCTAGTCATGGTTGTCCCTTTAAGTTTCATGAGAGTATTTCTAACAAGTTTTAGAAAATAGTTTAGGAGAGATGCCTAACTAGGGGTAACATGCTTTAGGAATTACACATGCTACATGTCGGCAACCCTTATTCCTTTTGTTCGGTGAGATATTTGAGCCTACTAGATTGTTAGTTGAATTGCAATAAATGTTCAATTGTTGAGTGTAGGTCATATGTTGCTTTGTGTTAGAACTTGTGTGGTTTAATACGTACCGAGACTGTGCTTTAGCGTTTACATATAAATGATAAAGGCATTAGGATCACTTCATTGTTTCATATGTTGATTGTTTATCCATCTTACCTTAGTTAACCATGTTGAGCCTTATACGCTTCGTTTGTTACACTTTGTTTGACCCGTTTGATTACCAACCATGAATGACAATTATATATTAGATATTTGTTGAAAAAGAAGAAAAAGTAAAGAAGAGAAAAAAAATGAAAAAAAAAAAGAAAAAAAGAGAAAAGAAAGAAAAAGAAAAAAAATCATTGTTATGTTTGTGTTGAATAAATGGGTCGGAAGTCACCCAGAGTGTTAGTATTATTGTGAATAAGTTGTCATGGTTTGGTATATTCGTTTGTGTTCACCATATAAATATAAAATCCAAAAATATTTCATTACCTTTACCCTTAACCCAAAACCCAAAAGTCCTTTTGATATGTGTTTACGTTACTTGATACAGTGGAGGTATGATTGCTATACAAGCTTATGATTGCAAGGTAGCATATTTGGTTCTGAGCGAAATATATATACTAGCACATTACACGTTAGTTTTGATTAAACCGAGTGGAGTGATTATTGTGAGGGGCGTGTGGCATGTGTGTAGTATCATAAGCATGTTAGTTTTAGTTAGGTAAGTCTTAAATTGTTTTAAATGCGTATCATTTACTTGTCAGATTGTCAATCTCGATTGTGTCAGTCTATGGGACGGGTATGACTTGGGACCTTGAATTGCTAATTCAGTAAGGGATTCAATGGTGACTTGTTAATAAGGTGAGTAATGTTTGTGATGGTTGCTTGAGGACAATCAACGATAAGTGTGGGGATGTGATGGAGTGTGTGAAACCCGAGTGTTAAAGTGTTTATTCTATGTATTTTATCGCGTTCTAGGCAATTGTGTGTCTCGAATATGATAACTACGGTTTTCATGGTTTCTCAGGTTAAACTCGTAATACGATGAAGTTAGAGTGGTTAGAGATGAAGCGGAACGGCCAAAGTTAATAAACATAGTACATGGTGTTTTTCGGGATTGGTTTCGGACCGAATGCTACCTTAGAAGTGCAAGAGATGTGAAAGTAATGATGTCATTTGCTAAAAGTTGAATATGAAGTCAGCAGCTACAAGACGTAGCTTATGGATTGAAAACGTAACCTACGGCTCGGGAAGGTCACAAGAAACAGAAAATACAAACCGTAGCCTACGGTTGTCATCCGTAAGCTACGTTGGAAAGTAACATGCAAACGTGATTTGTTTGTGGAGGATTTATTCATTAAAAAAATTACCCTCAACAACATCATCATTGGCAGCAAGGGGCCCACATATACATATAATGTGGCGGCTAGCATAGTTTTGTTGGGGAGGCACAAATCACAATACACAACAACAACAACATCATCATCATCATCTCATGATTTGGGGGAAAGGAAGCAGACATCATCATCACACATGAAAGTGGGCTTTGGGTGGCACACGTGTACAGGAGGGCTTGTGTGCAGTTGAGAGGTTTGGTGGAGAAATTAATAACATCAATCATTTTATTGGGCCGATTTACAAAACATATCATCAATTCACGTGGGCTTCCTTTTTGGACTTTTGGATTTGTTGAGTGGGCCACAGATTTGGAGACATAATATGGATTTGATGAATTGAAGTGGGCCGACATCTTATAGGCAAAGGGGCTTGTTTCTAAAATATCATCAACATCATACATCATAAGGATCGTGCACTTTGACGGCATGAGGGGGTTTTTTTCAACCGTGGTTGAGCCTGCGAAGATCATCCCACCCTAATGAGCGGCTAGTCTTTTATGGTTTCCTTCGGATGGAGGGTTTGTGTAATTAGGTACTTTTATGTGTTTTTAATCATTGTAACTTGGTGATCTAAGCATCCGATGCGTTTCACCATGGATTTAATTGACTGATTGTAACTTGTTGCATTTATTTAAACCTTGATTTCTAAGCATTCAGTTCCCGAGAGTTCTAGTAATTGGGATATATTTGACATGGGATTAGGGTTTGTAATTGTAATTGATAATCATTCGATAACCTCCCGTTATGTATTGACCGGAGTACTTAGTCGTTGGTTATCACAATTGGTTAATTAGGTTAAACATTTATGTCTATGTGAATGTTTTGATTAAACACATAACTGAACTTGTTTGCAAACCTGAAATCTGAAGGAACCTTTCTTTTTCCTATTGTTTAAAACCTCAAGTTCTTAATTCATAATTTAGTTAATCCACAAATCAAACAATCATTAGTTTATTTTTTTATAGTTGTTAGTAAATACTTAACATTACACACTTTTCACAATCCTCCTCTGGTTCGATATCCGACTTATCCTATCTACATAGTTTAGTTGGTTTTTGCATGTCCATAACGACAGACATCACTAATCAACAATCATCAGGTTTACTAGTTTTACACTTGAATATATAAATTATTTTCTCTTCTATCAAACTATTATATAATCACATTTGTTAATGTGAACATTACTATTCTCAATAGTATCCGTATTGAGAATATACACTTGGATAGTTACTTTCGTCCAAGTTTCCACATAGACTAGTTTCGTTATTGTTTTGTTATTCATCACTGTGAATAACACTTATTTCTACTTAATTGCTCTTGGAAACTTCATCCTGAATAGATGTCTTACTCAGGTTTTCCAAGTTTTATTCTACGTATGCAATAGTCATTCTCTACGTGTTTGTTACATAATGCTATTGTGCGATTAAATTTAAAATGTGCACCTGGTAATGCTTGCCCTAACGGGCTTTCCTTGCCATTAACCTTGTTCGCGGTCGTTACGCGATTTAGGTCCTTGGTGAGCATGCTCAGCTTGTCATGCTTTGGACCATTCTTTTGTCAAATCCGTAATTTGTTACATTCCCGCTATCTTCAGATGCGAGTGTCCTTTCAACTAAAACATTCACAAAG
Organism: Helianthus tuberosus; assembly: GCA_030545235.1. Taxonomy (NCBI): domain Eukaryota; kingdom Viridiplantae; phylum Streptophyta; class Magnoliopsida; order Asterales; family Asteraceae; genus Helianthus; species Helianthus tuberosus. Next base: position 194,592,604 of record CM060448.1, on the reverse strand, counting down.
ATTAGTTACGTCAATATCAATAAATGCCCGAATTATAATACAAGGCTTTCTACTATACGTGTCAACACACGTAATTTCGTTAACTATATCAATCATTTTAATTGGGGTAACGTCTATTACACGATAACCCTATGTGTTGTTTATAACACTTTAATATGCTAAATCGTTTATATACATATAACTTACCGGATTTGCGATCAAGCCTCGAACCGAACACACTTTACTCTTTAACCATGAGCTCTGATTACCAACTTGTAACACCCGTCTAATATTAGCGCGATTATAATATTAAATACGCACTTTATGTGAAAATGCGACCTTTTAAAACCTTTTCAAATTAACGTTCATACATAATTAAAGTACTCAAATTATAGTAACAAGTGTTTACAAATTTCATTTTTTAACTAGAATAAAATAAGTCAATTGCGGAAGCTTCAAAGACATGTGTTCGGTTCTTCATATTCGCTTGATCTTCATCCGGGAATCATAGACGTTCACCTATGATCAAAACCAACTTAAAAGTTAGTTTTGATAGCTTATAAACATGTATAAACAAGTTCCATAAACAAACAAACAAAATAAAAATAAAATTTCAGAATTTTGCCTCTCGCACCACACGAGAGGCTCCTTCTTTTCCTTCGCGTGCCGCGACAGCACCCGCGTGTCGCGCCCGGGTCATGGTTCTCCTTCGTGTGCCGCGGGGGAGATCGTTTTCCAGCAGGTCCGCATCTGGGACCTGCATTTCTGCCAGCTATGTTTATTTATCAAAAATCAAACTTTCAAAGACCATAACTTTTGATCTAGAAGTCCGTTTTACGTGATTCTTTTTCCTACGCGTTCGAAATTTAATTCTCCATATTATGGAGTTAAAACCTGATATTTAACTACTTCAAAAATTCAAATTTCAAGCTCTCGGCTTGAAATTCCTTTTTAACACTTTTGACCCGTTTCATGATTTATTAAACCACTTTTGTTTAAATCATTGTAAATTTTTGAGATATTCATTATCTCAAAACCATTAACTCGTGAGTTCAAAACTTTCATACATTATGCAACTAAAGGTTGAGTTATGCGCAAAACTTCATTTTGACTCGTTGGAGGGATTTACCATTAACTTTAAATTTCACTCTCTCCTTTCACCCATCATTTTACTACATTAAGGTATCTACCTCTATTTCGTAATCTTAATGCAAATTCCTAAACAACCATATGGGTCGTTGTCACGACCCTCGACCCCACCCTGGGAGCGAGAGCCGTGACCCAGTCAGATGGTATCGGTGTTTATTAGTTACGCAGCGGAAAATTTTCATCAGGATCGTAGTTAGGAAATAATTTCAGAGTTTGTAAAATACCGAACTTTTAATATTAAACAAATGGGCTTAAACCAGTATTTCATTCAATTGTTTTTATAGTGATAAACCCAAATAAATAAAACATAAATTTCTTCTTTTATTCCGGTAATTATAGCCACTTTATTTAAGCCTTCAGTGCTCCATAGCTGGCTTCTACTATCCTTACATCAAGTTACCTGAAATGTGTTTTAAAAACATTTTATCAGTAATAAATACTGGTGAATTCATTCCATTTTATAAAATATATTGTTATACTTTACAGCATCAAAGTTTTTATATTCATTTATATTTACCCCAACTCAATCAGTATTTGTCACATGGTGGCAGTTCCGATGTGACAGTGGTCATATCACTCATTGGCTCATTTTGGTTCAATAGTGAATTTATCAAGTAATAGATATATAATATATCTTATTATTATATTGGTCACCAGGCGATTCCTGTGACGGTGATCAAATCACTGTTGATCATTCTTTCAACTAGTGACTCTGGTTATATTACTGTTGATCATTCTCTTAACTAGTAATTGTGGTCATATCACTGTTGATCATTCTTTCAACTAGTGATTCTGGTCATAACACTGTTGATCATTCTCTCAACTAGTGACTCTGGACTTAGTTTTGTCCCGTGACATTACTTTGTCAAATATATTACTTATGGCACAAAACCACTTAACCCAGAAAATAACATATATCATTTTATGTCAAACTACTATAACTTATCAAATATAATATGTTAATTAAATAATTGTAATATCATTATTTAATATATTAACGTGACTAAGACTAAAATATAATCTTAGTATAGTAGAATACATTATACTTGACTATTTTATTATGGTATACACTATTTAGATTTATTTCAAACATATATTAAATTTATTAACAATTTAATGTTAAAATAATATTAGTTATAGGCTATGGCTACTGGGGCATAATTCCCACTGTGATTGTGGTCATGCTACTATCGGCTAACTTTTTGGCAAATAGTAACGAGGATCAAATAATGTATAAAACCTCCCATACCAGCAGTTATTATAGAATATAAAAATTTAATCACTGTAAGTATAACTGGTAAATATTTTAGGATTTTGGAAAGCATTTCTAAATATAATTGTATCACAAAAAGGTGATAAAACGGTGAGAAAAGAGAATGGACTCACAAACGGTGAGAAAAGAGAAATGAACTCACATTGCAGATTTGATTTGAGCAGAGCCTAGCCTACTGATTAACCTTTTTAACCCTAATTTAATAATAGTCACACAATTCTGGGTTAGTAATCAATACAGCATTTACGATAACTCACGACATCAACCCTCACAACGAATGACAAAGTGCGATACTTAAACATCCATCGAATTAACGACGAATGACAAAGCATAAACCCTAATGTGGGCAGCACTTAAACATCCATTGGATAGTTTAATCGATCGGACATTGAATCGTAGCAGCGATCGAGTTATTACCCTGTATTGCGGCGGCGATTAGTGATCCGTGTGTGTTGTGATAGTGTTTCTACTATAACTCAGCGTATATTACGAATTTCTTCGTCGAACGAACGCCAGAAATCAAGTGCCAATGCCTGCTATTTATACACGAAAATTGACATGCTTACGGACCGTAAGACTTATCCCTTACGGTCCGTAAGGGACACCTTTTCACTATAGCTTTGCCACGCGTGTTTCTAGCCTAGCTGAGTCGACCGTTCAAGAAATTTCGAATTAAACAGCGTTTTATGAAGATAATCGTCAAGTAGAAAATACCCCCCCTGAGTTTTAGGGGCCCTGATCCTGATTCTGATTGTTCTGAAATTTGTAGGGTTTGTACAGAATCACTTGGGTGTCTCAATTAGGGTTTCCTATTGAATAAAATAAATAGGACTTTTTATGAGGGTTGTTACATTCTCCCCACCTTAATAAAATCCCGTCCTCAAGATTTGGATTACGATATTTCTTTTAGACTTATGTCATATTGTAGTCATTAAAAACAATATTTTTAAGGTAAATGACACAGAATCAAATTTTGTGAATACTATTTGTATCATAAGTAGGATTCAAAGGTTCAACTGAATTAGTTCAAGAAATTGATAACAATCGAATAAGATGAAATGCTATAATTTCTAAGGTGACTATGTTCAAGCCAAAAGATATATGATCAATAGATATTTAGAGTGAATATTAAGAACTTTTAGAATCAATAAAAATTCTTTGTCAAAAGAAAGCTTACTTTGATTGGCAATTGAAGAAGACTTAGAATTGACAGGTTCCAAATGAAATAAAGGCATGAAAAAAATGATTTGTCAAAGATATAAGAAAATCAAAATGTTGAAATGAGTGAATTGCAAAGATACACCAAAAAGACAATAGAGTTAGTGTATCATTGTCTAAATACATAATTGCATCAAGACTACTTTTAAATGATGAGTCAAATAAAAGAAATACATGGTTTTGAGTGATTCATATGCTTATGATTAGCCCAAGCTACAAGTTTATAACGACGCCGCAAGGTATCGTAATGATTGAAATAATTCAATAATTACGGTGACCGAACAATTTCACCGTGTAATCAACTGAAAGCTTTAATGAAGTAAATTTGGATATTCATTTCGAATAGGATTTTCAATTGATAATGAAAAGACCAAATGAATTTTATAGAATTTTCGATAAATGATGAAAGAAACGTTAAGAGGTACACCGGAGTATAATATGAATTTGTGTACTCTTATCTTAACACATAATTGTATTAAGACTGTTTAAGATAATGAACCAACAAAATTTAAAATTCGTATATCAGGAGTGAAATGAGATTAGCTCAAGCTTCAAATTAAAGAAAATGCCACCACAGGGTGTCGTAGCCAATTTAAATGATTCAATGAAAGTGAATACCAAACAAGTCTGTTATGGTTTTGAATAGATGAAGTATTTGACAGAATGTATTTATTTAAAAACTTCTATTTATATTAGGGTTAAATAATAACTTAACTTAGATATTACATATCAGCGATTACGTATGGAATCATTTCTGCTTCTTGCGTAGTAAGTACGAATGCTCGCGCGTTCTTCTTAGCTCCGTCTGTTGTTCTTGCCTTGTTGTCAGGTGCTTTGGTTAGTTTCGGGCAATATGGTTTGATATGTCCTGTTTCTCTGCAATTGAAACAAACATTAGTTTTCCTTCTACACTCTTCCTCTATATGCCCGGTCATCTTGCAGAAGTTACAGTAGGGTGTTCTCCTAAAACGGCATCTTCCTGAATGCTTTTTGTTACAGTTTCTGCAGATAGGTTGCTCCAGTGACGGTTCAGTTCCTGTCTTCTTGTAGAATTCTTGGGAAATTTTCTGAGCTAACTCTTTCTTCTTGTTTTCTTCTCTTGTGCGGATTAGTCCATCTGTCAGCATGTTAGCTAGTTCAACTGCTTCTTCAATAGTCTGTGGCCTAGCGGCTTTGACTATGTCTCGGATTTCGCTCACTAATCCCCAAATACAACGAGAAATTAGTACGGGTTCTGGCGAAGCCAGAGTTGGTACCATTCTTGCATATTCGAAGAACGTTGTCGTATATTCACGACAATTCACATCTATCATTTTATGATTTAGGAACTTGTTAGCCATTCGTTCCTTTTCATAAGGGGGACAAAATTTCCTTTCTGTCATTTCCTTGAATTTTTCCCAGTTCATGGCATAAGCCATGTCACTTCCTTTTGCCTGAAGAATTGTATTCCACCATTCTAAGGCTTCTTCCTTAAAGAGGTTAGATGCATACATCACCTTATCTTCTTCGGCACATTTGCTGATTGTAAGAACAGCTTTCGTCTTTTCCAACCATCGCAGAGCAGCAGTGGCTCCTTCACTGCCTGCGAACTCAGTTGGTTTACAAGCTAGAAATTCTTTGTAGGTACACCCGAGAGTCATCGCCTTCTTTTTCTTGGGAAATGGGGTTTTGATAATATCATCATTACCTCCATTGACACTATGGCTGAAACAGTCGTCATGAGTATGCTTGCTACTCATAACTTTGGTGGTTTCTACGGGGTTTTTAACAGCTTTAATTATTAAAGGTAAAGCATTAGCTATTCCTTGAGCTATTAGATTTTCTATAGCATTTTTATCCAAAGGATTTTCATTATTATCATGAACTTCTGGATTATGTGATACTTCATTCGACATCTAAATTGCAAACATTTTCACTTATTAACATCACAGAATAATTAGAACAAAACAATACTTCCAGGATACTATATGTGCATATCGACATATATATATTCATATATAACACATATGTTAATTTGTACCAGTTTCCTAACTTTATTGTTTAAGTTTAGGTATTAAAAGAACACCTAAATAGCTTAAACAAGTGGCTCTGATACCACCTTCTGTCATGACCCTCGACCCCACCCTGGGAGCGAGAGCCGTGACCCAGTCAGATGGTATCGGTGTTTATTAATTACGCAGCGGAAAATTTTCATCAGGATCGTAGTTAGGAAATAATTTCAGAGTTTGTAAAACACCGAACTTTTAATATTAAACAAATGGGCTTAAACCAGTATTTCATTCAATTGTTTTTATAGGGATAAACCCAAATAAATAAAACATAAATTTCTTCTTTTATTCCAGTAATTATAGCCACTTTATTTAAGCCTTCAGTGCTCCATAGTTGGCCTCTACTATCCTTACATCAAGTTACCTGAAATGTGTTTTAAAAACATTTTATCAGTAATAAATACTGGTGAATTCATTCCATTTTATAAAAATATTGTTATACTTTACAGCATCAAAGTTTTTATATTCATTTATATTTACCCCAACTCAATCAGTATTTGTCACATGGTGGCAGTTCCGATGTGACAGTGGTCATATCACTCATTGGCTCATTTTGGTTCAATAGTGAATTTATCAAGTAATAGATATATAATATATCTTATTATTATATTGGTCACTAGGCGATTCCTGTGACGGTGATCAAATCACTGTTGATCATTCTTTCAACTAGTGACTCTGGTTATATTACTGTTGATCATTCTCTTAACTAGTAATTGTGGTCATATCACTGTTGATCATTCTTTCAACTAGTGATTCTGGTCATAACACTGTTGATCATTCTCTCAACTAGTGCTTTTGAATATGTCACTGTTGATCATTCTCTCAACTAGTGACTCTGGACTTAGTTGTGTCCCGTGACATTACTTTGTCAAATATATTACTTATGGCACAAAACCACTTAACCCAGAAAATGACATATATCATTTTATGTCAAACTACTATAACTTATCAAATATAATATGTTAATTAAATAATTGTAATATCATTATTTAATATATTAACGTGACTAAGACTAAAATATAATCTTAGTATAGTAGAATACATTATACTTGACTATTTTATTATGGTATACACTATTTAGATTTATTTCAAACATATATTAAATTTATTAACAATTTAATGTTAAAATAATATTAGTTATAGGCTATGGCTACTGGGGCATAATTCCTACTGTGATTGTGGTCATGCTACTATTGGCTAACTTTTTGGCAAATAGTAACGAGGATCAAATAATGTATAAAACCTCCCATACCAGCAGTTATTATAGAATATAAAAATTTAATCACTGTAAGTATAACTGGTAAATATTTTAGGATTTTGGAAAGCATTTCTAAATATAATTGTATCACAAAAAGGTGATAAAACTGTGAGAAAAGAGAATGGACTCACAAACGATGAGAAAAGAGAAATGAACTCACATTGCAGATTTGATTTGAGCAGAGCCTAGCCTACTGATTAACCTTTTTAACCCTAATTTAATAACAGGCACACAATTCTGGGTTAGTAATCAATACAGCATTTACGATAACTCACGAGATCAACCCTCACAACGAATGACAAAGTGCGATACTTAAACATCCATCGAATTAACGACGAATGACAAAGCATAAACCCTAATGTGGGCAGCACTTAAACATCCATTGGATAGTTTAATCGATCGGACATTGAATCGTAGCAGCGATCGAGTTATTACCCTGTATTGCGGCGGCGATTAGTGATCCGTGTGTGTTGTGATAGTGTTTCTGCTATAACTCAGCGTATATTACGAATTTCTTCGTCGAACGAACGCCAGAAATCAAGTGCCAATGACTGCTATTTATACACGAAAATTGACATGCTTACGGACCATAAGACTTATCCCTTACGGTCCGTAAGGGACACCTTTTCACTATAGCTTTGCCACGCGTGTTTCTAGCCTAGCTGAGTCGACCGTTCGAGAAATTTCGAATTAAACAGCGTTTTATGAAGATAATCGTCAAGTAGAAAATACCCCCCCTAAGTTTTAAGGGCCCTGATCCTGATTCTGATTGTTCTGAAATTTGTAGGGTTTGTACAGAATCACTTGGGTGTCTCAATTAGGGTTTCCTATTGAATAAAATAATAAAATAAATAGGACTTTTTATGAGGGTTGTTACAGTCGTTTGCCCAATTCACCCATAAAGGGCTTTTTGGTCAATTTTAGTCCTTCATTTTACAACGAAAGACTTTCGCTAATATTTGACCAAAATATCGCTTTTAACAATAATTCTAAATATGCGTACCTGGCTCGAGCCATAGGATTGACCCGTTTAAATATCTTTCACTATTAATTTCTAATTAATACCAACGCGAACCGTACGATATTTTCTGTAATCACAAAACTCAACAAGCGATCATCAATTAATATTGTCAAATGATTTTACCAATGTCATTTGACCCGTTTAGTCCGAACGACCACTTTCCATTATAAGATGATATCTAGTTACCATCTCGCCCTTTTACCCATTCCGGTTTACAGCATGACGTAATGTTTCAAAATTTCTTATTAGTTCATCGTCACATGACTAATTTACCAATTTACCCTTTTTGCCATTGTTTATGATTTCTCACCATTGCACTTGTTCCGACTCATATTATTTGCGTCGGAACATTATAATTCTATTACTAATTTTTCCTTATTCATTTTCAATACACACAACTGATGTATACTATAAAAGGGTGTAAGCTTTTACTTACCTTGCATCGGAAAACACGCTTTTCCTTCACACTTGATTCGTTTAACCCGCTTCCTTTCCAAGCCTCCATCTAGCTTGTTAAGCATCAAACTACCATCATAATTCGTAAGACGGTTAGATTAGTCATCATTAATTATGACTATTCCATCTTACGGATTTACAACAAAATTTACCATTTGATTTCATTTTGGTCACTTTGACTTTTAAAGGTCAAACTGCCTATTAGCATAAGTGATTATACTATGAAACTCGACAATTCATTTAAGCACTTTATTAACACTCTGTTCCCGAGTCTCATTTAACAGGGGGAGGGGAGGGAAAAGAGATGAAAATATGAAAAACCATGTTCCAGAGTTTCATTTAACAGGGGGAGGGAAAAGGGAAGAAAATATGACCAAATATGACCATATATTCATCCTCCCAAATTGGAGAGATTAGGAGAGAAAATTTTTCTTCCCCTCCCCTTGTTAAATGAGACTCGGGAACATAGTGTAAGTATCCGATAGGCATTATTCTTACGCCACCGTTTTAACCACTTTTCAAATCTAAGTTCATGCTATTATTAACACCAATTTAACTTAGCTCTTGATTATCAAAGCCAATTATTCATTTGTTAAGCAAGAACTAAAGGTTTCCCTCTACTTGTAAAACCCGTTTCATCATCGCGTTAGACATTCATCCGAACATCTAATATAATCAAGTTCTACATATTAATTAGTAGACATCGTGATCCCAAACACCTATTTACATGAACAAAATCACCAATTTCGTTATAACATACAAAACCCATTTCAAGTTATCTCTGAGCATTCCCTCGAACTTATAAATTGTTCAAATATTCTGCTCCAACTATTAAATATGATGATTCTAAGCACATGCGTATCATCATCTTTACTTATTTCGTCAAACCCCACTCAGTTCATACTTGATTATTTGACTAATCACTAATTTATGGCACAATTATACAAGTTTGCATCTAGGGTTTGTTCCTAGACATAGATTCAACCCAATATCACTCATATATACAACATTCATCACAGAATTTTTGATTTTGGGTGTTCATCATAAACTCAAGATATCTCCGAATTACAAAATTTGACATACCTTGCGATCACCTAGCTTAGGTGATCACGAATTTAATTAAAGCCCCAATTTCTTCGCTCGATTTCCTTTGATTTTGATCAAGTTTGTGAGTTTTAGGGTTCATGTGTAAGAACCCTTCTCCTGGCTCTGGTAAATGTCGACCAACACGCACACTTGTGTATGTCAAATTGCCCACTTTTTGATATTGTTTTTAATTAAAATTTCTTTCCCATTGCCCACTTTTAGTCCCTCCAATATTCATGGTTTATAAAAAGGCTTACTAGTTCATGCTTCTTTATTGTTTTAAAACAAATAACTAACTAGGTTAATTACTCCTAGTTAACTTAGTGAGTTTCGGGAGTTATAAGCCATTTATTTTAAGTCCCGTTAACCCAGGCCTCTTATAAACTTTGTGTTCTCAAAAGCTTTCGTTCACCTTTCATTTAATATTAGGTTTATTTCTTTAAATCCTAATATTCACCGGGTAAATTTTACCACTACTGGTACTTTACCCGTTTATTTTCGGTTAATTTAATATAATTAACAACTCGTTTTTGGGGTGTTACACAATTGTCACGGGCCAAATGTTTGAAGATCGCAATGCTATGGGTTGTGCTTGAACGCTTGGGTTACTGGCTAGTCCTGGACTTTATCGGGGGACGGAGTCAGTGTCAATAAAGAGGTGTACGTGCCTAGTCGTGCAAACGACGAACGCACCACTGGTCGAGAGCTGGCGCCGCTCTCCTAATGAGTCCAAGGCAGGACGAAACCAATGACCCACACAAAGAAGCGGGATAGATTGGCTTGTCCCCGGGGACTTGGGGACGCCACACGGGGGTTGAAAAGTAACCCCATGACAACTTGGTATCAGAGCAGAACGATTCTCGGATACGTTGGAACGTGACTCTTAACAAAATGAGCTTAACATTTAGAGTATGGTTGCGCAATGGTGGTGGGAGAAGACCAAATATAGGTTTGCTTCGGCAAAGGTCTTTGTACTCCGCGAGTATGGGATCGTGAGTGCCGCTCAAGTATAATTGCAGTGAAGCCCTCCTTGTTATGCTAAAAAATCTACGGTCCAAGCAGCGCCATAAAAAGAAAGTTTTGTGAAAGCTGCTACAACTATTCAGGTCCCTGTATTCCTGAAACAAGGTGAATCATCGACACCAAATCCGATGCGGCGGACGTCAGCGCCACTTAAACCAGAACTGACGTTCTATATTGAACATGCAGGATAGAAGATCATTGTTGCTGTGCTTCCGTGTGTTCTACCCTCCCAAAGTGAATCATGCTCAACATAAGGGGATCATGCATTGTCAAGTATGCGAGCTGGTATGGGACGGCGAGCATGCACGAGGACGTGCATGAAATGGTGGTGAGAGAGTGTCACGGGCCAAATATTTGAAGGTCACAATGTTGTGGGCTATGCTTGAACGCTTGGGTTACTGGCTAGTCCTGGACTTTATCGGGGGACGAAGTCAGTGTCAATGAAGAGGTGTACGTGCCTAGTCGTGCAAACGACGAACGCACCACTGGTCGAGAGCTGGCGCCGCTCTCCTGATGAGTCCAAGGCAGAACGAAACCAGTGACCCACACAAAGAAGCAGGATGGATTGGCTTGTCCCCGGAGACTTGGGGACGCCACACGGGGGTCGAAAAGTAACCCCGTGACACAATGCTCACATAAAATTTGTTTATACCATCTATAATCTATGTAGTTAGTGTGGTAACATATCGGATTTCGATCAAGGACCGATATTTCAGATATCGGTTATCGTGATAAGATATCGGTAATTTAATATCATGCGTAATTTATACATATAGCAATTTAACATAAACAATTCAGTATATTCTCCTACCATTAACAATTTAACCTTTTACAACTTCCAAAACACTAACAATTTTAACAAGTAGGAACTGCCTAAGACTTAAAACATTAACATTTAACATTGAAAATCTAACAATTAAGACTTAAAATACTAATAGCAACAATAAGAAGAAAGATGAATGGAACTAAGAAAAAAGGTATTGATATCGGGAAAATCAGTAATATATCGGTCAACATCACCGGTATTATCGGTACCGATATTTTACACCGATATCTCGACAGGAGACCGATAATCGATATATCACTTATATACTGGTGATATATCGGTATCTTAACTACATATCTATACATCGACCTAAAACTTGCAAAAAAATAAGAATAATAAACATTAGATAAAGATTACAAATAACTAAATATTTTATTTAGGAAATGGTAAACAAAAATAAAAGAAAAAAGATGGGGGTGGGTGAAGGCCTACCAAACAAAGAACAAGCTAAAGGACAAAGTTCCCAACACATAAATTTCGTAGTGGGTTTCATGCTAAATTATTTTATATAAATATATTTTATTTATTTGATATTAATATATTTTAAATAATATTGATTTGACGAATTAAATTTAACCGTAATCTATAGGTTTATTCAAGTAGGGCGATGTGTCTCCGTGTAGGTGTGGTAGGAGGAGCATCAGCTGGCATGGCTGCTTGTGGTTTCCCCCTACAACCCCCCCAAACGCGGTATGAAATTATATATGCAAACATACGTGTGTATATATATATGGGGAGGTTAGAGCACCGGGGGCGGTGCGTGATATAATCACGAAAAGCAACTATAACGCGTGATACGGAAACAATTCCCACCGCCATCTAAAAGTCCAACGCGTTATAGCACCACGGATTTAGTTTTCGTTATTTTCTTCACGCGTTATTGTTTTGTTTTGTGAGGGTAATTGTTGGTTGGGGGACATTGTTGGGTGTGGTGGTGAGTGATGACCATTGCCACCAAAAAAGGTTGTGAGTGATGGAAAAATGGTTGATGAGATGGCGAAACATGATTGGATATTGTGAGTGATAGAATTCTATCACTAGTGACCACCCCTCCCCCCTTAGTAACTGTATATAGATTATAAAATAACATTTACATGTGAAGCGTTGTAATAAGTTAGATCATCATCATACTTAGTAAATCTCACCAATAGCAAAGATAAGATAGGGTCTGAGGAGGGTAAGATGTAGACAACCTTACCTCTACTCCGTAGGAATAGAGAGGCTGCTTCCAATGAAACCCCCGGCTCTATAGTAGTTTTGCATCAAACCTTGGACATAAGGCACATAACACTCAGCAATTGAGACAACTGCCGATTAGTGCATGTACCCCATTGTCTTTCGGCTATCAACGCCACCACATGATGCATGATTAACCATCCCCCTCTTTTAACGTTATTTTCACGAAATTAGTAAAATAACGTTAAAATTAGTGCACTTTCATTTTTGTCCCCCGAACGCCCACACATATATACATTATATGCGCATATCATAAGCGGGACATCAATAAGTTAGATGTGTCAGTTAATTTATAAGGGTATCCGGGGCACTCTCGGGGAGTGGGTTCGGTGACCACCTTCCCCGATCGGGAACACCGCCGCCATCACCACGGGGACCCGATTCGGGGAGTGGGTTCGGCACTTCTTCACCGCGTTGAATTGGCACGATGTTTGAGGAACGGTCGAATTTTTAAACGGTCGAATTTAAAAAAAAAATTCACTTTTTAAACAAATATAAATAACCACACCCACTTCACTATTTTTTATACTCTCAAACCACACCCACTTCTTATTTTTTATACTCTCAAACCACACCCACTTCACTAATTTTTTATACTCTCAAACCACACCCACTTCAAACCGATCAATGGAGAACCAACCCCGCGAAGCCAAGAAAAAAACTAAGGGACGGGGCAAGCAACCGTCTCGTGGTGGTTCGAGCGGTGCAAGTGCACAATCACAACCCCCTTTCGGATATACTTCACAACCCCGTTTTTTTTCCAACAACCTTCACACCCCTCCTTTTACAACACCCAAGCAACCAACCTTCAACCCAATTTCGGCTATTTTCAAAATTTGTTATCAATGGATCCACCTCAATCCCCCGCCTTCGACCCATATGGTTTTCGTTCACCACAAGTTCCATCTACACGAGGAAATGTTGAACGTCCTCTACCTATTTACGATGACGAGGACGAGGAGGTAGTGCCCGAAACTCAAAATTTGGGCGACGAGTACGAGGACGAGGACGATGAATATAATGTGGATGAAGACGCCGGCAACGAAGAAGATGACGCTCGGGATAAAAAGGGAAAAATGGCGAGCGAAAAATGGACAAAGGTCCAAGAAGAGGCGTTGGCGAAGGCGTGGTTACATTGCTCTACCAACAAAAAGAAGGGCAATCAACAAAACCGCGATAGTTTTTGGCGTAAGATTTTAGATCATTTTAACGCCACACTCGGTGGAAGTAACCGGACCGTGCATCAAGTACGGTCTAAATGGGGCCCGATGATGACGAAAATAAACTTTTTCAACGGCCTATACCAACAAGCGGTAAAAATTATATTTTTTAACATTGTATATTTTTTAATTTTCTTTACTAAGTTCATATTTTTTTAACACTTATTATTTTATAATATGTAGGATCGCACACGAGGAAGCGGAGTCAAGGATCTCGACGTGATGAAAGTCGCTTTAAAAGAATTTAAAGAGAGATTTCCGAACGGTTTTCAACATGTCGAGGCGTGGGAGGTCGTTCGAAAACACGACAAATGGGCCCAAGTCCCATTGTTGGGTGAGGAAGGGGAAGGTTCGGGACATAAAAGAAAGCCCGTTGAGGTGGACCCTTCCATACCCGATATGAACGAAGACCCCTCGCCACAAAGAGCACAACGGCGAGACAAGCGTCAAGCGACATCGTCCGAGGGAAGCTCGGCCGAGTTGGCGGAACAATTCAAAGAGTACACCGCCATGAAAGAAAAGAAGCACGCGATTGAATTGGAGGCGATTGAATTGAGGAAGAAAAGAGAGTCGCAGGCTCTCGAGCTCATATCGGAACAACGCGAGACGATGAAAAACTACAATTACGATCGAGATATGGAAACATTCATCAAGCCGCACGACGATGCTCCGCCAAATATGTTGCCGTTCATCCTCGCCCGAAAACGCGACATCGCTAACAAGTACGGGTGGCCGTGCGATTTCTAAAATTATTATTTTCTAGTTTTAATGTAATTTTTATTTTCTAGTTTGAATGTAATTTTAATTTTCTAGTTTGAATTTAATTTTTATTTTTATTTTCTACTTTGAAATGTCTTTTGTTAAATTTTATTTAATTTTTATTAATATTTTTTTAATTTATAAACATGCATAATTTTACAACAAATAAAAAAAAAACACACAAGTCCCCTCTTAGGGGAGTGCCGCCATCAAATTAGGGTGTTAGGGGAGTTTAAGAGGGGAGTTGACGTAACACACAAGGATTGGTGGTGCGTAAGAGAGGGGACTCCCCTCTTAGGGGAGTGCCCCTCTCACCCTAAGTGGTTTTACAGGCATCACTGTAAGGCCATCCGTAGTCATAACGCCCCTTTGTGGGCGTTATGCGACACGTGGCGCGCCACGTCAGCGTGTGGGCGTTATGGGGCGTTATGCATTTAAGCCCGTAGTCATAACGCCCCTACCTCATCATTACCCAATTAATTAATAAACCCTTAAAATATACATATATATGTATGTATACATGTCTGTGTGAGAGTGGAGAGAAGAAAGGCAACATTCATAGCGCCGCGAAGAGGATAGCGCCGCCCCCCATTTTCACCCCCATAGCGCCGCCCGTCGCGGTGTGCGGGGCGCTATGGGGCGCTATAGCCCAAAAAAAACCAATGTTCGCGCCCCACTACGGGCAGTCTAACAAGTTAGATGTATCATTGTAATTGTACAGACATACAGTTCATTTTTTATGTTAGAAATGGGTAATTTAGATGTACAATTGTAATTAGTTTAGGTGTATATTGTAACGGGATTATCAACTTTTTTTTATAACACAATCCTCCACTTAAAAAATATATGACAATTTCATAACTATATTTTTATGATGATAAAATTCTTAATTTTATGGGATAGATAAAGCTTAATAATAATCTTTATAAAGGGTATCCACTTATTTATTCTTAATTTTCTGGTATAGTTAAAACATAATAATAATAATAATGTATATAAAGGGTATTCACTTATTTGAGTTTTAAAAACTGGTAGAACTAGAAATAAATGAAATAAAGTTAACATTGGAGGTTTGGCTCCTATTCTAGCATTTTTTTTTAACTTCTTATATAGTAGGATTGTATCGTCTTTATCACTCATCACTCATCACCCGTAACTATTAATATAACGTATTAATCATCGTTTCTTGAAAAATAATCACTTTGTATTTGATTTTCTTATGTATTTGTTAGAGAGTTGGATTCTCGTATCAGCAATCTTTTTGTGTGAGCGCACTCCAAATGTATGCGAAGGTTTATTAGATACACTGTAGACATACTGATAACGTGACCAGCTAAGGCTTCGACTTAATTCAACTCAATGTAAGACTATGTGTTGTGGCTGAAGCCACACCGGATTCATCTTCTAATATTGCGACACATGACGGTAGTTAGACGCCTACTCATCACCTTGTCCACTCGCGCCCCCCTCACTTGAGCCTGTTGTGGTAACTTCACCAATAGCGCACAAAAACGCCCCTAAACAAGTCCACTCGCGCCAGCTACCACACTCACTTTAAAGGTATTGTTATTCTCCTCCACATTCTCCCTCTATCTATCATTACATTATGTTAGATTTGCAGATGCTAACTTGACCATCAAATGATAATCTACATACATCTTTCTATAATTTTAAGGCTCTATTCCCGGCTCAGGAAATGAAGAATACTTAACTTGGAATTGTATCTGCTAGGGAAATCCATGTAACAATACATAAACTTTTTTGCAAGGTTGTAAAAAGCCCTAGGCGCTAGTCAGCTGGTAAGGTGTCGACTAACGATTAATCGGATTGAGATTTTTATATGTAATTTTCAGTTTTATGTATATATACACACATTTTTGTAGGTAAATATTTTAAGTAGACATGTTTTAACCCTTCCTCACATCTTTTTTGTAAACATACAAGATTAATTGTTCGAATTTACATGTTTTGGTTGGAAAGTGGCCGGAATTTACAGGTTTTTTGGCCAGCCGACTAGGCTTGACTAGAGCCGAGTACCAATTAATGGACCAATTAATGAAAAAATACCTAATTACTGACCGACTAACGATTAATCATTTATTTGCTTCATGATGGAATGCTAGGAGTAGCAATGCTTCTTTTGATATATGTGTTACTTGTTTCCTTATATCTCCCTTAATTAACTAACCTAATTACTGACCGACTAACGATTAATCATTTATTTGCTTCATGATGGAATGCTAGGAGTAGCAATGCTTCTTTTGATATATGTGTTACTTGTTTCCTTATATCTCCCTTAATTAACTAAGGTAGGAATATTCAACCACTTTGCACATTTAAAACTCTAATTTTATTTTCTGGACATATTTTAAACACATGCATCTATCCACGACCTCATGTGTTAAACATTTTTTTTTTGGTCAGGAATGGGTGCCTATCCAGCCAGGCTGTAGGCCTTGTTTGGTGCTTGTATGTATGTATGTACAACAATTTCTATTTAGGATTACTTTAGTAATTAAAATATTATTAAGTTTACAATGAATTTGATCAAGTGTACAAAATTAAATATCTTAATTCTTTTATGACCGGATGAGAGTAAGGGTTCGTCTTGTTTAAATAGATATAACAATCCATGATCAGAAATTTTGATGAAAATTTACAATATCATGAAAAATGAGTGTTTGTTTGTTTGGGCTTGTATTTCTTTCACTTCACAACATAATATTTGTGTGAAGTTGTATTTTAAATGTATTAAAAGTGTGTTGAAGTTAATTCACGATATATCATATGACTATTCCTAACATATTACGTTACTTGCAACAATCTTAATGATGTGACACTACTTTTGGTTGTACTTTATCAAATTTTGAATCGGACAAAATAAGTAAATATCTTTACTTATTTTGCTTAACTATTTGCCCGGTTTAAAATTTGATAAAGTACAACTAAAAGTAGTGTTATGTCATTAAGATTGTTGCAAGTAACGTAATATGTTAGGAATAGTCATATGAAATACCGTGAATTAAATTCAACTATCAATGACTTTGTTATTTGTGGAATGTACTGTATATAGTGGTATAGTTAGTTATATTCTGAATAATAATAACACTTTTTAAAATAATTAGGATATTACTTGCATATTTTTTGGGTGGGGTAAGACCTTAAAATAGGAGAGAAGCTAATTAGAATGTTACACTTACTATAACCAACGGTTGGTTAATATAAATCGTTCATTTCAAGTTATTTATAATTGAAGTTATACAACAAAGTCCACTAAAAATTCCCAAGTTTGTTGTACCCCTTTTTAACGCTCATTCAATAGAATAGAATGTTTCTCTCTCTCTTTTAATTTGCACAATCAATTTGTATAATCATTTTTCTTTCAACAACATTGGTTTGCACAATCAATTTGTATAACAAGTTTTTTCAACAACATATGAATGACAATTAGCATTAGCTAGGGTTTTCATACAATCAATCTTTGTTTTGGTGTTTGAAACTTGAAACACAATCAAATATGGCAACACCACCCAAGGATGATTATAGTCTCATACCTCCATTCCAAACTATACCCAAGGAAATGTATGTATGCACTCGCATACATGAAAAACATCCTTTCGGCGTATTTATCTATGGGAACACCCCCGACGAATCCACCTTCGCACTTGTCTTGTTGGAGCTCTCGTTGGTCCTCGTGATCACCCACACGATTCACCACCTTCTCAAACCTTTTAAACAACCACGCGTTATATCTGAGATCCTTGTAAGTTTTTTGTTTTTATCTTATATCTCAATATCACATGATTGTCATGTTGCATTGTTGCTACACATGTAATTCATGCAATAGATTTATTACGCTTGCGCTCATTATTGCATGTTCCTGTAAATGACTAGGGAGGTATTATTATTGGGCCATCCTGCTTATGCCGACTCCCAAACTTTGCGGCGTGGATGTTCCCAGGGCAATCCGCGTTTATATTTAGGAATATCGGTTCGTTTGCTTTCATGTATTTCATGTTCGTGTCGGGTGTGAAGATGGATCTTTTAATGATAAAAAAAGCGACGAAAAAACAATGGTATATCGGGATGTTTGGCATGGTGGTACCCGTACTCGTAACATGTGGGGTGGCATACTTGGTGAGAAATTCTCTGGAGCCCGAAATGAAAAAACTTTCTTCCATTTGGGGAGTGAGTGCGGCCCTAGCTATCACATCATTCCCCGTTCTCCACCCGATTATTCGCGAACTCAACCTTTTGAGCTCGGATATTGGACGGATGGCCTTAGCCACCGCAGTTATTGGTGATATCGTAGGAATGTATGGGGTCATCGCGTTTGAGGCGGCTAAACAAGGCGAATTTCGCCTTATGGCTGCCGTAGGATATATACTCTCTTTGATAGTGTTTTTTATAGCCATCTTTGGTGGAAGCAGAATGTTAATGTTTTGGATAATAAAAATGACCCCAGAAGGCAAACCTGTTGAGCAATTTTACATAGTTGCAATATTGGCTGGTGTACTTGTGTGGGGGTTCATGAGTGATTTTTTTGGAATAGCATTAGCTAATGGTCCAATGTGGTTCGGTCTAGCGATCCCTGACGGTCCACCTTTAGGAGCCACTTTGGTGCACAAGTGCGAGACGTTTATCTCCGACATTCTTATGCCATTCGCGTATATAAATATGGGTTTGATGACGGATGTGTTCGCGATGGGAGCCGTATGGCCGACATTACAACCGTTGTTTCTCATAATCTTGACGGGTTATTTGAGTAAATTTGTGTCAACATTGTTTATGACTCGGTTCTTTGAGATGCCAATAAGAGAAGGAGTCACATTGAGTTTGATCATGAGCTTGAGAGGTCAAGTGGAGTTCTTATTGTTTATACACTGGTTGGACTTCCAGGTTAGTTCACTCCCTCTCCTCTTGATTTATTATACTTGATACATGTCTATGCATTCCCATTTGGTTCCTCTCTTGGGGTGTAAACGACTCGACCCGAGTCGAAGCCCGTCTAAGCTTAAGCTTGACTCGTTTAACTTACAAGACTTTAAGTTTGAGCTTGGCTCATGTCAAGTTGTATTTTTAAAGCTCAAACTAGACTCGTGAATATTTTTTTCAATCTCAAGCCCGGCTCGTTTTTTATTTATTTATTAGTTAATTATATATATATCTTTAATTATATTTTTTATATATAACATAATATATAGTACTTTACTTTGTTATTTTAGTGTTTATATATGATAAATATTATATAAACATTTATCAAATATATTATATAAATTACAGGCTACTTTAGGCTCACGAGTTAGCTCGAGCTCGAAAAGTAAAACTCGGGCTCGGACTAGGGCTAGCTTATTAAATAAGCCTATTTTTCGTCTCGAGCTCATTTAAACACAACTTGATTAAAGCTTTTAACGAGCTGATGACGAGTAGCTCGTGAGCAGCTTGGCTCGTTTACACCTCACCCATCCCCGTCTATAAAATTTAGGGAAAATACAAAGAATTCTTCTTTTTCACTCCATACTTGGATCCCCATCCCCATACCCATCCTTAAAATTTCTGTGAATGCTATAGGAGTACCCTAAATATATAGACTCATTATTCACTTATATCTATTTTTATTTGTTAGTGGTTGTGAGTGAATGACAAAAAAAAATAATAAATAAATAAATAATAATAATAGTAATAATAATAATAGTAGTAATAATAATAATAATAATAATAACAATAATAATAGTAATAATAATAGTAGTAGTAGAAAGGTATTCCTTAATTGAATAAGGATAGATATGTAAAATATTTACAAAAATTTAAGGGTAAATGCTTTTTTTTAATTAAATTATAGGGATGAAGATAGAGAAGCTAGCGTGAATGCTTTTGTGATCTTAATGCATTCAATCTAATAAATCTTTCTGGAAATGCTTGCAGATGATCGGTATTCCACAGTTTACGATGTTCGTACTTTTCTCGACGCTGTTGACGAGCATAGCCACGCCCATGATCAGCATGTTCTACAATCCGAACCGGCCATACATGATTAACAAGCGGCGAAACATTCAACACACCCCGCCCAACACGGAACTAAACTTGTTGGTATGCTTTATGGAAGAGGATAGTGTTCCTGGCATTCTACACCTTTTAGAAGTGTTTAACCCCACACTACATAGTCCTTTTTTGATCCACTCACTTCATCTAGTCGAGCTCGTGGGCCGAGCCGCCCCGGTTTTCATTGACCATGCCGAGGAGGACAACCGCGACAAGAGTAACATGGACGAAGAAACCGGGACCATACATAAATCTTTTCAAGGTATACAAGAAGCTAGGAGAGATGTTGTTAAGATCCACTCATTTACCTCGGTTGCACCAAAAAGAAGTATGTACCAAGATGTTTGTGAGTTGGCTTTGAATAGAAAGTCATGTTTGATAATATTGCCTTATAATGTGTCTCCAATGGCAAGCATGGCTGGGAGTGACATGGTTCAAAACAATGTGAAATCACTAAACTACACGGTGCTCGAGCACTCGCCGTGCTCGGTGGCGATTCTTGTTGACAAAGGCGAGTTTAGGCCACCCACGAATAACGTTAGAATGTCGGTAGCGGGTATTAGATACCATTTCGCGATGCTTTTCCTAGGTGGGGCGGATGCAAGGGAAGCGTTGGCATGCGCGGATAGAATGGCGGGGAATCCGAATGTTTCGCTTACGGTCATACGCTTTCTCGCGTTTAACGGTGAAGGGGAAAATGACATGGAAAAGAAGTTGGATGATGGGTTGGTGACCTCGTTTTGGGTGAAATACGAGGGGAATGAACAAGTGGCGTATCGCGAGGTGGTGGTGAGAAATGGAGAGGAAACCGTGGCGGCTATTAGGGCGATGAATAGCGAGTCTTATGATCTTTGGATTGTGGGGAGAAAGCTTGGCATTAACCCGATTTTAATCGAAGGTTTGTCGAGTTGGAGTGAAAGTCTCGAGCTCGGTGTGATCGGTGATTATGTCGCATCGGTTGATCTCGGTAGCTCCGCTTCGGTATTGGTAGTGCAACAACAAGTTTTACGAGATAAAGAAGCTAATTCGGATGGATTGCAAGGGCGGATTACAAGATATGTTAATAGTTTCTTTTAGTGTTTTTGAATACTTTAACTCAAGTTGTAAATCCTCGAGGGTGCATATTGTGGTGTATTTATCTTAGAAAATCTAGTTAGTTCATAACTATAATTTAGTTTTAGCATAAAATGATGCCAAAAGTATAAATAAAAAAGTTGAACAATTGTTACATGACCATCCCCAATAGCTCATTTTTATGGGTTGTTTTTTGCCATTTGTTCACCTCATCCATTTGTTCTTATTGTGGGATTCATTTTTTCCCCATGTATTTGAGATCCATATTTGATGAAGAACGCATATTTGAGATGCTTTTTGTCAGGTGGTGGAGCCAAAGGGTGGGGGGTTGGGTGATAAATTAAAAAAAAAAAACCTTTAAATATAAAAGGTGGTGATGATGTGGCAATGTTTTTATGTGTTTTTGTGTTTTCTTATTGGGTGGGTTTTTGATGTTTTAAAGGGTGAGTGTTTTTCTGATGTGGCAGCTGACTGGACATGTTTTTAGGTGTTTTTAAGGGGCCTTATTGTGGATGCTCTTAGTAATAATGTTCGCATTATATATTGATGCATAGATTTTGTAAATTAAGTTACTAAGAGCTTTCACAATTGATTTGCATTCGTATTTGTAAAGATTGGGCAATTCATGTGATGAAATGTATCGACATGAATTGTTCTGAATTTAGTAACTGAATAATAATAATAATAATAATAATAATAATAATAATAATAATAATAATAAGGAAAATTGGTTTTTAATAAACCAACATTTGCTCCATTGGTAAATAATAATCCTACCTACGTAATTGGTATACAATAAAGGAACCTATCAACATGTTGGTACTCAATGAACTTTCGTTAATTTTTTAACTGAAGTTAGTTTTTAAGTTTTATTTATTACAAAAACAGTCCTTGTAGTTGTAATTTACTAGTTTTAACTATTTTATAAAATTTAATTACATGGCCCTTGACGTTTTTTTGTTTTACAAAATAGTTAAAACTAGTAAATTATAACTACAAGGACTGTTTGTGTAATAAATAAAATTAAAAACTAACTTTAGTTAAAAAAAAATTAACGGAAGTTCATTGAGTACCAACATGTTGATAGGTAGGATTATTGTATACCAATTACGTAGGTACGATTATTATTTACCAATGGGGCAAAGGTTGGTTTATTAAAAACCAATATTCCTAATAATAATAATAATAATAATAATAATAATAATAATAATAATAATAATAATAATAATCATTTATTTATATTTATATATATGTGTTGTGAATAGTGTCATTTTTTTTCATAGTAATTCTCTTGTAGTGTTTTTTATTTGTCTTTCATTCTTTTTGTTTAGTAGTGATTTTGTGTGCGTTTTACGCCAGCTTGTGGTACAAGTTCGTGTTTGCCTTTGCCTGCGTTTTACGTCACATGATGGCATAAATTCGGGTTTTTGTGTTACGATTTTTCTTTGTTTCTATGGTTTTTCTCAACTTGGACGTATATATTTTTTTCCGAGTGAAGGTACCATACTGATACGGTAACAAACCGAACCAATACCAACCAAACAATACCGATACGGCGTACCGGTATAGATATTCGTTTTTGTGGTTTTTAATCAATTTAAAACACGTGGTGTTTGCTATGTCAAATGTCGGTATCATGCTCGTATTGTAATGAACCGAAGTGATACTAATCAGAATGCTGCCGCGAAACTCGGGGAATCCCACTCGTTCTTATAAGGTGATGAATATGATCATTATATTTAATTTGGGCTGGTTTGTGTTTATAAACATTGGGCGAATATTCTTAATTGTAATTGGGTCATTGGGCCTAGTTAAGTAATATGGTCATATTATATCAACTTGTATTGGGATGAACGTGGCCCAATAGTCATTGGGCCAGATATCTAGTTAATCGAAGTGGACCTGTTCTTGGGAGTAAATTGTGGGGTTGTGAAGTACATGAAATATAAGACCGAAAGTTATTATTATTTGCATTACGATTAAGAATAGAACTGTTTTGATAACATGCAAGGGTTTTTGAAATATAAGGGTGGGTTAACGTGTAATATTCCTTAACGTATGATGCGTACGAGACGAAATTACGCACGTTATAAAACTCAAAAACCCTAATCACGCATGTTGAAAAACCATAATCACGCATGCTGAAACCATAATCACGCATGAACATAATCACGCATGTACAAAATCAGAAATGACGAATGTTATAAAACTAATCACGCACGTTGTAAATTAATCTCGTACGTATAGTACGTTAAGGGATAATGTACGTTACACTTTACCTATATATATATATTTTCTTTGACGGCCAACAAAAGCCCTATCACCCGGGTAAACCCAATGGAATAAATTCGATTTAATTCACATTCACCTTAAACATATAATTATTTTACTTTCATTTTTCAAAACTACTACAAACTAATTATATTTAAAATAAAAGATAATGATATGCAAAATTAATTAACTACCAATATGTAAAATCACCAAAAAATAGAATATAGGTTGGTTACTGATAGCGATTTAAGTTAGGTAAAAATTTAGAAATAAATAGCATGAACAATTTGTTATTAGGGTTCGTAATGTTATCAACTATAAACTTATCACTCATGGATGTAATTTGTGCTTTGGCCCAAATTTAGAAGTTATATGTGTGTGCGTATATATTAAAATTTATATATAAATTGAATTCGAATTTCGAATCGAATCGAATCGAAAATCATAAATTCGTATCGATTCGAATTCGATTACTAGACTCGAAGACGAATCAACTCGAATTCGAGCCTTGATAACCTAATTCGAATCAAGTCGAATTTCGAATTTTTCAAAGGGTCGTATTATTGGCACACCTTGGGGGATTACATCGACACCCTCAATACGCATCGTATAGGCCTATACGATGCGTATTGAGGTGGGTTCAAACTTCTATGTCTGCCAAAGGCTGCCATTGTCCCCTACCAAAAAGTAATACGCATCGTATAGGCCTATACGATGCGTATTGAGGGTGTCGATTTAATTTTTTAATTTTTGCAAGATAGCTTCCTGTCACGCGGTAGCTTTCCGTCACGCGAACGAAGAAGCAGCACTTTGGACATTTGTCGGTCTTCAAACATCTAGCAAACATTATTTGAGAATACCATTGTATTTATCACGATAGTACTGAACAACCGAGATAACAGCTCCGGTTTCATCAGCGGCATTTGGAACAGGAGAGTTGAAAAAACTGCAATTGGAATTGATCTTGGAACAACATACTCTTGTTACCATATGACACATGATAAAAGCGCTTCTCTAGACAATCTGTGATTATGTTTCGCAAATTGGGAAGAATATATTTGCTTCAAGATTTACGTCTGATGTCTATATTTGATCACATTTGACTTCATCTGCGGCAGTCCACTGACTTTCTTCCCCCGTGTCTACACCATGATCTTCATATTCTTGGTTCAATACCAACTCGTCTTTAGTAGTGTTTGTTTGAGAACCTGATTCAGATACACAACGGTTCTCCAATTCCAGATCAGTAATGTAAGGAGAAGCGTTGAGATAATGGACATCCATCAAGCTCAAAAAGAAAACTTGTGTTCCCCATAGTCACAAACGATTGCGGTTTGTATTTCGCATAGCCACCGTTCCCATAGTCAAAAACGGCTGCGATTTGCACATTCAATCTTCATTGCTTCATTAAAATTAACAAGGCGGTCTCTTTGCTTCGTCCACTAGAACTATTTGTGTATGCATTCTTTTGGTAGTTAACAGCGTTAATGAGGCGCCATTAGAAGAAGTACCCAAATATTCGTCGAATAATGGCCAATAAGAAACAAATTTGTAAAATTAAACAATATCGTTGTGTAGTATGACTGTAATAAAACAGAAGCTATCAACGCGGGGATGGGTACAGAACCCGACATGTCTTCCTGAATCCGAATCTGAAAGTTAACTTTGACTTATAAAACCCACTAGCAAAATAAGCGCATTTATCATGTTAGGGAGAATGTTCTCGAAATTGAAGTGAAAGGAAAAATTGTTGCTGATGTTATGCCCACCCGAGACCGACCTCTGGATTACATGTGTTGAATGATCGAGAGAAACTTCTTCGAGCTAGCTGCCGATATCTCATCCTTCTTATCTTACTATTAAACGAGGTTGTTCTCCACAACGACGATACGATTGTTGACTGTCACATGAATAAGCAGTGTTTGTTTTTTTCATTGCTTCATTAAAATTAAAAAGACGGTTTCTTTGCTTCGTCCACTAGAACTATTTGTGTATGCATTCTTTGCTATAACAGGATGGATGTGACACACACAGATAGATAAATATCTGATTGTTTCAGTTTTTTCTGACTGTTTTAGTTATGTTTCAATAAATAATATCTGATTGAAAAGATTTGTTGAAATCGAATAAAAGAGTAAAAAAGATGAATTGAGGCGTACATTAGGAACAAGAAGTCCAACAATCCGTTCATTATTTGTTGTTGTCTAAAACAATATGAATGCACGCAACGAATTTGACAACTGTAGAGAACTTGTTTGCGTTATCCTTTAACATAACAATTTTGAATGTATATAAGAGCGTGATCAACTACTTTGGGTATATTCGAAACCAACTAAAATACTTTAAAATACATTAAAATACGCTAAAATACCTTAAAATACGCTAAATTACGTTACAATACGTTAAAATATGCTAAAAATACCTTAAAATACGCTAAATTACGTTACAATACGCTAAAATACGTTAAAATACACCAAAAATATGCTAAAATACACTAAAATATGCTAAATTATGCTAAAATACGTTGCAATACGTTAAAATACGCTAAAATACGTAAAAATACCCTAAAATAGGTTAAAATAAGCTAAAATACGTTAGAATACGCTCAAATACATCAAAAATACTATTAAATACGCAACAATATGATAGAATACGTCAAAATACGCAAAAATACATCAAAGTACGCGACTAACAATATTTACACACACGTATACATATAACACGGCACTATGGAGTCCAAGTGGATTTCAAACAAAACTGTACGTAATCATGGAATATGATATTCGCACGTAACCGAACGGCACCGAAACGACTTATGTTAAAGGTATACGTCATAAAACGACAAAATATGTGAAAGTTCGGCAAAAAACGAGACGTATACGCGTCTAACCGAGGGAAACACGATAAAACTAATTTTGAAATAATGCCATATACGATTGTATAGGCCTATGTTGTATCGTATATCAGACTAATACACATCGTATAGGCCTATACGATTCGTATTAAACTTTGAATTTTTCTCAAAAATACCCCTGAATTTATCAGAAAAACATGGGTATTTCAGTAAATTCATCGATTAATACGCATCGTATAGGCCTATACGATGCGTATTGAACTATAAATTTCTCAAAAATGTTTTTCAAATCAAGGGTTCCATCATTACAACCACTTGTTTTCAACGGGAATGTAATGTAATGATTCCTCTCAATTGAATAGACAGACACTTGCTTCATAGGACTCACTTGAATCGTCTCTGAAGTACTGAACAACAGAAATAACAGCTTCGGTTTCATTAGATGCATCGTTTACCGTGGAATGTATCCTTATTTATGCATCAGGAAAGAAGCATATAATGATTCCTCTCAATTGATTAGACAGACACTTGCTTCATAGGACTCACTTGAATCGTCTCGGAAGTACTGAACAACAGAAATAACAGCTTCGGTTTCATCAGATGCATCGTTTACCGTGGAATGCATCATTATTTTTGTAAATCGCACAAAACAGGCATGCCTTGAACGAGTCTAGAACACTCGTAATCCTCAACCGGCTTTGAAACCGGATGGAATCTGTTAAGAAACTGTTCGATTTCACGGTGAGTGGAGAAATTAGCGACGGAGAAACTGTTCGCATTAGGAAAGAAGCATATAATGATTCCTCTCAATTGAATAGACAGACACTTGCTTCATAGGACTCACTTGAATCGTCTCTGAAGTACTATCAAGATAAGAAAGATGAGATATCGGTAGTTAGCTCGAAGAAGTTTCTCTCGATCAGGTGTTCCAATAGAATTCCCCTGTTAACAATGTCCTGTTAATTGTTTCAGATGACATGCTTAGATGACATGCTTGGTAACAAAGAGGAACACTTTCTTCTTTTGTTCTTCAATCGTTGTTACTTGTTAATGTTTTATTTTTTTCTACTTTTAGAAAGTTTTGACCACCTCACGATTGTAATAAAATGGAACATAATCCCAGATTGTCTAAAGAAGCGCTTTTATCATGTGTCATACTAGAGAAACATAATTTTACAGACGATTTAGAGAAACAGAGAATACGATACGAGATTCTTCAAGAATACGTTACTGAACAACCGAAATAACAGCTTCGGTTTCATCAGCTGCATCGTTTACCGTGGAATGCATCCTTATTTTTGTAAATCGCACAAACAGGCATGCCTTGAACGAGTCTAGAACACTCGTAATCCTCAACCGGCTTTGAAACCGAACGGAATCTGTTAAGAAACTGTTCGATTTCATGGTGAGTGGAGAAATTAGCGATGGAGAATTAGACATGACTCATGATAAAAGCGCTTCTTTAGACAACCTGGGATTATGTTCCGCAAACTGGGAACCACATATTCGTGTGTAAATGCTTGGAAAGATGACCGAATAGAGATCTGTATACACCCTTCGTTATCTTTTCTCCCACGTGTGATCCAGAGGTCGGTCTCGGGTGGGCATAAGATCCGTGGGCCCTATTATCGGATCTATGACTCCATGGAAGATGTGATTAAGGTATGCGTGCCGTATCATGTGTCATAAAATGGAACATAATCCCAGATTGTCTAAAGAAGCGCTTTTATCATGTGTCATATTAGAGTAGTATGAGTCTGAGTCCATTGTGGTTCGTGAATGTTTCGAATCATCATAAAAGACGTGTCGGGTTTGTATTTCTCATAGCCACTGTTTCCGTAGTAAAAAACGGTTGCGGTTTGCACATTCAATCTTCATTGCTTCATTATAATTAATAATGCGGTCTCGATTGAAGATGTAATTGCAAGAGTGTTTGTCGGGCTTCCAATGCTCACACAGGGTGATAAACCACTAGTTTGTTTTTTTTTTTTTATAATTTACAGACGATTTAGAGAAACATAGAATACGTTACGAGATTCTTCGAGAATTAGACATGACACATGATAAAAGCGCTTCTTTAGACAATCTGGGATTATGTTCCGCAAATTGGGAACCACATATTTGTGTGTAAAATCTTGGAAAGATGACCGAATACAGATCTGAATATCCCCTTGGTAGTTGTTACCATATGACACTTGATAAAAGCATAGTCAAAAGAACCCTTACCTGCCACTTAGGGTTTCTTCATCACCTATAACAATGTCGATAAACGTTGATCGGAACACGCCGCTTAAATGGTTTTAATATATTTCATCTTGGACTATCTAGTCTAACACATGAAAATGTATATGATCGTGTCAAGATCTTTATCTAACATGTCATCGACCAACTGCTCGAAATCCCTTTCGTTGAAATCACGGGTTCGCATTCGACACGACACAACAAAAATAAACTTCAAAAAATCAGTGCCTTGATACGCATCGTATAGGCCTATACGATGCGTATCAAGCCCGCTGCCAGACATAACCTACACCTGTCAGTCTGTCATGTCTTTTACTTTATTTCAATACGCATCGTATAGACCTATACGATGCGTATTGAATTGAAAAGGTGTGCAGATAGACAGGGGGGTTGTGTCATTAGATTTCCCTTTTTTCAAATTCGAATAGAATTCTGAAAACCCCTACATAAGGCTTCTCATACCCACTACTCCAAAACCCACTATGGTAAAACCTTTGACTTAACCCAGAGCAATTTTATTCCAAATGAGACTCAAACTTATGACCACCACTCAGGTGACCACTCATAAGTTTATTCGCATAATTTTTTTTTGTTCGTTAACGCCTTTATATTATTTCTTTCCTTGATTCATGATTCCATGGAACACACTTCCAACCCACTAAAAACATATATTGGTCAACCATCGAAAAGTTTGATACGAACCCAAAAAATCATATCAAACTTACAAGTCACGAGTTCGTATAGCTTTACACAAACAACACAAACACGACTCATTTAATTTGAAGTTTTGTTTATATTTTTAAATAGTAATATTTCAAATTTACAACAAATAAATATTGCAAATGTGTATATAACTAGTAGTATACACGCGCTTTGTTGCGGTATAACACTTTGTTTAGTTGCGCGTTACGACTAGTTGTTTATAAAATTTAAACGTAGAAAAAAAAACGCACTTAACAACTATATCTTTGACAAAGCACGAAAATATATGTCGTTGTAAAGTGTATGCACATAATACCCAAA
Organism: Helianthus tuberosus; assembly: GCA_030545235.1. Lineage (NCBI taxonomy): Eukaryota > Viridiplantae > Streptophyta > Magnoliopsida > Asterales > Asteraceae > Helianthus > Helianthus tuberosus. The sequence continues at coordinate 194,562,547 of CM060448.1, read as the reverse complement.
AATATATTCAAAGGAAGAATGGTACAGCACGTTGCAGCGGTGTCGAAACGTAAAGTGGCTCGAATTTATATCGTCTAATAAAAACGCATTACATTTTGCTTGACTCGTTTCTGAACATAATTTACGTTAAAAATAGATCAACTGAAAACATACATAAAAATAAGCACGAAAACATATTATATTTGACTCAACTCATTTCCGAAAAAAAATACGTCAAAACGTAGAACAACTGAAAACGTACATAACAATAAACATAATATATTTGACACAGCTCATTCCCCGGAAAATTTAAATCGAAACATAAATTAACTTGAATTTATACGTACACGTACATGAAAATAAACACGTAAAATTCGATTACAAAGATTTTAAAACTTTATAGGGTTGTAAGTGTTAACGCTGAAAGTTAAAGGGTAAAAGTATAAAAAAAATAAGACAAACACTGTACACCTCAAGTTGCTAAATGTATTACAGTTAAGGGTTATTGAATTTTAATAATCCTAAGTTTCACCTGTTGGACGATAATAATCCCAACTTTAAAAATTCTCTACAAAGATCCCAACTTGTAAAAGTTTGACCACAATTGATCATTTTCAAACATATAAGAATTTGACATCCTCAATAGATTCAAGTGCACTTGCAGATTCATTAATTAGTTTAAGTGCACCTATATTAGAAAATGATCCATCAAGACCAAATTCTTATAAGTTGGAATCATTAGAGTGAATTTTTAAAGTTAAGATTATTATCGCCAATAGGTAAAACTTAGGATTATTAAAAATCAATAACCTTATGGTTAATAATGCTTGTTTTTCTAATATCATTACATTTTTAACATAATATGTTTGATTAGTTTAAGTTATGAAATAAAACAAATTTATAAAAAAGTAAAATAAAATAGGTTAAGCAACGAATCAATGAGGTTAAACCAAAATCAATATGTCTAACTATACGTGTTCACAAATTCAACATAAAATTAACTCAAACTCGTTAAAGTAAACCAAAGATACGAATTCATTCAACATGCATGTTTCATGGTTGACAGTGATTTGGAAAAATTTCAAGTTTTGTCATTTATCTTTATACCATTTTTCAGGCGGTGTCTTTTTTAACGTATGTTGACAGGCGGTGTCCTTTACTAGGTATTTTGTTGCAAGTTTAGTCTTTTACACCCAACACAGTTAAAAAACCCTGTTAATTGTTGACAGGCAGTGTCCTTTACTAGGTATTTTGTTGCAAGTTTAGTCTTTTACCTAGGTATTTTGTTGCAAGTTTAATCCTTTACATCCAACAATTAACAGAGTTTTTTAACTGGGTTGGGTGTAAAGAACTAAACTTGCAACAAAATACCTAATCAAGGACACCGTCTGTCAATATTCGTTAAAAAAGACACCGCCTGAAAATTCTTGTAATTTTTCCTTCTTTAAATTTCAAAAGACAAATAAAACCAACTTCTTGTTTTGGATAAATTCTATTCAAACTTTCATTAGACACTTTAACTTGATTGATTTATGATTTTGATTTGATTAAAAATTAGATTGGATTTGACATGAATCCACCAGGTGGTATGAAAGTAAACCTTTTTCCATGTGATGTTACATTATTATATTATTTTTTTATTCCATGTAATGATATTATAGAAGCCTGTGAATCAATAAGGCTATGAGAAAATATTATAATGATATATTTCATTTCCTAAACTAATAATGTGCCTTTAGAAATAAAAAACAAAAAACTTAATTAATAATAGAGTAAATTGCCAAAATCGTCCCTGAGGTTTGGGCACGTTTGTCATTTTCGTCCAAAATGACACTTTTGTACCAAATTGCCCCCAACGTTTGTAACTGCTTGCCATTTTCATCCAAAGCACTAACTTAGTTTATTTTTTCTGTTAAGTTAAGGATATTTGGATGAAATTGGCAAATATAAAACCACATGGACGCTTTTGGCAATTTACTCAAACCCTTTTTAGTTTCTTTTATTTAATTATTTTTGTTACATATATAATAAAAAAGAATATACATGGACTTTTTAGAAAAAAAATTAATAGTTTTGTCACATAATTTTTATAAATTTTCATCCAAATCACTAACTTAGTATATTTTTTTATGTTAAGGTGAAGGATGTTTTAAATTTTATAAATTAAGACAAAAATTAATTTACAGCTTCTTTATATAAATCAGTTTTATAAAGAGAAAACGTCATTGGTGTGCAACACATAACAATCGATTACAACTGAACTTTTAGTATTTATCAGTTGTAGAGATAGAAAAAAATTGTAAAACGTTACATATTTTTTAAATGTTTTGAGCACCTAGGAAATATGTTGATAGAAATAAAATATTTATTTAATTAAGATTATGAGGGTAACTAACTAATACTTATTATGAGTGGCTTGAGTAAATAAACTTTTGGTTCATAGCATTATAATTACAATTTGATGGGTAATTTTAAGGTTTGGTAACGATACGTTGTTTGATAGGGGGCACTGGCTTCTGTTTTTCCTTAGGAGCGAATTTAAAAGAGTAGAATATGAATTACAAACTTGGTACATATGATAAGATTTTTTTTTATTTGACATTTTTCAATAAGGTCACCAGCATTTTAGTTTTATAAAATTTAGAGGTTTAAGTAGATTTTATTTTTATAAAACTGATCTATATAAAAAATTAGAAATTAATTTTTGTCTTAGTTTATAAACTTCGTTCGCCTTAATAGAAAAATTAACTTAGTGGTTGGATAAAAATTTATAAAAATTATGTGAAAAAAGCTATTATTTTTTTCATATAAAAATTGCATGTATATTCTTTTTTATTATATATGTAACAAAATTAATTAAATAAAAGAAATTTAAAAGAGTTTGAGTAAATTGCCAAAATCGTCCCTGTGGTTTTATATTTGCCAGTTTCATCCAAAGATCCTCAACTTAACAGAAAAAATAAACTAAGTTAGTAGTTTGGATGAAAATGGCAAAAAGTTCCAAACGTTGGGGTCAATTTGGTACAAAAGTGTCATTTTGGACGAAAATGGCAAACATGCCCAAACCTCAGGGACGACTTTGACAATTAACTCATTAATAATATAATTCAGGATTGAGCTCATTTAGGCCGGAGGGTGTGGGGGGCGCCACCCTCGCCAAGTCACCATCTATGGCGCCCTGGGCGCCGCTATACACCCACACCCACCTAATTAACTTGGGGCGCTATAGTTGTTTCGCGAACATGGTAACGAGAGGACAACACACAGATCGAGGCACATTTAATCTTTTTGACCGTTGAACGGTCAGGTTTAAAAAAAAAAAAAATTTTGTTTTTCAAATTCAAAGTTTATAAATACCCATTCCATTTCTCCATTTTTCCATCTCATTTCACCCACTTTCTCTCAAAATTTTATACAATACTCTAATTTTTTTTAAACCCCTCTCTACAATGTTTCCCAACAACCCAAACCCATGGGACCCGAACCATCCGTACTGGCAAAACAACGAGCAAGAGGACCGGTATCGCCGAGACTCGCGTACAGGTGAGGTTGGATATTACCCAATGCCACCAACAACCCCAACTTCTCCTCATTCCATCACTCAACCGATGGCCAGTTTTTTTGGGTATTATTCTCAACCCCATTTTTTCCCTCAAACATACCCCAACACATTCCTCAAAACATACCCCAAACCCAAACCCAATCCATACCCGAAACCCAAAACACAACCCAGACCGAATCCGTTCCCGAAACCCAAGTCGAACCCTCTTCTAGAAAAAAAAAAAAGAAACCATAAAAAGAAGATTGAGTCCGAGAAACGTGCTACCAAAAAGGTCGAATATTGGACGCCTACAGAAGAGTTCGAGTTGGCAAAAGCATGGCTCGACGTATCGGAGGACGAGATTGTTGGTAAAATTTACACACCTTTACAACGGTCCAAATCAACATCCACAACGGAACCATCCGGGTCCGATGCTCGTACGACAATTAATCTTAACGACGATGATGAGGAGTTCGAACAACCAGAGGAGCTGCCTCGACCAAGGGGTCGGGATAAAAATAAGGCAGCGGCACGAGGAAAGGGTACTTCAACGTCATCGGATGAGCCGTCAAAGTTGGGCGAGTTCCATACAAGTCTCAACAAAATGATCTCGATCAGGGAAAAGGACCAAGAAATGAAGATGGAGAAACTAATTCAGAAAGACTTTATTTTCTAGCGAAAGATTTCTCACATCTAACGGAGACGGATCAACGCATTATGGAGGCTCGCAAGAATCAAATTAGGGCGAAATATATGTAGTTTTTTTTTCTAGTACCTTCTTATTTTTTTCAATGACTTTGTGATGTTTTTTTATTTTTTTAGGATGAAATTATGTTTTTTTTTTTTAATTTTCTAGTTATATAAAATGGCCATTTAATTTAAAAAAGTAAAATGTAAAAATAAAAAATAATTAGGTAATGATGACGGGGCTCCATCCCACACCCTGCAAATTAAAGGGGGGCGGGGGGTTATAAAGCCCCCTGGCTGACGTGGCGTCTAGGTGGCGCTGAGGTGTCCTTTATAACCCCAAGGGGCTCCATCCCACACCCTCTAGCCTTAGTATTTTTTATAACGATTAATAAAAACCCAATCACATAAGTAAGCTAAGTAACAGAAGGGCATCCACCTCTGCGAATGCAGATGGCGCTGGTGACCCGGCTCTCACCACTGTTTCAGAGAAAACCCATGACCCACAACACGAAAGCCGATTGTGGTATACCCTCTAGTTCAACACATAGTATTTTTGCTTCAGACGAGACTCAAACTCGTTATAAGGTTATGGCACTGCCAAGACACAAGAAAGTCAGTGGGGCTCATTTAGTATTTACAACTTAGATTAAGATGTGATATTAAATTTATTATTATTTTTTTCTTTAATTATGTTTTTATGTAGCTTATTTTATATTTATAAACACTTATTTAAAAACTTTAATACTAAATAAAGGTAAAATACCAATTATATTATTAATTCAGAAAGGGGTGGCGACGCTGTTTGTTGCCCGCCTACCTTTTGTTTTGATGTAACTTGACAAGTATGAATGAAAATTTATCTTTGTATTAAAAAAAGAAATAGAACCCAATTTATTATTATTTCATTTTAAATAACTTATTTACATATTATAAATTAGCATCATGTTAGTGCATAGAAGTGTTGTACCCCTTGCTTTGGGGGTTTTCAAAAAAAAAATTAGCATTACACTTTTAACCCATAACTCTTTAACTTTTTTACTTTTAACCAAAAGTTTTCATCTTTTTCAATTTAACCTCACAACTTTTTTACTTTCAACTTTAGTCCCCTATACTTTATATATTCCTCAAGACTTTCGTATTACGTTTCATTCTAAATTTTACGAGTTAACACGGCACAACGTACGTATGTGGTTCAATGTTTTTACATTTTCTTTTACACTACGCTCTAAATTTTGCTAGTTGACATGGTGCAACGGTGCGTGTGTGGTTCAACATTTTTACATCGTCTATTTTTTCCTGTTTGATAAGTTTTGTCGCAACATGCGGTTCCTAAACCTACTTAATTAATATTTTCAATGTTTTACGTTTCGGTATAATTTCTCCGCACTAACACGCCGCAACTTCAATGTTGGTGGTCGCTGAAAGTGGTGTGGCATTATTGCAAATTTTCACGGTTTTACGCCCCCGTCGCAACTCGGGGGGACTTAATACTAGTTTTAATTAAAACTTAGAGTTAATTAATGTTTTCGTCCCTGTGGTTTGTCAAAAATCATTTTTTCAGTCCATTAGTTTAAAAATTATGATTTCACTCCCTGTGGTTTCATTTTCGTAACCATTTCAGTCCATGTGGTTTCACTTTCATATCCATTTCAATCCATTATTCTGTTAAGTACAGAGACTGAAATGGTTATGAGGTGGATTGAAATGGTTACGAAAGTGAAACCACATGGACTAAAATCGTAATTTTTAAACTAATGGACTGAAATAGTGATTTTTAACAAACCACATAGACGAAAACAGTAATTAACTCTAAAACTTAAAACCCAACCCCTATCCCCTGTAGCAAGGTGGACTCAAAAATTTATTTCTTGGTCCATCATGTTTGAGTTTACGATTTTTTTGAGGGTTAAAAAAGTCTAAAGCGAAATTCAAATTTAAAAATTTAAAGCTCTTTAATAAAAGGATAATTATTGTTTTATAGTCATTTTAATATATTATTCACAAATTTAGAGGTACACGTAGATTTGGCTGTGGCAAGCCGTAAACGAATCGAATGTACAGCGAATCACTCGGTGTATCTTTCAGTTAAATGTTCGTTTACGTTCGTTCGTTTAATAAGTTAACGAATATGAACAAGGAATTTCATTCAATTAGTTAGATAAACGAACACAAACAAAGGCTGTGTTCGTGAACGTTCGGTAATATGTTCGTTTACGTTTGTTTATGATCGTTTATTTTGTTTAGTTTATGCTCTGTCTTCTAAAACTTAGATTTTTGAAACATTATTTTGTGATAATTATGTTTATGCCTATTATGTCTAACTTATGCCTTTATTTTAGAATACTCATGTTTACTTTTAGCACATTAAGTGCTTAACAAGGTCGATGTGTGTTGGTAAACATATTAAATGCTTAATGAATGAACATGAACAATGTCCGTTTAGTTCAGTTCGGTCATTTTCAACCCTTGTGGCTTAGGATTATGTTTGGATACGGGTCAAATTGTATAACGAACTTATTCTTGATGTTCAAAGATTTGTGTGGAATTTGTTGGTGGTAGGAAGAATGAAAGATGATAACGATTTTTGATGGTGAAAGTGGATTTGTGGAATAAAAAAATAGTAAAACTAACAACTAATAAAAACAAGTTAACAATTTTTAATGACTAATTGATAGCTACTGAGTGAAAGTAAACAAGTTCTAAGCAAATTAGCTAAACTAATTTTTTCAAGGACTGATTAATTATGAAATATATTAATGATAATAATAATAATTATTATAACGGTTTTTTAGTTATATTATAGAAATGTTATTTTTAATAAAGAAAATATAATTTGTTACACGAATGATTTATATCCATATTATAACTTCGATCATTTATTTATTTAGAAACTAGTGGGTTACTACTCGTGCTTCGCACGGGTTCGAAACGTAGATAAAAATAAACAAATTGCAAACATGATGATAAACCACATGGCGACGATATATTCGAAAATCACACAAAAGTTACGTCGTTGTATACGAAAGCCAAGTTATACAAGCAAAATTTACACTAAAATGTATATAACGATAAACACGACGCCCATGCATTACATTAGATCGGTTTAATCGTAGATAAAAAAAAAACGTTTCCCATTGTTGTTTAGAGATGAGGGAGAGGTGATTTAAAAAAAAAAAAACGGTTTTAAAAACCTTAAAAACAATCGGTCGGTCTAAAAACAACGTTACGGAAATTTACTTTAAAACGTAGATAAAATAACGCATGGAGCATTGACATAAAAAACAAAACCCCTAAAAATCATGTAACAGAATTTTGGTTACAAACTCAAAATGAAATTTTTATTCAACTTCAAAGGTTGGAGTGTAAATCGATTTAAGAAAAATGAAAAATTTCAACAAACTAACTTGCAATGAGTGTAAACGAAAATTAAATTAAAGCGTAGGAGAGAAAATAAACTAACTAAATTGCAAGGGGTGTAAACCAAAAGTTCAGGTAACAAACACAAACAAACGTTCATTAAGGAAATGAGCGTGTCCATATCCGTTTGTGTTTGTTCGTAAACTAAGTGAAACTGTCCGTGTTCGTTTGTCAAGCATAGATAGCGAACACAAACAAACGTTCATGAATACAAATGAAAAAATGAACACAAACAAGCATTCATTAACATAAAGGAACATATATCAAAAGGTATGAATTATACTATACACTAACAATTACTAATATATTTTATCACTAGAAATTTTGAAGTATTTATATAAAATTAAAAACCTAATGAACTATCAAACATAAATGAATATGTTATCGAACATACGCGGCCTGTGTTCATGTTCATTTCTCTAAAGTCTAAAAGGACGGAATTTATTGTTCATGTTCATTCATTTATGAAAATTGATTCACGGGTTGTTTGTTGAACATTCAGTTCGTTTGCAGCCCTACCCGCCTTCGTTAAGTCCTTATATATTTATCATTTCCTTGAGATTTTTTTATACTTACGAAGGATCCTCGTGTGAGGTTCTTAATTGCTTTTACTATACTATTTTTATTTCGACTAAGCTAGTAATCTGAAAACTAGGGTGCCATACCTTCCGAAGTTCGAATTGAGATCCATATCCCCTTTAGCAATAAATATGTACGAGTTTATCTAGGTTATCGACCATCTCCAATACATCCACTTTCAAACGCATCCAAACACGCCACATCAAATTGTCACTTATATTTCAAACACAATGATCTCCTCTCAAACTTTCAAACCCCCTTTTTAAAAGAAATACATGTGTGTTTGTGAAAGACATGTAAGCGAGTGATCCATCTACTCTTGTCCAGATTTTCAGACGACAACAAACGAACATTACTCCACATGCAATCTCTAATGTCTGCGTCCGATTCCAGACACCACCTAGTCACCATGTATCGTTCGGATTTCTCCAACGGAGATAGTATCATTTAACTCGTAACAACACACGATCGCCACCGTTAACCCAATGTATATGTTCAAATGCACCATTCTCCAAACCAAACTTCTATCCAACTTAAATTAATAAGGGGACACGGGGTGGTTCACTAGTGATAGAAACTATCACTCACATTCTCCAATAAAATCGTGCCATGTCAGCAACCAATATTCCATCACTAGTGATAGAAATGTAGGCGGGGTGGTATCACTAGTGATGGAATTATATCACTCCCAAATTTTTTTAATTTTCATTTAAAAAAAAACCTACGTGTGTTGTATATAAATACAAAGTATTTAGTGTGTGTGTGGAGATTCCCCTTTATCCAAATTGCAGATGACAGTGCAGAGCCTTAATTGCAGAGCCTTATCCAAATGTTCAAAAGTTCAACGCGTAATCTGTACAACGCGTTTTGTTTATAACGCGTTTTTTAAACGCCGGCGGCGGTGTTCCGTGATGAAAGAACGAGTGATGGGGCGGTATCACGGACCACCCCGTCCCCCCTAATAATAACTTTAAATCATCAAAAATATATTCTAGCATAAAATAATTCATCGAATTTTCTCTATATATACATTTAAAGTTTACATTTTTCATCATTGATTTGTAACAAATTGGTTGTTTAAAGAGAACCCATGAAACACTACTACTACTACTTTTGACGTCATGATCTAGTTAGGTTAAAAAAAGTGGGGGTGGAATCTTATGCCTGAGAGAGTACGGAAACTTAGCGTGTTCCATCAATCTATCAATGTTGGGAAAGAGACAAAAGGGTCATCTGAACCGTTCAGAAGGAAGTGGTCCAAAGGGTGGACCCAAGGGGACTATGAGATACGGCACAAATAGAACCGCAGGGGATTGGGGCTACGAAATTGTTAAAATAATCGAAAAGGTGGATGGAGACGTTTCGACAGAGCAAAAGGAACAACTTTCGTCCTCTCTCTGCTTCTGATTGCGACTTAACGGAACTGACACAAATTGTCCTTTTATTTTTTATTTTTACATTATCTTTATTTACCTGTTTTAAAATCATATATATATATATATATATATATATATATATATACAGGGGATAGGGTTGTACACGAGCCAAGCCGAATCGAGCGGATCTTTACTTGTGCTTGACTTGTTTACAAACCGAACCGAGTAGAGCGGCTCATTTAAAACCGAGCCTCAAATCAAGCGAACATTTTCCGAGCAGTAAGTATTCCGAGCGAGCGTCGAGTGAAGATCGAGCGGTTTGGACAACTGTGTCGCCCGGTTTAAATTTGTTGAGAGACAGAGGCGTCTCTGAGAATTTACATATCTTGTTTGAGCTTGAAAAAACGTGCCCCTCTGTAATGTTTTATTATTATTTTCTAAAATAAATAAATTAGTATTGAGCTCAATAAACCTAATGGCAAGTGAGCTAAATTCTAAACCATAAAAAAATAATTTGTAAATGGACCTATACTGGAATTGATATGTGTTTACTATCTAAAAAATAACACACACACACACATATATATATATATATATATCGGATTTTTTTTAAAAATCACATGCCCCTCGAAATCACGAGCCCTGTGCGAACATCCTCCCTGCACACCATCATAGCCGCCACTGTTGAGAGAGATAGTGAGAATGTTGGCTCTCAAGTTTTTATGTCTTTTAAAACAAAAACAGTCACATTACATGGCATAATATTTTTTCTTGTGAATAACAATGTTGTGGCCGACGAGGCGATGATCATATTGCACGAACAATGACGCTAGAAGCAGGAGACGATCGACGTAGGGTAACGACATGAAACATTGAGGCTGGTACGTATAGATATAGTTGTAAATTTGTATATAGTGGACCAAAATCAAATAGAGTGGTATATATAAAACTATAAATTTAATTTATATTTAAGTACATATGTATGTGTGATGTGTGTATATACATGTTTATATATGCCGGAGGGGTTTATCTGAGAAGAAAATTAAATTGATATGTGTATATGTATATGTATACTAATTAAAAATAATAATTCGAGCCGAACAGAGCCAAGCAGACCTTTGCTCATGCTTGGCTCGTTTACAAACCGAACCAAGCAGAGCGGCTCGTTCACAACCGAACGTTAAATCGAACGAGCATTTTCCGAGCAATTTCCGAACGAGCGTCGAGCGATTCGAACGACCCTAGAGAGAGAGGAAATTGCCTCGTCCCTAAGGTTTGGGCATTTTTGACAGTTTTATTCAAAGCAACTTTTTCTGTATCTTATTTCTCTTCATGTTTTGGATTTTTTGTCAATTTCATCCAAACGTTTAGCTTGATTTATTTTTTTGTTAGATATTTGGATAAAAATGGAAAAATCACAAATCTCAAGGACGATTTTGACAAAAAAAAAAAGTTAAATGTTTAGATTAAAATGACAAAAAAAAAATCTCAAAAGTGAGAAGGAATATATTACAAAAAAAAAATTTGTTTTAGATGAAACTGCCAAATATGTTCAAATTTCAGGGATGATTTTTAGCAAATTACACACACACACACACAAATATATATATATATATAGTGTGAGGTTCATTGGGGAACACTAAAAAAGTGGGGAACAGGGGAACACTCTTAAAAATTTAACTTAACATGTTAAAAATTAATTTTTTAAACATCTTTTTCGACGCTTCTCCTTATATATACTTGTAGAAGCATTTTTAATAAAAAAAATCAAAAACTAAAAATATTAAAAAAAAAACAATTAAAAAAGGCTAAAAAAAAATTTTTTTTAGAAAAAATATTTTTTTACTCGACTAGACTCTCCTCATTTTTATAAAGAAAAGCGCTGAAAAAAATTTTAAAAAAAATTATTTTTAACATGTTAAGTTAATTCTATAAGATATAACTGTTTTTTAAACATTTTTTTATATTTTTAGTTTTTGATTTTTTTATCAAAAATGTTTCTACTTGTATTTATAAGAAAAAGCGCCGAAAAAAAATTAGAAAAATATTTTTTTTAACATGTTAAGTATATTTTTTAAAAGTGGGGAACAGCGGGGAACCGTCTCAAACGAAGTTCGATTGGACTCATTCCAGTGGCGTTGGAACCGGCTCGTCGAACCCTAACTAAGATCTCTTAACCTTAAAGCTAAAAAATAAGGTTAAAACCTAAGCTAAACCGTAAAATCTAAACTATAAACCTTAAAAGCTAAACCCTAAAGGCTAAACCTAAAGCTAAACCCTATAGCTAAACCCTAATGCCAAAACCCTAAAGCTAAACCCTAAAAGTCAAACGCTAATATATTTAGGGTTTATGGGTTATGATTTAGGGTTTAGGGTTAAGAGATCCTAGTTAGGGTTCGACGAGACGGTTCCAACGCCGCTGGAATGAGTCCAATCGGAGTTCGTTTGAGTCAGTTCCCCACTGTTCCCCACTTTTTTAGTGTTCCCCAATGAACCTCACACTATATATATATATAGGATTAAGTTCAAGAGTGAACACTAGTGCAGTTTGCGAACTGAGCGAACTAATCCTGGCCATACATGTGTGTAGATCAATGGCCAGGATTTGATGATGAAATCCTAGTCATTCACGTGTGTAAATCAATGGGCAAGATTTGTTCACTCAGTTTGCAAATACATTAGTGTTCACTCTAGAACCTCACCCTATATATATATAGTTGGTTGAAAAATATTAGTACAATTTTTCCTTAAGAATGTTAACTCGATCCTCAAATTGGGTCAGTCATATAATAATGATAGATTGATAGGTATTACAACCCATACAAATGAAGCGCTACAATGAGTTTTTAGGCGACCATGACTATTGTTTAATAATTATTTAGAAAGAATAACGACCTCATTATTCTTAGAAAAACTCATCTGTTGGCGTTCAATAATCTCCTTGTTAGTAAAAAACCCGTAATATATGTTACATATACTACTAAAAAAATTGTTGGGCGGTTCATCCCGCACCCTACGATGATAGGTTCATCCATGGTACAGACAGTTAGCTATATATGTGAACACTTCAAGGATTAATCCCCGACACGTTTTTAGATAGTATGTTCATGTGGACGGATGCTAACCCATGGAAATCTATAAGCCACTTAAAATAGATGTGGGAAAATCTGATTGGTCATTCAAATTCATCTTAGGCGTGTTTGAGGAAACGCCATTAAAAGAAGGCAAAAAAAAACACCCCAGGGGCGGTGTGGTGAGCTCTATGGGGCGTTTTTAGGGCATTTCACGCCCAATTCCACTCCACTACGGGTGCTCTTAGTTTTTTGATAAGATGTATAAAGTTTATATGCTTTTAAAAAGATATAATATAATAAAGTTTATTTACTAAAATCTAAATAATAAGAATAGAAAAAATGTTGAGTGTTTATAGGGCTTGGAGGGGTGGGGGTAAATTTTTACTGCATTGTTCTGCATGCATGACAATATAGAGTTACAGTTGTCTACAGAAGTTATTGTGCTACTGCATTACATTGAAACGACAGCGTATATTCTCCAACCCTTTTCTGTCACAGATACGAATTTCATTAAATTTAGTAACTTTAAAATAAAAATAATTATAGTGTAGCTAAATTTGATATTTCATTCATATAACTTCAAGAAACAAACAAACATTGTTGAATATCTACATATATCAACAATAAAACATAAGATTCTTGACATTCTCCCGTACTTTCGGGAGCGGGGCGGTTTTGGGCGGGCCTCGTCTGGTGAACACAGACGAGCCACCGGTCCGGTCCAGATACAACCGCCCCCGAAAAGCTGCCAAATGTGCATAATAACACGGCGGCACCAGCGAAACCGGTTTAGTACACCTCACAAAAGTAAAACAAAGATTATAAACTAACTTCTGAAATTCATCAGAAGTGAACCTATTTTCATCCCACAAAATGTGATAATGTGTCGGCCGGCTCGTACCCTTTACGCCCCAATGGCTACATAGATAGAAGTCGAATTCTTTCGGGTGGGTCACGACGGAGTCAACCACCGTGCCTGGCGGTACGTTCTCGTCCGAAAACATGTTTCGACCACTGTTCGACGCTGGATCCGCCGGAAACAGCCTGGTGTGGTGGCGTTTTTGGACCACCGCGAACGATATCGGCGGGTTGTACCCGGTGAACCGCCGACACGCTTCCCGAATCGCTTGCAATTCATCGGTAAGCACCTTCTGGAACTGTGTCTCACTGACACCATCCCGGAAGAATATTAACCGTTTCGGGAGCTTTGAAAGCTCCCGAACGAAGTCTTTTAGTATTTCCTCCACCATATCCGCTAAATCGTGTATTATTTCTTGTCGGTGCGTCTGAGACCGCATTTTCGAGACGTATTTATTCGCAGCCGGCCAGTTAACCGACCCAACAACTGCTGCCACCGACGGGCTGAAATCATCCAGCGGGTGCGGATGCGTCACATCCGCACCCAAAAACATCACCGGCTCATCAAGGGTTAAAACCCTCGGGATTTGAGCCGGTAACGAGGTGTACAACGCGACAGTACACCCACCAATTTTCGCATTGATTTTAAGCGCTAAATTCCCGAGAAACTGTGAACTCAATCTTGCAAGATTTTGATATAAACAACACTGGCTCATAACCCCGATGCTCGTTTCGCTAATCCTCTTCAAATCCGCATACCCTTTGTGCTTCTTCTCCATTACACAAACAAGAAGCTGCAAGTTATTATTCGCAGCTCTTTGAATCTTCTTTATCTTCGATTCAAGAACCGATACATTGTTAAGAACTTGCATTGATTCGAACTGTGGCCTTACGACGGTGTTCCTGTTGAGAAAGATCCCTAACTGTTCACATCTTTGAGTTAACTGATCGACGAATTTGGGGATGATCGATTTCTGTTCATCGGTGCCACCAAAACTGATTAAAGCCCATCTACCGATTCGGCTTCCTTCAAAAACATGGCTGCCGGTAAAGTTCCATTGTCGATCATGACGGGAGGGGATCAAATCCGTCACTTCACCACCGTCTCCAAGTTTCAACCGTGGTGGTCGGAGAATTCGACCGTTTAGTTTCGTCATTTCTTTTAGAACGCGTAGATTGAATTCTCCGGCCTGGCGTCCGCTGTTAAAATCATTGAAAAACATTAGAAACTTATAGCAACATAAGTACATGTTTTTAATAGTAATATGGTACATTAGAAGTTTTAAAATAATTAACATCATATTATTTTATAAAATAAAAAAAATTGCATACATTTTTAGTAGTGAAAAGGATAGTTACACACCTAGATGGACCAAAGGGTCCAGCCATGACTCCATCAATAATAGCCTTCCGTTCTCGCGGTTTCTGGCACCCCAACTTCAACATTCTCGCCGTCTGTCATCGGAAAGCTTCCCCATAAACTTCTGCCCATCACACACCACACACACCTCCATCGGCAGGTAACACACCCGTCTCCTACTCGTCTGCAAACACGGCAAATTCTTATACTTAATCTCATACCCATACACCTCTTTAAAATACTCCACCACCTTCAAACTCTCACCACTCCGATCCCTAAACCGCAAATTCTCAACCGATTCTTCGGTCAAGTTTGCAACTTTGTACCTATCAGATATAAAGAAAGAGTTAGAAACCCAGGATTATGTTTAGGCTTGATTACATGAAAGGTTCTAGGAATTTTTATATATCTTCTTGTATATAGATTTCCTAATAACAAAACCACTAATAAGGATAAAGGGTGATTCTATTTCAACTCATCTTTTTTACTATTTGTACATTTTGTACATGTTTGTGTTTTTTTTCTATTTGCACCAATAAATTCATATTTGTGTTTTTTTTTTTATAACTTGAAATACATAACATTTATTTATTAAAAATGGATATGGTGTTACAATTTACTTACTTATTTTTATTCACGTTTTGATATAAATATAATAAAAATGAAATATAAAATTCTATAACTTATAAAACGTTATATTTGATACGGCTCCATTTTTTATAAAATTTATATCAAAACGTAGATAAAAATAAGCACATCGCAAAACCATAATCGTTTTTTAATAAAACATTCTATATCAGAAGTTATAAAAGAAAAACACAAATTCATATGAATTTGTTAAGCAAAAAGTTAGATGTAAATAGTAAGATCCAATGATATATAGAATTAATTAGAGTATGTGGTTTACCTATTTTGCCGTTTTCATACCTATTTATCAGAAATTACATCATTTTTACAAATACTAACCGTGTAATTAATTCTACAAAAGATTTCACATTAATATACCATATATAATAATGGTGAAACCATTTGTTAAAGTTAATACCATAATAATGTAATTTCCAATAAATAAATAAATATTTATATGACAAAATGAGTTAACCATACTTTAAGACTCCAAGTATTCCCACAACCCTAAAATCTTATTTTCACACCACTACATGTACACGACCCGCATTGAGTTATACATATCGTATAGGAGAATGTTGCACAAAAAATGTCAGAGAATGTTTTTTTGTCTCTATGTATACGAGCAAGCAGTATAACATTATACCACCCGTATAGAATGTTATACGACCCAAAACTCATATAATGTTATACGGCCCATATAGAATGTTATACGACCTAATATTTTCTCCATTAATACGAGCCAGCATTATACAACCCAACATAATACGGGCCGTATAACCCTAAAGTCGACCGTATAAAGAGTATGAAAATAAGATTTTGAGGTATGACTTTATTAACAACTAATTTGTTACTTGTGATAAAAACAACAAAACAAGAGACTAATTTTATACCTTTGGACAGTCTCCCGGTGACACACAACAACTTTTATATTCTTCAACGCCTTTTCAACTTGTTCCTTTTCTTCAACAGTCAACTTTCTTGACTTTTGCACAATAACTTCACTAAAAAACGGCAACCGGCTTTCCAAATACTCGATCACACCCACCGGGTTATGAAACGCAGTGAGTGTCAAGTCAACATTCAGCGACAAACCTTGTTGCGTCGGTCGTAGACTCTGAAAAAAACCTCGTATTGCGACGGCGCCGCCTCCAATGTCCTTGGAACCACCCAGTTCAGTAGAGTACAAAGATCGACCCATTGGAGTGCATTTTGTTGATGGGTTTTCGCGTAAAACGACGTCGAGTGCTTGCAAATAGTCTTGTGGAAGTGGGTTTTGGTTTTCTTGATTTTTTGTTAAGTATTTGGATAAATCTTGACCGTTGAGTTTAGCGACGAGTTTGATGTGGGTGGTGTAAAGTTTTGATTTTTGTTGTTGGTTAGGGGAATTGGGAAGTGGGATTTGGATTTGGAGGGTAATCGGGTCGGGTCGGAGTTGGGTGGGGCTGAAAAGGGTTCTCCGGCCATCGTAGCAGGGGTTTGTGTTGGAGAAAATGGTGGGGTGGTGGTTGATGAGGGTGGTTTTGATTAATCTTGCGGTTTCTTTTGAGGGTTTTGGGGTGATTTCGATGTCGTATTGGTGGATTTGTTGTAATGGGTCGAATTCTACTAGAAAGTGGTTTGCTAATAAAGGGATTATTGTTCCTTCTGAACCGCCGGAATCTGGTCTTCTTGCCACCGTGAGTGGTGGTTGTTGTGGTGGTGGTGGGGATGAGTCTTTGATGATGGGTTTGAATTCATCTTTCTTGATTTGCTTTGATGAGTTCATTGTTCTTGGAATTGTCTCTAAAGCTGTTTTAAACAACAAAGGTTATAACTTTTTGGGACCCATTTGATTAAAATGATTAAATTGATGAAATTTTTAATTTTCAGATTTCTTTTTATGTAAAGATCATTGAGTTGAAACATAAATTTTTTTTTTCTATAATTAAAATTATATGAGTTTCATTTTTAAATTAGAAATTACATCGAAATATAAGGTTATCGGGCAACAAGTTGCATTGTTATCCTTTTTAAATAGCAAAAGTAAGTCTTTTAAAAACTACATTCATTCATAGATCTCGGGTCATGACATTATATGCATGACACCCTTTAGACTCGACTAAGCAGGTCCATGAAATTAAAATTAAAATCTTGAAAAAATTGGTAAGTTGGAGATTAGGAGATAAATTGTCTCTAAAAAGCTGTTTTAAACAACAAAGTTTATAACTTTTTGGGACCCATTTGATTAAATTGATTAAAAATGATAAAATTTCAGATATTTTTGATATAGAGATTATTGGGTTGAGACTGAAATTAAAATCTTGAAAAAATTGCTAAGAGATAAGATTCTGTCTATTTACCAAAAAAGATTCTTGAAAAAATCAAGATTTCATGTTTCTTGAAAACAAGAATTTATAAAACAATGGAATCTTGAACAGATCAACCAAACAAACACAAAAACATGTGAAAAGAAGACAAATGCTTAAAATTTAGGACAAAATGAGGTTTTTGTCACCTGTTTGATGATGATGAACATGAGGTTGTTGTTGTAGCCATGAAGGTTTGTGAAAATGGGCATGGTTTAGATGGACCACCGGAGGAGGTGGTGGAGATAGGGCGGAGTGTGGTGGTGGTAGTGGAAGAAGAGGTGGAGGAGAATATGGATAGAGGTTTTGGTTTAAGAAACCAAAGTTTGGTGTGGGGGGGTTGTGAAAAAGGTAGTGAGGATGAAGGTGAAAAAGATGATGATGATGATAAAAGTGTTGGTGTTGAGGGGGGTTAGTGTTATGTGTTGTTCTTGTTGTTGTTTTTGATCCCATGAAACTCTTTGTTGTGGCTGTGCATTTCTTCTTGTCACTTTCTTCCATGGTAAACACACACTGAAGATAGCCAAAAGGGTGCAGTCTTTGCATGAGAGACTGATATACATATATGTGTGTATATATATATATATATATTGGAGAGAGAGTGAGAGAGAGAGTTATGTAGAGAGAGAGGGCAATTTGGTTTTTGTCTGTGATATATCAGAGGGCAACTAGGAATAGTAGTAGAAAATGCAGTTATTACACACACATAATTCAGAGAGAGAAAAGAGAGGTAATGGAGTGATCTTCTTGAAAGAAAAAGGTAAATGAGATCTTTTTTGATATTTGGATGAATTTTCCAACTTTTTTTTTTCTAACCTTTTTTAATAATTTTATGATTTTTTTTGTTTAATTCATAGTTCTTTTTTATAAAAACAAAACAAGAAAAAAACAAGAAATATTGAATCTTCTCTGTTTTAAATTATTTTTGTAACATTTTTATAATTTATGTCTTACTTAATTCATTTGATTATAAGATGCCAAAAGCGAGTGTTTTTTTCGTTATTTTATAAAATTGTAAAAGCATTTACATCAGGTTTTCTATATAGTTACTTTCTCATAAGAGTAAATTGCTAAAATCGTCCCTGATGTTTGAGCATATTTGCCATTTCCATCCAAAACTATTTTTTTTTACAATATAGTCCTTTACTTTTGGGATTTTTTTGTCATTTTCATCCAAACATCTAATTTGCTTTATTTTTTCTATCAAATATTTGGATGAAAATGGCAAAAAATCCCAAATCTCAGGGATGATTTTGGCAAAAAAAAAAAAAAAAACAGACGTTTGAATGAAAATGACAAAAAATCTCAAAAATAAAGGACTATATGATACAAAAAAGTTGTTTTGGATGAAAATGACAAATATGTCCAAAACTCATGGACAATTTTGGCAGTTTACTCTTCTCATAATTATAGGGAAAAAGTATAAGGTTTACTTTCGTTTAAAACATTAATATTGGAGCCTTTATTCTGTATAATAGAGTGAATTTCAAGGATTGCCATTTATCTTTATACCCATTTTCAGGCGTTATCCTTTATGTTTGAAATTGCCGAGTTTTGTCCTTTATGTTTTCATATCATACACGTTTTGTCCTTTAGGTCTAATCCAGTTAGTTTTTTCAGTTAAATTTGGTCATGTGCTTTGCACATAAGAGCATTTTTGTCAATTCAAAGGTTGCAGAAGCTTTGCGCTGTAAATCTGCCGCTGAATGTACCTTTGAATTGACAAAAATGCCCTCATGTGCAAAATATATGACCAAATTTAACTGAAAAAACTAACTTAGGCCTAAACGACAAAACGTGTATGATATGAAAACATAAAGGACAAAACTCGTCAATTTTGAACATAACAGACAGCGCCTGAAAATGGGTATAAAGATAAAGGACAATTCTTGAAATTCACTCTGTATAATATATAGAAAAGAATATAGGAAACAACAAAAACACCATCGCATTGGAATTTCTATAATAAAAAAAACATATATAAATTAAAGTACATCTCTATATTTAGGTATTCATATTCAACCCTCTATATTTTTATTGTGAGTATGTAAGAAAGAGAAAAAATAATAAAATAAATGTTTGTGAGTAAGAAATAGATAGAAGTTAAAAAGTCGGATGTAAAATGTTTTTGAAAAATTAACAAAATTTATAGAAAAGTATGTTTTTATATAGATGGAGATGAAGACTACAATGTGAATGCTCTTACACACTCCATCGTCATCTCCAAAATAATAAGTTTTAGAGAATTTATATTAGTTCTCTAAATATATTATTAAGACTCATTGTTCATCTCTAAATATAATTGTATGAGTGTATGAAACCGAGAAAAAATATTAAAATAAATGTTTGAGTAAGATAGAAAATATGATATGAGAGGTTGATAAAAACTAGACAACGTGGAGAGAAAAATATATACTTAGTTAAATTATATTGATAACGATTGAGAATAGCGATTAAGAATCTACTATGAATGCTCTAAGATAGTATATGTTATATTTAACATAAAAAAAGTTATACAATAAATTAAATTTTGTAAAATCACACGTTGGTGTAGTTTTACTTTTTAATTCATACATGTAAGTTCCGCCTATCTCTTTGCTAGTTTTTTAATAAAACCCGCCGTTCGAAAAACATAATAATAAAATATGATAAGCCTTTTGTTGTGACCATTAATAATATTTTAATCTTTGTGACATTTAGACCTTAAAGTTATAGATTTTGCTAGCATAGAGTATCTTTGTTCTTCCATCGACTCCTTTTACTTAACAAAAATGCTTGCTTTTTAGCCTCTCTTTATCTTTTTTGAATAACCCAGTAACCCACAGTGAGAAAGTGTGTGTGCTTTTTAATTTTAGTGTATTTTTTATTTTAATATAAGGAATTCTAGATTTTTATATATAAGGTCAAAACAGATTACACCAAGATAGCCGGTAAGCGGGCAACAAGCTGCGCCGCTACCCCCCTTTTGAATAGCGAAACCTAACTTAGTAAAAACGAAACCCCGATCTCTAGGAGACGAAATGTTGCTGTGAACAACCCGTTGGACCCGTTCAAGAAATCGGGTGGCTTCTGGGGCTAGCGCGCCAAATGTATCAAAGGCAAAAGGGATAAAGGAATGTTGATTATCCTCGCAGGCTTTTGCGTGTTTGTCCATTTTCTTTGCTGCCGCTCTTGCAATCGCCTGACCAGGAATTCTGTTGTAAATTTTGACTTTTTATAAATAAGTACCATCCAACCGAGAGATGTTAGGTTATTAAAAAATATGTAATAAAACCGTTTTAAATTTAATGTATTTCATGACTTCACTGTACACATTGAGAATGAAGTGTTGCATCATATTTAGACATGATAAACATGACATTAACTCGTGAAACTAAACAAGCGTATTTTAATCAACTTAGGTTGTTTGAAGTTCTTTCTTAACTAGTTTTATGACAACGCACCTTTCAATTTGTAAAAAACCAGTCATTTAAACACACAAAAGCTGAAGCTCTTTCTTAACTAGTTTTTCGACAACACACTTTTCAATCTGTAAAAAACCAGTCATTTAAACACACAAAAACTAAAGTTCTTTCTTAACTAGTTTTTTGACAACACACTTTTCAATCTATAAAAAAAGTCATTTAAACACAAAAACTACTTTTTATTCAGTCGGTAACACAATAAGACCGTGGCTTAAGAAAACGCATACAAGATTACCTTGTTATTACACAAGTTATAAACACTGAATTTAATAACCACAATACCTTGTTTTAACACATAATTATTAGTGCGCTATGTATAAACACTGAATTTAATAACCACAATACATTCCTCTCTTTTACTTGAAGTGGATTAGTGTAATTTAATAACCAGTACGTCGCCCGTACCCAATTAAGATGAGTACAACCTATCCCATAAAGAGACAAAAAGGACACCGCCTCAGAAGTCAAAACCCTAATGGGTCAAATGTGCATACGTGTGAGTACACGACATACCCGATAAATGAGCGTACGGGTCGTTGATGAGTTGGTGAATTTCCAAAGCTTGAAGTGTTTAAACTGATTTATGTGAAATTAAATTTTAGAATACACTATTTTGAGGTGATTTGTATTTTGCATGCCTTAACATGTTTAAGGTATGTTTTGGAAGCTTAACGGAGAAAAAAGTTCCAAGAACATGCTTGGGGCGTCCTGGACGCCCAATATGGGCATCCTGGGCGCCTTGACTGCATGACAAAAGGGAGAAACTCCCTTTTGACTAGTTGTTATCCCAATTTCGAATGTCATCATCCCACACTCCATCGAATGTCATTGTCCCGCACTCCATCTAGGACTTCCATAGGCTGGTTTTCAAGGTTCCAATCCATCCATTATCATATTCCATCAAGAATTGAAGATTAACTTTATGATGAGTCTTCGGACCATACGCCTTCAGTAGTGTTAGAGGAAATAACCTTATGACGAGTCTTCGGCCTCTGCTAAAGAATTTTTGGTTTCACCACTGTTGTCAGTTACTTTAAAACTGACTTTGTATTAAAATACGTATACGTTAGAAAATTATAGCATTTATTACAATTCCAAGATATGATTTTTTTTTTTTTGCTTTTATATAATGAATTTTTTTTTTTTTTGAACGGCCAACAAACTTAATGATATATAATGATTGTATATCATTACTCTTTACATTGTCCATGCGTTTTATTACTTACACAAAGTGTAAAGGGAAGAAATGCAGATTGTTTTGATATAATGAAAATCCAATCTCATTCATACTCTCATAATTAATTAAAGTTTAATTATAACGTTTTAATGTTATTTTAAATTCAAATCAACTTACTAATTAAGTTAGTAGTTACTAGATACATATCCTGTGTTTTCATTATGTCTCATCATAGTTGTTGTCATTGACATCTACTTTTATCCTTGTTTGTATATTTCTAGAGCAATGTTTTACTATGTTGCAACTTAATACTCAATTAAATTATATATTATAATATTGTTCATATAGCCATAAAGGTGCTAAACGGGTCATGTTTATGAATTGACATATTAATTGTAACACATACCTGAAAATTTAATACGATAGTAACTCATAAGTGGTGTCGAATACAAAAACCCGAACCTAATCGTATTCATGGATTGACAAATACATAGTTTGTCTAATTAATTTTTTACATATTGCAACTCTAATTTACAAAAGTAAAACATAAATGTTAATTAAATAATTTCACTTAAACTACCTAACACAACGTTTGTTTCTCTTTTAACTTTTAAGGTTTAACATATACTATATATTATTCTGGTGGAACCGAGGGTTTATCTGGAAGCAGTCTCTCTATCCCTATGGATAGAGGTAAGGTCTGTCTACATCCTACCATTCCCAGATCCTACAAGTAGTTTTGCTATTTGTGGGATTTACTAGGTATGGCTGTTGTTGTTGTTGTATATATTAATCTGGTGCTGTGTACCGTTAGGCTTAACAACCTAGGCTAAGGTCTAGGGCTACCAAAAAACAAGGGTCTCCAATTTTTTTTCATTTTTATTTATTAGACTTGTTTTTTTTTTTTTTTTTTTTTTGCTCATTTAAACAAAGTTTCTATGCCTGAGATTTAGGATTTTACTCTAGGACACTGTCCATGCACGCTTCATTCCAGAATCCATAAGTAACAACACAACACACCAACCCTCGTTACTTGCGGTGTATTTTGAGTAACCCTCTGAACTCATCATACTAACCTTAATTAACCTCTTAGCTAAATGTGTTTACGGTTAACTTGAAACTAACTCAAAGTCATTTAAATAAAACCAAAATATATAATTTCAGAAAACAAGTTGCATGAATAATAATATTTCAGGAAGCTATTTATTAATGCATTACTTAATTAGTAATCCGTAACAATAAAACAAGCCGTGAGTTCATTGCAGGCCTCGTAGATATTTAAAAAGAAACAAGTTATAAATTATAGATATAAATAAAGAAACATAAAACAAGATGAATAATTTGTGATTATAATTTGGTAACATATTTTTGGCTGTTTGCTATGAGAAATATGTGGAGGAAACAAACTGTTATTTCTTTTTTTAAGAAAAGGATTTGAGCTGTGATATACTGATATTTACTGGTTTTTAATATTTATTGTATTTAAGAAAGTAATTATATAAAATAAACTATTGTGTCATTTAAAAGGGAATAAATAATTAGTCTAGAGCCCCACATGAATAATTATTAGACCACTAGTTGGTGCAGATGAAAACCACTCAAGAGATTTATTGTTTTATATTTTGCATCGTTTTTTATATTATCTTAAATACTTAAATTTTCATCAATTTTAGTATAAAACTTTTATTTTTTGATATTATTTTCAATACTTAAATTTGCATCAATTTTAGTATAAAACTTTCATCAATTTTAGTATAAAACTTTTAACTTTTTATATTATCTTCAATACTTAAATTTTCATCAATTTTAGTATAAAACTTTTAATTTTTGATATTATTTTCAATACTTAAATTTTCATCAATATTAGTATAAAACATTTATTTTATTAGCAATGTTTTTACATAACCTTTTGAGATTAAGGACGCTAGAGGCACAATCAGTTGCTACTCGCTAAGGTTGTAAGAATCGCTAGGCGTTAATCGGTCTATGAGGTACCGACAAGCAATTAATCGGATTGGAATTTTATATCTGTTTTTTTGTTTATATGTATACAGACACATTTTTTATGTATTTTTAAGTATACATGTTTTAACACCTTATTCGACCCATATTTTCAAGTAAATATGATTAATTGTGGTAATTTACAGGTTTTGGTCAAGATCTAGCCTAAATTTGACCGGACTCGTTAGACTACCACCGATTTTTGGCCAATTGGGATTGGGTTTGATCACTGTTGACCGCCTACTGATTAATTGACCGATTAGATAAAAATTACTCAGTAAACCTGAGACTAGCGATTAATCGACGACTAATAGGGATTTTTACAACCATGCTACTTCCTTAGCATCTGATTTGATATTCTGCATGTTTAACACTTTCTCTTAGTCGTCGCCTTTCCATCTTTGATTCATACACACCGTAACAGCTCGAAGTCTAAATCATAATATTTTCCAACACGAAGAGAAATGGGGTTGCGAAACAAAATTTTAAAATTGGATCAATACGTCCAGTTGAATAAGTATGAATAAAGATCCCATGGATGAAGATATACAAATAGATTTTTCATCGTAACTAAATCTTCAATTTTTGTTTTGATTTGTAACGAAAATATTGAAGCAAAATAGCTATTAAATAATATCTTTAGTTTACTAGTCCTCATAAACATAGAGTTGTTACTATGGTCAAAGAAAGACACAAAGAAACCTAAATTTGGTGGAATCAAGCTTTCAAGGAAGGTTGCATGCATCATTTGAGAGTGTTCTAAGGGCTCCTTGAGGCCACTTTCTATCAATAGTATGGCTAGAACATGGCTTTTGACCTTAAAAAGAGGACCTATGATGTTAGAAAAATATTTGAAGCTTACGATAGCTTGGAAATGATGTAAGAAGTTTATATGCTTAACATGATGACTAACAAAATGCCATGATGCATAGGTATATGCTTGTCATAAAGGGTAACAAAATAACTTAAAGTGAGTTTTTAGGAAAATTTATGTTTACATATAAACTTACTAGGATTAATTAAAACTATAACTAAAGATGTTTAGTGATTGATTATACAAGATTAGGATCAATGCTTATGATTTAAAGAAAATTCATAGATTTTATTCAAATTGATCTTGTTGATGATTTTGGTGATTAGGAACAATGGTTTTAAAGTAATCTAAAATAGATCCACAAGTGTTTTACAACTAAAAATAGGTGTGAGGTATAAAGCTCAAGAGGGTTTGCTGATAAAGTGAGTCAATTAAGGTTGAAATGGTGGTGTTAATAACTTTATTTGAAACTCATTATAATGACAAAAACATTATTATTTAAATGTTATTTGAATAAAACTAGGAAAAAGATCCGTGCGCGTTGTGGCGCGTGTACATCGCAAATATTGAATAGATTCGTCCAAATGTTATGTGATGCATTAACCATATGAAAACACACGTTTCGAAGTATCTTACTGAACTCAATGTGACCTATATAAGCATTGTGATTGGATCAAAATGTAAGGTAAATCGAGTTTATATCATATAGTCATAACATATTATATGTGACACAACTCATACATAGAAAATATCAACGGGTATAAAGGAAAAACCGTTTAATCAAAAGCGATTAATTGTAGCTTTTGAAAAAAAAAAAAAAAGGCGGAAAAGCACAATTTGACTTCATTCGGTTCGAAACAAAATTTATGAAACATATATAAAAAGACGAAAACGTATTATATTTGATCTGACTCGTTTTCCAAAAAAAAGTTTACGTTTTACGTAGACCAACTCGAATTTATACCAAAACGTACATAAAACATGCACTTAAAAATGGTTTTTTGACCAAAACATATTATATCTGACATGACTCGTTTCCAGAAAAGGTCGAAACGTAGAGCAAATCGAATTTATACCAACAACTACATAAAAATTTGGATGTAAAATTTAGTTTTTTAATTAAAGGATATATAGAGGTAAACTCGAAAATATTATTAGTAAAAAACTTAATAGATTAAAAACGTTTGTAAAATCGTGCTAAGTAGCACCAATGTCCCATCATTGCCAGGGACCACCAACATTGGAAAAAATCGTAAAACTAAAATAAATAAAAAGGACAAAATAGCACCTGACGAAAAGCAGACGTAAGATCGTTGAACCACGCATTCCCATTGTTGCGAGTTAATGTGATGAAATTAGAGCGAAACGTAAAACGTAGAAAAGAAATAATAAGTCGATCTAGGATCAAAGTGTTGCGACGAATCTGTCAAACGACGAAAAAATGTTGAACCCCAATCACGCGTTGTGTGTTAACTCGCAAAATTTAGAACGAAACATAAAAACTTGTGAAAGATGAAAAGTGTGAGGGACTAAAGTTGAAAATAAAAAAAATGTTATGATTAAATTGCAAAAGATGAAAAACTTTAGGTTAAAAGTTAAAAAATCAAAATGGTTAAAATGCAAAAAGTAAAATTCTTTAGGCTAGAAGTGAAAATGTAGTTTTTTTTTTTTTTTTTTTTTTTTTTTTTTTTTTTTTTGAAGCACTCTCAATGCAAAGATTACAACACCTATAAGCAACAAGTGGTTGCTAATTTATAATATGGAAATGTTGTTTAAAATGGTATAAACACGATAGTTTATTTTAAAAAGACATACAACACTAGTAGAGTGATTATTTCATGTTTTTCTCTTTCAAATTACACGTAGCCGATATCAAGTTATCAAAAGACAAGTTTGTGTCAACACCAACAATATGTCTCCGACAGATACCAAGAATGAACAAATTTATTTAAAGAATGTGATGGTTGGGTTGGAAATGTATACGTGTTACCTTTTGCTAAATTGGTAACACATACACAATGTAGTTTGAGGTCAAACATACCATCACAAATATCATGCAACTCATGAAGATGCTTCAACTAGTAACGATGATTTAAACCTCCTAATATGCCTCTAGCCACACGAAATTGAGAAATGCCATCACTCGACATAAGAAGTAGCGTGCGTCCGAAATGTATATAATATCCATATTGAACCAGTCTGTTTACAAATACTATAGACTTCGAGATGCATAGGACATGAACATTTTCTAAAACTATATTGAGATATGTAGAACAACGAAATTGTGTTTATGTCACGCCGGCAACCTTTAATTATTGGTGATTTACAAGTACAACATATACATTAATAGGTCATAAAATCAAAATTATTGCTAATCCAATGAGTGGTTGATCTAGACGTTGCAAACCAACCACAAGCGGTGATTGATTTAGGAATTCGAAAAACCTTTGATATTTCTTGAGTTGCTCTAGACGTTGTGAACCACCCACAAGTAGTGATTGATTTGGGATTCTGAAATACCTTTGATATTACTTCAATTGCTTTTATCTTGTAAATTTATTCGTATAAGTAGAAGTCGTTACAAACCTCATAATAGGCATCCAGATCTCTATTTCTCTCTCTCTATATGTGTGTGTGCGTGCGTGCGTGCGCGCGCGTATGTACATATACTAGGTTAGGGTGGGGTTCGGCTACAAAGTCCATTTTTCCTACAAAATGTACAAAGTCATAAAACACCACAATTTCAGCCATAAAACACACTCAAAACCCACAAATAACACAGTGAAGATCACTAAAACACAATATCCAAACCCCTAATAGTCTATAAAAACTTCAAACACATCATCGTAGAACTATGAATATAAAACACAACATGATAATCAACATAAAACACACTAATGTTAGTCATTCGATAATCAAAGCCATATCATCCAAAACACAACACAAAACCCACAAATATGACGTTTTAGTAATCTTCACTTTGTTATTTGTGGGGTTTTAAGTGTGTTTTATGGTTGACATTATGGTGTTTTATGACTTTTTACACTTTGTAGGAAAATGGGCTTTGTAGTCAACCCCCACCCTACTAGGTTAATAAAGGAGATACCGTCACACCCTGCTAGTAGCGGAAGCGTATTGTGTGTGACGTAAGAAAGGTAATCATTGCATCCAAATGTATTAACAACATGAACCAACAACGATGCCATAGATATCTAGTTTTCAACAAAAGATTACAAGTTTTAACATAGTTTTCAAGTTCACCAACGTTTGACATAGCATAGTTCTAAGTTATTTTACACATAGCAAAAGATAGTTTTTTTTTGACGCAACACATAGTGAGGTTTTGTCCCCTATATACCCATACGAAGTTGGGATATAAAAGACAAACCCTCCCAAAAGTGGCCATCGTTGTCATTTGTTTTCCCGAATCCCATAGTGAATCACCGGCTCAAGACCTGTTTCCTGAAATACATGTAGTTTTAAAAAAATCAACAAAAAGTTGAGCGAGTTCATGCAGTATTTGATATCATATGAAATCTAGTACTTGTTATCTTGTAATCATGGTATGTTCTGATTTAAAATCATGGAGTCTGTTTAAAGATCTATCAGTGGGTAGCTAGCCCCCTGACATAATGCGCCATAAGCAAAATAACCAACCCGAGGACACTTAGTTCGCATTGGGATCACAAAAGCACTCCACGGTTAACAACTAGGAGTGGGGCGTGCCTCAAGCCCAATAGATCTACACCTTTTGCACCTTGGTCACTACGTGATTAATGGTTATAAATGTAGATTCCCTACTTATGCACATTGATCATGCCTCCTACTCCGTAACTAGCATACCAATAGTTTTAACATGTATTTCCCCTCGATGTTTTTGAAAACAAAACATTGAAAACAGTGAAAGGAGGGACATGAACTCACAAATTTGCGTTCCGTGGAATATGATATCAAAGTAAGCGTCCGTACGTGTCAATAACCTACATGTGTACTAATCTCGTTAGACACTTATGTCTTTCGGACCTCGTACAAGTTGTTCATCTTGAATTCTTTATTATGTTTTCGCTTGTCATCATTGTTATTGGGCCTAGCCCTTGTTTTCTTGTTATTGGGCCTAGCCCTAGTTTTCTTGTTATTGGGCCTAGCCCTAGTTTTCTTGTTATTGGGCCTAGCCCAAGTTTTCTTGTTATTGGGCCTAGCCCTAGTTTTCTAGTGAGTCCATTAAATATATTCTTGAAATTTTTACCAAAAATTCACCAAGCATGTAACTTAATAAGTTCGTTTTTCACATGAAAATACTTGGTAATTTTTATAGTTTTCGACTTTCCGGATCCCTGTTTTTGACCACTTAGTTATGTGTTCGCTTTAGTGTCTAAAAATATGTTATTTTTAGACTCGACATTGTAGTAACTTGTTTACGATGTCGATACGTCCAAGTTGTCGTCATCAAGTGTTATGTATTTCCATTTCGGCTATTTTATTTAATTGTCCGATTTTACTAGCATTTCTTGGACCATGTAGGAACATGTATGTGTATTTATTTTGACCATCCTATCGATATCTAATACATACCCATATATGGCACACATTACATACACTTAGCAAGTTTCCGAATAGATATAATTTTTACCAAAAATTATATTTATACTTTGTTATATTTTTACTCACTTTATTCTTGTAAAAATATATGTTTAAGTTCATAAGAACTTCTTTGAATATTTAACTATTAAATATTCCCATCAAAGTTTCCATAATGACGTTTATGACCACTAATCGCGTTTAACATTGTTAATCACCCTTTAATCCCATTTTTAATCGCGATTAGATTTTTAGAAAAATTCGCCATAGTTTCCCCTAAACTATGACGTTTCCCACGTTACAAAAACGCGTTTAAATCAATGATCAATTTTCTCACATCACCACAATTTACCAAGTTTCACTAAATATCATTTTATAACAATAATCTCACATTATATCCTTCAAAGCTTATTATGAGCATCTCCTTGGTAAATCTTTTAACACTTTAAAGTTAACCATTTTTCAAGTTAATGATGTATATGAACTTGTTTAAACTTGTTTTTCATTCATAAAAATTCCCACATTTTTATGAAGATTTCCAAGACTTTTTATACTTCACTTTTTAAAGTAAAATATTATAACTTGCTTTATGTCCAAAAATCAAGTTTATTAGTGTCTTCCAAAAGTCTTGTTAACATGATTATTCTTGGTTTAATCTTCCCAAAATTTACTTAATCAACTTCACATACATATGCTCATAATCTTTGAAGTAGATGATCATTCTTGATTTAAACATAATCATGTTTAAATCACATATTTATGTTCACCTTGGTAAGATGAACACAAATATCAAATACTACATGAATCTATTAACTTGATCATCATAAGCACATACTCTAAACTACTAATCTCAACAAAAATAACCTAGTCAACAAGATCACAAGAACATATTAACACTAAACAACATAAATCAACATATAACATCTTCATATTTAGTGTTTATTAACTTTGTGTTTAGGGTTTTTGCTTATGTTAAGCTTTAATCTCAAGATAATCAACTTGTACTTTGGTAATCTACTAGTAATATAGACCATAAATATAGTGATTAGAAGACTCACAAAGTACTCAAGCTAAATAAGAAGATTAGAAGATGATTAGGCTCCAAAGAAAGCTCCTAGTGTAGCTCCATGCATGCTCCAAGTTTGTGTGATCTTAGAATGGCTAGAAAGGTGTAAAATGAGAAGTTTATGGGAAGATTTTTGGGTGTGTTCTTGGGGGTTATGGCTGCCGAAATCAAAGGGACCAAGGAGAAGGTTCTTTGCAACTTTTCAAATGACAAATGATGGATGGAAAGATGTGATCTAAGTAAGGTGTTGCAACCCACTTTCAACAACAACTATATCAAGACCATGCTTTTAAATTCACATTTTCAAGAAAAATTAATGGAGGGGGACCCACCTATTTTCGGTCAAGACAAGTGGGGGGGGGGGGGTAAAGTGAAAGTATTTTATAAACATATTCTTAAAACTAGATATTTTAGTAATTAAGAGGTGTAGAGTGATTAGGGGTTTAATTACGTCGTTAAGGGGTGATTAGTGTTTCAAAACCAAAATTAATATTAACTAGTTCCCCAAACTAGTAAAAATCATGTTTTGATACTTAAAACACTTTTCGTTTCGTCGTCGGCTCGATTACGGTACTTTTATGTCGTACCGACAAGAAATTCCGCAAGTTGTTTTCTTGCATCCGGAAGTTGTATGAAATAATTCCGAGTCCCGAATTTAGCTTAACTAGTTCACTAGATTCTTCATTTGCTTGTTTCGTGACCAAAAATATCGCTTACTAGTTCGTCGAACCGCTAACGGACTAGTTTAGTGCATAGCGACGTAACGCCGGAAACTTGTGATTATGTATATTCCGTTAGTATCACCTTATTGTTTTAGTATGTTTTTCATCAATTGACATTATTCCTAAGTCCCGGAAATGCTTTGTTATAAGTTCGGACGCATTAAAATACCATATTTTAAGCCGAAACGGACATTTTGACAATTAGGGCGTTATACCGGAAAGTCTTGTTTCTTTGCAAGAGGTGTTTTCACAATAATGTTTTCTCATATAAATGGACTCAGTTATGTCATCCGAGTGTCGTTTTTCAGTGTTTTGGTCTAGTTTCACGGTTTGCTGGCATGGAATAGTGTAACTGTGAATAGTGCACGCAGCACTTTCTACCAACACTTTTTAGGACATTGTTAGTTTGGTTTCGCCATACGACGAAAACCAACATATGTTTTAGCTTTGTTTTCTTGTCCTAACCTTGTTATTAAATTAACGACACTGTTACGTAATTAAATTACGCTAAATGCATGAGATTAAGAAATATAAATAGTGATTAGATGGTACGGAATTACCAGTTATTTGCCAGTTGTCACATTCTCCCCCTGTTAAAAAGAATTTCGTCCCGAAATTCAAGTTGAGCCACCCTTTGCAGGAGTCTTCTTAAACAGGTGGGGATATTTTTCCTTAATCTGATCTTCACGTTCCCATGTGTACTCGGGTCCGTGACGTGAATTCCAGCGGACCTTGATCAGTTCGATAGTACTTCTCCTTGTATTGTGGACCTTCCGATCCATAACCTCAACGGGTTCTTCGGTAAACTGAAGCGTGTCGTCTACATGAATTTCATCCGCTGGAATGATAACTGTATCAACTGTCGGACTTCTCCTGAGGTTCGACACATGAAATGTGTCATGTACGTTACTGAGTTCTTCTGGCAGCTTCAACTTGTACGCGACGGTACCGATCTTTTCTAGAATTTCAAACGGCCCAATGTATCTCGGGTTTAGCTTCCCGCGCTTCCCGAATCTAGCTACGCCTTTCCAAGGTGAGACTTTTAGTAAAGCTTTGTCTCCGACCTCGAAGGATAATGGTTTACGTTTTCCGTCCGCGTACCACTTTTGTCTGTCACGAGCCGCTTTGATACGGTCTCGTATTTTTGCTATCTTGTCGGTGGTATCTTGGACTAGTTCAGGGCCAACGAGTTGTTTGTCTCCGACTTCCGCCCAACACAGTGGTAATCGGCACTTCCGTCCGTATAGTGCTTCGAATGGGGCGGCTTTAATGCTTGTGTGATAACTGTTATTATATGAGAACTCTACCAGCGCTAAATGATTATCCCAATTTCCGCCCAAGTCCATCACACAGGCGCGAAGCATGTCTTCCATCGTTTGGATGGTTCGCTCGCTTTGCCCATCGGTTTGCGGATGAAAAGCGGTGCTCAGATCCAGGCGAGATCCAAGCGATTCTTGAAATGATTGCCATATTCTTGATACAAAGCGACCATCACGATCCGAGATTATCGAAGTAGGCACTCCATGACGTGCCACAATCTCGTTGAGGTAGATTTCGGCTAACTTCGCGGTACTATCTTTTTCACGAATAGGTAGGAAGTGAGCCGA
Organism: Helianthus tuberosus; assembly: GCA_030545235.1. NCBI lineage: Eukaryota > Viridiplantae > Streptophyta > Magnoliopsida > Asterales > Asteraceae > Helianthus > Helianthus tuberosus. Next base: position 194,529,269 of record CM060448.1, on the reverse strand, counting down.
CTTGGTTAATCGATCAACGATAACCCATATCATGTCATGACCTCGAGAGGTCCGTGGGAGTCCTGTAACGAAATCCATTGATATCTGTTCCCATTTCCAAACAGGAATCACGGGTTGTTGTAATAACCCAGATGGTTTTTGATATTCGGCCTTGACCTTTGCACAAGTTAGGCAATTCCTAACGTAGATCCCAATATCTTTCTTGAGTTTAGGCCACCAATAATATTCTCTCAGATCCTGATACATCTTATCAGATCCTGGGTGTATTGAATATCTGGACTTGTGTGCTTCATCCAGCACTAAGTCTCGTAAACCACCAAAATAGGGAATCCAGATCCTTCCTCCGAAGTATAAAGTGCCATCCTTATTCGTTTCCATGTGTTTCCTTGCTCCTCGCAAGTATTCTGCTCGTATGTTTCCTGGTTTTAGGGCTTCCCGTTGTGCGTCGCGCACTCGAGTTGTAAAGTTTGTCTGGATTGTCAACTCTAAAGCCCGTACTCGAAATGTTCTAACTCGTTCCTTCCGGCTCAAAGCATCCGCTACAACGTTTGCTTTCCCCGGATGGTATCTGATTTCGCAGTCGTAGTCGTTCAACAATTCTACCCATCGCCGCTGGCGCATGTTTAATTCCTTTTGATTGAATATGTGTTGAAGACTTCTATGATCAGTGAATATGGTACACTTAGTACCATAGAGGTAGTGACGCCAAATCTTTAAAGCGAATACCACTGCGCCCAACTCTAGGTCGTGAGTGGTATAGTTCTTTTCATGAACTTTTAACTGCCGCGACGCGTACGCGATGACTTTTTCACGTTGCATTAACACGCAGCCCAAGCCTTGACGCGATGCATCACAGTACACCACGAAGTCATCGGTGCCGTCAGGGAGTGATAAGATTGGCGCTTGGCATAGTTTATCTTTGAGCGTTTGGAATGCCATTTCCTGTTTTTCACCCCAATCGAACTTTCTATCCTTTTGAGTGAGCGAGGTTAGCGGTTGAGCAATTTTTGAAAAATTCTCTATGAATCTTCGATAGTACCCCGCTAAACCCAGAAATTGTCTTACTTCCGTTGGGGTCCTTGGAGTGTTCCAGCTCTTTATGGCCTCTATCTTAGTTGGATCAACATGTATTCCGTTCTCGTTCACCACATGACCGAGAAATTGTACTTCACGAATCCAAAATTCGTATTTTGAGAACTTGGCGTACAATTGTTCTTTCTTAAGCAACTCCAGAATAGTTCTCAAGTGTTGTTTGTGTTCCGCCTTAGTTCGTGAATATATTAAGATGTCATCAATGAATACGATCACGAACTTGTCCAGGTATGGTTTACATACCCGATTCATCAAGTCCATGAATACGGCGGGAGCGTTCGTTAAGCCGAAAGGCATAACAAGGAACTCATAATGCCCATAGCGAGTCCTAAACGCTGTCTTAGGAATGCTTTCCTCCTGAACCCTCAGCTGATGGTATCCGGATCTTAGATCGATCTTGGAGTAGAAGCTGGAACCTTGTAACTGATCGAACAAGTCATCAATCCTCGGTAAAGGATACCGATTTTTGATAGTTAGCTTGTTTAGTTCTCTATAATCAATGCACATTCGAAAGGTTCCATCCTTCTTCTTGACAAATAGCACCGGAGCTCCCCAAGGTGAGAAACTCGGTCTAATGAATCCCTTGTCAAGCAACTCCTGAAGCTGAGTAGATAATTCCTGCATCTCCGAGGGCGCGAGTCTATATGGAGCTTTTGCCACCGGTGCTGCTCCTGGCACCAGATCGATATGAAATTCCACTTGTCGTTGTGGTGGCAGTCCCGGCAAGTCTTCTGGGAAGACCTCGGGATATTCCCTTACCACAGGGATGTCTTCCACCTTGCGCTCCTCGGCCTTCTTGTTAATGACGTGAGCAAGAAAGGCGATGTATCCTTTCCTTAGACATTTTTGAGCCTTCATGCAACTAATAATTCGTAAAGGTGTGTCTTGTTTCTCTCCGTGTATGAGCAAATGTTCTCCATCGGGTAGGGGGATGCGTATGATCTTCTCATGACATATGACTTCGGCTCGGTTATCGGATAACCAATCCATACCAATAACGACATCGAAACTACCTAACGGAACTGGTAAGAGATCTATGTCGAACTTTCGTTCACCCAGCTCTAAGGTACATTTCTTTATGATTTCCCCTGATTCTACTAATTCCCCGTTAGCTAATTCAATCGAGTATGGAATATTTAATTTGCTCGATTCTACCCCAAGTATATCTCTAAATTCCTTAGAAATAAAACTATAATCTGCTCCCGTATCGAAAAGAATAGATGCGAAGTGATTGTTGATAGGAAACGTATCGGTGACCACATTCAGGTCCTGGCGAGCGTCCTTGGCTCCTATCACAAATGCTCTTCCCCGAGCTTGAATTTCTTTCGGGCAATTCCTCTTGAAGTGTCCTTTGTCACCACAATTGAAACAACCTTGATCCTTGCTATTCGTACTCCGGCATGTTTCGGTGCGGTGCCCAAACCTATTACATTTGTCACACCTGGTGCTACGACACTCCCCGTAGTGGTGGAAAGGGCATGTATTGCACTTGGGTGCAGTTCCAGCGTAAGGCTTCTTGTCGGGATTGTTTGTGGTGGTGGTAACATAAGCTTTTGCATCCCTAGTTTCCTTCGCGGGTTCTCCTCTGTTATTGTTATTCTTGTTGTTCCTTCCCCGCGAACCTTTCTTAAAATGGGAAAACTTTCTTTTATTAGAGCCCGAATTTTCCACAGCAGCTTCCTTTTTGTTCGATCCAGCCTCATCAAACTTTCCTTGACGTAATGCCTCCTCGGTAAGTGCTACAGCCAAATCGATTGCTTCGCCGATCTCCGTAGGCTTAGAAGTAGTAACCAGACTTAGTATTTGGGGGGCAAGTCCCCAAATGTACCTCTCGATTCTCTTGTATTCGGGATCCACCAAGTATGGGACTACACGGGATAAATCGTGAAATTGCTACGTGTACCCCGCGATATCCGCACCAATCATTTTCAAATTCCAGAATTCCGTTTCTAGCTTCTGGATTTCCGACCTTGAGCAATACTTTTTCCTCATCAACTCTTTTAGTTCCTCCCAGGTCAGGCCATACGCAGCAGTTTCGCCTTTCGTTTGGACCTGGAGGTTCCACCACGATAGTGCCCCATCAACGTATAGTCCGGTGACATAAGTAACCCTTTGTTCAGCAGGGCACTTACTCATTCGAATAACTGAGTCGGTCTTCTCAGTCCAGCGAACGAAGGAAACGGCACCTCCCGTACCGTCAAAATTTAGAGGTTTGCAGTCTAAGAACTGCTTATACGTGCAACCTGAAATTATCATATACACAAATTCAAGAGTGAATATCAAGAGCACGATTAGAATGGATGAGAGTATCGCGTAGATTAATGATTAACTAAGCATTACCAGTCGGATGATTGCTTCCAGATGTACCTCCGGTTCCATCGCTTCGTTCATTGCGGTTAGCTTCGTATTGAGCAATCGCTTGGGAAATGCGTTCGTTCAGTTCCTCTTGTGTTGTCGGCAGCGGGTTAGCGTTCATTTTTCTACGGCGAGGCGGCATTGTCTTCTAAGTAAAATATCGATCTCCATTAGACAATTATTAAAAAAAATAATATTGTCAAGTATATGTATATATAAACACATCGGGTTTATATAGATAAGAAATGCATACACTCGTATACATGACATAACCACACAATCGCAAGCACGCATAAACACAACGTCATCACAATGGTCGTATAACTCAACATGTAGAAAACACCATGCCACAACATAACATCAACCATAAGTCCACCATGTCATAATAATATCAACCAAAATATCATCACATCACCATAATATCAACCACAACATAAAAGAAATACAATGTGAAATACAGAAAACATACTTTTATACATAACAACAACTTGTTACATTTGTTCATGAAGATCAAAAGGACATAGGGGTACATACCCCTAGTCAGTACAAGTTACAATACAAAAGTAAGATTTTCTACTACATTGCATCTTCATGTCTTCCAATTGTCTTCAAAAGTCTTGACCTTCATAAGCCTTGGTCTTCCCAAAAGTGATAGTCTCCCCAAAAGGTAGCTATATACATACGACTATCATAAGACCAACATACAACTGACAAACTACTGGCGTGGGGATGGTGGGGGTGGTGATTGTGGTAGTGGTGGTGGTGATGGAGGGGGTGATGCTGGCAATGGTGGCTGTGGTGATGCGGGTGGTGGTGGTGGGGCAACGGCAGCTCTTATCGCGGCCATATCAGTCTGCATCTCACCGAGTATATGGAAAATGATAGAGATCTGGGCCTCATGAGATATAGTCATCTCCGCCATAGCGGGCAGAGAGATGGACGGGGTATAATAGGGATCAGTAGAGTGCATGCCAGGTGGAGGCGTAGGGGTACCCGTGTAGGGTGGTCTCACTGGGAATGGGGATCTAGCATGATGCGACGGTCCAGCAGCATAAGGGTCGTAAAAAGTGTGGGGGAAAGGCTGCTGTGAGGATGGTCCAGGCTGAAAATGAGACGAGGGATGCATAGTGTGTGGAAATCCTGGCACATGCATGGGATCAGAAGTAGGGGTAGGTGGCACAGCAGTGGGAGTAGGTAGTACAGTAGCAGGAGATGATACAGGGGTACGAGTAGTAGAAGCAGCACTGGATGCAGTAGATGAGACATCAATAACAGACACAACTGGAGATGGTAACTCAAGAATAACAATGTCATAAACCTCTCCGTCACCAATATCATCGTCGAGGTGCTCAACCGGTATCACAGGGATGTCGACGCCATCGTCGTCCTCGAGGTCAATAAGTGGGACAACGGCTAGTGGTACTGCTAAGTAAGCTATCATGTGCTCTCCCTCGGGATGTCCATAGATGATAGCATCATGTAGTGGCTGCGGGGCGTCGTCCTTAAGTGGCGCATGATCCTCAACGGGCTGAATGAGGGCGAAGGGTTGGAAGTCATCCAACAAATCATCATCGTCTGAGAAAATGTCAGGCTCGGACTCATCATCCGACGAAATAATAATAACCTCCGGCTCATAGTCGTCATCCGATACTAACTGCATCGGGTCAATCTCCGAATTGTCTGACGAAGCAGAAGACATCGATCCTGGCAAATAACCCGTACAATATGCATATATGTTTGTTAGGAAAATGTATTACTACTCATGATATATTCCATGCAATCACTATATATCTCATGCAATATTTTGTTCTCATGTTTCACATGTAAGCCTTAGTGTTTTCAAGTCTATTCCTTATCGACTATCCATGTATTGATCCATATTCGTTACTAGTGATTGAGCCCGCGTGATAGATCCTTAGGTTTTAGTGACACAATGAAAACCTTTTGTCATTTTTGTCATACTTTTGAAATCACTTTTGTAATGTTATCGACTTTGTTTTCATGTGAGAGCCCTTCGGTGATTGTAGACCAAACTTTAGTAAAAGTTTTTCCCCGGTTCACTACAATCGGAGCTCTGATACCAATCTGTCACACCCTGCTAGTAGCGGAAGCGTATTGTGTGTGACGTAAGAAAGGTAATCATTGCATCCAAATGTATTAACAACATGAACCAACAATGATGCCATAGATATCTAGTTTTCAACAAAAGATTACAAGTTTTAACATAGTTTTCAAGTTCACCAACGTTTGACATAGCATAGTTCTAAGTTATTTTACACATAGCAAAAGATAGTTTTTTTTTGACGCAACACATAGTGAGGTTTTGTCCCCTATATACCCATACGAAGTTGGGATATAAAAGACAAACCCTCCCAAAAGTGGCCATCGTTGTCATTTGTTTTCCCGAATCCCATAGTGAATCACCGGCTCAAGACCTGTTTCCTGAAATACATGTAGTTTTAAAAAAATCAACAAAAAGTTGAGCGAGTTCATGCAGTATTTGATATCATATGAAATCTAGTACTTGTTATCTTGTAATCATGGTATGTTCTGATTTAAAATCATGGAGTCTGTTTAAAGATCTATCAGTGGGTAGCTAGCCCCCTGACATAATGCGCCATAAGCAAAATAACCAACCCGAGGACACTTAGTTCGCATTGGGATCACAAAAGCACTCCACGGTTAACAACTAGGAGTGGGGCGTGCCTCAAGCCCAATAGATCTACACCTTTTGCACCTTGGTCACTACGTGATTAATGGTTATAAATGTAGATTCCCTACTTATGCACATTGATCATGCCTCCTACTCCGTAACTAGCATACCAATAGTTTTAACATGTATTTCCCCTCGATGTTTTTGAAAACAAAACATTGAAAACAGTGAAAGGAGGGACATGAACTCACAAATTTGCGTTCCGTGGAATATGATATCAAAGTAAGCGTCCGTACGTGTCAATAACCTACATGTGTACTAATCTCGTTAGACACTTATGTCTTTCGGACCTCGTACAAGTTGTTCATCTTGAATTCTTTATTATGTTTTCGCTTGTCATCATTGTTATTGGGCCTAGCCCTTGTTTTCTTGTTATTGGGCCTAGCCCTAGTTTTCTTGTTATTGGGCCTAGCCCTAGTTTTCTTGTTATTGGGCCTAGCCCAAGTTTTCTTGTTATTGGGCCTAGCCCTAGTTTTCTAGTGAGTCCATTAAATATATTCTTGAAATTTTTACCAAAAATTCACCAAGCATGTAACTTAATAAGTTCGTTTTTCACATGAAAATACTTGGTAATTTTTATAGTTTTCGACTTTCCGGATCCCTGTTTTTGACCACTTAGTTATGTGTTCGCTTTAGTGTCTAAAAATATGTTATTTTTAGACTCGACATTGTAGTAACTTGTTTACGATGTCGATACGTCCAAGTTGTCGTCATCAAGTGTTATGTATTTCCATTTCGGCTATTTTATTTAATTGTCCGATTTTACTAGCATTTCTTGGACCATGTAGGAACATGTATGTGTATTTATTTTGACCATCCTATCGATATCTAATACATACCCATATATGGCACACATTACATACACTTAGCAAGTTTCCGAATAGATATAATTTTTACCAAAAATTATATTTATACTTTGTTATATTTTTACTCACTTTATTCTTGTAAAAATATATGTTTAAGTTCATAAGAACTTCTTTGAATATTTAACTATTAAATATTCCCATCAAAGTTTCCATAATGACGTTTATGACCACTAATCGCGTTTAACATTGTTAATCACCCTTTAATCCCATTTTTAATCGCGATTAGATTTTTAGAAAAATTCGCCATAGTTTCCCCTAAACTATGACGTTTCCCACGTTACAAAAACGCGTTTAAATCAATGATCAATTTTCTCACATCACCACAATTTACCAAGTTTCACTAAATATCATTTTATAACAATAATCTCACATTATATCCTTCAAAGCTTATTATGAGCATCTCCTTGGTAAATCTTTTAACACTTTAAAGTTAACCATTTTTCAAGTTAATGATGTATATGAACTTGTTTAAACTTGTTTTTCATTCATAAAAATTCCCACATTTTTATGAAGATTTCCAAGACTTTTTATACTTCACTTTTTAAAGTAAAATATTATAACTTGCTTTATGTCCAAAAATCAAGTTTATTAGTGTCTTCCAAAAGTCTTGTTAACATGATTATTCTTGGTTTAATCTTCCCAAAATTTACTTAATCAACTTCACATACATACGCTAGAAAGGTGTAAAATGAGAAGTTTATGGGAAGATTTTTGGGTGTGTTCTTGGGGGTTATGGCTGCCGAAATCAAAGGGACCAAGGAGAAGGTTCTTTGCAACTTTTCAAATGACAAATGATGGATGGAAAGATGTGATCTAAGTAAGGTGTTGCAACCCACTTTCAACAACAACTATATCAAGACCATGCTTTTAAATTCACATTTTCAAGAAAAATTAATGGAGGAGGACCCACCTATTTTCGGTCAAGACAAGTGGGGGGGGGGGGTAAAGTGAAAGTATTTTATAAACATATTCTTAAAACTAGATATTTTAGTAATTAAGAGGTGTAGAGTGATTAGGGGTTTAATTACGTCGTTAAGGGGTGATTAGTGTTTCGGAACCAAAATTAATATTAACTTGTTCCCCAAACTAGTAAAAATCATGTTTTGATACTTAAAACACTTTTCGTTTCGTCGTCGGCTCGATTACGGTACTTTTATGTCGTACCGACAAGAAATTCCGCAAGTTGTTTTCTTGCATCCGGAAGTTGTATGAAATAATTCCGAGTCCCGAATTTAGCTTAACTAGTTCACTAGATTCTTCATTTGCTTGTTTCGTGACCAAAAATATCGCTTACTAGTTCGTCGAACCGCTAACGGACTAGTTTAGTGCATAGCGACGTAACGCCGGAAACTTGTGATTATGTATCTTCCGTTAGTATCACCTTATTGTTTTAGTATGTTTTTCATCAATTGACATTATTCCTAAGTCCCGGAAATGCTTTGTTATAAGTTCAGACGCATTAAAATACCATATTTTAAGCCGAAACGGACATTTTGACAATTAGGGCGTTATACCGGAAAGTCTTGTTTCTTTGCAAGAGGTGTTTTCACAATAATGTTTTCTCATATAAATGGACTCAGTTATGTCATCCGAGTGTCGTTTTTCAGTGTTTTGGTCTAGTTTCACGGTTTGCTGGCATGGAATAGTGTAACCGTGAATAGTGCACGCAGCACTTTCTACCAACACTTTTTAGGACATTGTTAGTTTGGTTTCGCCATACGACGAAAACCAACATATGTTTTAGCTTTGTTTTCTTGTCCTAACCTTGTTATTAAATTAACGACACTGTTACGTAATTAAATTACGCTAAATGCATGAGATTAAGAAATATAAATAGTGATTAGATGGTACGGAATTACCAGTTATTTGCCAGTTGTCACAGATACTAAATAAGGGAGATGATCAAATAGGAAGTATAGTTTGGATAGGAAGGATATGAAGCAATGAGGTTGTGACATGTGGCAAAAGTGAAAAATAAATGGGAAGAGTATTTTAGTCAATCTTATCTCATCTTCTCCATTCCTTTTTCCCTGCAACTTCAAAACTCATCATTTTCAAAAACCCACCATCTTTAACCTTTTCTTCGTTTTCTAATCAATAGTCGCTACATCATAGTACGATTTTCGTCATCAATCAATGATTCGATCGTTGATAAGTGTTTCTAATATTCAAATTTCGTCAATCGTTGAAGAAATTCGAAGAAATCGGCTTCAATCTGTGTAAGAAATTTTTGAATTGCGTTTTACGATCTGAGTTTTTGAATGAAGTCATTGTGTTTTACAAAATAATGAAAAAACACATTTTTTATGTTTTTAGTCCATTGCATTTTAGAAACAACACATTTCGTTGTATTTAGTTCATTGCGTTTTAGAAACAAAGAGATTTCTTTGTGTTTTTAGCTTATTGTGTTTTAGAAAAAGGACATTTCTTTGTGTTTTTAGTCTATTGCGTTTTAGAAACAAAACATTTATTTGTGTTTTTAGTCCATTGCGTTTTATAACACAATAAAAAAATAAAAATGTTTTATGCTTTTAATCCATTGTGTTTTATAACACAATGAAAAAAACACATTTTTTTGTGTTTTAAGCCCATCGCGTTTTAGACCTGTAGTGTACTGGAGTACAGAAACATGACCATTTTAAAACAGAAACATGACTATGTGAAACTCATCGTGTTTTAGACTTGGAAGGTGAAGTACATTAAACTGACATGATCATGTTAAAACAAAATATGATCATGTTGTGAAAGCCAACCATTGCGTTTTAGACCTGGAAGGTGAGGTACAACAGAAACATGATCATGTTGTGAAACCCAACCATTGCGTTTTAGACCTGCAGACTGAAAGAACATGATCATGTTTAACAGAAGCATGATCATGTTAAACATGAAACTGAAAGGTGAGGTACACTAAACTAACATGATCATGTTAAAACAAAACATGATCTTGTTGTTGTGAAAGCCAACCATTACGTATTAGACCTGAAAAGTGGAAAGTGAGGTAACTAACATGATCATGTTAAAACAGAAACATGATCATTTGTGAAACCCATTGCGTTATAGACCTGTAGTGAAGTAAAGTGAGGTAACTAACATGATCATGTTAAAACAGAAACATGATCATGTTGTGAGACCACATTGCGTTTCAGACCTGCATGGAAGTAAAGTGATGTAACTAACATGATCATGTTAAAACAGAAACATGATCATATTGTGAAATCCAACATTGCGTTTTAGACCTGTAGTACGCCATGTGAAACCCAACATTGAGGTAAGTTCTATTAAAGAACATGATCATGCTAATATAGAAACATGATCATTTTGGAACAAAACATGACCATGTTAAAACTCATGCAACAGAAACATGACTATGTTAGATAGAAGTCAAACCCCATTATGTTTAATCCATGTACGAACCAAACGGTAAAAATCTGTTTTTAAAGAAGTTATATCATTACAATATAGATTCAAAACCAACTTGTTCTAATTAATAATGACCGTTTAAAACATCAATTTTAGATAACATAAAAGTATGTATATAAATTTTTCCGGTAGGTACCAGATTGGTATGTTTTCTAAGAATATTTTATCGCGAATTCAGCTGTTAAAAAATAACAAACGGGAAGTTATAAGAGGAAAATAAAACTATTGCATTAAAGGCCTACATTATTTAAAGTTTAAGAGATTAATTTGAAACTTAAAAGAAAATATTCTACCACTATATGTAAAAGGGATAATAATAATAATAATAACTTTATTAATGTTCAGGGGACACTTAATAAATTTAGTTAAAATTTTGGGGGCATGAATGTAAGTTGTTTTATAAAAACTAACAAAAATTGAGGAGACACTTAATAAATGTAGTTAAAATTCAAGGGGTAAAATGTAAGTTGTTTAAAAAAAAACTAACAGAAAGTTGAGGGAACACTTAACAAATTAGTTAAAATTTATTGGATATGAATGTAAGTTGTTTAAAAAAAACTAACAAAAGTTGAGAGGACACTTAATAAATTAGTTAAAATTTATGGGGTAAAAATGTAACTTAATAAATTAGTTAAAATTTAACGAGCATTAATAGCTTGTGCATGTGGGGTCCATTCTTTTTAACCAATTAGATTTCTTTTTTTTCTCTTTTATATACACATAGCAAATGGGAGCTTTAAACCATTGCATGCAAGTTAAAGGGAGAGACTTTAAAGCCTCCTATGTGACATGGATCCTATTTGGCGTGATAAAGCCCCTAGGGGCTTTATACGACACCCTCTAGCCTAAGTATGTAAGTGAATGACGTTCTTGTAATTAAAAGAAAAAAGAAGGGGACAATGGATATTGTACGTAAGGATCCATATTATAATAGTATTATATGTATTTTTATTTCTATTTTTTTAATTAACTTTTTGAAAATTTCAATTGAAGAAATAGAATATGAATAAGTGCAATAAGAATAGCGGTGGAGTGGTTAGAGAAATAATTGATGTTTCTTGTGACGTATGTTCGATTTCCACTCTCCTCATTATTTTATTGTAAATATAAATATATTACGATAATTAGATCCTTAAAATTATTTGTTTTTTTTTTTCTATTTTATCTAAATATTATGTGATGCCCAAACTTCGTAATGTCCGGATAAGCCACGGTTCGTGTGTTATTAAGGTCCGTACCTATGAAAAACAATGTGATCATATCTACTAATTAATATTTTGTGAAAGATACAAAGAAGTCTAATGAAAAACAAATGTGATCATATCTACTAATTAATATTAATATTATATAATATGTAAATCTATGCAAAGAATAGATAATGTCAACTTTATCATTACATGCAAGTGAAATTTATCCTTTCTCTCCACTAACTCATTTTTGTTAAATTAACAACACCACATATACATTCAATTCAACTATTAAAAACTTATAAAGGAAAGAAACTATACATAAACGTTATTGCTATTCATAATTAGATAACTTTGCATTGTTTGCTTTCTTTATTTTTCCTTTGTGATAAAAAAGATACCCATTTAATTTTTTTAATTAATTTGATTAAAACAATGTTTATTTTGGAGTAATCAATGCAAAACAAAATGATTGATTGCCCACAAGGTATTTTGGATTAGTGATTAGTCCTAGGGTGTGCAAAAACCGAATTAACCGAACAATAACCGAATTAATCAAAAAAACCGAACCAAATAAAAAACCGGTGGGTCGGTTGATGATTTTTTCTGAAAACCGAAAGTAGCGGGTCGGTTGTGGTTATCATTTTTTCCATACCCACTATAACCGAACCGACATGTAATAAATGTTTGTAGGATTTAGGACCTCTCACCATATTTTTGATGTTTTTTACTGAAGATTTTAAGTACTTATGGGTTTTTCATATCATTTTGTGGTTTTGTTTGAATGTTTATTTGAATATATGGAATGTATCATATCACTTTATTTGAATATTCAATAATAATTGGTATTAATATTATAGATTATATGTATTCTTTAATACTATGTAATATGCTAATATATACAAATATGCAATAACAATTTATTCCATATTAAAAAAAATAAGCTATTTTAGCTAAGCTAAATACACGGTTAACCACTCATAACCGACCCACTATAACCATCAAAACTAAATAGCCATAACCACCATAACCGATCGGTTATGGTTATGGTTATTCAATAACTGACATCGCGGTTATGGTTATGGTTTTTGGTCAAAACCGACCCATGCACACCCCTAATTAGTACAAAGCATATCTCACAAGGGTGTACGATGGTGATACGTGGTTCCTCGAGTGGTTAGGGAATCAATTCTGGATTTATTGATTCATATGTATAAGATTTGTTTGAAAGGATCAAAACAAAATAATATGGATAAACCAAGACTCCATTTATAATCATATTATCATATCTATTAATAATTATAGTGTAAAGATCAAATACAAATAGGTCTTAACATACAAAATATCTTTAAAGTGAGAAGTTAAGGAAAATTTTTTCCTTGCTACTTAAGAATGACATTTAATTGCAAAATATAAAAAAAAAAATCATAATTTTTCAGTAGTAGAGTAATTTTGTAGAGCAATTATTACTCTACAAAATTACATAATTACTCTACTAGTGTAAAATCGTGATTTTTTTTCTTTAGATTATGTGACTAAAATACGTGCTTAATAAGTAGGGGAAAAAATTTTTAAAACTTTAAAAATCCCTCCTTCACTTACTACGTTAAGGATATTTTGTATGTTAAAACCCATTTGTACAATAACTTAAGGGAAAATCATGAAAATAGCCAAGTCAACGCCGTTTTTTCAATTTTGGCCAACTGAAACGGCTCCCCAAGCCTTTACACGAATTCCGACACGGCTCAAGACAAAAGTTAAGAGCTTTCCTCAAAGACCAGTCAGGTTTTGACACGTGTACTGCTGTCATCTATCATGTTCCCTCACTCCTCTATCCACTGCACAAGTTAACCGTCAAGCATTACTTGTCACCTTTCTCTCTCCTCTTTCTCTCTCTCGAAAACAGAAACACGAAATTCAAACACGAAACACTGATCTCACCGAGCACCACCACCCTCACCGAGCACCACCACAAATAACGACCACCATGAATCACCACCGTCATCACTCTTCACCGAGCACCACCACCCTGCAACTAACCACAACCCTTACCGAGCACCACCGTAAACCACCACCACCACCACCACCCTCACCGAGCACCACCACCCTGCAACCAACCACCACCGTAAACCACCATCACCCTCACCGACCACTACCACCGTAAACCACCATCAACTTCCTCATTTAAAAAAAAAATGATGGAACTGTACCAAAAAATTGATGGAACTTCCTCATTTTGCCAAAGCCTTTAATATGTGAAACTTATCACAAAAATTGATGTTTCAATAGTTCTGCAGATATCAGAAATTTTCAACCTCAACTTCCATTAATTTTATTATAACAGGCCAAACAATTTCAGCTACCAAAGAGACCGGCGGCTGGTGATTGTGAGCGGCAAAGGGAACCAAATCTACGCCGCCGGGGGCGGTGGGAGGTCGCCGGAGTATGGGCCGAGGGTGTCGACGTTGTCAGCGAAGCCGTGGGGTGGGTTTAATGATCCGGATAACGGCAGAATTTCGGCTAAACTGTTGCCTTTGCTCCTGTTGTGTGTGTGGATATGGATGGAACGGTGGAGAAGGTTGAAAAAGAGGGAGTAGGAGGGGTCTGTTCAAATAGGAGAGAGAGAGAAAGAGGATAGAGATGACAAGTTTGCATTTATGATGACAAAATAGGACCACTGCCACATTTGTCTGATGACAAAATAAAAAAAGAAAAAAAAAAGAGGAGAGAGAAAGGGTGTCGCCACGTGTCAAAAGCTGAGTGGTTGTTGTGGAAAGCCCTTTTATGCCATGTCAGAATTCTTGAAACGGCTTGTGGAGTCGTGTCAACTGGCTATTTTTGAAAAGTTGACCAGTCAATGGCTATTTTCGTGATTACCCCATAACTTAATCCTTTTATCATATCTTTTTATAATTCAATGATTTGAAATATCATTCACATTCACATCTATATATAATTCAATGATTTGAACAGTTCTTGGGTTGTGTGTCAGCCATCGGTTGTTCATTTTTTTTACATGTATGGTTGTTGTATAAGGGTACAAGTATTATACACATGTGTGTATGTGGCAAAAAAAGATCACCATTAGGTGTATATCCAAAATAACATAAATTTAGAGAGAGAAAGGAATGACAGATTATTAGAGAGAGAAATCCCAGAGGTAGAGGCGTTAGCCGTTATACCATTTAGAGCGGAAGATGTTTCTTGAATGATTGTTATTTAAATGTATAAACTTCTTTCAGTTTCTAAAGTACATTAAAAGTAAAATAATTGTATGTAACAAAGTAAAATAATTTTAAAAACAATATTTCTTTTATAAAAATTATATTAAAAAATGCACGCATATCATAATTGTATGTAACAAAGTAAAATAATTTTTTAAATCCAATAGACTTCATTTTTTTTCATTTTAGTGATGAGTAACTTAAACAAATGGTAACCTATCATTCGTCTTTTCTTTTTAATTATTTTTAGAGTAAAGTACACATACGTTATTTACGGTTTACCAAAATTTTAGATCTGGTCCCTATCTTTCCAAAAATACATGAATGATCTCTATGGTTTACACTTTGTAACGTATTTAGTCTCAAACCAACAAATCTAGCCCAGTTGGCCAGGAACTATGATGGTTGGAATCTCGACCGAGAGGTCGTGGGTTCGAGCCGGAGGACCGCCCAAGTTTTCTATTACAGTGCATTTACTCCGGAGAGTGTCTGCTCTTGCGGAGGGTGCAACTCCTGTCAAGTGGCAGGGGGCTGGAAATTTTCTCGGGGGACGCCAAGCCCAACTCACCAAGCGTGGGCCCGGTTAAGACAACATAGTCTTGGCTGAGTGGGGTGGTGGTTAGCTATCGATTTATCGGTAGTAGCGGCCTCGCCGTCTGTTGTGAAAGTCGCCGTCCAAAAAAAAAGATGTTTTAGCAAGTCTAAATTAGAGACTAAATGCATTACAAAGTGCAAATCATAGGGACCATCCGTATACTTTTCGAAAACTAGAGACCAAATCCAAAATTTTGGTAAACCACAAAGACTGAGTTTTTTCCCAAATGGGTGGAGGTGGAAAAACTATTTACCAAAATGAGTGATTTGAAAAATATTTACCAAAATAGGTGTTTTTCTTATTCACTTATTTTAACTAATATATTTGTAACTCTTTTCTTTTTATTTATCATTCAGTTAACCGGTTATCATTTTTTTCTTCGATTCACTCACTATAAGTTATTTTCTTCATGATTAAACTAACTTGTAAGTTTGAAAGCAAAAAACAAAAAGCAAATAGTTGACCGTAAAAAAAAAGATAAAAATAACAAATTATTGTCAGATTGTTACAAATGCCACTTAAAGAGAAGTTAACTACAAAAATGTCATGAAGAAGGAAAAGATAAGCATGTGAGTGAATGACATTCTTGTAATTAAAAGAAAAAGGAAGGAGCATTATAGCTAAGGATATAATTTAATATATAGTATAAATAGTGTTATATGTATTTTTATTACTATTTTTTAATTAATTTTTTTAAGATTTCAATTGAAGAAATAGAATACAAATAAGTGCAATAAGACCGTGGGGAGTGGGGGCATTGGTTGGGGCGGGGGAAGGCAATAAACGCTGGCTATCCCACTCCGTGACAGCGTTGGCTTGGCGTTGCCCAGCCAACGTCGCTATGAAGCCCGACGTGGGGCGGGGTGGGAACTTGGCTGACTACCATTGACTGTGACATATGACCGTTGGGCTAGCCGTTTGTGTCACACCCCAACCGATGGCGGAAACATCGGGATGGGACGAACAAATTGCTAAAAACTTCATAACACTATGTGACAATATAATTTAAATTCAAATTTCATTGCAATACTAAATTGTCATACAAAGTTGGCGAGTATACAAGTTTTCATATATAGCATAATATATATTAAAAAGTTTAAAGTCTCATATCCAACATGAATAACCAATATACAAGTTTACTAAATATGCTGAAACGGTGTACTATATGTTCAAACCCAAGAATACAACGCGTTGTTTTTACCTATCCCAAAGAATTACGGGAGGTTAACATGTTTAACTTAACAATACCCCAAGTTTCGTGGGCGATGCGTTAATCCTATAGCGCTATAATTGTTAAGATAGGCTAGCAAAGTTAATGAGCGTATCTTGAGACAAAAAGGTTACATAGCATACAAGTCTAACAAGCATCATATAGTTTCATGTTAAGCATGGATAGAGATTAAAATAGTTTAAGTGTCGTGTGATTTTGTATAACATACATGTTGCACCCAAAAGTGATTAAAAGTAAAACAGGATCGAGTATACTCATGGTTTTGCAAGCTTTCCACTTGATATCCCGCGAGAGTTGTTGGTTGATTAGAATGGAGCATCTTGTCCTTCTACACGAAGAAACATAAGTGTGTGAATATTAGAAGTTAACGGAGGAGTAAGGATTCGGAGTTTAAATTACATGAAAGTATACATATGAGAAAGTAATCACCTAGCACACATAATACTTGTCCTTGACACTATGAAACTCAAAAAAGTTTAAATGTTTTCATGGGTCAAAATGCCCATTAGAATCGTGACAAGCATTATGGTCCTTAGATGATATAACCTACTATCTTGACAAATGACCACTAGTTCATCATCAAAAGTTTGGTTACTTGAATATATTATATAAGTTATATTAGTATATCATATTGTCATATAAGTCAAGCATGAGGTAGGAGGATAAATCCTCCATTTAGAAACCTCTTTGTATTTCACAAAAGTCATGCATGAGGTAGGAAGGACAAGTCTTCCATTTAGGTACCTCTTTGGTGTTCACTACACTTGTTATCATAGACAACAAGGAGGCTCATGAACATACAATAATGAAGGTACAATAATGAAGGAAATAACTACAACTAATCTAAGAAATCATCAAGTAATGTGTGGATTTTCAAGTAGGATAGCCTAAGCTAACCTTATAATCACACAAACTACAAGCTTTAAGCTTGTACACCACTTGTGGGTTAAAACCCTAACCAAAACAGAATGTTTATGAGGTTTAAACCTCTGATTTTACATGTCACAACCTTGTTCTTAAGCCCAACTAACCATAGATGTGATTATGAGCATAAGGACATAGGAATGTGTATGAGAAACCTCAAGTTCAAGTAGTTTAACAAAGTTTAAATCAAAACAGAAAGTTTATATCACTTTGGAACCTGTTTTGGTGATGTTTCAGGCCTTGGTTTTCCATGAAAAACCTGCGGAAACATCCCTAAGGTTGTTCCAAGTGATTAGGAAGAGGAATCAATGAAAAATAATAAGAAATGAAGAAGTTATGCTCACTTAAGCAAGTTGATATGATTCTGATCTTGCTTCTCATTTCTAGCAGATTTGAGAGTGAATTGAGAGTGTTTTGAGTGAGTTGTAAAGTGGAAAATGTGTGGAAGGCACTTGGGTTTTATAGGGAAGTGTTAGGGTAGAGTTTGGTGAGCATTTAAGACAAGAAACACAAGTTTAAACTCACAAAACACAACAAAACCCGCCAATAAAATGAGCTGATTAATGGATCTGCGGATTACACGGCCTCACGGGCTGCGACCGGTGGGAGAGTCGGGGCTAGGTTCAAGTTTGATTTTCATACAATTTCACCCCCTATACTTTCCTATATGCATAATTAAGTGTAATTTAGGGTGTTTTAAGCACAAGAATCATACTTAAAGGTGTGTTATGTAATTTAATTATAATTCAATAATAAAAACACATATAAACAAGTATGTACATCGAGAATAAGTATCGAATTTGCGTAATTTTAGCATATTTACAAGTTTGACGTATTTTGCACGAAGTATGAATAAAGTATCACATGTTAAGTCAATCCAAGTGTATGAACAATTATGAAATATGAACGTAACGAATTTCATTATGATCCGAGTCTCGGATTTTACAACGATTACAACGAAAGAATGATTACAAGAATACAAGACTTCCAAAAATAGAATTGCAAGCAACGGGTTTCTAATTATGGAAAGTACGAAATAGCAGGGCGTTACTGTTAGGGCATGGATTTTATGCTAAGGATCATCTATCCTGAGACTGGGCATGGATCACGGATCCTTAATGGATGATGCAGAGAGTCTGAGGATCCAGAGTCTGAGGATCCAGGATCCTTAACAGAACTTATGATTTCTAACAGTTGTCACGTTTTTAATGTTTATATGCAGGTAATGGACGACATGGGCTTAGTCTTTGCTGGAATCTCATGGAATATGCTTTATAGGCACGTGCTTATTGAAGAAATAACCGTTTTGGAGAACATGGGTGACCTCCACCTTTTTAGGAAAGTTGGTTACTTGAGATTTTTCTTATCTTTTAAGGGGAAAACGAGCTCATTTGAGGCATAAGTCGAACACACCACAAAAAAAAAAAAAAAAAACACACACACACACACACACACACAACACTCGAATTCTCTGCAAACACTTAGCAAAAACACACACTTATACCAGCAATTCATTGTATTGAGCTTGTTTTCTTCCGAAGTTGTACAAGGATCATTATTGTTTTTGCAATATATTTGGTGATCGGTAGTTTCCATCACCCGAGGTTTTTTATGCCGGAGATCTTCTAAAGATCAAGGGCTTTTTCCTCGTATAAATCTCGGTGTTCATCGTTGATTTCATATACTTGTCGTTCATACAATTAACCAAGCATCATACCTCACAAAATCAGATTTGGTTGCATTATCCTTGTGTGATTTTTGACCAAAACAGTTTGGCGCCCACCGTGGGGCAATTGGTGCTTCATTTCTGATAAATTTTGTTCATTTCGGTTCATCACCTTCAACCACATGGCTTCTCAAGGAAAAACTTCTTCAAGTTCCATGTCGGCGGTTACCTCATCACAGGGCATTCCACCGCTGCATCATCTTATCCCTGCATCCCAGAAGAATGCTGAGAATGCTCTGAAGAAGACAACCCCCGTTTTCACAAAACCAACTGTTGTTTCTTCCTCTACACTTATTAACAGTGATCTTTATGCTTTGATTTTGCAGATGAGAGGATACATGCAACAACATGACCAAACTAATGGCAGGATCCTTCGCGAAATTGATAAAATCAGCAGAGGATCACTCCCCTTTGATCCTGAGGTCGCTGAATTTCGACACTCCGGTCATAACTTTCCGGCACTTTGCAGCTCCAGATGTCCAATACCAGGGTGGATCAACAGGAATGCGTTATGGATCATCGGCAATGTCTCAGGCTCAAGGATCCTCTTTCCAGCCTTCAGGATCCTCATTTGTAACACCTCGAAAATTCGTGTTCAATAGAATAACGACACGTGTCATGTAAGACAAAAATATTATTAAACACGGATCAAATTAAAGATATATGACAGGATTTATAAGTGTCGTCATGTTAAATTTACACCTCTGAACGACCTCATAATAAATCCCAAGACCCTAACCTATTACAAACATCCGAATTACATTCAATCCGGTAATCACTAGTAATAATTGACACAAGATTTGCAAGAATGGAAATCCTACGAAGAAATGCATGACAACCCATCGTTTATGGCTTTTCGATAATGTCCAAGACAAATGTACATCTTTAAAGGTGATCCTAACTATTTAGAACCTGTTCATGAGGCCCCATTCTGAATAATAGAAGCCCAAAATTCGTATTTCATCAATTGCCCTTTCAAACCCCGAAAGAACAACAATTTTTGGCTTCTGCAGAAGGCTTACGGACCGTAAGCCAATCCCTTACGGTCCGTAAGGGTGCCCCAGCGACAGAAAACCCACAGGTGGCTGTTATAACATGTTAACCGACTTACTTTGCCATTTATCAATACCATGGGCTTCTTAAACTGGTTTTTAGGCTTTAGGGGGCACTTGTATGCATCTTGTAACAATTATAGACTTGCATGTCACCATTCTAGTGAGATTTAACTCACTATATAAGGGCCATGGTTTGCAACTTTTGTTCATACAATCATAACTCAACTTTGGAAGACTTCTGGAGCTCAAGTACCTTTCCAAATCATCTCTGGTCGTTAGTAGGACTCTTGTAAGTATGCCTAACCCTCCTTAATCGAGTTTTGCTTAGTTTATAGCTTAAAAGTCAAACCGTCGTAATTACGGTTTGACTTAACATTTAATCGCTAATGGTCCAGCGATTTGTCGAAGTAAAGGTAGCTATAAGTTGGTAATTATGTGGGAATTAAACCCTTAAAAGGGCACCCACTGATTCCCATCCTAACTAGATCAATTGTCGAGTCAAAGTTGTTTAGAAAAGTCAACAGAAATGTAATTTTTGCTTTAACGCATAGTTAACAATGTAAAAGGCGTGTAACCTATTTTATCATTCATATAACTTGGTAATAAGTATAAGAACTTGTCTAAGCTTGTTTGATTCGACAATTTTCTGTTTAGAACCGATTCGGAACCGAAAGTCGCAAAACTTTGACTTTTGCTTTGACTTCAGTTCTGACCCGATTTAGATAGGTTTAGACATGCCTTAAAGTTCCATTAGGACCTATTTACATGTTAGTATAACCCTCTGCGTTTATACCACTTGGATCCTTAATTGTCCGACGTTTCCGTTAATTGCCTAAATGTTGACCATAATGCCCTTATGACCATAAAACGAGAATTTTAGAAATGTGAAAGGACAATAATCTTTATTAATGATTAATAAACATGTCCCTAAATTTTCACGTCAGTTGGAAGTCTAGATTAGGAGTTATGCTCAATGACGTAATTAGAAAGCTTCTTTAGCGATTAAACGGCGTAATTAGCATATAGCCTATTTAAACCCAATTTTTGACACCAAACCTTTTACCCACTGATGAAATATAACATTTTGAGATTTTTAAAGATTTTTAATTATTTTAAACTGACCATAACCTAAGGCTATCGCCTTAATTCGGTAAATACCGATTATACCATTTTTGTGTATAAAATGAGTTTTACATAGTATTTTGACACCAATCCAATTGCTGCTGATTTTATATAATAAATAAAGTATTTTGAACTTTATAACCTGATCAAAAAACTCAGATTTCCTGTATAACCCGGAAATTGCTTAAAATGGCTTTTTAAGCGTATTAAACGCATAGTTTGGGTTTGAAACCATTTTGGCATATAAGACTTATTACCAACTGATATGACCTAATAAAATAAGTTATTCTACTGATGTATTCGGACCCGAATCTCATAATTTTAATTAACCTCTTTTATAATCTTTAAAATGACCAAAATACCCCTACGGGGTTTATTTTGAGATTAAACTCGTTTTGGGCATAATGGAAGATATCCTACCGATATCACAACATATTAAAGGCACATTAACTTAGGAAACCTGTTTAGGACTCTTGCGGTTACCCGTTACGCTTCTTGCGCGTTCGGTTCGGTTTATGTAACTAGTTTACATAAATTAGCCGAAACGGGTCAAACCTTATCGCTTTTATCTCAAAATCCAGAATGTGTTTAGATTACCCATATTATACAAGTCTTTAAACTTGTCGGGTCTAAATCACACTCTATTCCGGTCTTCTCCTTATCATGCGTTTGAACCGTATCTTCCTTTTGAAAACTAACCGGTCTAAGTCAAGACTTAATTAAAGACCCGTTAGGATTCTAATAGGTTATTAAAAACCTTCGTTCCAGATTAGGAGCCCAGTAAAAGCTATCTGTACTTGCTGAATTGATATACGGCTGGGATTGAATTTTATATTTAGCTCAGGTAAATACTTTTAATTTATTTTCCCTTATACGGGCTTGGGGTATGGTATATAAAATACCGCTTGGTCGGGCATTCAACCTTAATCGTTTGGTGGTTAAGTATTATCGAGATGACCGTTTAAATTGTTTTGTTTGCTTAAAGCCTTTGGGGGGTTAATCACCATGTCCCGGATATCCTTGGCATCATTCATGAAATGGCCACGACCTAAGCACGGGGTGTAGGCGTACACCTGACAGCTGCATATGTAAAAACTGGTATCCCACCTTAAGGAATCAGCCTTGTGGGCATTATACCTGTGGTGTGTCTATTGATCTTTAACCCGGCACGATCCGGGCTACTGAACGCATAAGGAACATGTAATTCATTTACAAGTATTATATTCAAATAATTATCCCAAGTTATAAAAATATTTGTGCCACGTGCATTCAAATCAATTTTATGAAAACCTTTTCAAATGAGTCAGTTAATTGTATTTACCAGTGTAAACTGACGTATTTTCCAAAAAGGCTAAATGCAGGTACTATACGTAATAGGCTGGCTACTCCAGGCATCAATAATCAAGTCTCGCAAGCTTTAGATGTTAAAGTCTGTTGAACAGTTTTCCTTTTATTTGATCCGCCTGTGGATCCTTTACTTTCCGTTGTAATACTTGATATTACTTTACATTCGGAATGTAATATATTTATCTTTTGCTTCCGCTGTGCATTTATATATTGTGTTGTTTGACTATGATGATATCATCTACGTCACGATACTCCCCTACCGGGCCCACCGGTGAAACGTGGAAAGTCGGGGTGTGACAGGTTGGTATCAGAGCCAACACTGAGTGAATTAAACACTAGCAGTTAGTGTTTAATCTCAGATACACGGATGCACATTCTTGAGTCTAGACAAGAATATAGGACTAATCCTAATTCATTTCATTGTCTTTTAATTGATTCTTTTGTTATTTTTCTGATTAGCCCTTGCATGGGCAAGTCATTTTCTTAAGAAGTCCCGTTTAGGGCAACCATATACTTGTTTAAATTTAAAGGAACGATTATGTTTAAAATATCATTCCTATATTATAAGATCTACCATTATAATAAAATGGCAAAATCTAAAAAAGGACAAGACCTAGCCTCGTGTCATTATTAAGACCCGGCCAAGATGGCAGTTCCTCAATTTAGGTTCAGATCCATATTAACATCTCAAATTTAGGATTGTTTTGCGTTTATTATTAGAAAGGAATCTTAAGGGTAAACCTAGCCTATATGACGAGGCCAAGATGGTAGGACCTATTCAAGAGATTCAAATCCTTGTTAACACCTAAGAACGTGTTAGCACTCTTGACAGATGTGATTCGAGAAAATCACAACAGTCATTCTTATATTGGATTCTTCCAATTTTCTTATCTAGTCTATTGATTTAGAAATCATAGCTTATATCATCCTATAAGATGATCATATTATAAACATCCCTTAGAAAGGAAATGCCTACGGGCTATAGTTAATGTCCTCTGAGACTAAAGACAGTGGTAGCCTACAACTCCCTGTCAAGAAAAAGTAATGAACTTTGATTCACACCTAAATGCCTCGATCCCAAACGATCATGGCTTATAAATTTAACTTGTCCGTGTGACTAGGCCTTTTGTGCTATTACTAACTTATAAATTGCCTCGATTCTCTGAAATCATGGCTTATAAATTAAACTTATCCTTGTGACTTGACTTTTTGTGCTATAGTTATATTTTAATTAAATCCAGGATAATATTAATAAAAATCCTGAATAAAAGATAAATATCATTCATTTCCTGTCAGTATAAATATTAAAAGAGAATCTTAAAAGGTTTGACCTAGCTTGAATGTCATTGAAGACCTAGCTAAGATGGTAAAACCTGTTTAAAAAGAGATTCAGATCCTCGTTAACATCTGAAAATGTGTTAACACTCCCGACAACAGTGATGCGATAAAATCACACTTGTCATCCTTATATTAGGAGTTTTCCAAATCCCTTAATTAGCGTAAATGATCAATAGGAATCATGGCTAGTAAACGTCGAACATGAGGTAAGCATCAAAACATCCATTTGGGATGTATACCTACGGGAAAAGGTGTATACATGAAAAGATAGTTTTTATTTCATAAATTCTTGTCAAGACAATGAACTATGAAATTTTCCGATCCAAAGGAATCATCGATTATGTTTTAGATTTTTCCCTAGTGACAAGGCCCTGTGCCATCAAGAGTCCTTGGGAACAAGCTCTTGTGCTATATAAAATGTCAGTACGACATTGACAGTCGTGATTTATGTCCCCTGTCTAATAAATATGAAGGATTATATTCTGTTTACATACCAAGGATGGTTTATTTAGATCCTGGTACATCTTATCAGCTCCAGGATGAACGGAATATTTGGAACTATGGGCTTCCTGGAGAATAACATCTCGCAGTCCTCCATGAATCGGAACCCATATTCTTCCATTCAATCTAAGAATGCCATCCTTACTAAGGGTTAACTGCTCCTCAGTTACCCCTAGCTTTTCGTTAGGATAATTAGCTTCCAACACAGCTTCCTTCTGTGCAGCTAATAACCTTTCAATCAAATTATTCTTTACCTCAATGCTCTTGGCATTGATTCTTATTGGTTTTACTTTTTCCTTCCGACTCAAGGCATCAGCGACAACATTCGCCTTGCCGGGATGGTATCTTATTTCACAATCGTAATCATTCAGAGTTTCCATCCAACGGCGTTGCCTCATGTTCAAGTCCTTCTGATTGAACAGATGTTGAAGGCTCTTGTGATCAGAATAGATCACACATTTGATTCCATATAAGTAATGCCTCCAAAGTTTTAGTGCGAATACAACGGCACCCAACTCCAAGTCATGGGTGGTGTAATTCTTTTCGTGCACCTTTAACTGGCGTGATGCATAGGCAATGACTTTGCCTTTCTGCATAAGCACACAACCCATCCCGGTGTGTGATGCATCACAATAAACCACAAACTCCTCTACTCCATCAGGCAATGTTAGTACTGGAGCATTGCTCAACTTTTATTTCAAAATATCGAAGGATTCCTGCTGCTTAGGACCCCAGTCAAACTTAATCTTCTTACGTGTCAGCGAAGTCAGGGGTGCAGCAATCCTTGAGAAGTTTTCGATGAATCGCCTATAATATCCTGCCAAACCCAGGAAGCTACGAATTTCTGTAGGCGTCTTTGGCTCGTGCCAATTCATGACAGCTTCAACTTTAGCGGGATCTACTTGGATACCACGCTCACTAACAACTTGCCCTAGAAATTGGACTGCTCGAAGCCAGAATTCACACTTTGAGAACTTGGCATAGAGCTTTTCTTTATGAAGTAGTTCCAGAATGCAATGAAGATGCTTCTCGTGATCAGCTTGGCTCTTCGAGTAAATGAGGATGTCGTCGATGAAGACGATGACAAATTTATCCATGTAAGGCTTGCAGACGCGATTCATGAGATCCATGAATGCGGCCGGTGCATTAGTGAGCCCAAAAGGCATCACTAGGAACTCGTAATGACCATAACGAGTCCTAAATGCAGTCTTGTGTACGTCCTCGTCTCTAACCTTCAGTTGGTGATAGCCTGACCTTAAGTCAATCTTAGAGAATAAACTTGCCCCTTGAAGTTGATCGAACAGATCGTCGATTCTGGGCAAAGGATACCTATTCTTGATAGTGACCTTGTTAAGCTCACGGTAGTCGATGCACAGACGCATTGATCCGTCCTTCTTCTTGACAAATAAAACTGGTGCTCCCCAAGGAGACGAACTAGGTCTGATGAAACCTTTGGCTAGCAATTCATCTAGCTGCGTTCTCAATTCCTTCATCTCTGTTGGTGCCAACCTATAAGGCGCCCTTGCAACTGGTGCTGATCCAGGAATAATGTCGATTCTGAATTCGACTTGTCTATCTGGTGGCAAACCAGGTAGCTCTTCAGGAAATACTTCCGGGTATTCAGAAATGACGGGAATATCCCCAATCTTGGGCTTCGGCTCATCTATAATCACTTGTGCCATGTAGATGACACAACCCTTCTTCAAACACTTAGAGTCTTTGAGCATAGACATTTTCTCGGGCAGCCCATACTGGGTATCTCCTTGGATAGTAAGTGATTCACCAGACAGAGTCTTGATCATCACTTGCTTCTTATTGCAAATGATCTGGGCCTGGTTATGGGATAACCAGTCCATACCCAAAACTATGTCGAAACCGGCTAGTTTTAAAGGAAGTAGGGACAAAGGAAAAGAGTGATTCTTAATGGATATGAAACATCCATCTAAAATGGTTGAGGCGGTTTCTAAAGTGCCATCCGCTAGTTCTACCTCATACTTCACACTTAAAGTTCTAACAGGTAAGTTCAACACTTCACAAAACTTATTATCTACGAACGACTTATCAGCGCCCGAATCAAATAACACTCTCGCATAAATATCATTTACGAGGAAAGTACCTGTTATCACGTTGTCGTCCTTGACGGCTTCCTTAGCATCCATCCTGAAGACCCTAACATTGGTCTTCTTAGCCTCTTCCGGCTTCTTGGCATATTTTGGGCAATTGCTCCTGATGTGCCCCTTTTCATTGCAACCATAGCAGGTCGCATCCTTTATCTTCTTGCAATCCAAGGTTTTGTGTTCCTTGGATTTGCATAACCCACAAGCAAAAGGTTTCGATTGTGATTGTGAGTTGGATTCAAACCTGCACTTTCCAAAGTGCTATCTCTTGCAGATTTTACACTTGGGCTTCTCATCAGACTTATGCCCATCCTTTCTCGACTTAGATCCCTTCTTGTTATCACCGTTCCCACGGTGTTTCTTGTTCGACCTCCGCGAACCATCATCTTCACGCTTCCTCTTCTCGGTCTCTTTATTCCTCAGCGATCTCTGTCTGACCGCATCCAGAGTGAGGGATAAGGAAATGTCAGTTACAGACCTGAAAGTAGCCGGCCGAGAAGCTTTTACGCTTGCCTTGATCTCGGGGGCTAAACCACCAATAAAACGAGCGATTCTTTTTGGCTCCGGGGTTACCAAGTAAGGAACCAACCGGGACAGCGTATTGAAGCTTGTCAGGTAAGCTTGACAGTCGAGGTTCGTCATCACCAATGATAGAAAGTCAGATTCTATTTTCTCCACCTCATGTTGAGGGCAGAAATTTTCCTTGATTAGGGCAATGAATTGATCCCACGACATGTTATACAATGGGATTTTTCCGGAGGCCTCCATCAGAGATCTCCACCATGCTAACGCTTCACCCTTGAAGGACTGTGACACAAACTTAACTACATCCCTTTCAGCGCACCCGCTGATATCTACCACCGTGTCCATCTCGTCCAGCCAAGTCATACAGTCGACAGCTCCTTTTTCCCCAGTAAAATCTCTGGGCTTACAAGACACAAAGTACTTATAAGAGCAACCCTTGTTACGGGGTTCTTGATGCAGTATTAATTGCTGAGATGGGACACTTTGATGGTTGGTGGACTGACGATCATCACCATCTTTCTTGGGTATACCCTTTTTGGGAGGAGGCTGACCACGAGCCTCAGAATGTGTCTTGGGCTTTGAATGTGATGCAGAGTGGGTCCTACTTCGAGTACCACTGTATTCTTCATACTGCCTTTCCAAAGCCTGTGTAACAGCGCCGTCTATGATTGCTTTTAATTCAGCACCCGTTAACGTAATCTGGTCGTTATCATTTTGCTCCACTGGATGGCTATTGATTTAATTTGAGTCAGCCATTTGAATTGAACTGTTGCAATAAACAAGGACAATATTTTATTTGGGAGTTTATGGAATTGTCTTTTATGGCAATTCATTAACCATGGTACAGAGACTATATTTGGTTAATTTATAACTCATATTTATTTAGGATTTCTATTATAATTTATCCTAAAAATAGCAGTTTTATTTATGGCAAGAAAGGC
Source organism: Helianthus tuberosus (assembly GCA_030545235.1). Classification (NCBI taxonomy): domain Eukaryota; kingdom Viridiplantae; phylum Streptophyta; class Magnoliopsida; order Asterales; family Asteraceae; genus Helianthus; species Helianthus tuberosus. The sequence continues at coordinate 194,500,990 of CM060448.1, read as the reverse complement.
CTAGTCTCTAGGACAATATAAATTATAAGCTATGATTTCAGAGAATCAAGGCTTTTAAGGTTTGAACAGAGTTCACTACCTTTTTTTTCGGACAGGGAGTCATAGCTACCACTGTCTTTTGGCTCATGTAGAAATGAGCAAGGCCCGTAGGCTTTATATTACCACGTATGGTTAAAATATAGTCATCCTAATTAATGTTTTAAACCCACGATTCAGAGATCATTATATTGGGTTAGGGATCTTTTAAAGAATCCTTATATAGAATGACGTGTGTGATTTTAACGAACCACATCTGCCAGGAGTGTTAACATGTTTACAGATGTTAACTAGGATTTGAATCTTTTACATAGGTCTTACCATCTTGGCCCGGTCTTATAATGACCCGTTGACTAGGTTTCACTCTTTAAGATTCTTTATTTGATATTTAATAGGCAGATCATTTGTAAAAGGAATGATGTTATTAGATTTATTTTATGCTTAATATATAAATGCATAGATGACAGAAATAAAATTTTTAAACTTAACATTCCATTATAATTTACAAGTGGTACACTTCTGCCCTAAACGGGACTTTTCACAGAAATACTAGCCCACGCAGGAGCTATACTGATAATACATGTCCTCGCAGGGACTGCTTACAAACCTAAGTGTCCACGCAGGGACTAATAAAGACAAGTCCTCGTAGGGACTAGGTACAAAGATAGATGTCCACGCAGGGACTACATACACACATAAATAAATGTCCACATAGGGACTTGATTTAAACAGGGAAATACAATAATACATATTGGGATTTAACGGTCCCGTTTCTTCTTTCCCTTCAGCAGATTTGCCAAACCACTCATGAATCCCTCATTCTTCCTACGTTCCTTCTGGAAGTCTCGCTCCACTCTGGCCAGTCTTAGACGGAGATCCTCCTGCTCAGGGGGAGGAGCCCGTGGTGGCTGATACTGTGGTGGCTGGTACTGTGGTGGCGGCTGAACAGGTGCTTGATACCCCCGAGCTGGGTATCCCATTCCCCAAGGGGGTCCATATGGTCCCTCAGGATTATTATGGGCAAGGTAGCTTGATGCCACGTTGTAAGGATCATCAGCATAGTTATAGCCATGGTATGCTGGTGGTCCATATGGGTTGTAAGCTGTCAGAGCCGTATAAGCAGGGATAGGGTTGCCAAAACCTGCTGATGGCGGTGCAATAGGTGCCGAATTCACCTCCGAAACCGGAACTGAAGGTTCACCCATTTGTGGCCCTTCATATAATGGTGGGTAGTGGCTACCACTAGAGTGTTGAGGAGTACTGAAATGAAACTCCCCTCCTCTTACCGACATCCGTACGCCAGTCCTCCTATGTCTAGGTGGTTCTGGAGGCTCTAGATGAACTGGCGGCGGTGGAGGCGGTGGTGTTTCTACCACGAAACGTGGATCCCCAGAGGGATCTTGTTGCTGATGTTGCTGCTGCGGGGTATGGTGAGACGATGTATGGTGAGACGGTGTATGGTGAGACGATGAGTGTTCAGATGGGGTATAATACCACTCACACCGTTCGAACCGTGCCATGTGACTATCCGGACCTTGGTAAGGTGTTCCGTGAAAAGACGAACCGTCTGAGATCACATAAGGATGGTTCAAGGATCCGGTTGAAGCCTCGACGGGATCTGTGTCCTCGTCCATATCTTGATCACCAGAAAAGTGATCCTCCGGTCCTAGTGGGTTAAAGCCCACTTGTTCTGGTAGGTACTCTGCTGGGTTAAATTGGCCCTGAAAAACAGGAGTAGGGTCGCCTAAGAAATGTTGCGGGTTGTGGGGTTCGTTCTCTGACTGAGGCCCATAAGAGTCATGATATGGAGGTGTTGAGGCATGCGAAAAAGATCGTCTGGCAGACTCTTCATATGTCCTCCATAGCTCCCTCGTTTCGTCATTCCTTGTAGAAGTAGAAGAAGTTCGTCGATATGAAGGCCCTGCCTCATGTTCGTTAGGGGCGCTGGCTGGCTCCTTTCCTCGACCACCTCGTCTAAATCTTGGCGGCATTGTTGTACCTGTTAAAATAAACATGGTAACAATAGGCAAAAAGAAGAACAAAAATTAAAATATAAAATAAAAACATTTTGGATTATTCCTAAGTTCTTTGTCTAGACTCGAAGATTTAGGAATGTGCAATTGTGTAACTGAGATTAAACACAAAAGGTTAGTGTTTAATTCACTCAGTGTTGGCTCTGATACCAACCTGTCACACCCCGTATTTCCACGTGTCACCGGTGGGCCCGGTGGGGGAGTATCGTGACGTGGTTGGCAACACAATAGTCAAACAACACAATATTTAAATGCACAGCGGAAGCAAAGCATAGATTCATTTCAACTATACAATATTGTAATATTAAGTATTACAAAGAGTCGAATATAAATCCACAGGTAGATTACAATAAAAAGGAAACAAGTGTTCACAGTCTATAACATCCAAGCTTGCGAGACTTATTGCGGATGCTAGGAGAAAAGCCAGCCTATTACGCTTAGTACCTGCACTTAACCTTTTGAGAAAATACGTCAGTTTACACTGGTAAATACAATTCAACCGACTCATTTGCAAAAGAGTTTAAGAAAATGGATTTAAGGCACAAGGCACAAATAACATTTTATAACTTGGGATAATTATTTGAATATAATACTTGTAAGGATTTACATGTTCCTTATGCGTTCAGTAGCCCGGATCAAGCTGGGTTAAAGATCAATGGACACATCACTTTAATTATGAGACACTGACAGGTGTACGCCTACACCTGTGTGCTAAGGTCGTGGCCATTTCGTAAAATGATGCCAGGGATATCCGGGACACGGTCATTAACCCCCCAAAGGCTTAAAGCAAACAAAACAAGTTAAACGGGACGTCTCAATACTTTAATCATCATTCAATTAAAGATTCAATGCCCGACCAAGCGGTATTTTATATACCGTACCCCAAGCCCGTATAGGGAAAATAAGTTAAACGTATTTACCTGAGCAAGTATATTTCACAATCAGCGAGTGCAAGTATCTTTTACCGGTTCTCCTAATCTGGAACGAAGGTTTATAATAACCTATTAGAATCCTAACGGCCTTTAGTTAAGCTTAAGCTTAGACCGGTTAGTTTTAAAGATACGGTTCGTACGCATGATTAAGCGAAGACCGGATAGAATGTGATTCAGACCCGACAAGTTTGAAGACTTGCTTAATATGGGTATATTATACACATTCTGGATTTTGAGATAAAATCGATAAGGTTTGACCCGTTTCGGCTAATTTATGTAAACTAGTTACATAAATCGAACCGAACGTGTGATAAGCGTAACGGGTAACCGTAAGAGTCCTAAACAGGTTTCCTAAGTTAACATGCCTTAATTATGTCATGATATCAGTAGGATACCTTCCGTTATGCCCGAAACGAGTTTAATCGCATATTAAGCCCCGTAGGGGTATTTTGGTCATTTTAAAGATTATAAAAGGGATTAGTTTATCTTCTGTGATCCGGGTGTGATTAAGTCAGAAAAATAACTTATTTTAACAGGTTATAACATTTGATTATAAGTCTTACATGTCAAAATAGTTTTAAACCCAAACTATGCGTATAATACGCGTATAAAGCCGTTTTAAGCGACGTACGGGTTGAAATAGGATTCTGAGTTTCCTTATCATTTAAACAGGTTTAAAACACTACATTTATTATTTAAAATCAGTAGCAATTGGATTGGCGTTAAAAGGATTTGTAAAACTCATTTTATAGCCGAAAAGGGCATATTCGGTATTAACCGAATCAAGGCGATAAACCTAGCTTACGATCAGTTTAAAAATAATTAAAAATCTTCAAAAATCCCAAAATATTATATTACATCAGTGGGTAAAAGGTTTGGTGTCAAAAATGGGTTTTAGATAGGCGTTATGCTAATGACGTCATTTAATTACTAAGAATCGCTATAATTACGTCATTAAGCATAACTCCTAATCTGGACCTCCGGTTGATGTGAAAATTTACAGACATGATTAATAATCAGTAACTAAGATTATTTTACTTTCATATCTCCAAAAATTTCGTTTTATGATCATAAGGGCATTACGGTCAATATTTAGGCATTTAACGGAAACGTCGGATAGTTACGGATTCGGGTTGTATAAACGCAGAGGATTATACTAACATGTAACAAGGTCCTAATGGAACTTTAAGGCATGTCTAAATATAACTAAACCGGGTCAGAACTGAAGTCAACGCAAAAGTCAAACTTTTGCGTCTTTCGGCTCCGAATCGGTTCAAAATAGAAAGTTGTCGAATCAATCAAGCGTAGACAAGTTTTTATACTTATTTTCAAGTTATATGCATGTTAAAACAGATTACACGCCTTCTGAATCATTAATTACATGTTTAATGGTTCTGTTGACTTTTCGGAAGAAGTTTGACTCGACAAACGACATAGTTAGGATTGAAATCAGTGGGTACCCTTTTAAGGGTTAATTGTCTATATAATTACCAACTTGTAACAACTTTCGTTTCGAGAAAACTCTGGAACGTTTATGATTTATCACTAAGTCAAACCGTAGTTACGACGGTTTGACTTCTAGGCTATAAACTAAGTATAAATGAATTAGAGAAGGTTAGGCATACTTACACACGACTAATAGATGATTTGGAATGTTTGTGACCTGCTTGAATGCTCCAGAAATGCTCAGAGGTTGATGAATGATCAATGTAGTAACATGTGGGTCTTATAAACAACATCAAACATACTTGGATCATCAACACCTAAGTCTAGGAGTGTTACAATATCAACCACAAGTGCCCTACATGCTAAAAACCACCTTAGGCAGCCCAAGGTATCGAAAAAATGAGATTGGAGTCGGTTAAGGGACATGCAGGACACCTGCACATGCATTCTGATCAGACAAGGCAGTCGCGTAGCGCGACTGCCAAGGTCCTTCAAGCTCGCGCTACGCGAGGGTGTGGATGACCAGCTCAGCAAGTTTTTGTTATTTGCATTTCAGTCCCTGATCCTATAAACATCGCTTTCACTTGGTTTCTTGCATAAAGGGGCTTTGATATTTATACATAGGGTCTTTAATACTTATACCCACTTTGTCAAGTCCTCGGGTAACTTTGTGATCACCCGAAAAGTCATGAATTTCAACGTTGACGCTTCTAACCCCTCGCACACGGATTTTATCATAACTTTCTCATACGGTAACGAATCTTGGTGAAATTTTTATGGTGCATTCTTGTGAGCATAATTAATCGTTACAAAGCTTCGGGTTTGTCAAAAGGTCACTCAGAGGTATATCTTTAACATGTTGACACATTTAACCCCTGTAGTTTATAATCTCTCACTTTCTTTCACAATTCGCTTCGTTTGATCCATGATCCATTCGTTTAAGGTTATAAACATCATGTAGGGTTATTGTAAAGTGTATTTATTCATTGTTAACACTTTGAACCCTTATACTTACACAGTTTCACTGTTTGTCAACTTTAGTCCTCCAAGAACATTCTTTCACACGTTCAAACTTTAGTCCTCCAAGAACATTTTACATGTTTCTTTGTCCCTTCACTCGGGCTCATTATCCTAATGTAATATGCTTCCGTCACTCGGTTGTGCGTTTACATTGTTATCAAATATTTTGCTTATCTGCTTCATTTGGGTACTTTTTAATTAGTCCCATTCACCCCGCCCTTACTACATCGGATGTAAACGTGTCCGCCATAAGAAGTTCATGGTATCATATGCCACCACTTACTTGGACAGAGTAAGCGATTAACACATGACACACATGACCTTTTTATAGTTTTCACATCACGCCCTATGTAAGTAACGCCTCAATTTGTTTCTCTTGGAAACAATATCCCGAATACATTTTCTATTCGGGTTTTTCCAAGTTTTTAATCTACATATGCAACTTTCAATTTCTACTTATTTGTTGCATATTACTATTTATGCGGTTATTTAAAATGTGCACCTGGTAATGTTTGCCCCGACGGGCGTTCCTTGCCATTAACTTTGTTCGCGGTCGTTACGCGATTTAGTCCTCGGTGAGCATGCTCCTCTCGTCATGCTTCGGACCGTTCCATCATCATATCCACAATTCCTTTGACTCTCGTCCTCTTCAAACGCGAGTGTCCTTCAATTAAAACATTCACAAAAGTTAGTAACGTCAACTTCAATAATCGCCCGTATTATAATACAAGGCTTTTTCTACTACACGCGTCAACGCGCGTATTTTCGTCAACTATATCAATTGTTTTAATTGGGGTAACGTGTATCACACGATAGCCCTATGTGTTGTTTACAACACTTTAGCATGCCAAGCTATTAACATACTTGTACTTACCGGATTTGCGATCAAGCCTCGAACCGAACACCAATCTTTATTAAGAGCATAAGGTTTAAGTCCAAGCATGGTTTTTCCCCACCATACTTGAATCTCTTAAACCAAGGCTCTGATACCAACTTGTAACACCCTTGTATTTATTTTAAGGATTTTCGTATAATTAACGAAAATAAACATGTAATTACGATTAAGTATTCTTAGAAAATACGAGTAATCTAAAACTTTTACAATTTAAAAGTTTAGAACAAAATGTAATTAAGTTCGTCATTTAAAAGTAACAACGAAACGTCATGCGGAAGCTTGTTTCTTGTTCGGGTTCGGTTCTTCATTGAGCTTGATCTTCATCCGGGAACACTTGGTATTTTCCTGTGATCAAAACCAACCCCCAAGTTAGTTTTTGATGCTTAAACAATAGATTAAACAAGTTCCAAAAATCAAATAAGCAAGAAAATAATAAAATTTCCGGCTTTCTGATCTGTCGCGGGCCGCGACAGATTTCAAGTAATCTTACGCGGGCCGCTTGAAGGCCCCGCGTGTCGCGACGTAATTCAGGTCTCCCTTCGTGTGGCGCGGGGGAGTACCTTTTCCAGCAGCTTCAGATCTGTGTCCTGCATTTTCAGTAACGTTAAATTTTTACGGAAACGGCCATAACTTCTTCGTTATTGATCCGTTTTACCCGATTCTTTTTCCTACGCGTCCGTAATTTATTTCTCCATCTTATGGAGTTAAAATCCGACATCCGAATTAACATAATTTCAGACTTTCAAGTCTTCGGCTTACTACCCTTTTTACCAACTATTGACCCGTTCAAAAATTTTATCGCACCAACAAGTTTATTTGCTCGTTAAACTCATGAAATTCATTATTTCAATATCCCCCATTATATTAATCTCGAATCACGAGTCTCTTAAGTAATAAAATCCCGTTTACACTTGAATGCATATTTTGACCCGTTAAAGGTAGTTATGCATTTTAGTCTAGAACTTGTGCCTTACTTTTGTCGCTACAAAAGTTCCATATCAAATTAACTACAATTATTCCACCACAACTATTTTGTGGTGGATTTATCATGATGAACCTTCTTTCCCAAATTTTACCCATCGGTTGATCATTTTACGCAAATGACCACTTTTGAGCATTTGACCCGCGAACGTGCATTCCTATGATCTTTACTCATGTCAAATGATTCCATAATCATTATGCAAGTTCCTAAACGACCCCTATGAGTTGTTTGCCCAATATACCCTTCAAGGGTATTTTGGTCAACTTTAGTCCCTCACTTCACGATGAAGGACTTTCGCTAAATATCTTAACCAAAATTGTATGTTTAACCAAAAAGCTTAGTTATACGTACCTGGCTCGGGTCAAAGTATTGACCCGTTTACTTAACTTTTGCTTTAAATCTTTATAGTTTAAGCAACGCAAGCTTATGTTATTTCCTGTGATAACAAACTCAACTAGCGATGGTCAAATGTTATTGTCAAATGGTGTTAACAACACCATTTGACCTATTTAATCAAATTAACCATTTGTCCTTATGAGATGGTATTTAATTACCAATTCATCCCTTTAAACCTATCCCTGTTTTTCCTTGAACTTATGATTTCTTATCAATTTCCCTCGTTCCGACTCTCATTGAGTCGTGTTGGAACATTCTATACCAACCACTTAGTAGCATTTAAATACAATACTTGCAATTATATAATTTGCACATAATGTAAAGGGGCGTAAGCTTTACTTACCTCGCATCCGAAGTATGTTTTTCCTTCTTATTTGCTTCGTTTGACCCGCTTCCTTTCCAAGCCTCCACCTAGCTTGTCAAGCGTCAAACTATCATCATAATTCGTAAGACGGTTAGTTTAGTCATTATCACATACGACTATTCCATCTTACAAACTCTATGTCGGAACTACTATCCGACTTCAATATTGGTTTATTTGACTTTCGATAGTCAACTAACTTCAATCATATTACACGCACGATAAGTTCAATCAACATCACGTTTAGAACCCATATTATTTCGTATTACACGTAGTTAGTCGAGTTAGCCAATTACGCGTTTCTTTCATAATTTCATTATGTCAACATTCATTCGGGCATTTTAACAAACACCTTATGTGCATAATATTACTTATTTACTAACTAGTTCATAACTAGTTATCTTTACCAAGATTTACACCACAATTCAAACCTCTATGTCAAGTGTTCATGAACTACACATCATATTTTCAGAAATCAGTTTCTAAGCATCAATTTACACTAGATTAGCATTCTACATCCTAGTGTTTGTCATTTTCTCATAAAACCCATGAATCACCTTCAATGTGTTCATGAAATTTTTCAGAATTTAGCCATGATTTCACATGTTATTGTCTAGGTTTTACTCCTAGACACCATATCAACCCTATTCTACCCAAATAGCAAACATGCAACATCAATATTCAGATTTCCCAATTTCATGAGAAATTCAAACAGAGAATTAACACCAAATTTTACATACCTTGTCACCCCCTTGTGATGAGGATCACTAATCTATGCTCAATTTTCGATTTGGACTTGGTTTGATCCTTCAATTTGATGATTCTTGACATGCTCTAGGGTTTGGTGGGGAGCATATGTCGCCCCCTGTGTTTTCTGTTCGACCAGACCTCACAAATGAGGTATTTGGTTTTGTTTTAATTAAATTAGCAACATAAGTTTCGATTTTAACATCTTTGGCCCCTCCATTTTCCTTAGTTCATAATTTAAGTGTTTTAACCAACTCATAAGTCACTATCTAACTAGGTTAGAATTTTTCCTAGTTAGCTTAGTAGGTTCGGGAAGTCATAACCCGTTTTACTTTAAGTCCCGTTAAATCGGGCCTTTTATCTTCCTATTTCCCAGACACGTTCTTTTTCTCTTTTTATTAAATATTAGATTTAGTTATATAAAATCTAATATTTTCTGGCTTAACTTTTACCACTAACGGTTCTTTAGCCGTCTTTTAGTGTTAACGTGGTTTGATTACCAAACCCGTTTTTGGGGTGTTACACGCAACCTGTTATGGTTGCAATGAAATAGGGCACATCAAAACTAATTGCCCTAATAAAACCAAGAAGTCTGGCGAGGCTAAGAAGACCAAAACCGGAAACTCCCAAATGGATACTCAAGAGGCTATTCAGGATGACAAGGTCACAACAGGTACTTTCTATATCAATAACGCTCATGTTAGACTATTATTTGATTCAGGTTCAGATAAGTCTTCCGTAGACAATAGATTTTGTAAATCATTAAATCTGTCTGTTAAAACTCTAAGCGTTAAGTATAAAGTAAAATTGACCGATAATACCTCAGAGACTGCTTCAACAATATTAGATGGATGTTTTATATCCATTAGGAATCATTCTTTTCTGCTGTCCTTGTTTCCATTTATATAATAAGGGACTCGATATCGTGATAGGAATGGGATGGTCCAAGTTTTAAGGACCTTATTAGAAAAAACCTAGTATCCGTTTCGCGAAAAGGGATAAGACGGGATAAGAATTTTCTGACTCTCACCATAAAAGTTTAGGCTTTTGACAGTATAACGCAAATTTTTGGCTGAGACAGCGCTCTATTCCATTTACCCAAAACATAAGCTTAATGCAATAATTGTTGGGGGTTAGCATCGGAAATAAGAGGGCACATTAAGGTTTCAAGGCCTGCTTATTATAAATCCATTACGGATCAATCTCAGCTACTCACGTTCTATAGATTAAGAAATAATCAGTCAAAGCTGAGACTGCCCTAAAGTTATCTAAGATTTTACAGCTAAGTTTAGAAGGATTAAGAATGGAGGCGTTGAACCCTCCTGTTGCATGATTAGAGGCAGCTCACATTAGGAATGTCACCAGATAAATCCTTATCTGTGATTTTATTGCTAGAATTTACATGTGGTTTCTGGTGCTATTAAGTCTCTCATAAGACCATAAACTTAGCAAACTTTTAGAAAATTTTCCCTGTAAGAACCCCAGATGTTAAGTGTAAGGTAGAACCTTATCATAAGAACCATTTCTTCTGCTCCTGTCAGAAACCTTCAGTCGCAGAATTTTAGAAGTATCTTTTCTCTAGGTGTAATGCGTCAGCATTTCGAGTTATTATCTCTTTAATCTCTATCGATTGTGAATACCAGATGGTATGATAAAAGCACCGTGTGAGGATTTGTGTATCTTAATATATCCCATAGATTGCTTCCATGCCTAATCAGTATGGAGGTTTAATGCATGGAACCACAAAGATACCCCGATGGTCATATGGTACTAAAGTCAACTAATGGTATTCAAAGAAGATATCCAGGATGGAATTGTCCAAGTAAATGTTTCCGGTTAAGGAAATTCGTGGAATTGTAACATACAGGTGTCACTTATTTGACACAAGCATTGATGGATGAATTGGAGTCTGAGATTTGGAAAATCTCTGTAATCTCCTTATACCTAAGTATCTTCTCATGAGTTTTCCCTGCTTACCTCCTGAGAGGCAGGTAGAGTTAAGATTAACATCCCGCTGTGGGCTGGGGTATTGTGAAAACTCCATGTTGATTTTGGAATAATCGAAACCCTGATTAAGTAGGTTTTAAGACATAGGCTCATATAGCCTGACTCAATATTCTGAGGGTTTTATGTTATTGAATAAGAACGACGGTTCATATTGCTTATATATTAATTACCGCAACCCTAATTAGGCAACGATTGAGAATCGCCATCAGCTGCCCAGGATCATCGATTTGTTCGACTAACTGTAAGGATTAGCTACTCCTTAAGATTAGTTTTGAGCAATGGTTGGAATAACCATCTCACTTTAAGAAAAGCTTTTCCATAATAGTTGCTATATAAGTATCAAGGTGGCTCCTTTGGAGACCTTGTATAAATGAAATATCAAAACTTCCGTTGGATGGATGAGACTTTGGGAAGTCTACTTATAAGGATCTGAAGGTTGCATTGGAAACAACGAATAAGATTCATACAAATCCCTAATCATCTGTAAGTTGCCAGTATTCGGCAGAAAATCAAGAATTAATGAAAGTAGCAAACCTCCTAAGATCTTGTTAAAGAATAAGGCTCAACAAAAGATATCATCCAGGAAGGGTGTGCCAATTTGTTAAATAATCAGGCTAGTTAAGCTCTAAATATATAGAATCATTCGAAGGAAATCGAATGTATCAAGATCAAATAACTTATGAGCTAAGACCAATATAAGGAGCTCAGTGGTATTCACAATGTATTCCACATCTGCAATCTGAAGAAGTGTTTCGCTGATGAATCACTAGTTATACCACACACAGATGTGCACATAGAAGAGAGCTTAAAGTTTGTTGAAAAACCTGTTTAATAGTCAATTTTCATATAGTAGAAAATTTGAACGATTAACTAGTGATCTATATAGGGTAACACAAGGTCAAAATGAATCACTTAGAGATTACATCACTAAGTTTAGTAAAGAATCCTTAGATATCCTTAACCTGGATATAGCTACGGCTGTAGAAGCCTTTAAAATGGGTTTACTTAGGGATTCAATGTTCTATGATGATCTTGTCATGACCCCTTGCAGGAACTTTGATGAGGAAAGGAACAGGGCCCCTTAGGTTCATCCGTTTAGAGGATGACAAAAGGATCCACGAGAGATTGTCAGGATCCTCAAAGCAAGACAAATAAGGATCCTATCTCAAGGATACCTGATCCAAGCAATACTCCAAGCATGACAACCAGAATGTGCATGCTGTGGAACAAGAGGAAGATGATGAGGATTATCCTCCTATTTCTGAATATTGTTTTTCTGCTGATAATAATGAACTAATCCTTTCTATGCAAAGTTTAGGTGACAAGGTTAGGTGGCCAAGGAAGAATGACAAACCGCCTGCCACCAAAGACGAATCAAAATGGTGTGCTTACCATGGGGATTCTGGTCATCTCACAGATGAGTGCATAGCATTAAGGAAGGAGATATGTTATCTTTTGAGCAAAGGATACTTGAAGGAATTGCTTGGAAGGAAAAAGTCAAGGATCAAGGATCCTGAGAAAGTTCCTGAAAAAGCTCCTCCTCCACCAGCTGATGCTTAAATCATCCATTTCATCTCCAGAGGTTCTCAGCAGCTAAGAGACATGCAAAGGAAACAAAGATGGAGAATAGGGACAGACCTGTTCGAACTTCCATCCTTACCCAGGAAAAAGTCATATACTTTGATGGGGATGACCGTGTCGACATACATGATCCTCATCATGACGGTTTGGTTATTACATTATTTATATCTAACCATTTTGTTCGCAGGATTCTCATTGATGGGAAAAGCTCAGTGAACATAATCCAGTTGGATGTCCTCAATAGAATGGACATCCTTGAATCCGATATTGTCCAAAGATCATCTGTCCTTGTGGGATTCAGTGGAGAGACAAAGATTACATTGGGGGACATCAAACTACCTATTTATATAGAGGGAGTGAATTATGTTAAAAAAATTCTATGTTATTGATTGCTTATCTTGTTGTAATGTTATCTTTGGCAGGCCATGGATACACGATATGAAGGCAGTCCCCCTCAACATATCATTAATGTGTCAAGCTCCCAACTCTATGAGATATGGTGAAGATAGAAAGTGATCAACATGAGGCAAAGAACTGTTACACTTCTTCAATGAAGCCAGCCTCCAAGGAGCAAGACGTCATGGAGGCAAGAGAGCAAGACGTCAAGGATATTCTGTTGAACCCAGAGGATCCTGAATCCAAAATTTTTATAGGATCCGGGATCCTAGACATTATTGAGCAGGATTTAGTATCCTTCTTGGAAAGAAGAAAATCTACATTTTCTTGGAAACATGAAGATATGACAGGTATATCTAAGAATGTTATTACTCACAAACTTGGTATTGACAGGTCTTTCAAGCCAATACACCAAAAAAGGAGAAAGTTTGCACTTGAAAGGAATGCCATTATCCAAGAAGAGGTAGACAAACTGCTCAAGGCAAGTTTGAGTGGACTGATAAGCATGAAGCTGCACTCAAGGTTCTTAAGGATTATCTATCCTCAGCACCAGCCCTGATGAAACCAGAAAATGGAGAATCATTATCCTTAGTTGTTTCAGCTAAAGTAGTAAGTTCGATCCTAGTTAAGGATCATCAAGGTTCTCAACATCCGGTATATTATGTAAGTAAAATTTTACTTGATGCTGAGGCCAGGTATTCTCATTTAGAGAAATTAATTCTTGATTTAATTATGCCTTCCGCTAAACATAGACATTATTTTGAAACTCGCACCATTATTGTGAAAACTAACCTTCCTATCAAGAATGTTCTCAGGAAACTTCAAATGTCAGGTAAAATGGCAAAGTGGGCAATCAAGCTTATTGCATATGACATTAAGTATGAACCCAGGACTGCCATCAAGTCCCAAGATTTAGCTGACTTTGTGGCTGATTCCAGTAGTGATCTACAAAGGGAAGCTGAATTAGAAGTTCAAAAACTTGAAAAGACCAAGGATCCTTAGACACTCCTCACGGATGGAGCTTCAGATGTTAAAGGAACTATACAAAGCACACTACCAAAATCGCCACAGGGGGACATTATACCCCAATCGATTGCATGTGAATTCTAAACCACTAATCATGAGGCAGAGTATGAGGCCTTGATAGCAGGTTTGCAATTAGCTAACAATATGAGGATCAGGTATCTTCAAGTATATGTAGATTCTATATTAATTACTAATCATTATAACGGTTCTTACACTATCAAAGGTGAAAAGCTAATCAAGTACTTAGAAATAGTCAAAAATTGGCAGATTCTTTTGCTTTTTTCAGTTTAACACAGGTACCCAGGGAAGAAAATGCAGATGCTGATGCATTGGCCAACCTTGGATCATCCTTGAAGATTCCAGAGGATATTAAAATTCCCATTATCCATATCTTGTCTTCTGCTATTGAGGATCATGTAGCTATGGAGATAGGAGAGGATTCTGCAAACATACCTAGTGATGATGCACAATCTCATTCAGGATCATGATCCTTCCAGTCATGAGATATATACAACATGGAGAGATCCCTATAGGAGAAAACCCCAGATCTTTCAAATTCAAGGTATCTTAATTCACCATACTAAATGACATGTTATACAAGATATCTCTTGCAGGTCCCTAGTTGCAGTGAATTGAGGATCTAGAAATTCAAGAAGTCTTAAAGGATTCTCACGAAGGAGATTGTGGAAACCACACTGGGGGCAGAGTACTGTTCTCAAGGATCCTTAGAACAGGATACTATTGGCCTGCTATGAAGAACGATGCTGTGGATTATGCCAAGAAATGTGATCCTTGTCAAAGACACAGCAATATCCTTCATCGACAAAGAATGGCTGGAGCATACAACAAGAATGTCAGGTCCCTACTTAATTGAAGCTGAAGCAGGAAAGGGGGCATATCGTTTGTTGACAATGGATGGTGACCTCTTACCAAGAGCTTGGAATGTTGTTCATCTCAAAAAGTACTTTATGTAAGAAGGATCAGGGATCCTTGGCGATGCCAGTATTCTGATTAAGGATCCGGGATCCTCAAAGGATATATGATTCTACATTTGGTAACACATTACTTTCATTTTCATTCATTTTATTCTTATTACTTATCATAAGTTAAAGATGTTAATCTATTTCACAAAGTTTAAGCTTTTGCAGAGTTGTTATCATTTTACAGAAGATCAAAGTGGTTGGCCAACTCTCCAAAGTTTATGGGCTTGTCCCCAGTTTTTGGGCTTGTCCCCAGTTATTTGGGTTTGACCCCAGTTATTTGGGCTAGTCCCCAGTTTTTGGGCCTGTCCCCAGTTTCGCCAGTAGCGCACGATGATCCTGGTGCAGTTCAAGGCAATGCGACCAGTACCCGCTTTAGGGGCTGACAATTTCATTGTACTGGTAGTATTCAGGGTCCTACGTATAATGGTAGACGTACCATACATCCGTTCCTAAGGTTTCTAACGTTTTCACGTTAGCTAAGTGTTTTGGTCAAAAATCAGATGAGGATAATGCAACCAAACTCTCTGTTACGGGGTATGATGCTTGAATTGGTAAACAACAATGAGGATCACTATGGAATGAATTGCACAAGAGACACAAGGATTTATACGAGGAAAAAGCCCTTGATCAATGAATGATCTCCGGCATAAAAAACCTCGGGTGATGGAAACTACCGATCACCAACTCCAATTAAACAAGAAATGTATTACAACTTCGGATGATAGCGAGCTAAGTATAAGGATCACTATAGTGTATCGTGTAGAAATGTATAAAAAATGGTAAGTGTTTTGCCGAGAGCTGGTGAGAGCGATTGTATGAGTGTGTGTAGCCAAAAAATAGCCAAGTGTTGTCTAATTAGCTCGCTACCCCTTTTAAATTTAGTAAAATATCTAAATAACTAACTATCCGCAAACGGTGCAAGTCCTCCACGACTCCATAATGTCCACTTTCAGCCAAGCACGTGCGGAATACTTCGAGGAATATACTCCAGGAATATCGCCAAGACCAAGTCCAAGCTCATACTCCTGCAAAACAATATCGAATTCAAAGCAGACAATCATTAGTATAAGGATCCTTAGGATAATCCATGATCCTGATCTGTAACACCTCAGAATTTCGTGTTCAATAAAGTAACGACACGTGTCACGTGTGACAAAACGCTTTGTAGACTCGGAATTATTAAAAATGATTGACAGGATTTAACCGTGTCGTTATGTTAACTTTTGCACCTCTGAACGACCTCGTTATAAATCCCAAGACTCAATTTATGTTAAAAACACCTTGTACATATTCAAATTCAGGGAATTATTACTTGGAATGATTTAAAATTTAATGGTAGGACTTCTACGATGAAAAAGGAACGGAAACCCTTTGTTTTCGGGTCTTGTTTTTTAATGCAAAGCAAACAAACACAAATGGTAGGGTATCCAACAGTAAAAGACCCATATTGGAGGCCCCTAACTGAGAAAATAATGCCCACCATTCGTTTATACCACTTGCCCTTTCGAAACACCAACAAACAAATCACAAGACTGATCTGCAGAGGCGTCGCGTAGCGCGACGGACCCTCGCGCTACGCGAGGGTTGCCCAGCGACAGAATACCTGCTGTTGGCTGTTGTGTGCATTTGTGACCCATTTAGCCGGTTTCTCTTGCATGTGCATGGCCCCTAGACATCCCTAGACACTAGTTACAGATGTTGATCGATTGTGGATGGCCCTAGACTTTGTTGTCAAAGATTTATGGTGTGTGGAACCACTATATAAGACCCTTCATTGTCACAACAATTCCTCACACCAAAGTTCAAGCAATCTGATCATTGTGGAGCTTTCAAGCTGATCACAAGGCATCCTTAATCATCATTAATCATCTAGTAAGTTGCCTAACCCTTCTAAATTAATTCTAGCTTAGTAATTAGCTTAAAAGTCAATATATCGTAACTTACGGTTGACTTCGGGATTAGTTATCGATAGATCAGTCGTATGTCAAATTAAAAGTACCGTTAGATAGGTAATTACATGGGTATTAAACCCTTATAAGGGCAAGTATCAATTCCAGACCTAACTAGGTCGTTTGTCGGGTCAAACGTTGACCGAAAAAGTCAACAGAAATACAAAATGCGATTTAATGCACAATTAATGATCCGAAAGGTGTGTAACCTGTTTTAACCTTAATATAACATGATAATAAGTATAAAAACTTGTCTACGCTTGCCCGACTCGACAAATTTCTGTTTAAACCCGGTTCGGAACCGAAAGGCGCAAAACCTTGACTTTTGCTTTGACTTCGCTTCTGACCCATTTTAGTTTGATTCGGAAATGCCTTAGTGCTTCATTAGAGTAGGGTTGCATGATAGTATAAGTCTCTGTACTTGTTTCGTTGATTATCCAATTAATATGCAAGTTTTCGTTAATCGCTCATATGTTGACCGTTATGCCCTTATTGCCTTAAAACGAGATTTATGAAAATGTAAAAGTGTAGAAACCTTAGTTACTGATATATAAACTTGTATGCAAAGTTTGACATCAGTTGGACTTGTAGATTAAGAGTTATGCTCAATATCGCAAAATTTATGCTTTATGATTAATAAAACGACGTAATTAGCGTATAGCCTAGTTAAGCCGACTTTTTGGTATCAAACTTAATACCCACTGATGTAATATATTATTTTGGGATTTTTAAAGATTTTTAATTAATTTTAGGCTGAGCATAACTAGTAGTCGTAGGCTTAATCCGGTAATTGTCGGTTTTGCCCCTACGGGCCATAAAATGAGTTTTACTTATCTAAATGACTCCAAACCTTTTGCTACTGATTTCATATGTTAAATAAATTATTTTAAGCCCTCTGGAAATATAAAAATATCAGATTTAAGTATCGAACCCGGAAATGGCCTTTAATCGCCATAATTAGCGTTTCTAACGCATAGTATGTTTTAAAATCATATTGGACATACCCGGGTTGATACCTACTGATATAAGAGGCAAATTATGATATTTTAACAGTAAGCAAAGGTTGATAAACTCAGACTTCAGTTTTGAGCTTTTCGGCTTATGTGAAATTACCAAAATGCCCTTCGGTGCATAGTTTGGTTAAAAACGATAAATTTCACATATATGCTTTAGCCTACTGTTATAACTCATCAAATTAAGTATGTTTGCTGTTTACATCAGACCTGTAACTCAGTTAAACATTTAAACTCTTTTACAACCTTTAAAATGACCAAACTACCCCTACGGGGCATAGTTTGTGTTTAAATTCGTTTCGGGCATAATGAAAGACATCTTACTGATGTCACAACATATTTGAGGCATAATTAACTTAGGAAACCTGTAGATGGCTCTCATGAATACCCGTCACGCTTATTACGCGTACGGTTCGGTTTATGTAACAAGTTTACATAAATTAGCCGAAATGGGTCAAACCCTATCGGTTTTATCTCAAAGTCCAGAATGTGTATGAATTACCCATATAAGACAAGTCTTTGAACATGTCGGGTTTAAATCACATTCTATTCCGGTCTTTGCTTAATCATGCGTTTGAACCGTATATTTCCTTAAGACTAACCGGTCTAAGCTTAGGCTTAATTAAAGACCCGTTAGCATTCTAATTAATTATTTATACCATCATTCCAGACTAGAGCATTTCGGTAAATGGTACCTACGCTTACTTAAGTGAATACGGCTGAGTTATTAGATTCTTGCTATTTAAGACAGGAGCTAGCTCAGGTAAATACTCTTAACTTATCTTCCCTATACGGGCTTGGGATACGGTATAATAATACCGCTTGGTCGGGTACTGAATCTTTAATCTTATTATGGTTAAATCATTGAAGTAACCCGGTTTAATCTGTATTGTTTGAAATAAAGACCTTTAGGGGTTAATGACCATGTCCCGGATATCCTAGTGACATCATTGTATTATAAAATGGCCACGTCTTAAGCACGGGGTGTAGGCATACACCTAAGTTGCTTAAGAGATAACGGTATCTCACTCTCTTGTGGGCCTATACTTGTGGCGTGTCTGTTAATCTGACTCGGTTTCTATATCGGGCCCTGAACGTACAACGAACATGTAAATCTGTATACAAGGTTATAATTATAATTGTTCCAAGTTAAAAAGGTAAATTTTGCCTCTGTGCATTTTAATCAAATTATAAAAGATACTTTGTGCCACGTGCATTCAAATCAATTTTCTTAAACTCTTTTCAAATGAGTCAGTTGAGTGTATTTACCAGTGAAAACTGACGTATTTTCCCAAAAGGTTAAGTGACAGGTACTGAACGTAATTGGCTGGAAGCTCAGGGCGCTAATAAGGAAACTTGCAAGTTCTAGGCGTCTAAAGTCTGTTGAACAAGTGATATGTTTTAAGACCTACCTGTGGATCCTTTACTTTCCGTTGTAATACTGGATATTACTTTATATTCGGAATGTAATAATATTTATCTTTTGCTTCCGCTGTGCATTTATATATTGTGTTGTTTAACTATCATGTTGCCAACCACGTCACGATACTCCCCCACCGGGCCCACCGGTGACACGTGGAAATTCGGGGTGTGACATGATCCTAAAGCACTTCTGAGGATCACTAACTGATACAGAAGTAAGGATCACCAAAGAGGATAACAATTGAGGATCACGGGTCATTAAGAAATCCTCCCCTAACAATTGCCCCCAAAATATAAGGAGTAATATTGTAAATAAACGAGTTGTATTTTGTTGATCTTATCCGTAACAGACTAACGGATAACTAGCCGTTGAAGACGGACTAGCCGTTGCAAACCTGACATCACTGAAGTGATAATCCTGCAAATAATCATGATAAATAGGAGTTAGAGATAGGATCAATTTGCATTTAAATCCGAGAGAAACTCCCTTTAAATTCTCAGTCGAAGATCAATCAGGTATCTCTTCTCTTATTTCTCCTTCTCCTACTCTGTTTTTCATTCTTTACCAACATCTCGTTAAGAATGATGATGCTCTGGTCCTCACCTACCAAGGATCACCAGAAGGATATTCCCTTGAAGAGTCAAGGGATTATCAAGGACTCACCGAATGAGAGGTGTTGCTTTACCGATCCACAAGTAGATAAGATCCGACACTGCTTTCCGGCGAATACCTTTTTCAAACCCTTCGATCCCACTGTTCTGAGCGACTACATTTCTGAGACATGGGTTGCCTTTCCTGTTACACCATTCACCATAGGATACACCTATCCTTTTCTGGCCTTTACCCAATCCTTCTTCTCCCTAACCGGCATCTCCTACATTCAGGCTATGCCGATGATCTGGAGGGTCTTATACACCCTTGAAAGGATCATCGAGCAGGAAGGGATTGACCTAGGAATGTCGGAACTGGCAGAGATGTATGATCTCACGACGTTTGGATCCCACCGATATTTGTTCAAGCGAAAACCCGGCGAAGAACATCCCATTTTTAAAGCCACCAAGAACGATACAAACTGGAAGCGACGCTTTTTCTTTGTCAGAAGGGATACCATTCCAAACGGGAAGGATCTACCAAGGAAGTGGTCCACCCATGGTAGGACAGAGGATCCTGAGAAGGATCACCAGGTAATCTTGCTCTTGTGATAGGATCACTAACCCTCTTTCGTTTTATGTTATGCAGCTGTCACTGTTTCACACCTCACACCGTCTCCTGATACCAAAGAAAGGCTTGCTGCTTTTAGAAGACTTGGTCCTGAAACAAGATCATTCAAGACAATCACCCAGGACTCTCAAGAGATATCCTCAGGCTCAGTCACCATGTCAAGTAAGTATCCTGCTTTTTGTATAGTTAAAGATTTAAATAAATAATTAAATAGAAATAGGATAAGGATACTTATCTTGCTTTGAATGTATAGGTGTCGGAAAAGTTTCCAAGCCTGCCTCCCAGTTTGACATGGCCGACCTTGACACTGTTCGATCCAGAAAGAAGAAGACCATTGCCAGCCCTAGTGTCTCCATCCCCAAAGCACCCACTAAAGGAAGGGGTGGCAAGAAGAGGATAAACTCTGAGATAGAGGACCTACAAGGCCTACCACTGATCCGCCACCAATTCCTTGAATACTTCAATGAGGTGAGGATCACCGATCCTGCCTAGGTATCCTACTTATTTTAGGATCATCTGACTTTGAACTGCTTTGTCTCTTTTGCAGAAATTTGCTGAGATTGAAGACTATGTGGGAAGTGTTGAGGAGCTGGATAAGAAGATTGCCGACCTCCAACAAGTTGCAGTGCTCAAGGATCTTAAGATTGCTGATCTCGAAAAAGCCCTTCAAGACGCCAAGACTAAGACAGCTAAAATCTTGATCGACATCGACTACGAGAAGCATGATCTCATAGAAGGTGCAAAGGTCTCCGCTGCCATCACAATGTACAAAACAAAGCTGAAGATGGCCCAGGAGGCTCAAGATCCTGACTTCGACAGAAGCAGCTGGGATGTTGAGGGTTGGAAGGCGAGGTTAGCTGATCTGGAAGATGATGAGGAGGCTGAGGAGGTTTTGGCGATCGAGGCTGGAAGCAGTGGAAAGGATCAGGGGAAGGATACCGAAGCTGGAGGGGATGAAGAAGCAGCGAAGGTGTAGGCTGCATGATTGGGTGATGATGGACATTCTTAGACGTAGCCGGAGCCCAATTTTTAAATTTGGTAGTAGTTTGTTTTATGGTTGTGCTGTTTTAAAACAATGATGGTCTGTATTTGAACAATAGTTTTAGGATTGAGGATCATGGATGATCTTTTGAACAATAGGTAGGATTACAAATGGTGGAGGGATCCTCTGTTCGGGGGATGAAACCATTGTGATCCTGCCGTCTTTTTATTTCCTGCACTATCAAGACCCTTTAGACAATGGACACCCTCTACCTACCCCAGCGGACGGGCCATGTATTGCTGGTAGATGCTCGGGGTAGGTAATTTTGACAACCTTAATGGGTTTAATCTTTTGTTAATAAAATAACTTTAAATTTTTGGCTTATCCTGTGTTGTTATCCTTATTTGTCCTTTTAATTATTTTGATATTCACTTGTCTAAATAAGAAAAGTTGAAAAAATTAGATAAAAAATATTTAGGATATGATCCAGGATCCAATATCCTATAGTTGAAAAATTCCAAAAAGCGGTGTATTTTAAGGATCATGAGTTCAGTTGTCAAAGTACAAGGGTTATTCAAATAAACAATGAATAAAATCAAAATAGCTAATGATCATACCTGGGGATCTAAGTTAAGATCCTAACCCTTAATGCTATAACCAGGATAACCATAAGACAAACCTTAGTAAGAAGTAAGGATCAAGGATCCTTGGTTGTTTAACTTCGAAGACCTGAAATAGAACATAACTTGGGACTAAGCCATTATAAGATAAAAGTTAGCAACTGGGGACAAGCCCAAAGGATAACTGGGGACAAGCCCAAGGATAACTGGGGACAAGCCCAAGGATAACTGGGGACAAGCCCAAGGATAACTGGTGTAAACTGGAGTATGGCCCTTACTGGCGACTATCCCAACTTAGTGACATGAAAATGTCAAAACCTTAGCTAACGTGAAAACGTTAGAAACCTTAGGAACGGATGTATGGTACGTCTACCATTATACGTAGGATCCTAGGTATAGCCAGTACAATGGAATTATCAGCCCCTAAAACGAGTACTAGTCCCATTGCCATGAACTATACCAGGATCATCGTGCGCTACTGGCAAAACTGGGGTCAGGCCCAAACTGGGGACTAGCCCAAATAACTGGATACTTCAGTGGATACTCAATCTTTAGTTAAGGATACCTGAACCTTCAAAACTCAGAATCACATGAAAAGGGGATAAAGGATGCAGGATCCTTATCCTTACGTGCGAAAGTAAGGAAATGAAATAGTTTGAGATTAGGATGTTACCAAAATGAGGATTATCTGTCAGTGGGGATCCTTCAAGGATACTCGTCTGGTAAGGATCATGGATCATGATCACATGAAATATTTCTTCAAATGGACAGCATTCCAGGCTCTAGGTAGCAAATCACCTTCCATTGTTAGCAATCGATATGCCCCCTTTCCTGCCTCAGCTTCAATCAAGTAAGGTCCTTCCCATTTTGGTGCCAACTTTCCATCAGCAGGATTGGTGGTATTTTGAAATGCTTTCCTCAACACCATATCACCAATTTGGAACTTCCTGATCCTGACATTTTTGTTGTAAGCACCAGCCATTCTTTGCTGATAACTGGCCATCCTTATCCTTGCCAAATCCCTGATTTCTTCTATAGTATCCAGGTCTTGAACCAAGTTCTCATCATTTTCCTCAGGATCACGAATACTTGTTCTAGCAGTTGGAACCACCATTTCTGTAGGGATCACTGATTCTGCCCCAAATACCAAAGAGAATGGAGTTTGGCCTGTAGCATTCTTAGGAGTTGTCCTATCAGCCCAAAGCACATAAGGTAGTTCTTCTGCCCATTTCCCTTTCTTGGATCCAAGCTTCTTCTTCAAATTGTTGATGATAATCTTATTGGATGATTCTGCCTGACCATTAGCTTGTGGGTGGACTGGTGTTAATGTTATCATCTTAATCCCCCAGCTGTCACAAAAGTTAGTAGTTCTGCCCCCAATAAATTGTGAACCATTATCACATATAATTTCAGAGGGAATACCAAATCTAGTTATAATATTTCTTTTAATGAAGGATATAACTTCCTTTTCTCTGACTTGGGCAAAAGCTTCAGCCTCTATCCACTTGGAGAAGTAATCAGTCATAGTAAGCATGAACACTTTTCCACCAGGTGCCTTAGGGAGCTTACCGACTATATCCATGCCCCATCTCATGAATGGCCAAGTGGAGGATATAGGATGCAATAATTCAGCTGGTTGATGAAGGATATTGCTGTGTCTCTAACAAGGATCACACTTCTTAGCATACTCCACAGCATCTCTCTTCATAGTTGGCCAATAGTATCCTGTCCTCGGGATCCTTGAGAACAATGCCCTGCCCCCAGTGTGGTTTCCACAATCTCCTTCATGGAAGTCTTTTAAAACTTCTTGGGTTTTAGGATCCTCAATGCATCTTAAGTATGGTCCTGCAAGAGATCGTTTATACAACATATTATTTAATATTGTGAATTGAGATACCTTGATTTTGAAAGCCCTAGGGTTTTCTCCTGTAGGAATCTCTCCATGTTGTAAGTATCTCATGATTGGGAGGATCCATGATCCTGAATGAGATTGATTATCATTACTAGGGATGATTGCAGCATCCTCTCCTATCTCCATAGCCACATGATCCTCGATAGCCGGGGTCAGGATATGGATAATAGGGATCCTGATATCCTCTGGGATCTTCAAGGATGATCCTAAATTGGCTAATGCATCTGCCTCTGCATTCTCTTCCCTTGGTACCTGTGTTAAACTAAAGGATACAAAAGAGAGTGCCAATTCTTTGACTATCTCCAAATATTTGATTAGCTTTTTACCTTTAACAACATAGGATCCATTAAAGTGATTGGTGATTAACAAAGAATCTACATGTACCTCAAGATACCTGATCCTCATATGCTTAGCAATTTGCAAGCCAGCTATCAAGGCTTCATATTCAGCCTCATTGTTAGTAGTTTGGAACTCACAAGCTATAGAGTGGGGTATTATGTCCCCCTGTGGCGATTTTAGTAGTATTCCAAGCCCTGTTCCTTTGATATTTGAGGATCCATCAGTGTAAAGTATCCAAGGATCCTTGGTTTCCTCTAGCTGCTGGACTTCTAACTCAGCTTCCTTTTGCAAATCACTACTGAAATCTGCCACAAAGTCAGCTAATGCTTGGGATTTAATGGCTGTCCTGGGCTCATATCTTATATCATATGCACTAAGCTTCACTGCCCACTTAGCCATCCTTCCTGACATTTCAGGTTTCCTGAAGACATTCTTAATTGGAAAATTAGTTTTGACAATAATGGCATGAGTTTCAAAATAATGTCTTAACTTAGTAGATGCCATAATTAATGCTAGGATAAGTTTTTCTAAGTGTGAATACCTGGATTCAGCATCAAGTAAACTCTTACTTACATAATAGACAGGATGTTGTGTACCTTCGTGATCCTTAACAAGGACGGCACTTACTGCTTTTGAGGATACCGCAAGATATAAGGATAACACATCTCCTTTTTCTGGTTTCATCAAAGCCGGGGCCGAGGATAGGTAATCCTTAAGAGCTCTTAAGGCACTTTCATGCTTCTCAGTCCACTCGAATTTCTTGTTCTTCCTTAGGATATCATAGAATTCCTTGCACTTTTCTGAGGATTTGGATATAAATCTGTTTAAAGCTGCAATCCTGCCTGTTAATCTCTGAACATCCTTAGCATTGGCAGGGGACTTGATGTTCACTATAGCTTTGATTTGTTCTGGACTGGCTTCAATGCGTCTCTTTGTCACCATATATCCTAAGAATTTACCTGCTTTAACACCAAAGTGACATTTTGAAGGATTAAGTTTCATATTATATTTGTCAAGGATATTGAATGCTTCCTCCAAGTCTCTTAGGTGATCCTCAGCCTTTTTTGATTTTACCACCATATCGTCTATGTAAACCTCCATAGTTTGTCCAATCTGATCCTTGAACATCATATTCACTAGCCTTTGATAAGTTGCACCTGCATTTCTTAGTCCAAATGGCATAGCAATATAACAGTATATACCGGTTGGAGTCATAAAGGCTGTATCCTCTTGATCGGATGGTTCCATCTGAATTTATTGAAATCCAGATGAAGCATCCATAAAAGTTAACAGTTCATGACCCGCGGTTGCATCCACCATGGAGTCAATGTGGGGTAACGGGAAAGGATCCTTGGGACATGCCTTGT
This sequence comes from Helianthus tuberosus, assembly GCA_030545235.1. Taxonomy (NCBI): domain Eukaryota; kingdom Viridiplantae; phylum Streptophyta; class Magnoliopsida; order Asterales; family Asteraceae; genus Helianthus; species Helianthus tuberosus. Next base: position 194,475,323 of record CM060448.1, on the reverse strand, counting down.
TTAAATCAGTGAAATCGACACATACCCTCCACTTTCCGTTTTTCTTTTGAACAACAACCACATTGGCCAACCATCTTGGATACTTGACCTCTCTAATCATACCTGCTCGGAGTAATTTCTCTACTTCCTCCTGGATAATGGCATTTCTTTCTGGTGCAAACTTCCTCCTCTTTTGATGGATTGGTTTGAAGGACCTATCAATGCCAAGTTTGTGAGTGATTATATCTTTAGATATACCTGTCATGTCTTCGAGTTTCCATGCAAAGGTAGTCTTTCTCCTTTTGAGGAAGGATATGATGTCTTCCTTTATTTTGCCAAGGATCCCTGATCCTATATAAACTTTAGATTCAGGATCATCAGGATCCATAAGGATTTCTACTACATCCTGTTCTCTTGCCTCCAAGACATCCCTTGGAGGGTGCTTTAATTGCTATTGCTCCCTTGACTTTGAGGCTGGTTTCATTGACGAGGTGTAACAGTTCTTAGCTTCTTGCTGATCACTATCAATCTTCACTATTCCCCAAGGACTAGGAAGCTTCACACATTGATGATAAGTGGATAGGACTGCCTTCATGTCATGTATCCAAGGCCTGCCAAGGATAACATTACAACAAGATAAACAGTCAATAACACAAAATTTTTGGTAAGAATGTAGGCCTTCGATATAGATCGGGAGTTTAATGTCCCCCAGAGTATTCTTAGTCTCGCCACTGAATCCCACGAGTACAGAGGATCTTGGTATGATATCGGATTCAGGAATATTCATCTTCTTAAGGACATCAAGCTGGATAATGTTCACAGAGCTTCCTCCGTCTATAAGGATCCTGCGAACAAAATGGTTAGAAATAAAAAGAGTAATAACCAAACCATCATGATGAGGATCCTGAATGTCAGCACGATCATCCTCATCAAAAGTTATAACTTTTCATTCGGAGACACTGGATGTTCGAATGGGTCTATCGCCATTATCCATCTTGGTTTCCTTTGCATGTCTTTTGGCTGCAGAGAAGGATGTCCCACAAATGTCTGATCCTCCAGAAATAAAGTTTATTACTTGTGCATCTGCCGGAGGGGCTGGAGCTTTCTCTGGGATCCTTTCAGGATCCTGAGTCCTTGATTTCTTTCTCCCCAATAATTCTTTCAAGTGCCCCTTGCTCAACAAGTATCCAATTTCTTTTCTCAGTGCAATGCATTCTTCTGTGAGATGCCCAAAGTCTTCATGATATGCACACCACTTTGACTTATCTTTGGTTGCAGCTGGTCTGTCATTTTTCCTGGGCCATCTAGCCTTATCACCTAAATTCTGCATCGCAAGGATTAGTTCATTGTTATCAACAGAAAAACAATATTCAGAAATTGGAGGATAATCCTCATCATCATCTTCTTGTTCAACAGCATGCACATTCTGGTTATCAGATTTATTATAGGATCTGAACTTGTTGTTCTTGAATGAGGATCCTTGCTTCTCTTGCTTTGAGGATCCTGCTAGCCTCTCCTGGATCCTTTTGTCATCCTCTAGCCAGATGAACCTAAGGGCCCGGGTCCTTACCTCATCTAAATTCCTGCATGGTGTCATAACAAGATCATCATAGAATAATGAGTCCCTAAGCAATCCCATTTTAAAGGCTTTAACGGCCGTAGCTATGTCTAGGTTATGAATATCTAAGGATTCTTTACTAAATTTAGTGATATAATCCCTTAATGATTCGTTATGACCTTGGGTTATCCTATACAGATCACTAGTTAAACGCTCAAATTTCCTACTACAAGAAAACTGATTATTAAATAGGTTAACTAGATTAGCAAACGAGGAAATAGAGTAAAGGGGAAGACTTAGCAGCCATTTAAGAGCCGATCCAGTAAGAGTGGATCCAAATCCCTTGCACAGACATGCTTCCTTTAACCTTTCTGGGATGGGATTAATCTCCATCCTTTCCCTGTACTGTGCTATGTGTTCTTCAGGATCCGTTGAGCCATCATACAACTTCATGGTAGGCACATGGAACCTCTTAGGTATCTCAGCATCATAGATTGGTGGTGCAAAACGAGATATCTTGTGGCTCCCATCTGCAATCTTCGGGATAGGCTTGACCACTCCCGGGACACTTGATATCATATCCTTTAACTTTTACAATTCTCTGGCCATGGCATGATTGATACCTGTATCCTGCATTAAGCCATGGTTAGTGTTGTATGAATTATTGAAAGTGTTACCTCCCACAGGATTCATGTTTGGAATTCCAGATGTGTATCCATATTGGCGGGACTCTGGTATGATCGAAGGAGCAGATGAAGCAATGGTTTGCATTGGTATGAAGTCTCCTTGATGAACATCCAAGCTCTGAGGCTGCATACTTCTCGAGAATCCTTGATCCTGAATCTGAAAGGATCCTGGAACCAGAGAGGATCCTGGGACCAGAGAGGATCCTGGGACCAGAGAGGATCCTAGGACAAGGGAGGATCCTTGGACCTGGGAGGATCCTTGGACTGGGAAGGATCCTTGGACCTGAGAGGATCCTTGGACCTGGGAGGATCCTTGGACCTGGGAGGATCCTGGAACATAGGAGGATCCTTGAATCTGCTGCACTCCTGGATATCCTCCTGAGCTTACGAAGGATCCTATATGCTGAGGATGGGATCCTGCGGGTTGCAAGTATGACCCTGAAGCCTGAGTCATTGCTGATGATCCATAATGCACTCGTTTTGGCCCTTCCACATATTGAACATCTGAAACCGCTGAAGGCTGATAAGTTATAACTGGAGTATCGAAATTCAAAGATTTGGGCATCAGTGGGGAATGATCCTCTGCCGATCTCTTCTGTTTCTTGATGTCTCCAATTTCTCTAAGAATCCTTTCATTGGTCTTATCCTGCTGCTGTATATGTTCCTTCATCTGCAAAATCAGAGTAAACAAGTCACTAGTAGTAGGAGTATAAGAAGCAGAAGAAGTTGGAGGTTTTGAGAAAATGGGAGATGGTTTCTTCGCAGCATTCTCAGCATTCTTCTGGGATCCAGAAGGTGGTGGAGGCAAAGGGGGAACGCCTTGTGAAGAACTGAAAGAGGGCATCAAACTTGAAGTATTCTTCGCTGAGGAAGCCATCTGCTTGGTTGTAATGAACCGAAATGAGCACAAAAATACGAATCTTTCTAAGAACGAAGCACCAATTGCCCCACGGTGGGCGCCAAACTGTTTTGGTCAAAAATCAGATGAGGATAATGCAACCAAACTCTCTGTTACGGGGTATGATGCTTGAATTGGTAAACAACAATGAGGATCACTATGGAATGAATTGCACAAGAGACACAAGGATTTATACGAGGAAAAAGCCCTTGATCAATGAATGATCTCCGGCATAAAAAACCTCGGGTGATGGAAACTACCGATCACCAACTCCAATTAAACAAAAAATGTATTACAACTTCGGATGATAGCGAGCTAAGTACAAGGATCACTATAGTGTATCATGTAGAAATGTATAAAAAATGCTAAGTGTTTTGCCAAGAGCTGGTGAGAGCGATTGTATGAGTGTGTGTAGCCAAAAAATAGCCAAGTGTTGTCCAATTAGCTCGCTACCCCTTTTAAATTTAGTAAAATATCTAAATAACTAACTATCCGCAAATGGTGCAAGTCCTCCACGACTCCATAACGTCCACTTTCAGCCAAGCACGTGCGGAATACTTCGAGGAATATACTCCAGGAATATCGCCAAGACCAAGTCCAAGCTCATACTCCTGCAAAACAATATCGAATTCAAAGCAGACAATCATTAGTATAAGGATCCTTAGGATAATCCATGATCCTGATCCTGAAGCACTTCTGAGGATCACTAACTGATACAGAAGTAGGGATCACCAAAGAGGATAACAATTGAGGATCACGGGTCATTAAGAAATCCTCCCCTAACACTAAGGTTTTGGCATTTTCATGTCGCTCACGTTTGGATAGTCGCCAGTTTGGGCCATACTCCAGTTTACACCTGTTTATTTGGGCTTGTCCCCAGTTATTTGGGCTTGTCCCCAGTTTATTTGGGCTTGTCCCAGTTTATTTGGGCTTGTCCCCAGTTTATTTGGGCTTGTCCCCAGTTTGTTGGGCTTGTCTCCAGTTTATTTGGGCTTGTCCCCAGTTATTATGGGTTCATTCCCAATTATTTGGCTTGGTCCCAAGTTTGTTTTTCTTACAGGATCTTGGAGCTCTAAAGTTATATAAGTTCTGACAATAAGGATCCTGGATCCTTAAAACTTTACTTTTCACAGTTTGTTCATTCAGTATTAATTTACAAGGATATAGAATCCTAACTTGGATTCACTGATATGTTATATTCTAACTTTTTCTAAGCTGCAAGTTGTCTCTTATCCTTTTTGGTTAAGGATCATTGATCCACATTTGTCTAAACACTTCAAGTTTTCTGTAAAACGTTTAACATTATCATCAGATTTCCAATAACTTTTCAGTTGTTTGGCGATGATATCTTTGAAAATAGAAAGCATACATAAAAAATAAAGAGGGAAGAAACAACAAATGTAGCTAAAGTAGTTTAATGTTATTACCCATTCATTGTGTATCAAAATCATCTGGCCTGGATTTCACCAGTAAAACCGTGGACCATCCACCCAGGCCGGACAAGGCTATCTAACAGTTAAAGTGTCTATGCAGAAATTAAAGTGCAGGAAGGTTAATAGCGAATGGTGTAGAAGGATTCATTCTCCACAAACAGAAGGATCTTCTGATCTGTAAAGGCACTTGAGGAGTTATCTTTAACTCTATATTTTGCAATGATGATTATAGCAGGTCTTATCAGTGACGACAAGCAGTGCAACGACTAGATACCAGCAGCAACGGCTAGTCCACTTTTAACGGAAATATGACAGCTGTGAATCCTTATCACAACTTCCATATTGGGGGCAATTGTTAGGGCATGGATTTTATGCTAAGGATCATCTATCCTGAGACTGGGCATGGATCACAGATCCTTAATGGATGACGCAGAGAGTCTGTGGATCCAGAGTCTGAGGATCCAGGATCCTTAACAGAACTTATGATTTCTAACAATTGTCATGTTTTTAATGTTTATATGCAGGTAATGGACGACATGGGCTTAGTCTTTGCTGGAATCTCATGGAATATGCTTTATAGGCACGTGCTTATTGAAGAGATAACCGTTTTGGAGAACATGGGTGACCTCCACCTTTTTAGGAAAGTTGGTTACTTGAGATTTTTCTTATCTTTTAAGGGGCAAACGAGCTCATTTGAGGCATAAGTCGAACACACCACAAAAAAAAAACACACAACACTCGAATTCTCTGCAAACACTTAGCAAAAACACACACTTATACCAGCAATTCATTGTATTGATCTTGTTTTCTTCCGAAGTTGTACAAGGATCATTATTGTTTTTGCAATATATTTGGTGATCGGTAGTTTCCATCACCCGAGGTTTTTTATGCCGGAGATCTTCTAAAGATCAAGGGCTTTTTCCTCGTATAATTCTCGGTGTTCATCGTTGATTTCATATACTTGTCGTTCATACAATTAACCAAGCATCATACCTCACAAAATCAGATTTGGTTGCATTATCCTTGTGTGATTTTTGACCAAAACAGTTACAGTTTGGCATAGCCGTTGGCCAACGGCTATTTAAAAAAATTCTTTATTTTATAATCTATATATATCAAAAAATACTTACCATTTTTTACTATCTAAAAATTCAAAAACCACTACCAACCTCCAATGGATTCTTCAAGTTCAAGCGATTCGTATGATAGATTTTTTTTTCATCCTCATCCGACGACGGCGCGGAAATATTATTATTAAAAGTGTTGGGATTGAACCCTATCAGAGGAACAGATAATTAAAGCCAAAACTGGATCAGAGCAGTGGATCCAGAATAAGCAGACGATTACAGTTTGGTTCATACAAATCTCTCCCCTTGAAAGTGGTTTCATATCTACTGACCTCCTATCTGCTGATCTTACTAAGTGCTGACCTGCAACTGCTGCCTTGCATCTTCTGCCCAATGTTAAAGACTGATGGAAGACCAAAGCTCTGCTGATTCAATCTACTGCCTTGAGTCAAGTACTGCTGATCCGGACAAGCACTGCTGGGTTCACAGCAGTGGAAGGATGCAGCAGCTGTTTAAGTGTCTTTTATGTAATGAATTGTAATAGCAGTAGTTAGTACATCAGTGTTTGTATAGATCGGAGGTTAGAGTTTGTTAGGAGGTTAGATGTCACTTTCATGGTGACGTCAGCTAAAGATGCTCAGTAGTTTGCAAGTGCCTATAAATAGTTCAGTACTTTGTACTGTTCTATTAGCTCTTTTGCAACATCGTCTTCTTTGCACGAACAAACTACTGAGCTCTGGCTGAGGGGGAGTTTGCATTCATTCATCAATCATTGTAATCGTTGTTGAAACAAATTCAATCTTTCGATTCATTGTGAAAAGATGTTTGATTAAAGTATTACTCTCGTTTGATTGTATGCAAAGTTTGTTTTCATCTTAATTCCGCTGCACAACTCTTTCATTTTCATCTTAATCTCAAACGAAAATACAATAAAAAACAAACTCAGAACCAACAATTGGTATCAGAGCCTGGACAGTCAAATTTGATTTAACAATCATTTTGACATAAATAGTTCAGCTCACAACAGTTGATACTGATCGTTTGTTCGTCCGTTGAAAAACAGAGCAAGGATTAATCACCATTAAAGTTGATTTCTCAGTGTCTGTAAAACAACAAGAATGACGTCACAATCTCAGGATGATAAAAACAACATCGGCTCACTTTTTAAACCACCTATGCTAAAAAGAAATGAGTACAACATCTGGCAGAGAAGGATGGGTCACATCCTTGCTCAACAAAGCACAGGGTGTTGGAGGTCTGTCATTTATGGTCCCCATGTTCCTTCAGTGCCAAGCGCTGAAGATGCTAAAAAGTTCGTTCCAAAACCAGTTGAAAATTATACCGAAACCGACTTTCAAAAGATCGAACTAGATGCTAAAGCTTTTAGCATCATAGCATCAGCGCTGCCCAATGAGATATATGCTGGACTGTTACACTGTAACAGTGCCAAAGAGTTATGGGACGCACTTAAGGAACAGTTTGGGGGGACTGAAGAAGTCATAGAAAACAACAGGGAAATCCTGAACCAACAGTATGAAACATTTTGCTACGTTAAAGGTGAATCACTAACGCAACAATTTGAGCGTTTCAGTTGTCTCATCAGTGAACTGAGGCTTGTTAACACTACTTTTACAAACTCAACTCAAAATAGCAGGTTCCTCAGGTCACTGCCAGAAAAATGGGACACCATAGCTTTTGTCACCCGAAACTCACCTGAATTCAAGGATCTGACCTTGACCCAACTCCATGGTCGACTCCTGACCTACGAAAGGGAGTTGAACCAGAAAAGGAGGTTACAAGAGTCAGGAAAAGTTACCGATGATTACACCTTCGGTAATACTGCTCTTCTGGGTCAAGAAGAATCTGGGAGCAGTGGTAAGGATCAGGGTTATGATCACTTTATTGACATAACTGCTGGTGCAAATTTCAACAACCCTGATCCTCACTCTGCAAGTTATGCATTCACTGCTAACGAAAACCAGATATCAGATAATCTAAGCTTTGAACTCAATGATTTACAACATTTTGATCCCACTGACTTAGAGGAAATGGACATTCTGCACCAACTGGCTTTGCTAAGTGTTAGAACTAGCAAATTCTACAAAAGAACAGGGCGAAAATTCCCAGGTTTGCATGGGAATCTAAGGGTTGGGTTGGATAAATCGAAAATCAAGTGCTACAAGTGTAATAGGTTGGGACATTTCGCTAGGGAATGTAGGAGTCAAACTACTGGTCCCATAATTACTCATCCTAGCTCAAATCCTAGACCTCAAAACCAAAGCACTGTGCACTATGCCCAATATACCCCAGCAGCTCAAGTGAACACTGCTCACTATGCTGCTGCCCCAGTGCCAGTACATTATGTCCAAACTACTGTTCCACAAATCCAATATGTTCAAACCCCTGCTCCACAGGTACAAGTGCAACCTGTTGCACCTCAAACCACTGCTCCAGCAGCAGCACAACCAGATCAACAAAGTTTTTTCACTCAAGGATTTGTTGACTGGAGCAGTATGCCTGAAGACCTTAGTGATGAAAATTTTGCACTCTATGCTTCTAATGATTCTTCTCATGATGAGTTTTGTTTGATGGCATTAGAGTCAATACAGGAGGGGGTTGAAACTGAGGAGGAGCAGCAGAGCTTTGAAACAGTGGAAGAGGTGACTGAAGCAGTGGTTACTGCTGTGGCTGGTGAACTACTGTTGGGAGAAAGTTCAGGTACCCTGATTGAACCAATGACAGATCCATGGTCCGAAGAGAACAAAGAAGAAGAGAAAGAAGAAAAGGCTGGTGAGAAGAATGTGAAGGCTGATGATGAAGAAGATCATCAATGTGATTGTGCAATGATGGCAGCTGCCAAGGTATCTCCTCAAGTTCTTGAAAAACTGTGTTCTGACAATTGCATAATTGCTTTTGCTAACATCAAAGAGGTGAATGAAAACCTTCGGGATAAAATCTTGACTGATGAGGTTAAATTTGAAAAGTCTTTAAAAGAACTTAAAAACAAATTGACTGAAAAGGAAAAAGAAATCAGCTGTCTAAAAGAAGAGCAAAGCATCACCAAAACCCAACTTCAAACTATGGTAGAAAAATACCAAGTTTGTAAAAAGGAGTTGGAATCCACCCAGATTACTTGTGAAAGATGGGTGGAATCCTGCAGAGGATATGAGGTGATGCTTGCTAAACAGATTGAAAGCAATGTGAAATTTGGGGTTGGTTATAGAAAATATGATGATGAACATATTGCTTTTGAAAAATCTGTCCAAACCACTGATGAAGCTACTGAGCTCATCCCCACAAACAAGAATGGCTAAGAAGTGAAAATCACTGACAAACTTGGTAACAAAATCACACTTACCAGACCAATGGGCTCCTCCACTTTCAAGGAGCTTGAAGATCATCAGTTTAAACCAAAATGGTCTGATGTGTGTGATATTCTTGAAAATTTCAAGCCAATGGACTTTACATCAACTGATGGTGTTAAAGCTCCAAAAGCTAAAGTCATACCTCTCAAGGACATCCCAGCAGTGGTTAAAACCTCTGCTGCAAAGGAGTCTGAAAAGAGAAAGAAGAAAGAAAAAATTGACAACTTGTTTTGTGAATTCTGTGAGAAAAGGAACCATCTAACAAAAGACTGTTTCCACTTAAAAGCTTATGATTTAAACAGAACAAGTGTCATTGTTTCAGCAGAAAGCTGCATTGTTTGTGGAAAAACTAACCACAAAACTCAAGCATGTGTGTATCTCAAAAACTTTGATGTGAAAAAGAATGAGTACATGGCTAAAACATCCTTGAGTCCATCATCATCATCATCAACATCTGTCAAATTCACCAAGAAACAACCACTGTTTGTGCCAGTTGAAACAGCTGTCACAAAACAGCTGAACCAAACATCTGTCAAAAGAGATGTTCAGGTTATTGATGCACCCCCTGCCAATCAGTTCAGAAAAGGCAAGGAAAAACAGTCTTACCAAAGGATTCCACACGTTTATGAGGCCTACAAAAGGTCCTCTAAACCCAGAGTGAACAGGCATCCTTTTGGTTACCAACAGGTGATTGGTCAGGACCCACAACAGTGGTTAGAGAAACACTGTCCTAAAACAGTCCAAACCCCTGACCTAACCACTGTCCATCATTCTGCATCCATCCCAGACACTGTTGAGACCCCATCCAAAGCCTTGTTGGCTTTGGAGACCTTAATGAACTAATCCTTTTACTTCATGTGCAGGGAGCTTCTGCATGCTTTGATAGTCTATGGTATGTAGATAGTGGAGGCTCCCGGCACATGACAGGATGTAAAGCCCTCCTCAAAGACTTCAGAATCCATGGAGGGGGTGATATATCCTTTGGGAATAATAGTAAAGGGAAGGTTTTAGGGTCTGGTACAGTGCAGTCTGGAAAAGTAAAATTTGAAAATGTCAATCTGATAGACAATCTAAAATTCAACCTTCTGAGTGTGTCCCAAATGAGTGACAGGGGATTTGGGTCATTCTTCACAAAAGACTGTTGTAGGATTGTTGGACCAGAAATGGTCAAAAAGATTGAAGCAATAATCAAAACAGGTCAAACTAAACTTGTTGCTCAAAGAAGTGGCAATGTTTATGTTGTTGACATGTCAAAAGAGTGTCCCAGAGCTGATGCCTGTCTGTTCTCAGCTGCCTCTAACAAAGAGACAGAACTTTGGCACAGAAGGCTGGGGCACACAAATCTTAAGACAATCACAGAAATTTCAAAAAATGGTTTGGTGAGAGGCCTACCACAAAAATTGTTTTCATGTCCTGAACATTGCATTTCCTGTTTAAAAGGAAAACAGCATAAAAGTTCTTACAAGTCCATTGAAGAGTCCAAAACAACCCAGTGTTTGCAAATGCTACACATGGATTTGTTTGGCCCAGTTCAAGTCATGAGCCTCAAAAAGAAAAGATACTGTTTGGTTATTGTTGATGACTTTTCTAGGTTTACATGGACTTTCTTTTTACACTCTAAAGATGAGACTACAGGCATCTTGCAAGACTTTGTGACACAGGTTGAAAAGCAATTTGACCTTCCAGTGAAAAGCTTTAGGAGTGACAATGGCACAGAATTCAAAAATAAGGAGTTGGATGCCTTCTGTGTGAAGAAAGGGATTGTAAGGCAGTACAGTATCCCTAGAACACCATAGCAGAATGGGGTAGTGGAAAGGAAGAACAGAACTTTGATTGAGGCCGCCAGAACCATGCTTGCAGATTCAGGTTTGCCATTAACTTTCTGGGCAGAGGCAGTAAACAATGCTTGCTATGTTCAGAACAGAGTTTTAATAATCCCCAGGCACAAAAAGACTGCTTATGAAATTCTGTATAAAATCAAACCACTGATCTCATATTTCAAAGTGTTTGGCTGCCCATGTTTTATTTTGAACTTAAAAGATTCCATTTCAAAATTTGCAGCTAAAATTGATTGTGGTTATCATTAGGGATGCTCTACCACTGCCAAGGCCTACAAGTGTTCAATATACGGACCAAGGCAGTGGAGGAGACTTTGAATGTAAAGTTCAATGAACTTTCATCAATGAAAATCCCAGCAAACCCTGCAGATCTGTTTGATCTTGAAATATTTACTTTTGAAAATACTGCTGTCAAGACTAACAGTGCAGGTCCATCAGAGGATACAACACCAGACTATGGGTATGAAATCATCATCCCTCAAAGGTCTGCCACAAAGGGAAAAGCACCAGCTGTTCAAAACAGTTGTCAAAGCTCAACCACTGCTACCTCAACAGTTGTTGACCAAAGTAGCCCATCAACCACTGCTTCCACATCCTCAAACACTGCTGACAAAAGTCCTCAAACAGTGGATAAAGTCAGCAGTTGTCCACTTCATTACCTCCTATTCCACCACCTTTTGAAGCCACTGCTGGATCATCAAAGTCCCCAGCAGTGGTTAGCTCAGATGATACACATTTACAGCCTTCACCAACCAATGCCATCATACCATACCAAGGAGATTTAATCTTCTTGAGATCTCATCCACCTGATCAAATCATTGGCAACATAAATGAAGGGGTGCTCACAAGAAGCCAAACCCAAAACATTTGTCTTTTTGCTGGTTTTCTATCACTCCATCAGCCAGTCAAGTACCAAGAGGCACTGAAAGACAACAGCTGGGTAGAAGCCATGCAAGAGGAGCTCCAACAGTTTAAAAGACAACAAGTATGGGAGCTTGTACCACTGCCAGAAGAGGTTAGTCCCATTGGCACAAAGTGGGTCTTCAAGAACAAAACTGATGAAAGGGGTATTGTTGTCAAGAATAAAGCCAGGCTTGTGGTTCAAGGTTACAGACAGGAAGAGGGGATTGATTATGATGAAACATTTGCCCCTGTTGCAAGATTAGAAGCAATTAGACTGTTCCTGGCCTTTGCTGTCAACCACAATATGAAGGTGTTTTTCAAATGGATATCAAAAGTGCTTTCCTCTATGGTACAATTCAAGAAGAGGTGTATGTTTGTCAACCTCCAGGTTTTGAGGATCCATTTTATCCAGATCATGTCTACAGGCTAAACAAAGCCTTGTATGGCTTGAAACAAGCACCAAGGGCCTGGTATGAAACTCTTTCCAACTTCCTACTCTCAAATGGTTTCAAAAGAGGTACCATTGATAAAACACTGTTTTTAAAATGGAGAGGGAAGGATTTAATGATTGTCCAGATTTATGTGGATGACATTATTTTTGGAAGCACATGTAACTCAATGTGTGAAGAGTTTAGAGAACTCATGACAGCTGAGTTTGAAATGAGTGCAATGGGTGAGCTGCAATGCTTTCTTGGTCTCCAAGTACAGCAAATGCAAAATAGAACTTTCATTCATCAAAGCAAATATGCTAAAGAACTTTTAACCAAATTTGATATGAATGATTGTAAACCATGCAGCACACCCATGGCAACAAATAAGCTGGTCATGTCTGATGAAAAGGATGAGCTGATTGACCAAACACTTTATAGAAGCATGATTGGGTCTTTACTGTACCTAACTGCATCTAGACCAGACATCATGTTTGCAACATGTGTCTGTGCAAGAAGTCAATCAGCTCCCAGAAAATCAAATCTCATTGCTGTAAAAAGGATCTTCAGATACATAAAAGGTGCTCCCACACTTGGTATCTGGTATCCAGCTAATGGGAACATCAAGCTTTCAGGTTTCTCAGACAGTGACTTTGCTGGATGCAACACAACAAGGAAGTCCACATCAGGAGGGTGCCAGTTTCTAGGTGATTGCTTAGTTTCTTGGCAAAGCAAAAAGCAAGCAGCTGTTTCAACATCCACTGCTGAAGCTGAATACATTGCTGTTGCAAGCTATACAACCCAACTCCTGTGGCTTCAAAATCAGTTACTGGATTTTGGTATCACTGCCTTAAAGACACCACTCATGTTGGACAGTCAGGCAGCAGAAAATATCATCAAAAATCCAGTTTCCCATTCAACCACCAAACATATCGACATCAGACATCACTTTGTGAGGGATTGCTATGAAAAAGGTTTGATTTCTCTGCATCATGTCCCAACTAAAGACCAGCTAGCTGATGTGCTCACAAAAGCACTTGATACAGCCACCTTTGAAAGTTTGGTCTCTAGGATTGGGATGCTGAACATGGAATAACAAGCAACATCTTGTTTTTCTATGAATAAAAGCAACAAAATGTTTTCAGAAAATCAAAACTCCATCCTTAAAAATAGCTAAAAATGATATTTTTCATTAAAAATCCTTAAAAGTCTGCCATTAACCACTGATTGTTCAAAAGTCTGCTCTACTTCAAAAGTCTGTCCACTGCTGAAAGTCAACCCCTGCTCTCTCATTCCTTTGATAAACTCTGTTGTTCAAAAGAAGTGTCTTATCCACTGATAGTGAAAATCATCCACTGCTTTCATACCACTGCCTTCATCAGTCCCTATCACACAAGTACTGTCCTTCACTTTCACCAGGGGTTGTCACGTGGACAGTACATATTGGTCAGACCTTTTTGTAACGGCTGCCACCTCAGCATTCACTTTCTTCCCTATAAAATCCCCCACTCACCACCAAAACAGGGTTTTACTGTCGAATTGAATTCTTAAAAATTCTCTTCTCAAAGCAGTTTTTCATCTCATTTTTCCACAAATTTCTTCGATCATTCATCTTCAAAATGACAAAATCGAAGTCATCTTCAAAACCCTCATCCAAATCATCATCGAAAACAGCCTCTCAAAAGGCACTCACCACTGAAATCCCATATAAACCATCTCACAATCTCCTGGGTCTTCTCACAAAACCAGGAACCACCAAAGTTTTCGATTCCATCATTGAAATCATGGCAAAATCAAAGTACAAAACTTTGTTCACTGCCGATGCACCAATCTATTTGGCAACCCTAAGGGAGTTCTGGAAGAATGCAACCCTTGAAAAACAAGGAGACACTGCAACCACCATAAACTCTTCTATAAAAGGTAAAGCTGTCAAAATCACGCCACAATCCATTTCAGAAGTTTTTCAACTCGGTGATCAGGAAGGTAAAATTTCTTTCACTAAAAACGAGTTACAAACTGACTTCATTGAGAGAGGGTATGAAGCCACCATGATGAAGAAAATTACCTTAGAAAAAGGCTATTTTCCGTCTGCAACCAGATTTTTATTTCATACCCTCCTACTATGTGTTTCAAACAAAACCACTTCTTTCAATGAAATCCCTTTAAAGATTCAAAATCTGGGATATGCAATTCTTCAAGGAGAAAATTTTAACTATTCTCGGGAAATTTTTAAAGATTTGGTTAATAATGTTGAAACAAAATCATTCTTACTATTTCCAAGGTTTTTAAGTTACTATTTTGCAAAGAAATTCAGTAAGGATGATTTAGCTGTAATAAACCAAGGTGATTCTATTCAAATAAACAGTTTAACAACTGAAACTTTTTCAAGAATGTTAGCACCTTGCAAAACACAAGCAGAGGTACCTGAGCAGATTTTAGCAGTTACAACTGCTCCTCAGGTATCTGCTGTTGAGCCTACTGCTCAAGGTGATCAAAGCAGCCGCACAACTGTTTTGAAACCTACACCTAAAATCACCAAAAAGCCAACAAAAAGAAAAACACAAAAACCCCCCAAAACCATCAAAAAGGCATCTCTGGAGGATGAGATACCAGAGCTTCTGCCAGTGACAACACAAAAGTCACAAGAAACCACTGCTGCTACTACCTCACAGCAGTTGGTACAAATATCTCAACCCATAACCAAAACTCCTCCTGCTTCTTCACAAAAAGAACAGGTTGTACAAATAGGGTCTCCACATCATGATGCTCTGGAAACACTCGTTTCTATCATCCACAGCTCAATACCCGGGGCAAAACCACTTTCTACACCACCCTTCACATCCACAATTCCCCCACCAACTAAACTACTGTTGGATGCAATTGATTTGAACCAGGCATTAACCAGTCCTTCTCAATCACCTATCAATGAGAATATACCTCAACAGCTGACTGGGTCTGATGTATCAATCTTTGCTAACCCACCAACACAACCTGAGGAGGTTAAACCCCTTGAGTTGCAAGTAACTCTTGGTGGTAGTTCAAGTGAAGCAGCCACTACAACTGTTGAACCCATTGGTTTACAGTTGGACAGTGGTTACATTAATAAGACTTCCTTGGAGGCAATTCCTTTTATAGCACCTCTGCCAACCACCAGTGGATTTATTTATCCTACTGGCAACATCAAAAGGTTGTCAATTGTTGAAGGAAGAAGACCCCAGTACCAAGAAAAAGGGGGCATCAGTGGTTAATGTTTGGAGTATACTCCCTACATCTACCACTGATAAAACCACTACTAGTGGGAAATCAGATGATCCCATTAACTTGGGTGATGGTTTAAAGTACCAGAAATTGACGGATCGCATTGATAAACTTGATAACTCTGTTGCAGAACTCAAAGATATGCTACAACAGGTGTTACAAGTACAAAAGGTACAATCATCTGCTGTTCCACCTCAAGCACCTGCTCCACAAAGGGCACCTGCTACAAATGAGCTCTGGGATTTGTTTCAACCTTTTCTCCATCAACAAGCAAAACTAGCAGATCAGCAACATGAAAAACATGTCCAACAGCTGCGAAATGCAATGGAGTCAAGGTTCAAGAACACTCAGGCTGATCTGAAGGCTCTCAAAACTCAGATCCTGCAAACCACTGGCACTGCTCCTCCAACAGTACTTTTCATTGATAAACTCCCAGACGATAATGCCAAAAAGGGGGAGAAAATTCAGGAGTGGAAGAAGAAAGGAATAGATGATGGTCTCTACATTGAACCTGAAAAGGATGCTATGACCAGAAAAATTCCTGTGCTAGATGGTAGTAAGAAGGTTGATGCTACTCAAGAAGCACTTGATGAAGGAGTAGCAAGTGTAAAAAGAGATAGAATGGCAAAGGATATTTCAAGGTGGAATGAGGAGAAAAGAGCTTTCATGGAGCTGTATGAGTAGGGTTGTTCTGGTTCAAAGGATACTAAAAATCCTAAGACAAAAAGGAAGCCTAAGTCCACCTCATCCAGAACTCCAAAGCATATTCCAAAACCACCATCCAAAAGTCATCAGCATCAAACCTCCACCCAAACAGCTGTTGTAACTCCTGCTGTATCAACTACTGCTGGTACCTCAGTAGTTTCAACATCTGTCCTCACTTCAACACACACCACTTCAAAATACACCAAATCCACTGCTTTACCACCATTACCACCAAAAACAAAATCACCTCCTGCCAAAAAGCAGAAGACAGTGGTTGTTACAACATCTGCTGTAATGACAACAGTGGTTGAAACACCAGTTGTTTCAACAACTGTTAGTCAATCACAAACCACTGCCACTACATCCACCATCACTGTTCCATCCAAAACATCATCAGCCTCTCCTCAAACAAAGAGGAGAAGGCTAATTCTCAAAGATGATGACACTTCACCACCACAAACATCTTCAAAATCTTCAGCTCTTGTCACAATACCAAAACCTGTTCCTCTCTCTTCAGTTCCAATGTACAAGCCCTTACCTCCTGCAGGTGTTCAATTTCCTCTTGAACTAGCAGCTGTTAGAGATGAAATAAAATCCTTTTACTATGAGGATGACCCTGCCAAAAGGAGTTTGCCATCAATAAAGGGATATCCCTGGCCTAAAAATGTTGATGAATATTTGGAAATCAAGGCCAAGCAAGCAGAGGATATCTCAAAGAAAAACACACAAGGGAAATCTGATAAAGAAATTGCACAGAGAAGTCAATATTTGCTCACACAAGTCAGATCCCTAGAGCAATTTGCAAAAAATGTTAGTCAACAAATTTCTGAAAGAGCAGCTGAAACTCTGAAGAAAGACTACATTGAAAGCATCATGGCTCACAAGAAGTACAAAGGAGAGAGATACATGTACAAAGAGTGGACTATTCCTGAACTTGAAAATGAAGCAGCAAGAATTCAAGACATGATAAAAAGGAAAGTCACTCACACTCCTCCTAACTGGGCAGAGTTTAGAAAGAATGTACCTGACAAACAGGAAGAGCTGAGGAGAATGAAAGAGGAACTGGTAGCAGCTGATTATGGAAACAAAAGACAAGTTGCTAGATGGAAAGAAGATGTGGTCAGGGCTACTTACAAAAAGTTGGAACAATTAAGAAAGAAAGATCCTTCAGTTCCTCAAAAGCCTGACTATTCTAAAGCAGAGGTTTCTAAAAAACCACCAAAGCTGCAAGTCAAAAGAACCACTGCTCCAGCTGGTGCTGCCATCTACAAAAGAAGGAGCAAAAACCAGTTTAGTATGGAAACAATTCAAGATCTATTAGCTGGAGATGCCATTGTAAAAGAAGGCACGAAAGTAATGATAAAAGAAGATCTTAAATTGGAACAAACTGCAAGTGCTGCTCAGCCAGTCATGAATAGGCCAGCCTCACCAAATACTTCTGCAAATAAACATCTCCCAAGAAACCCACCAGGCTCAAAAATACAAAAGTGGGAAACTGACAAACAGACCTGCGTATTGACTTTGCTCAGGTCTGGTGGAGAAGTGGAGAAAATATCAAGGGAACAAGCTCTTGGCCTGAGTCTTGAAGATTTGCAGGATCTCCTTGATCTTCCACTTAGCAGGGATGATGAAGATACAGATGCCCTAGACTTTGAATTACAATTTAAAGGTCAGATAAGGGAACTGTTGATGAGGCAATAAAGATTTCCACAAATAATGAAGAGTTTTGGCATTATCTGTTCCAGGGGGAGATTGTTGGGATTGAACCCTATCAGAGGAACAGATAATTAAAGCCAAAACTGGATCAGAGCAGTGGATCCAGAATAAGCAGACGATTACAGTTTGGTTCATACAAATCTCTCCCTTTGAAAGTGGTTTCATATCTACTGACCTCCTATCTGCTGATCTTACTAAGTGCTGACCTGCAACTGCTGCCTTGCATTCTGCCCAATGTTAAAGACTGATGGAAGACCAAAGCTCTGCTGATTCAATCTACTGCCTTGAGTCAAGTACTGCTGATCCGGACAAGCACTGCTGGGTTCACAGCAGTGGAAGGATGCAGCAGCTGTTTAAGTGTCTTTTATGTAATGAATTGTAATAGCAGTAGTTAGTACATCAGTGTTTGTATAGATCAGAGGTTAGAGTTTGTTAGGAGGTTAGATGTCACTTTCATGGTGACGTCAGCTAAAGATGCTCAGTAGTTTGCAAGTGCCTATAAATAGTTCAGTACTTTGTACTATTCTATTAGCTCTTTTGCAACATCGTCTTCTTTGCACGAACAAACTACTGAGATCTGGCTGAGGGGGAGTTTGCATTCATTCATCAATCATTGTAATCGTTGTTGAAACAAATTCAATCTTTCGATTCATTGTGAAAAGATGTTTGATTAAAGTATTACTCTCGTTTGATTGTATGCAAAGTTTGTTTTCATCTTAATTCCGCTGCACAACTCTTTCATTTTCATCTTAATCTCAAATGAAAATACAATCAAAAACAAACTCAGATCCAAACAAAAGTGGGGGCGGGTCGTGAAAGCTATTGTTGAAGATTCAGATAAAGACACTTCCTAACCCGAACCAAAACGGATGAAGTACATAGAGAGGGAACGCGAAACCGCAAACGATTTGCTGATAAGAGATTATTTCTCACATTAACCAACGTATGATGAAGGGCGCGCAATAGTTGAATATTATGGCGAGAAGACCGTAACAAATAACGTAGACATTAGTAACGAGGAGAGATCACAAAACCAAAATCTAATCAAGTAAAGGCAAATAAGTTCAACCCTTCGAGCTGATTTAGTACATGTTTTGACACTTCCTAGATTCGACTCAATGGAAGATGAAGATGATTGATTTTTTTTTTTTTGTAAATTTGTAATGTATTATTTTACTGTAGTTTTTTTTCTTAGTTATATTTGCAGTTTATACAAAAAAATTATATTTAGTTAATAGAAATTTTAAATAGTTTAAAAAAGAAAAAAAAATATAAGAAATGCCACATGGCTAGCCACGTCATGCCACACCCAGCCAGCAGCCCCGCCATGCCGCACCATCCATGTGGCCCCACCAGCTACAACTTGTCGCTCAATGCCCCAACCCAAGCCCCCCTCCCCGCAGTCTAAGAATAGTGGTTGAGTGATTGGGGAAAGAATTGATGTTTCTTGTGACCCGGGTTCCATTCCCACTCTCCTCGTTATTTTCTTCTAAAAAGAATATATAAATAGGGTAGGGATCCTGTACATTAATCCAGAAGTGTGAGAAGTGTATTATAACACTATATAACACCATATAAACACCGTATAACATTATGTAACACCATATAACACTATGTAACACTATATAACAATATATAACACTATACATCTATCATAGACATGCTATCAGACAAAATAT
Organism: Helianthus tuberosus; assembly: GCA_030545235.1. NCBI lineage: Eukaryota > Viridiplantae > Streptophyta > Magnoliopsida > Asterales > Asteraceae > Helianthus > Helianthus tuberosus. Next base: position 194,455,810 of record CM060448.1, on the reverse strand, counting down.
AGTGTTATATTTGTTATATTGTAACAACCCGCTTTTGGGAAGTCAAAGTTAAAGTCAAAGGAAGAAAAGATTGCTAATTGCAATCTGCCACTCATTGCTTAATACTGATTGCACTCTTTGACTTGTAATCAATACTCTATTTTATTTTGCCTTAGTTGTATTATGTGGAGTACATGTTAATAAATCGCTACGTAATCGCAAGTTTTATCACTAATCGACTCATCGCTAATCGCATCGCAATCGCACTCGCAACCCGAATTATAGGTTATGGGTATTTTTTTACGTGTGTGTGCTTATTATATGTTAATTGTGCATGCTATGTTTACGTTGAGGTGTTTAATCGCAATCGCAACTCTATCGAATCGCAATCTAATCGCAAACGCTAAACGCAAGTTATTTATAGTGATTGTATGTTAGATATAGTAGTTAGGTTAATTGTGTAACCAATGAGTAATACTACCACATCGCTCGCTCGAAACGCATCGCAACACTCAACGCACGAAACGAAACATGAAAATCTAACTCGCCAAGCCACCTCGATCGAATGGCCATCCGATCGGATAATCATCCGATCCGTCACCTGGTGCACCCTTACCTCATTTGGAAACCCTATAAATACCCTGTCACATCAACACTCATTGATGTGACAACACTCTCGTCCGAACAGAACGCCCAAGCTCACTTTTCTCTCGATTTCTCGTGATTCTTGTAAGTTTCTACCTCAAATCTTGTACTTCTATGATCTATACGCACTTCTTCATCATTTTCACCATTGAATCTTCACTTTTAACCGTGAAATCAGTGGATTTGAGGTGTTCTAGGATGATGTCATCATGGATTTCTTATGAACTTCAAGTTTTGGCTTCATTCCACCAAGAACAACTCAGATCTGAAGGATTTCCACATGATTTAACAATGTTTGCACCTAGATCTAAACATTTTCAAAGTTAAAAGGATTGAAAGATATTTTTCCAACTTTCTTTCAACTCTTTTACACTCAATGCACTCAAAGGCTGGCAGAATCGGAGCTCGGTCAGGTCTTCTACTCATTTCTTAGTGAAGTGTCAGTCTGAGATCTGATTCTATCCAAGAGACAACAGATTACGGGTTGAACATGAACACCATCACAAACCAGTAAATTGATCGAATTTGGATGATTCCTGTTCGATCGGACGACTTGGGTTTTGGCAAGGTTCCGTTGTTTAGTACGTTATCATAACGTCTCGATCAAACCACGAACTTTTCAAAACTTAACGAATTTCAAAACGAACCAGTCACCCAAACGGATTGCCGTCCGATCGGATTGCCATCCGATCGAACGACGATCCGATCGGATGACATTTGGTCTCCAACACTTATTGATTTCTGAGGAATGTTTTGCTGGACGGATTGCCATCCGATTAAACGACCATTCGATCGGACGACCTGAAAAGTAGAGATACTTCTCTGTTTTCAAAATGCTACAACGAAAACTTCAAAAGCCATTATACACAAACACATCTACCCCAAACGAGTGTCAATCCGACCAAATGGCCATCCGATCGGACGACCACTCATCACTTGCTTCACTTGCATCGTTTTACGCACCGCCTTTCGCTTACGCTATCGTTCTGATCAGGCTCATTCACCCTAGCGTTCCCTTCAATCCATAAACTACCATTGCGGTGAGTATACTCGATCCCTTTTTCCTTAACGCACTTTTGGGTGTTACATACGTTACTTATACTCAAATCATGATCAACACACAACGCAAACACTTTTAACGCTAACCGCTACTGCATGTTATACGTGACTCGATGAATGCCTGTTTGTTATGTTTACACATTCATTGCTGTCTACCTGCCTTAGCAATGATGTACTATAGTTTGGACTCAGTACCTATTCGTTCAGGGGTTGTTAAGGATATTACTTCACGTGTTCGCAGTGGTGAACATGTGTTGCGCACTCGCTACTCGCAGTCAAATCGCAGTCATTGGTATTGATAGGATCTTTGTCGATAACTTACATGCTTCACATTATACGTTGTACATGTCGGTTATGCGTAAACGCTTTCAAACTCTACTATTACTACTAAACTTGTGTGCTCACCTTTACACTGTGTATTGACCTTTATTTTAACGTATGTGACAGGTGTTTAGGATGCTTGCTTGATATTTGATGGAATTGGGCTAGGATGGAGTCTAGAAACAAACTAAATAAAATCTGAGTTATCAGAATGGATATTTATCCTTGAGAACAATGTCTGTAATAACTGTTTTTTATTTTATATGTTTGTGGTATGGGACATGAACCTTTAATATATTATAACAAATAGTTGTTATGGATTCTCCTGGACAATCTGTTTCGCTCAGTGCCGCGCCCCGATGTTTCCGCCATCGGTTGGGGTGTGACAGATTGGTATCAGAGCCATAACTATAGGGAGTTAGGCAAGACTCAACCTAGTCCGGGTTGATGTCTTAGAAACGACCTAGTCTATAGACTAAGTACCGACTTGTGCAACCCGGTAGGGGCTTGTACAGGATCACTTGCTATTCTCGTTCGAACTCGCTAAATACTACACACTTTTGCGGACATCGCATATTACTACTTCGCGCAAGGTCAGCCTTTCCTAAGGCTGGCAACTCGCACTATTCTCAAAATTTCTCACGCAAGCAGGTGATTTGGACGAGACTAGGTATGAAAGTCGCAAACTCTCGATCAGATCACTCGCTGACGCGACCTTTTTACTACAAACACGAGAGTTTGCGTTGAATCAGGAGTGAAATCCATACTTCGACGCAAATTTTCTCTTCTACATCATCAAGACAGGAAACATAGTCGTTAAGTTAGGGGTGAAACCCGAATCTTGATGACTTATTTCGCCCTTTATTGTTGTTTTACAAAACTCTCACCAAAGTCTCGACGGACTCCAACGACTCGAGACACGCTGTAACTGGAAGGATGCGTTCCGATTGCACGGATTGAGGCAAGAGCACAGTCTAGAAAGTCTAAGTGTGCACTCAGAGTCCTTGTGAATAGTCGAACCACTGTGGATAGTCGACATCTATCAAGCCAAGACAATCTATCCTCGATTTCTTTGTGTTTAAATTCTGGATTTCGCCGCCGATAACTTTGTGATTTATCGCTTTATGTGGAATTTTAAGTGTTTTATATGCCTATTTGTTAGCGTTTTGAGATAAACAGTACAGTGGTACTGATGGTTTCGATTTCACGTTTCTCGCTCCGCCAAACCTCACACAGCTCACACCACAAATCGCCTATGATACTCGCAATCGCTACTCGTTTCTCGCACTCGCAACTCTCGATTACTTACGCAACCACGAAGGATAGGTGAATACATGCAAAATAGGAAGGTGAATACGTGCAAAATAGGAAGGTGAATACGTGCAAAATACGTGCTTACGTGGATTACATGTTTATGTGATTATGTAATTATGTGCTTATGTGCTTACGTGCCTCTGTGTATTATGTGTTTACGTGTTCCTGAGCTTTATATAAGAGCAGTGCAAGGTAGTGCTATAGAATACGCTAGACTTAATCGAGACTGTGTTTGAGCCTTGTGACGATGTCTGTTGCAAACAATGTCGTCATTTGGATCGCAACACTCCCGAGCTGCTAGACGCAAACACACTGACAAGCGAATCGCTTCTCTCGTTGCAAGTCAAATCGCTAAAGTAATTCCTCAAATTGTCAGCAAGTTAAATGAAAATGCTAGCAAGTCCTCGGAAGAATCCAGGACAGAATCTCCTAAAGCTACTTTTAGCTTCAAGCAGATCAAAGCCTGCGGCCCGAAAGAATTTACCGGCGAAGATGGGCCTACGGCCATGTTTTAATGGTTTGATTCAATCGAAGTCACCCTACGCCAGAGTGGCTGTCCAGAAGACCTACGCACTGTCAATGCTACCGGCGTCTTCCAATCCCGTGCTCTTGATTGGTGGACGGCCGAGAGGAACAAACGATGAAACGATGCAGCTTTCGGATTGTCGTGGGACGAGTTGAAGAACATCATGATGCAAGAGTTCTGTCCTCCCCATGAACCCCAAAAGCTCGAGGATGAATTCTGGTACATTAATCAGGATGGTGGAGATAACGCTGGTTTAACTGCTCGCTTCAAGCAGTTGAGTATCATTTGCCCTGGTCAGGTTACTACCCCCGAGATTACGATCAAGAAGTATATCCGTGCTCTTCCGGATTGCGTTGCTGATTTCGTTCACGCTGCAAAGACGACAACTATTGAGGAAACCTTCTTACTCGCTGCTAAGATAAACAACAAGCGAGTCAAGGCTGGTTACTTTGATAAAGCTGCCAAGAGTCTACATCAAGTCATTGCTACTCCCACCGCTGAAACCACCGCCACCGCACCGCAATCTTCAAAGCTCTCACGTCGCAAGAGAAAGAACAGCAGCTCCAGCAACAAGAACTGTGCAGTCACTGCCGCACCACTCCAATTTGTACCAGCCCAACCGCAACCTCAACACCGCCAAGTAGCGGCGCCTGTGGCCAATGCACAGCCAGCAAAGCGTGCATACACTGGTCCACACCCGCTCTGCCCTACTTGTACTTATCATCACCCGATTGGTATCACATGCCGGTTCTGTGTTCGTTGCAACATGTACGGCCACTTCACCGCAAACTGCAATACTGGTCCTCGACAAGCTCCAGCTCCAGCGCCAGCTCAAGCTCCTGCTCTACCAGCTCCCCAGGGCCAGCAAGCAGCTCCTGCCCCCGCTGCCAATGCAAGAGCCTACTATGAATGTGGTAATCCTAACCACTTTGCAAATATGTGCCCCAATCGAGTGGTAAAGCAAGAGCCACAACAGCAGCCGCAACAACATCAACAGCAGCAGCCGCAGCAGCAGCAGCAACAGCCAGCACAGCAAGCAGCCCGCAGGCGAGTCTTCAACATCAACGCCGGCCAGGCTCAGGCAGACAACAATGTGGTTTGATGTGTGTAAAATGCAACATATAAATTACATCAAATGAGGCATAAAACTAACCCTTTTTAGTACTAATGTTGGAAAAAGTGTGTTTTTGTCTTCCTTTTGTATTTTCAGGATTAAAAGAGCGTAAATGAACAAAAGAAGCAAAAATGCAGCAAAATCTAACACAATCACAAGAAAAGGAATAAACGTGGCATGCCCGACCCCTCGACAGCATCTTCCCAAGCAAAAGCAAGTAAACAGAAGGCTGCACACGGCCTCGTGCCCAACGGACACGGGGGCGTGTTCAGGTGTCTGCAGAAAAGACAAAGCTATAGAAGCTTCTATTCCCGACATGGGGGAGTGCCCAGCTCAACACGGCCGTGGTCAACGCTAAGATTCGCAGAATCCAAGCAAATCTTAATTGTATAGATACGCTTCTGCACACGGGGCCGTGCCCAACGGACACGGACGGACACGGGGGCGTGTGGAGCTAATGCAGACAAATTGCAATTAGTGAAGAAAGAGAAAGTAGATGGACACGGGGCCGTGTCCGGGCTTCTGTGCAGGCTATAAATAGGGGTGCTTGGTTCACTTCAAAGGCATCCCTTGGCAAACCACCTCTCTCCCACTTCACCCACACTCCACCACCATCAGAACCCACATCCACCACCATCATCCACCATCCCTCTTAGAGTGTGTGTAGTAGTCTCGGGATCCAAGATTGATAGTAAGAGTACTTAACAATCAAAGGCCATGTTTGCCTAAGTCTCTTACATCACTTGGTGAAGACAAGCATTTAGTGTAATACTTTTGTTTTTCAATCTTTTCGCACTTTTTATTTGGTTTTGTATTAATGACTTTAATAACTAGTTTCTTATGTTGAAGATGAAACTTCCTTATCATTTGTCCATGGTGTCTTGGCATTATTTTATTGTCTATATAAAATAAAAGATTTACACCATTCATATCTCTACGGTCTATATAGAGATATGTTGGCTACCTGGTCGGGGGTTAAGGGAATGGTTTGGTAAGATTCTTGCCTTGTTCAGTGTATAGATCCTGCAAGGACCTGGGTCAAGCTTACTAGGACCTCCTTCAATACCCACTGGTATTGGATGGCGGGGGTGCGAATGGCTTGATCCCCTCATATGTAAACTACTATTAATACATTAACCCGGCTACTTGGGATTGTATCCCTGCTGACTCAAACCACTTAGCCGAGGGTAACGTCACCTTCAAAAGAGGGGCCTACCACATTACGCATTAATAACTTAGTTAATTATCTTTCAATAATCCAACCCTTTAGGATTGTAACCTCGCTGACTCAAACTACTGGGTTGAGGGTAACGTCACCTTCAAAAGAGGGGCCTACTACTATAACTAAGATAATCTCTTAAAAAGTGCAAAAGTGCGGAAATCATCAAAGGTTACACTAAAGACGAGTCGGATCCAAGTGATTCATCTTGTCAATCTGTTTTATTTTATTTTATTTTTATTTTCAGCATTTTTAGTTTTTATTTTCGTATTTAAAACTTTTTCTAAATTTTTGATTTGATTAGACGTTGAGGATAAACCGCTACTAAAAGCTCTTGTGTCCTTGGACGACCTCGGTATCTTACCAACGCTATACTACGCTCACGATGGGTGCACTTGCCCATATGTGTGTTTAGTGTTAGTAAAATATCGTGTTTTATAAATTTAAAACTTGACTAAAGTGTTAAAAAGGGCTTAAAATATACACAAAAACGTATCGCACTCGACACGCATCATAGTTAATGGTACGTTTCTCGTAAATGGTATATATGCTTCGTGTTGGTTTGATACTGGAGCCGATAACTGTTTTGTATCATTCGAATTCGAAAGGTTCCTAAATCGTAAGTGCGTTAACCTCCCATCAACTTTAGATGTAGAAGTTGCCACTGGAAGAACCGTCACCGTCAGTTCTGTTCTACGTGATTGTACTCTCAATCTCAACGGTCATGCTTTCCCGATTAATCTCATTCCGATGCAACTCGGTAGCTTTGATATCATAGTAGGTATGGATTTCCTTCGGGAAAATCATGCTGAAATTGTTTGCTTTGATAAGATGATCCTGTTCTCCCTCGCGAATGGTGATCAATTGTGTATTTATGGCGAAGTCGCTTCGAAGGGATTACAACTCATGTCGTGTGTCCAAGCTAGCAAGTATCTCTGCAAGGAATACCAAGCTTTCTTAGCACACGTCGTAGTAGCGGAGAAGAAAAAGAAAAGAAAGATGATGGAAGAAGTACCTGTTGTTTGTGAATTCCCTAACGTTTTTCCTGATGATTTGCCTGGTTTACCTCCCACTCGTGATATCGATTTCCGAATCGACCTCATTCCCGGAGCAAATCCTGTTGCTAGAGCGCCTTATCGCCTCGCTCCCTCCGAAATGCGCGAACTCTCGAGTCAGCTCCAGGAACTACTTGATAAAGGATTTATTCGCCCTAGCACCTCTCCTTGGGGCGCACCTGTCCTTTTCGTCAAAAAGAAGGACAGATCGTTCCGGATGTGCATCGACTACAGGGAATTGAATAAGCTTACCATCAAGAATCGATATCCCTTGCCCCGAATCGATGATTTGTTTGATCAACTACAAGGTGCTACGTGTTTCTCAAAGATTGATTTGCGCTCAGGCTATCACCAACTACGAATTCAGGAAGAAGATATACCCAAAACCGCTTTTCGAACCCGCTATGGTCATTACGAGTTTGTTGTTATGCCTTTTGGTCTGACTAATGCTCCCGCAATTTTTATGGATCTAATGAATCGCGTGTGCAAACCCTTCCTTGACCGCTTCGTCATCGTGTTCATCGATGATATCCTGATCTATTCCAAGTCAAAAGCCGAACACTCACAACATCTACGTTTAGTTCTGGAGTTACTCCAGGGAAACCGCCTCTATGCCAAATTCTCTAAGTGAGAATTCTGGCTTGAGGAAGTCCAATTCTTGGGTCACATTGTCAATAGTCAAGGTATTCACGTCGACCCCGCGAAGATCAAAGCTGTTAAGAGTTGGGTTACACCGAAGAACCCGTCTGAAGTTCGTTCTTTCCTCAGGCTGGCGGGCTATTATCGCCGATTTATCGAAGGATTCTCTACGATCGCTGTACCGCTTACTTCTCTTACACACAAGGAAAAACCTTTTGTTTGAGGAACCAAACAAGAGGAGGCCTTTCAAAGGCTTAAAGCTATGCTCTGTAACACTCCTGTGCTCTCACTACCCGATGGAAACGATGATTTCGTAGTCTACTGCGATGCCTCTAACCTCGGTCTTGGTTCTGTCCTCGTGCAACGAGACAAGGTTATCATGTACGCCTCTCGACAGCTCAAGATCCACGAGATGAACTATACCACACACGACCTCGAGCTTGGCGCAGTTGTTTTTGCGTTAAAGATTTGGCGACACTACCTTTACGGTACCAAATGTACGATCTTCACCGATCATAGAAGCCTACAACACATCTTTGACCAGAAAGAACTAAACATACGCCAACGCCGGTGGGTAGAACTCCTCAATGATTACGACTGTGAGATCCGTTACCATCCAGGCAAAGCAAACATCGTCGCCGATGCTCTCAGTCGACGAAGCTATTTGCATAGCATTCGTAATGTTCAAGCCCAACATAATCTCGAAACTCTGATACGTGACGCTCAACATGCTTGTTTTACCGAACGAACCTTAAAGAAGGAAAGGATTCTTAATGACGGCGCTCAACTCGATAATAAATCGAATGGTATCTTTCATTACTTAGACCGAATTTGGATTCCCAAACGTACCAATTTGCGACAAACTCTGATGGACGAAGCCCACAAATCCAGATATTCTATTCATCCCGGTGCGGACAAGATGTACCAGGACATGCGCTACAAGTACTGGTGGCCGGGCATGAAAAAGGATATCGCTATCTATGTTTCGAAGTGCCTGACTTATTCAAAAGTCAAGGCCGAACATCAAAGACCCTCTGGCTTACTCGTACAACTCGAGATCCCTATGTGGAAATGGGAGAGTACAACTCGAGACCCTCTGTTTCGAAGTCCATAGACTTCATAACGAAACTTCCGCGCATGCCATCAAGTCACGATAGCATCTGGGTTGTCGTTGACCGTTTGACTAAATCAGCCCATTTCTTGCCGATACGAGAAGACTTTAAGGTAGAGAAATTAGCCCGAATCTACACCGACGAGATCATTTACCTCGCGTCTTTGGGAAACATTCCAATCTGCTCTCGGTACTACGCTTAATCTAAGTACCGCTTTCCATCCCCAAACCGACGGTCAGACAGAGCAAACGATTCGTACCCTTGAAGACATGCTTTGCTCGTGTGTCATAGATTTCGGTGGTAATTGGGACACGCACTTACCTTTAGTCGAATTCTCGTACAATAACAGTTGTCAATCTAGCATTCAAATGGCACCATTTGAGGCATTATACGGAAGGAAATGCCGATCGCCAATTGTATGGCACGAGATCGGAGACGCGCAAATTACCGGTCCTGAGCTGTTACAAGAAACAACTGACAAAATCCTCCAAATTCGAGACAATCTACTGAAAGCTCGGAGTCGTCAGAAAAGTTACGCCGATAGACGCCGCAAGCCCCTTGAATTTGACGTTGGCGATCACGTACTCCTAAAGGTTGCCCCTTGGAAGGGGTGATCAGATTCGGCAAGAAAGGAAAGCTCCTCGATATGTTGGACCCTTTAAAATTCAGGAAAGGATTGGCGATGTGGCCTACAGACTCGAACTACCGGAGGAACTGAGTAACGTCCACCCGACTTTCCACATTTCGAACCTCAAAAAGTGTCTAACCGACCAGGAATTACATGTCCCTCTTGAAGATTTACAAGTGGACGAAACATTACACTTCGTGGAATAGCCTGTCAAGATCATCGACCGAGAAACCAAGGTACTCAAACGCTCACGCATTCCCATCGTGAAGATTCGCTGTGAAGGCAAACGCGGCACCGAGTTCACCTGGGAACTCGAAAGTGACATGAAGGCGAAGTACCCGCAACTGTTTGTTACGCCTACTTCTTAAATTTCGGGACGAAATTTCCTAAAGTAGGGGAGGCTGTAACAACCCGCTTTTAGGAAGTCAAAGTCAAAGGAATAAAAGATTGCTAATTACAATCTGCCACTCCTTGCTTAATTACTGATTGCACACTTTGGCTTGTAATCAATACTCTATTTTATTTTGCCTTAGTTGTATTATGTGGAGTACATGTTAATAAATCGCTACGTAATCGCAAGTTTTATCGCTAATCGCATCGCAATCGCACTCGCAACCTGAATTATAGGTTATGGATATTTTTTTACGTGTGTGTGCTTATTATATATTAATTGTGCATGTTATGTTTATGTCGAGGTGTTTAATCGCAATCGTAACTCTATTGCATCGCAATCTAATCATAAACGCTAAACGCAAGTTATTTATAGTGATTGTATGTTAGATATAGTAGTTAGGTTATTTTTCTAACCAATGGGTAATACTACCGCATCGCTCGCTCGAAACACATCGCAACGCTCAACGCACGAAACGAAAACACGAAAATCTAACTCGCCAAGTCACCTCGATCGAATGACCATTCGATCGAATGGCCATCCGATCGGATGGCCATCCGATCGGATAGTCATCCGATCCGTCACCTGGTGCACCCTTACCTCATTTGGAAACCCTATAAATACCCTGTCACTTCAACACTCATTGATGTGACAGCACTCTTGTCCGAACAGAACGCTCAAGCTCACTTTTCTCTCGATTTCTCGCGATTCTTGTAAGTTTCTACCTCAAATCTTGTACTTCTATGATCTATACGCACTTCTTCATCATTTTCACCTTTGAATCTTCACTTTTAACCGTGAAATCAGTGGATTTGAGGTGTTCTAGGATGATGTCATCATGGAGTTCTTATGAACTTCAAGTTTTGGCTTCATTCCACCAAGAACAACTCAGATCTGAAGGATTTCCACATGATTTAACAATGTTTGCACCTAGATCTAAACATTTTCGAAGTTAAAAGGATTGAAAGATATTTTTCCAACTTTCTTTCAACTCTTTTACACTCAATGCACTCAAAGGCTGGTAGAATCGGAGCTTGGTCAGGTCTTCTACTCATTTCTTAGTGAAGTATCGGTCTGAGATTTGATTCTATCCAAGAGACAACAGATTACGGGTTGAACATGAACACCGTCACAAACTAGTAAACTGATCAAATTTGGGTGATTCCTGTTCAATCGGGCGACTTGGGTTTTGGCGAGGTTCCGTTGTTTAGTATGTTGTCATAACGTCTCGATCAAACCATGAACTTTTTAAAACTTAACGAATTTCAAAACGAACCAGTCACCCAAAAGGATTGTCGTCCGATCGGATTGCCATCCAATCGAACGACGATCCGATCGGATGACATTTGGTCTCCAACACTTATTGATTTTTGAGGAATGTCTTGCTGGACGGATTGCCATCCAATCGAACGCCCGTTCGACCGGATGACCTGAAAAGTAGAGATACTTCTCTTTTTTCAAAATTGTAAGGACTCTCCAAAATTTGTCCTAAAACGACCCGTAAGTAAAATCCCGGACCCCTGAAACCATACTATGCATGAAAAACCAAGAAATCAAGATTTCTGGTCTTTAGGCGGGCCGTTTAAGAGTTAAGTATAGTTTACGCGGGCCGCGACAACTCATAACTTATCCGGAACAGCAACCAGGCCACGTGGCAGACCTAGGTGTGACACGCTAGCCCTAATCTACGATCTAGACCTCCTCGCGGGCCGCGTAAGAATCGGTTAAAGGTTTACGCGGGCCGAGTGAACCTTAAATTTCAGCTATAAATAGGACAGGTTACGAGCAGTTCAGAAATGTCAAAATCTCATTTCAAATCACGAATTATACTGCTCTGAAGTCGAAAATTTCAATTAAATTAGTGAGGCGTTGCTTCGATACCGGGTATTAACTCAATCGCTGCTACGATTCAATGTCCAATCGATTAAAACTATCCAATGGATGTTTAAGTGCTGCCCACATTAGGGTTTATGCTTTGTCATTCATCGTGAATTCGATGGATGTTTAAGTATCGCACTTTATCATTCGTTGTGAGGGTTTAATCTCGTGAGTTATCGTAAATGTTGTATTAGTTACTAACCTAGTTCATGTGCATGCTATTTAATTTAGGTCAAAAGGCTAATCAGTAGGCTAAGCTCTGCCCGTATAAATCTGCAATGTGAGTCATTCTCTTTTTATCAAAAGCATTTTTACAATACTCCATTTTCAAATGTTATATTTACAGGGAGTAAGTCGTGGATATCTTGAATCACTGGCTAGTGGGGTATTTTGCACATTACTAATTTTCTCCCGGTTAAGTTCATTGACCTAACCGGGATAATCATCACTACTTGGGGGGTGGGACCCAATAGTGGTATGACCATCGTCACCATTGTGACACGGCGCCAGATAAAAATAAGATAGAAGCCATTGTAATCGCTCTTATGCTGTAATTTATAACTATGTGTCATTTTATGCAAAATGAGTGACTCGCCAGCATTTCCCCGCTGATAAAATATTTTTAAAACATGTTTCAGGCGACCTGCTGTAAATCAAGGACACGTGCTACGGAGCACTAACAAGCTTGAAGAGGTGGCTCAGTTAAAATAAATAAACATGTTTTAATAAATCAGTGAATTTCCTAGTTAAATTCCTCTATTGTAAATTACGGGGTTTGTCTCCAATTTATGGAATAAAATAATTGGACATTTTGAGTTTTAAAAGATCCTGTTGAAAATCTTCCGCTGTCACATCATAGATACCACGGGTTCCTGTCCCGCGGCTCCTGACCGGGTCAAACTGGGGCTGGGGCCGTGACAGGAAAAGGTGGTATCAGAGCCACTGATTTAAGCCTATTAAGTATTTAAAATACTTAATTTTCCTGATTGCCATTTTGTGATTGTGTTTTATTAACTGACTACTTGTTAGTTACAGTATGGGTAAGCAAAAGCTTTCAAATATCTATCTTAAATTAGATAGATCATCAAATAAGAAAGGAAGTTCATCCCAAACAAAATCCTCAAAATACCCAACAGATACTGAGGAAGGAATATTTGTTCGAAAGGCACAATATGAGGAACCACTTTCTCCTAATAAAAGAAGTTTGATTATTAGAAAAAGTCAAGAGAAAATGAAGAAGTCACAGGAAACCCAGAAAATAAGCAGTAAACCACCTTAGGAAGATGAATTAGACGAAAAATGGACAAATCTCTACACGTTAGCTACTGTAGCAATAAATGCTAACTTATAAGTTAAATCACAAAACCAATTTTAGCATCTGCAACACTTACCAGCTAGAAACGTTAAAACTATTAAATAAATCACTAGCATAATTCGAAAGTTCAGTTGTAATCTAGCAATAAGTTTATTTTAAATAAATTTTAAGTTCTTTAAATTACCATTTTATGATTTTGTGATTTATAAAATTTTTAACTTAGAATTTTGTGTGTTTCTTCATCAATGCTAAACAGCATGAATGAATTATCCGAAGCCTTAGAGAATCTGAATCTCTATCCTGTGAAAATAGAAGTTTCCAAAGATTTTACTGGTTACTTTGTCGATGTGGAACAACCTATGGAATTTGAAGCTCCACCTCTGGAGAAAGCAAAACCTAAGAAAAGAAGAAGATTTGTAGGTTGGAGACGTGTACGCAGAAGGAAACCAACAACTAAGAGACTTCCCAAGATAGAAAATCCTATGGATAAAGGAAAAGGAATTAAGATTGAGGAAAATCCTAGGCAAACCAGAATAGAAAATTGGGGAAATTCTAAGCCAGCAGGAATAGAAATTGGCGAAAGTTCTAGGCAAGCTGTGGAATTACCATTACAAGAGGAACTGGATTACATACTGGCAAGCTGTGATATTCTTAGGCCTATCAATACAAATCTTTTTCCTTATCCTGCTGAAAACCAACTTCCAATAAACCTGGAACCGGCTATCCCAGAACCTTTAATTCACAATCAACCTCAAGGAGAAATGGACGAATGGTGGACCAACGATTGGGAATTTCAAAACCTCCTAAACAATCCTTATACCTTTTTCCCGCAGTTCGACCCAGAACCTATACCAAATCCACCAATGAGTAATGAAAATTTAGCTGATCTCCGCCATTTCGGCGAAGAGTTGATGGATGCAGGGAATAGGATCCGGGAAATAGGAGGACAAATCTCCTGGAAATACGATGAGAGGGAACATCGCTTTTAATATGTTAACTGACGAGAGAAAGGGATGATGGTGAAACTATGTTTGTATAATAATAATAATAATAATAATAATAATAATAATAATAATAATAATAATAATAATAATAATAATAATAAGCATTATGTGTAGTAATCTAAAAATAAAACATTTGTAAGATAAATTGAGTGTACGGATGCATAATATAATATATAAAAATGGAAGTCGAGAAATTAATAACTTTTGAATATACGTGTTAATGTGATTATGTGCAATTTTCTTGTTATATTTAATTATTTATTTTATGCTGATTATTTATATAAATTAATTACCAGATGGCAAACGCTGGTAATGAACCAGTTAACGAAGTTAATCAATCTGAGCAAGATCAGGAAGAGCAATTGCTGAATAGGCAAGATATCGAGGATATCGTTGCTCAAGGAATAGCCAATGCTATTCCAGCAGTACTTGCTATTGCTCGAGTCCCAGTTGAACCTCAAATTATTCCTAGTAAACGTATTCATGAGGACAACTTCAGTAATAGTGTAAATGGAGGAGGTAACAATAACAATAACGATAATGTTCTGCAAGTCCCGATTCTCAAGAAAATGAAAGCTGCAACGCCTGGTTGCACTTACAAAGAATTTCTTGCCTGTAAACCAGCTGAGTTTGCAGGTAATGAAGGGGCGACTGCAGCACTGCGTTGGTTAGAGAAAACCGAGGCAGTAATTTCTATAAGTAAATGTGCCAAAGAAGATCAGGTCATGTATACGTCGAATCTTTTTAAAGAAGGGGCGCTAGAATGGTGGAACACTGTGCTACAAGCCAAAGGCAGAACTGTGACGTATGCTATGAACTGGGAAGAATTTAAGAATCTTGTGGAAAGAAAATTATGTCCCGAGTATGAAAAGGAACAAATGACAAATAAATTCCTGACACATCAGATGGTGGATGTAGACTGTCGAGGGTACACTTCGACATTCTTCGAGTATGCTAGAATTGTACCAACCCTGGCTTCGCCAGAACCGGTACTTATTTCCTGCTATATTTGGGGATTGATTGGCGAAATCCGTAATATCGTCAAGGCTGCAAAACCCCGCAAGATTGATGATGCGGTGGATTTAGCTAATACTCTGACTGACGAATTGGTACGGACACGAGAAGAGAATAGAAAGAAGGAAGCAGCCCAAAAGATTACCCAAGGATTCCGTATGGGTAATCGTTACAATTTCAAGAGAAGAGGGACTGCGCAATCTTCCACTGGTCCATTTTGCATTTCTTGCAAAAGGAAGTATTTTGGAAGATGCAAAGGATATTGCAATTTTTGCAAAATTCCGGGGAATCAAGAAGAAGAATGCAGGAAAAAGAAATTCACAGTCTGTTACAACTGTGGAGAAGCTGGACATCTTAGGCCAGACTGCCCAAAACTAAACAAACCAGCGGATAACAAAGCCAAACCTGCAGAAGGAGCAAAAAGGAATGTAAGAGCCTTCCAGTTGACGACTCAGGAAGCCGAACTGATTCTTGATGTGATAGCTGGTACGTTTCTAGTTCACAACGTCTATGCAAAAGTATTATTTGACTCTGGTGCAAACCAAAGTTTTATAAATACTTCATTCTGCCAAGCACTTAATTTACCCTTAACCCAACTTAGACAGATTTTACAGTCGAAACGACAGACGGGAATTATGTTAACATAGATAAGGTTTTGCACAAAGAAACGATAGAACTTCTAGGCCATAAATTCTCTGCAAACTTGTTACCTATGAAATTAGCCGGATTCGATGTGGTGTTAGGAATGGATTGGTTAGTAGCCAATCATGCTCGAATTCTTTGTGATAAGAATTCCATAGAAATTCATGCACCCACAGGAGAATTGGTGGTGATTACAGGAGATAAGCCACGAAAGCCACTGAAATTCATTTCAGTAATGAAATTGGCCAGTTATTCCAGAAAACAAGAAATGGTGTATATGATTTCAGTAATCATTAACACGAAAAGTAAAGAACTTAAAAACATTCCAGTAGTATCAGAATACTCGGATGTATTCCCAGAAGAACTACTTGGATTACCACCTAATAGAGAAGTTGAATTTAGAATTCATCTAATTCCTGGAACTACACCGATAGTTAAGGCACCTTATCGATTAGCACCCACTGAAATGCTAGAATTGAAAAAGCAGTTAGATGAATTACTAAGTAAAGGATTCATACAACCTAGCTCATCCCCTTGGGGAGCGCCAGTGTTGTTTGTGAAAAATAAGGATGGTTCGATGCGAATGTGTATCGATTATAGAGAACTGAATAAGGTTACAATTAAGAATCGATACCCATTACCTAGGATTGATGATCTTTTAGATCAACTTCAGGGAGCTAGATATTTTTCTAAGATAGATTTGCGCTCTGGATATCATCAGTTAAAGGTACAAGAAGAAGACATACCTAAAACAGCTTTCAGGACTAGGTATGGTCACTACGAGTTTACAGTCATGCCCTTTGGGTTAACAAATGCTCCTGCAGCATTTATGGACATGATGAATAGAATCTGTAAACCATACTTGGATAAATTTGTAATTGTCTTCATTGACGATATACTTATTTATTCCAAGAGTCAGGAGGAACATTGTGAGCACCTGCATGTACTCTTAACTTTGTTAAGAAAGGAGAAGCTTTACGCCAAATTCTCAAAATGTGAATTTTGGTTACAAGAAGTGCAATTTTTAGGACACATGGTGAATCACGAAGGCATTCAGATAGATCCTGCTAAGATAGAAGCAATCACCAAATGGAAGGTTCCGCAATAATGGAGATTAGAAGTTTTATAGGCTTAGCCGGATATTATAGAAGGTTTATTAAGGATTTTTCTAAAGCAGCCGTGCCATTAACTAAGCTAACCTGTAAAGCAGTTAAATTTGAATGGGGACCTAAGCAAGAAGAGGCTTTTAAGATTTTAAAGCAAAGGTTAACCAATGCTCCAATTCTAGCTTTACCAGAAGGAACAGAAGATTTTGAAGTATATTGTGATGCTTCAAAGCTAGGATTAGGAAGTGTGCTTATGCAACGCAAGAGGGTAATTGCATATGCATCAAGGCAATTGAAAAAGCACGAGGAAAACTATACAACTCATGATTTAGAATTAGGAGCCATAATTTTTTCCCTTAAGATTTGGAGACATTATTTGTACGGAAGTAAGTTTACTGTCTATACAGATCATAAAAGTTTAAGATATATATTTGGGCAAAAAGAGTTGAATATGAGGCAGAGAAGATGGATAGAAATCTTAAGTGACTACGACTGTGATATTCAATATCACGAAGGAAAAGCAAATGTAGTTGCAGATGCCTTAAGTCGTAAGTATCATGAGAAACAACGACGAGTTCGTGCTCTTAGATTAAGTTTACAATTAGACTTAATAGAACAACTGAAAAATGTTCAAGCCACAGCAATCGAAGGTAATGCTGAAGGAATGAAAGGAAGAATAAAGGAATTAGAGCAAGGAAATGATGGAATTTGGAGATTCCATAAGAAACGAATTTGGGTACCTAAGCAGGGAGAATTAAGAAATCAAATTCTAGAGGAAGCCCATAAATCTAGGTATACTATGCACCCTGGAAACAATAAAATGTACCAAGATTTAAGAAATAATTTATGGTGGATATGAATGAAAAAGGACATAGCTAGATTTGTTTCTAAATGTCTTACTTGTTCGCAAGTTAAGGCAGAACACCAGAAACCTTCAGGTCTACTACAACAATTAGAAATGCCTGTATGGAAATGGGAACTCATAACAATGGATTTTGTTACTAAGTTACCCAAAACCAGAAAAGGTAATGACGCGATTTGGGTAATTGTAGATCGATTAACCAAATCAGCTCATTTTCTACCTATGAAAGAAACCTTTAGCATGGAAAGGTTGGCAAAGTTATATGTAGATGAAGTAGTATCTCTACATGGAGTTATACTCTCCATTATATCGGATAGAGATAGTCGTTTCACTTCTCATTTCTGGAAAAGTTTCCAAGAAGCAATGGGAACTCGACTAAATCTAAGCACTGCATATCATCCTCAACCAGATGGACAAAGTGAAAGAACGATTCAAACCTTGGAGGACATGCTTAGGGCATGTGTAATAGATTTTGGTGGAAACTGGGATAACCATTTATCTTTAATTGAATTCTCCTATAACAATAGTTATCATTCAAGCATTGAAGCTGCCCCATTTGAAGCACTGTACGGACGTAAGTGTAGAACTCCAGTTTGTTGGGCAGAGATAGGAGAAAGTCAATTGTCAGGTCCAGAGATTGTACAGAAAACTACCGACAAGATCACTCAAATTAAAGAAAGACTGAAGACGGCTCGAGATCTCCAGAAAAGTTATGCTAATAATCGACGTAAACCACTCGAGTTTCAAGTTGGAGACAAAGTACTATTAAAAGTATCTCCTTGGAAAGGAGTAGTTCGATTCTGTAAGAAAGGAAAGCTAAGTCCAAGATACGTAGGACCATTCCCAGTGATCCAACGTATAGGACCAGTTGCTTATCGTTTACAACTACCAGAAGAATTGACTGGAGTACATGATGTATTTCATGTATCCAACCTCAAGAAATGTCTATCTGACGAATCTTTGGTAATACCTCTTCAGGATATAGAGGTAAACGAAAAGTTAAAATTTATTGAGAAACCACTTCAAATCGAAGATCGAAAGATCAAATTTCTCAAACACAAAAGGTTAGTACTTGTCAAAGTCAAATGGGAGTCAAAGAGAGGACCCGAATACACCTGGGAGCTGGAATCGGAAATGAAGCGAAAGTATCCTCATTTATTCTAATGAATCTCGAGGACGAGATTTTAAATAAGGTGGGGAGGATGTAAGGACTCTCCAAAATTTGTCCTAAAACGACCCGTAAGTAAAATCCCGGACCCCTGAAACCATACTGTGCATGAAAAACCAAGAAATCAAGATTTCTGGTCTTTAGGCGGGCCGCGTAAGAGTTAAGTATAGTTTACGCGGGCCGCGACAACTCATAACTTATCCGGAACAGCAACCAGGCCACGTGGAAGCCACGTGGCAGACCTCGGTGTGACACGTTAGCCCTAATCTACGATCTAGACCTCCTCGCGGGCCGCGTAAGGATCGGTTGAAGGCTTACACGGGCCGAGTGAACCTTAAATTTCAGCTATAAATAGGACAGGTTACGAGCAGTTCAGAAATGTCGAAATCTCACTTCAAATCACGAGTTATACTGCTCTGAAGTCGAAAATTTCAATTAAATTAGTGAGGCGCTGCTTTGATACCGGGTATTAACTCAATCGCTGCTACGATTCAATGTCCGATCGATTAAAACTATCCAATGGATGTTTAAGTGCTGCCCACATTAGGGTTTATGCTTTGTCATTCATCGTGAATTCGATGGATGCTTAAGTATCGCACTTTGTCATTAGTTGTGAGGGTTTAATCTCGTGAGTTATCGTAAATGCTGTATTAGTTACTAACCTAGTTCATGTGCATGCTATTTAATTTAGGTCAAAAGGCTAATCAGTAGGCTAAGCTCTGCCCGTATAAATCTGCAATGTGAGTCATTCTCTTTTTATCAAAAGCATTTTTACAATACTCCATTTTCAAATGTTATAATTACAGGGAGTAAGTCGTGGATATCTTGAATCACTGGCTAGTGGGGTATTGTGCACATTACTAATTTTCTCCCGGTTAAGTTCATTGACCTAACCGGGATAATCATCACTACTTGGGGGTGGGACCCAATAGTGGTATGACCATCGTCACCATTGTGACACGGCGCCAGATAAAAATAAGATAGAAGCCATTGTAATCGCTCTTATGCTGTAATTTATAACTATGTGTCATTTTATGCAAAATGAGTGACTCGCCAGCATTTCCCCGCTGATAAAATATTTTTAAAACATGTTTCAGGCGACCTGCTGTAAATCAAGGATACGTGCTACGGAGCACTAACAAGCTTGAAGAGGTGGCTCAGTTAAAACAAATAAACATGTTTTAATAAATCAGTGAATTTCCTAGTTAAATTCCTCTATTGTAAATTACGGGGTTTATCTCCAATTTATGGAATAAAATAATTGGACATTTTGAGTTTTAAAAGATCCTGTTGAAAATCTTCCGCTGTCACATCATAGATACCACAGGTTCTTGTCCCGCGGCTCCTGACCGGGTCAAACCGGGGCTGGGGCCGTGACAAAAATGCTACAAAGAAAACTTCAAAAGCCATCATACACAAACACATCCACCCCAAACGAGTGTCAATCCGACCGAATGGCCATCCGAACGGATGACCATCCGATCGGATGACCACTCGTCACTTGCTTCACTTGCATCGTTTTACGCACCGCCTTTCGCTTACGCTATCGTTTTGATCAGGCTCATTCACCCTTGTGCTCCCTTCAGTCCATAAACTACCATCGCTGCGAGTATACTTGATCCCTTTTTGCTTAACGCACTTTTGGGTGTTACATACGTTACTTATATTCAAATCACGATCAACACACAACGCAAACACTTTTAACGCTAACCGCTACTGCATGTTATACGTGACTCG
Source organism: Helianthus tuberosus (assembly GCA_030545235.1). Taxonomy (NCBI): domain Eukaryota; kingdom Viridiplantae; phylum Streptophyta; class Magnoliopsida; order Asterales; family Asteraceae; genus Helianthus; species Helianthus tuberosus. The sequence continues at coordinate 194,435,082 of CM060448.1, read as the reverse complement.
ATGAACGCCTGTTTGTTATGTTTACACATTGATTGTTGTCTACCTGCCTTTGCAACGATAGTACTATAGTTTGGACTCAGCACCTGTTCATTCAGGGGTTGTTAAGGATATTACTTGACGTGTTCGTAGTGGTGAACATGTGTTGCGCACTCGCTACTCACAGTCAAATCGCAGTCATTGGTATTGATAGGATCTTTGTCGATAACTTACATGCTTCACATTATACGTTGTACATGCCGGTTATGCTTAAACGCTTTCGAACTTTACTATTACTACTAAACCTGTATGCTCACCTTTACACTATGTGTATTGACCTTTATTTTAACGTATGTGACAGGTGTTTAGGATGCTTGCTTGCTATTTAATGGAATTGGGCTAGGATGGAGTCTAGAAACAAACTAAATAAAATCTGAGTTGTTGGAATGGATATTTATCCTTGAGAACAATGTCTGTAATAACTGTTTTTATTTTATATGTTTGTGATATGGGACATGAACTTTTAATATATTATAACAAATAGTTGTTATGGATTCTCCTGAACAATCTGTTTCGCTCAGTGCCGCGCCCCGATGCTTCCCCCATCGGTTGGGGTGTGACATATATAGTGTTATATGGTGTTACATGGTGTTACCCGGTGTTTATATAGTGTTATATATAGTGTTATATATTACGATAATTAGATCCTTAAAATTATTTGTTTTTTTTTTTTTTCTATTTTATCTAAATATTATGTGATGTCCAAACTTCGTAATGTCCGGATAAGCCACGGTTCGTGTGTTATTAAGGTCCGTACCTATGAAAAACAAATGTGATCATATCTACTAATTAATATTTTGTGAAAGATACAAAGAAGTCTAATGAAAAACAAAAGTGATCATATCTACTAATTAATATTATATAATATGTAAATCCATGCAAAGAATAGATAATGTCAACTTTATCATTACATGCAAGTGAAATTTATCCTTTCTCTCCACTAATCCATTTTTCAATGACAGATCTAAGAACTTTTTACACTGTGTTTCTTTTGGTAAATTCTCACTATCTTTTTTTTCAAATCATACGAGATTCTTACTAATTTTTCTCATTTTCTCTAAACCGAATGGGTTTATGAGAACCCACAATAGTGGCCTAGATCCGCCCCTGCATTTTTGTTAAATTTATAACACCACATATACATTCTACTATTAAAATTAAAAACTTATAAAGGAAAGAAACTATACATAAATGTTATTGCTATTCATAATTAGATAACTTTGCATTGTTTGCTTTCTTTATTTTTCCTTGTGATAAAAAAAGATACCCATTAATTTTTTAATTAATTTGATTAAAACAATGTTTATTTTGGAGTAATCAATGCCAAACAAAATAATTGATTGCCCACAAGGGATTTTGGGATTAGTCCAAAGCATATCTCACAAGGGTGTACGATGGTGATATGTGGTTCCTCGAGTGGTTAGGGAATCAATTCTGGATTTATAGATTCATATGTATAAGATTTGTTTGAAAGGATCAAAACAAAATATTATGGATAAACCAAGACTCCATTTATAATCATATTATCATATCTATTAATAATTATAGTGTAAAAATCAAATACAAATGAGTCTTAACATACAAAATACCTTTAACGTCAGAAGTAAAGGAGAATTTTTTCCCTACTACTTAATAATGATGTTTAATTGCAAAATGTAAAAAACAAAATCCTAATTTTTCGGTAGTAGAGTAATTATTACTCTACAAAATTATATAATTACTCTACTAGTGTAAAATTACGATTTTTTTCTTTAGATTCTGAGACTAAAATACGTGCTTAATAAGTAAGGGAAAAATTTAAAAATCTCTCCTTCACTTCTCACGTTAAAAATACTTTATATATTAAAACCCATTTGTACAATAAGTTAGCCTAGCCTAATTATCATATCTTCTTATAATTCAATGATATGAAATATCAATCACATCTATTTATAATTCATTCATTCACATTCACATCTATTTATAATTCTATGATTTGAATAGTGTTTGGGTTGTGTGTCAGCCATCGATTATTCATTTTTTTATGTATAGTTGTTGTATAAGGGTACAAGTGTTATACACGTGTGTATGTGGCAAAAAAGATCACCACATTGGGCGTATATCCAAATTCACATCTATTTATAATTCAATGAATTGAATAGTGTTTGGGTTGTGTGTCAGCCATCGATTATTCATTTTTTTTTTCATGTATAAGAGAGGAAAGGAATGTCAAAGATTATTAGAGAGAGACCCTAGAGGTAGAGGCATTCGCCGCTACACCATTTATGGCAGAAGATGTTTCTTGAATGGTTGTTATTTAAATTTATAAACTTCTTTCGGTTTCTAAAGTACATTAAGAAGATAGCAAAAAAAATATTTCTTTTATCAAAATTATATTAAAAAAATGCACGCATATTATAATTGTATGTGACATAGTAAAATAACTCTTTAAATCCAACAGAATTTATCATTTTAGTAATGAGTAACTTAAACAAATGGTAACCTAGCATTCGCCCTTTCTTTTTAATTATTTTTACAGTAAAGTACCTAAAATTTTAGATCTAGTCTCCTATCTTTCTAAAATTACACGGATGATCTCTATGGTTTGCACTTTGTAACGTATTTAGTCACAAACCAACAAATCTAGAGGTTTTAGTAGGTCTACATTAGGGACTAAATGCATTATAAAGTGCAAATCACAAGGACCATCCGTATACTTTTGAAAAACTAGAGAACAAATCTAAAATTTTGATAAACCATAAAGACCATTTGTGTACTTTACACTTATTTTTATATTGAATTGTTTAAAAAGTTTAAAGTCATTGGTATTATTGTTATTATTATTATTAATAAAAGCAATGAATCTATTTCGATAATTGTTTGCTCTTATAAGTTATAATATTAAATTTCGATACATACTACATAATAGGTGTCAAGTTTAACAGATTATTATGCTTCAATAGTTTCAAATCACCAGTTATATTAAACGGTTGACATTTTTTTATTAATTATTTAAGTATGATACTAACTAGAGATGGGCATATCGAGTATTTTTTTTTTTTTTACCTTGAACCGGTTCTTACCTGGACCCGGTTCTTGTTATTGTGGAGGGGAACCGGTACTTGTAGGAACCGGGTCCAGTTCCTACCCGGGTTTATAGTTTGAATACTGGAACCGATAGTAATCGATCCCGAGTAGGGTTGGAACCGGGTTCTCTGAAGAACCGGTTCCACCGGGTATGTCTAAAAAAATCGCTGTAATGATACTGGTAACCGGTTCTTAAAAAAATTCTTTATATTGATCAAAAAACATACAAACATATTAAAGAAAATACAAACATATTGAAGCCGGTTTATTTCTAGTCACTATTTATACTTGTTGTAATCGATTCCAACGGTAATATACATTAAATGGGCAGTTTGCAACGGCTAGGAATCGATTCCAATGGTAATAAAATCAAAAAAGGTAAGAATTTAATGCACCGGGTATTGTTTTGTATACGGAGGAACCAGGTACGACTCTATTTTTTTATAAAATGTGAAACCGGGTAAGAACTATCGGGTATTTTGAACCCGGACCCAGTTCTTATATACAGCGAGTAGGAACTGAAACCAGTTCCTGGTAGGTTCTACCGGGTCGGGTTTGGAACCGGGTATTATGCCCAACTCTAATACTAACTGGTCTAGTCGTCTGATTATTCAGTTTATTTTAATATAGATGTTCATCTTAAGCCCAATTAGAATTGGGCTTTTAGTAGTATTGTTGGGCTGACATACATACAAGTGTTAAAACACTTCCTCATTGGATCAAACACATTGATCAGATGTAGCCCTAGAGATGGGCATAATACCCGGTTTCAAATCCGAACCCGTAGAACCGACCCGTAACCGGTTCCAGGTCCAACCCGATATATAGTCGAACCGGGTCCGGGTTCAAAAAACCCGGAGGTTCTTACCCGGTTCCATATTTTTTGATAATAAATAGGTCGTACCCGGTTCCCAACCCGTACCCGGTTAATACCCGTACCCGTTTCCTCCAGTACCTGGTAATAAGTTACCGTTAGAACTGGTTACTAGCCGTTAGGATCGATTTTGGGGGTTGCAAAACGCATTAAATGCCAAAGATTACCGTTGGAACCGGTTACTAACCGTTGGAACAGGTTACTAGCCGTTGGACCCGGTTACTAGCCGTTGGAACCGGTTATTATAAGTTGTTTTCAAATTTCATTTGTTTAACTCACCAATCCTCTTCTTCTTATATCGTTTTCTTCTACTTCTTGAAATACTTTTCTATAATGGCTTCAAAGAACTCTAAAACCACAAATTCTCCATCCTTTAATAATGTTCCTCAAGCTCAAACCACTCCATATGTTGTTGGAACATTATCACATAGTCGTAATATGGAAGTATGGTGCAATTGGGAGTTGGTCGAAATGAGTGACGGTTCGCAAAAGGCCCAATGCAAACATTGTGGCGCCTAGACGCCTTGGGGTAGAAATGGAAGGTAATGGAGAACTTGGGTAGTAATGGAAGTGAATGGGAGAAATGGGGGTTTTTATAGGAAAAAAACCAATTTTTTTAATATTTCATCGGTTTCCAACAGTCTTATATCCATTGGAACCAGTTCCAAATAGTGTTTTGAAGCCTTTTGATTTGAAATACCCGACATACCCGGTTCAAAACAGTACCCGGACCCGGTTCCACAATACCCGTAACCGGTTACATCGGTTACAATTTTTTTTTTATTTCTACCCGGGTTCAACCCGGACCCGGTTCTTCAGTGTACCCGGTTCCGCTCGCTAGTATCAGTACCTGGGTACGGGTAGTACCCTGTTCCGGGTATTAAAAATACCCGATTATGCCCATCTCTATGTAGCCCTAGAACATTGGATCAAGTTTAAAAAAAAATCTAGAAAAAAAAATTATTGCACATCTACAACATTGAACTAGGTGCGGTTCGGTCTGGTTACTAGGTTTTCTTGGTTCGACCAATTTCTATTAAGTAAATGGGTGGGTTAATTCAAGTTTAAAAAAAATCATTAATGGGTCCGTCACGCAGGAAAAGGTAAACTAGAAGCCTCGCTACAATAGGGCCAGCACCTACACATAAACTTTCAAATTACCCTAAAATCGCATTAGTCCGGATAAACTCACAACCAACAATAGTACCCAGTCTACTAGCCGAACCAACGTTGGTCCAGAGTGAACATAGTTCGTCTAGTCCGGATGACATTCTACCATCTGAATCAGCCTTAATATACTTGTACACTGTATTACTATAATCCTTCCAAGGTTATTTTACATAATAACTTCATATTCCGAGGACACAACCTGACCCGGAATTTCTCGACCCGGTAAAAAACTCAGTTTTTAACGAAACTCATTGGATTCATCATTTTTTGTTTTATAATTTAATTATTATTAAGTGCATGTTTGGTGTTAGGATAACTCACATGGGAGGGTTTCTGTTTGATTTTACGGGTGTTACAGGAATTTTCAATTTAAGTTGATTGAAATTGATTTTATTTCAAACCCGAGCTGTTAAAAACATATATATATATATAGGGGATGGATCATGAGAAAACTAGTTTAAATGAGAAAACCAAAAAACTAACCAAAAAAGCCTAAAAAAAACCTAAAAACATACCAAAAATTTTTTTTTATTTTTTTTTTTACAATTTTTAATAAAAAAAATCGCTAGTTTTTATGCCTAGAAAAAAAATTTCAAAAAAAAAAAACATTGTTTTTTTTTTTTGGTTGTACTGCACATGTGCACTAATACATAAAGCTTAAACCACTTAACCCACCCCCCACCGATACCCCCCAAAAACCTAAACCCCCCACCCCCCAAAAACCTAAATTCACCCTCCCACCAAAAGCCTAACCCCCCCACCCCCCAAAAACCTAAACCCCCCCCCCCCCACCCCCCCACCCTCCCGAAAACCTAAAACTAAACCCTAAACATAAACCTGAAAAAAACCTAAACCCCCCCACCCCCACCCCCCAAAAAACCTAAACCCCCCTCCCCCCCACACCCAAAAACCTAATCCTAATCCTAAACCTCCAAAAAAACTAACCCTAAAAGCTAAACTAGACTCAAAAAGCTAATTTTAAGCATGTAATGCAATTGTAAACCCGAAAAAAACCTAAACCCCCCACCCCCACCCCCCAAAAACCTAAACCCCCCTCCCCCCCACACCCAAAAACCTAATCCTAATCCTAAACCTCCAAAAAAACTAACCCTAAAAGCTAAACTATACTCAAAAAGCTAATTTTAAGCATGTAATGCAATTGTAGTACATGTTATATTGCACATGTGCACTATTATAATAATAGTATTGAAAACAAGACGACACCATAAATCTTTTTTTATGTCATAAAAAATATGCTCGAATATACTTGAATGAAAGATACAAAAATTTGTGATCTTATGGTGCCATTTTTGTTTTAAAATGATAACGTATGGAGAAATGGGAAATGTTTGAAAAGTTATATATTTTTTTTTTCCAATTTTACCCCTCATTCATTAAAAGTCCCCCCCCCCCCCCCTCCTTCATTAAAAGGCTCCCCCTTCCTTTTTAGTGCTTTTTTGGTTAGTTTTTTGGTTTTCTCATTTATATCTAGTTTTCTCATGATCCTCTCCCTATATATATATGCATGCTTGGGTTTGAATAGTTATAAAAACACTTGCAAAGCCTCAAAAACACATATTTCTAAACAGATATCCCTATTTCTAAAAGGGGTATTGGATTTTAATAATCCCAAGTTTCACTAATTGGCCGGTAATAATCACAACTTCAAAAATTGCCTACAACAGTCCCAACTTGTAAGATTTTGGCCACCAATGATCCTTGTCTAACTGGGTTATAACCCAGTTAGTTTTTTGAAGTTTTGAGCGGCGGAGAAGGTCACTAGAGGTTGGAGATGACAAGTGGTGGTCTCCTTTGGTGGTTTCAGGGGTAAAGAAGGTCGTCGGAATAAGTTGCAGGTCACCGGAGTTGCGTAGATGGTGGGAATTTTAAACTTTTGAGAAGCGGAGAAGATTACAGGAGGTCGGAGATGATTGGTGGTGGTCTCGTTTGGTGGTTTCAGGGGTAAAACGGGTCGTCGGAATAAGTTGCAGGTCACCAGCCCAACAAGGTTATAACCCAGTTAGACAAGGATCATTGGTGGCCAAAATCTTACAAGTTGGGACTGTTGTAGGCAATTTTTGAAGTTGGGATTATTACCGGCCAATTAGTGAAACTTGGGATTATTAAAATCCAATACCCCTTTCTAAAATGATATCCCACATAAATTACTTATTCAATTTTTTTGAATCTATGAACTTTGTAGACTATAATAGTTTAGTGAGGGCCACACGAACGCAGGCCGCCACTGCCACAAATTATGACGTAGGCTCGACCACTTGGATCGACCTTTGGCGGGCACCCCTCCAAAGTGCAATGGAGGTCACCAACCTAGGCCATGGGCCTTCTTGATTGCCCATTGACCCCGTCCAGGTAAGTGAGTATTACATTGGCCTTTTTATACAACACAACTCCCCCTTTGCTTTCTCTCCTCACCAATGTGGGATAACCTCTAAAATATTTTTGTTTGGGACCATATTTTATTGATGTATGAGTTCGTGTAGGAAGTAAAAGAATCCAAAGTTGGTTTAAATAGCAGAAGCCGAGGAAGTGCGAATTAGAATTTTGAATTTGAATCATAGTTATTAAAGGCGCGAGACGCACTCAGGGCGATTTGTTAGGGTCGGGACCTTATTTGCGCTTGGGCGCTTGCTTTAATAACTGTGATTTGAATAATGCTAGAAACTGAGTTTCCAAAATATTTTGACCCGTACTAAAACATATGTGATCAAGTTGATAGACATCTGAACACTGAAGACACCCTTGAAAAAGGTTACCGCTGCACGTCGTCGTCTGCACCAGCTACATTGAAATACAAAACTACAAAATATTTACACAAAGATCATTCAACTATTCAAGTTATAAAAACAGAATTAAATAGCTGGATCAAAATACAATTAATTATTTTTCTTACTAATTTTGTACCATGTTTATGTATCAAGGTTGGTTACATGTCATGTTCTCGGTATATAATGTAGTACATTATATCATATAATCTTACTATATAATAAAAGAAACCACTTTAGGGACACTTGTCATCATATTAGGCCATCCCTTATAGATAATTATTATTTTAGTTTAATCTTCTTTAATTAATTATAGATAACCATCCTATTAAATATTATTTAGTTTAATATCTTATATTATAGATAACCCTACTACTAAATATTATTAGTTTAATATCTTATGAACAATTATTATTTAGTTTAATCACATTCTCATTTATAATATTATTTATTTGAATTAATTATATTTGAACGTTTTGTTTAGTTTGGTATCAAATAGATTTTACGAAACTTAAAATAAAACTAGCTAATATTATTTATCATTTATACATTTACGGAGTTTTAAATAAAGGGTTAAATTTATTGAGATTTCGATAACAAATTTTGCAACAACAGAATAATCTATTTTTATCACGAAAACCAAACTTTGTATTAATATATTAAATATTTTTATTTTCACTGTACAAAATTACATTTACCGACCCATATAATACATGAGGTTTTTAATATATAACTTTTTTATTATTTGATATATAAAATTAGATTTATTCAAGTACAATACACGGGGTTTTTTTAAGGATATATATTTTTTATTATTGAGTACATGAAATTACATTTATTCAAACCATGTAATGCGCATATTTTTAAGGATGTATTTTTTTATTATTTGGTATATAAAATTACATTTATTCAACCCGTGTAATAAATAAGTTTTTTTTAAAGATGTATTATTTTATTATTTGGTAAACAATATTACATTTATTCAACCCGTGTAATACATGTGGTTTTAAATATATAACTTTTTTATTTGGTATATAAATCGAAGTCTTTTTTATTAGTTTTATTTTAATAGTCTTTTTTTGTAGAAAAAAAAAAAAGAACGACTAGAAAAAAATAGATTTTGTAAATTATATTTATTCAACCCGTACAATATGGTTCTTATAGATATAATTTTTTTTTATTATTTAATATATAAAAATATATTTATTTAACCCGTACAATAAATGAGGTTTTTAAAGTTATATTGTTTTATTATTTAGTTTATAAAATTTATATATTCCACCCCCGTGTAATACACGGGGTTATAACCTAGTCAACATATACATTAAATGTGATTTTCGTGCAATAAAAATAACAGTATTATATTAGAACTCAACTTAACATCTGATTAGAAAGTCCAAACAATTGAGGATAACCTGATGATAAAGTGGTATATTTAGGGATGTAAATGGACCAAACGAACACGGACAATGCCTTATCTGTGTTCATTCGTTAAGGAAATAAATGTGTTTACAAACGGTTCGTAAACACTTACCGACCAAGATTTTATCTTCATGTTTGTTCATTAAGGAAATGAGTGTGTTCACGAATGGTTCACGAACACAAATAAATTTGGCGAACGTGACGAAAGCTAAAGGTGAATGGCCAAGAGAGTAGCACTGGAATTTGAAGCCCTAATTGTGGAACAATCTTCATCGATGTAAATAATGAGAAAGGGAACGAGAATGATGCATAAACAAGGTGGAAATAGGGTTTCTGGTTTAATTGTTAAGGTAATAAAATAAATAAAAAATAAATAATATAAATAGTATAGATAAAATATATGAAAGTACAAAAATATATAATTAAGACATAAACAAAAACATAAACGAATACAAATGAACCAATGTTCACGAACACCACGAACACAATTGAACGAAAACCCTCTGTCCATGTTCGTTCATTTAACTGATCGAACAAAATTTCTTGTTTATGTTCGTTCGTTTATTAAATTAAATGAACAAACATAAACGAACTTCCCTCCGAACGGTTCATGAAATATTCGCTGAACGTTCGGTTCGTTTACAGCCCTAGGTATATTTCTCTATCAAGTGGTTAGGGGGTTTAAATCCTGCAAATGGCAGGTTTGGTTATTTTAGTCGTTAAAAAAAACATCTGATTAGAATGTCAAGAATGGGCGCACTTTAACGTTTTGTAGAATGCGTCTTAAGGGTATATTAGACATTAACTAATAATCAAACACTTATGTTATGGTGTTTTCTCAAGAAAAAAAAAACAAGCTCAAGGGTATATTAGAATGTTGGAGCATGGGTGTTCAACAACAACACAGCGCCGGGTGAAATCCTCCCGCCTCCTCCCCCACGCCAGCTACAATGCCGCCAGCAGGGTGGTGTTTCGGCGTGGTTGTGACTTCCACGCCTCCACTCTGTATGATCTAAATCACTTCTTCATACACTTCACTTTTTGACAACATGATGAAATTGACATATACATAAAACCATTTAGGTTATTTATGTTAATTCCTATCAAATCCAAACAAAAACTCTTAGCAAAAGACATCATGCATTGAAATGTTGTGCACGACTACTACCAGGGACGGATCTATATGGTGGCGAGGGAGTGCATGGGATACCCCTCAACTTTCTTGACGAAGTGTAAATTTATGTTTAATCTCCATTTTATATATCGAGGATACCCCTGAACAAACATTAGGATACCCCTGAGTGTAGCTAAAGAAAAGATGAACTGAAATTATATATGGTCGACGGAAACAAAAATTTCCGGTCGCCGGAAGTTTGCAGCGTAGGACGTTGTTAAAGAATGAAGATGATGAATAATATTATATCTAATCTAAATATTAATAAAAGACTCCACTAAATGCCACATGCCATATTTTCCTACTTTTTCTCAATCTTATAACTATAATAATCAAAATTCTAATTAATTTATATTACTTTGTTTTGATTTATATATTTTAAATTTTCAAGATCATATTTATCTGTACAATCATCATATCCTAAACTTTCACTTTGATATATATAAAATAATAACAATTATATGAGGCTTTCCTTTTGGAAATATTTCATTCTTAAAAGTATTTTTATGGTTTATCCTAACTTATTATCATTTAAAATATAAGTTTGCAAGTTTTTTGTGCATTATTAGTTGTAACTTGTGCTTTGTGAGTTTTTCAAAAAAAAAAAAAAAACTTGATTTTTTACTTTTAACCCCAAGGTTTTTACCTTTTTCAATTTTAACCCTACAAAATTTTTTTTAACTTTAACCAAAACTTTTCATTATTTGCAATTTAGCTTCGCAACTTTTGTAACTTATGCTTTTCATTTTTCGCAAAATTTTGTTTTACGTATAGTTCTAAATTTTTCGAGTTAATACGACGCAACGTGCATGAGTGGTTCAACATTTTTACCTCAATTTTTCCATGTTTGACAGGTTCGTCGCAACACGCATATCCTAGGTCGAGTCAGTGTTGGTGATCGATGACGGTTGTGTGACATTAGTACTATTTGACACCGTTTTATGCCCCGCCGCAACGCAGGGTGTGCTTTGGGGGTTTTCAAAGAAAAAATGGTTATGCATATTGTTGTCGTAACGTTGGCTTTGGGGGGTTTCCAAAAAAAAAAATTTTTTTTTTTTTACTTTTCACCCAAAAGTATTTCATAAATTACTTTTAACCCAAAACTTTTTATCTTTTGCAATCTATCCTTATAACTTTTTTTACTTTCAACTTTGGTCATTTATATAGTTTCCATTTTTTGTAAATTTTTTGCTTTATGCTTGGTTCTAAATTTTGTGACTTAACACATCACAACTGTGTCTTTGGTTTAACGTTTTTACGTTTAGTTCTAAATTTTTTGAGTTAACACGACGCAATGTGCGTGTGTGGGTGAACGTTTTCACATCATCTATTTTTCCCTGTTTGACAGGTTTAACATAACATGCGGGTCCTAGATCCACTTTGTTATAACTAAAGAATCTCCGCCGCATTGTGGCGGGTCGCAATCCTAGTTATCATTTAAACGTAAACAATTGTTTATTTATTAATTTTATTCAATATTTCAACCTTTTCTTAGTATTTGGCAATTATTAAATTACAATCTCTTGAAGCAGTAGAGTATACACATGGTAGCTTTAGGTTTTTGTTTTTTTTTTTATTTTATTATTATAATTAACTTTTAACCTATTTTTATATAACTTTAAAATATTATATGTTACAAAATTATGAGTATATGTTTATTCTAATCTACCTTCAATATAAGTTTTATTTAAAATTTTGTTGTGAATTACACGGGTTTGAAAACTAGGTTATAAAGTTGGGTATTACACGGGTTTAAGGATAAAAAAATTATAATTTAATAATATATGCACAAATTTACGTAACTAAACATACAACTTTAGGGGTAAGTCATGGAACTTTATTTCTGGTCGTGACCTCTTCTAAATGTTAATAAATAATGAGTACAGTTTGATAAAAAATCACTCTGATATTATGGTTTTTCTATGTGAGAAAAATAAAATATACTTATAAAAAGTAACAATAACATGTAAAAGTTATGTATAACATAAATATAATTAAAATCAAATTATAACAAAGCCAAGCAATGTAAAAAATATAGCAGCACCAAGCGAACGTGGATCCGCAGTGGCTTAGCAACTCCACAATAGATAGGAGAGTAAGATAAGGTCATGGTTGTTTTATAATTGATGATTTATTAAAAATGATTAAACATATTTATAAGAAGTGTTTTGTGAGCTACAATTTATAGAAACACGCCTAATAATTTGGAAAGATAAGTAAAATCCTGTGGTTAAGAAAATTGGTTTGAAAATTATTAATTGAAATGACTTTAGTCATGTTTAAATATGATATGGCTATCATATGTTTATGATATTTGATTAGAAAAAATAAATATAACATCTATCACAACCATATATATGAGCAAATTGCTAAAAAAAGTTGTGCATAAGTTATTAAGTTATATAATTTTTATCCTTAAACCCGTGTAACACCCGGGTCTATAACCTAGTTATATTAATATAATAATAGAAACATGGGATAATGACGTATTTAGTCAAACTTCATCAGAGCCCCCTGACATAATGTCCTCTTTACAATTAATATACTATTTAGTTTATTTGAATTAGGGTATTTCTTTTATTCTAACACTAGGTTAATGCCCGCGTTAAACGCGGCTTAAACCAAAATTTTATTATTTACTTTGAAATGTAATATTCTGTACAAACGCATACATTGGAAGAAACAAACAGAAAACTATTCAAATGCCGGAAAAAACTTCCTTGTAGACTACATTTGTTTTTTTACTCGTTACATTCCCATCGTTGTCTAGTATAAGCAACTTCACACCGGCTCTGCTTTTAACTCTTGATAACGCAACATAAAGCTGACCATGTGAGAAAACTGGATATTTCAAATACAATCCAACCCTTGATAGAGATTGCCCTTGACTTTTATTTATAGTCATTGCAAAACATACATTTAAGGGGAATTGTCGTCATTGAAACTTGATAGGAATTCTTTTATCTGACGATGTCAAACTGATTCGTGGAATAAACGTTATTGTCCCTATGTTTCCTCATGATATAATCTCAGCCTCTATAACACGTTTATAAAGTTTAGTAATCCGTAGTCTCGTACCGTTGCATAAACCATTTTGTTGATCGATTTTACGAAGCAACATTACAGGTACACCAACGTTAAGGACTAATCGATGATTAGGCAGACCAGAAATTTTAAGACCATTCAGAACATCGGGAGAATATAGTCTCGCATGTGCTTCGTTCTTTCCTTGATCAGTTTGACAAATACTATCAGAACTCATATACTCCACTTCATCACCAGGAAACGAAGCAAGCAATCTTTCATTAATTTCTTGAACAACCTCGTTTGTTGGTGCCAATATAGCTCTTTCAGCAAAATAATCTTTATGTTTGTACAGTTGAAGAAGTGAAGGATATACAAAGTCGATCAAATCTGACATAGGATCCTCATAGCACTTGATTAACAAATCTTCAGGAATATCTATAACCACCTCACAATCATCACTGTCACCAATCTTTCCCTCGCCCAACTCAAGCAACCAATTTGCAAAAGCATTAATCTCTTCTATATCAGATGCCACTACAAGAAATTAGGGTGTTTACCCACACATAATTTACCTACACATGTTTGTATATGTGTGGGTAATGGTTGATAATATATTTTCATAATAATTAACACTTAATATGTGTTGGTAATGGATTTTAGCCACACTTGGTGTTGGTGGGAAAATTTCCCCCCAAAATTGGCAATCAATTAAATATTAAATTACCTACACATGTGGCAAATTTTCGTCATGTGTAGGTAAATTATCTACACATATGTAAAAAATTAATATATGTGTAGGTAAATGATTATGGTTACCAACACATAATTTTTTTTTTTTAAATATGTAGATAAACTAAGTTAATATGTATTATTTTAAATGATGTGGCAAATTAAATGCCTACACATGTTTAAATGTACAATATGTGTAGATATTAGATATATATAAAATAAGTAAATATATTTTTTTTGATGACGTGGCAAAATAAATATCTACACATATTTAGAAATGTACAATATGTGTAGATATTTGTGTAGATATTGAATGCATATAAAATACATATTTAAATCTTCTTTGTAAGGTGATGTGGTAAAACAAATACCTACACATATTTAAAAATGTACAATATGTATAGATATTGAATACATATAAAATAACTTATGAGGGCTCCAAGTTCCATCTAAAGCTCAAGCTTGGTTTGTTGGTAATTTTTCAAGCTAGGCTACGACTTGGCTCCTATTTGATTTATTAATTTATATTAATTATAATTATATATTTTTCAAACTTTTATATATAACATAATATATATATATATATATATATATATATATATATATTATAACATTTCACTTAGATCTTATCTTTAGTACCGGACGGGAATTGATAATACTACCCTTCATCCACATGACAGACTTTGGTTGGTACACGTTTGATACAACCTGTTTTTCTTCTCTTGAAGAGAAAGTGGCGTTCTTAGGATTGATCGTAATAAGCAAAACTGATACGAAATTGTGGAGTTGTAATGGTGGTGTGACGGGTGCATGATGATCCGGTAGTAACAACATCAGTGACAGCTTGCTGCCTTGCTCTGGCAGCGGTGGTAGGCACTGTCATGCTGACCATAGACGACAACGAGTGATTCGGCAACTCAGATTCGACGAATTGATGACATCCACTACAAGAAATCTCTCATTTAGGGATGACTTCTTTAGAGGGGACAAGAGTAATTTGGGGTGATAAATTCAGTCGCGACCAAAAAACATGACACGAACCTAACACGAAATTTGCATGTTAAGTTTAATATAAACGGGTTCGGGTCAATTTCAAGTTGAACCCGTTTAGGTTAACGGGGGTCGGGTTGGCGGGTTGACCCATTTAATACATTTATATTATATTATATTATATTTTTGTACAATATGTTTTATGTTATAAATTAAATGAGGTGTGTATTTTATGTTATTAGTATAATTTAAAAAGAGAAATTAGGATAAGATTTTATAATTCAAATATAATTGTATTATATACATTTCTATTTTTTAAGTAAAATTTTATTTTAATATTCTAATTTCAAATAAAAATTAAAAACTTCGGGTTGAACGGGTCGTGTTCGGGTCAACCCACGAAATTTTATGTCGTGTTAGGATTCATATGATTGAGACGATTTTTGAGTTCGGGTTGGACCCGTCAACCTGCGAACCCGACCTGTTTATCACCCCTAAAAGCAATAGGGCCGACATGGGTTGATCCATGTGCACTTTCAATCTAACCATTGATAAGTGGTACGATCCAACGGTCAGGCTTCTATCTTACCTTGATGTTAATACCTAAAAAAAGGCGGGCTTTTTCCCTCCCTCACCTTTGCTTTTCTCCCCCCAAAACCCCAATTACAGCAAAAAAAAAAAAAAAAAAAAGAAGCTCCCACGACACCTTCAACCGCCGGACCACCAGGTGTTTTTGTTGTGTTCGATTGTCTCTAATTTGTATTATCTTTACGAATTTCTTGAGTTAAAGTGTCAAATATCTTGAGTTATATGTAGTATAGCAGGTTATTGTGTCGTTCTTGACTTAAATTAGAGGTTAATTGCTGCAATTTTTGATAAACAGGTTAGAGTAGTTGAAGTTGGAGGTGCACAAATCGGGTTAGGGTTTGAATCCGAACTGGGTTCAAAATGGTTGCCTTCATTCTTGCTGTTGTTTAGGCCTGCTGGTGTCGTATGGGAGATTTGTCTGAAGCTCTTCTTTGTGTTCTACAAGTAGATAGTTTGACGATATATAGTGCATCAGGTGTGTAGAACTAATATTTTTTTGCTGATGATGTTTTATTGATAGATTATATAAAAACCTTTTTTTGGCAGGTTAGTGGGCTAAAGTGGCCCATAGGGGGATGGGGTTTAACTGTGAACTTTATACAGGTACTCTATGCAAGATGCATAGCTTCGGTTCATACTTTTGATTGATAAGATGCTATTATTCCAAAGGAGTAATTATTTGTGGAGTCCCTATTAAAGCCTTTTCCACTCAGAATGAGGGAATTCTTTTATGTTTTAAGTTTCTACTTTCCTCTTGTTGTGGAACCCCTGTCTCTCTCACTTTAGACTATGGGGTATGGGGCGGGGATTTGGGCGTGGGTTGGAGAGAAACGCCCAAGTCACCACCCCATGTGGGCTTGGGTTTGGGCGTGGCCACTTGGGCGGGAGTTTAAGGCCGGGCGTGGGGCATGCTAGCGATCCTATGTGGCCGGCTCTTATTGGCTTGTTGGCTAGGGCATAACGGGCCATTTTAAATTTAAAAAAATGATGTGGCTTGGCCACGCCAGCCTAGCCACGCCCACCATACCCCTATGAAACTTGAGTTTGTGTATTGAGTGCCCCATATCCACGTGTCAACCCATGCCCCAAACCCCCGCCCCACCAAACCCCACGGTCTTAAACAATCCTCTTTTCTATAACCTCATCAAGAATTTCTGATATCATCACACTATGTCCTATGTGTCTCATGTACTTCTGGGTCAAAACTAGTGTATGTAGGGTGTTGATACGTAAAAAGAACTTAAGGGATGAAGAATTTATGAAATGTTTAATTGATAAAAAACTTGATGTATAAAACAAATAAGAGAGACGCATTTTTTGGTTGTAAATAAAGCTTATTTGTGATATTTGTGATCAATACGCCTTGGAGCGCCTCACGTCTTTCAAAACCTAGGACGATTGTCTATCGTTTTATTGTTACTAGCATATAATCATTTATTTATTTATTTATTTATTTTTTGTGTTTAGGCACATTATGTAATACTGCTATCGTCATTTAAAGAACAGTTACAGCAACATGTTCGTGTCCATGCAATGGAAGCAGTCATGGCTTGTTGGGAGCTAGAACAATATTTACAAAGCTTAACAGGTAATTAATCATATCTTTGTATATTTAATATTTTAAATATCTTTTAGATGTTAATTTACTTTTATGATTGCTATTTTAGATCACTTGCATGGTTGCACCTTTATCAGAATCTATCTCAAACATGTTTACAAACAAGTCTGGTTAATTAATGGTTATTGCTAATGAATATGGTGTATGTATAGGTGTATCACCTGGGGAGGGTACAGGAGCAACAATGTCTGACGACGATGAAGAGCAAGTAGACGGTGACACTAACATGTTTGATGGTGGTCTCGATGTTTCAGACAGTATGGGATTTGGCCTTCCAACTGAAAGTGAGCGTTCTTTAATGGAACTGGTTAGGCAAGAGCTCAAACACGAGCTAAAGCAGGTAATAATACGATTTTTCCGCCTGATTTGTGTTTACTAGCTCTAACTTGATGACACTTCTCCATAATTAAACAGGGATATAAGGAGAAAATTGCGGACATTAGAGAGGAAATTCTACATAAAAGACGAGCAGGGAAACTGCCTGGAGACACCACTTCCCTCTTGAAAGCATGGTGGCAATCCCATTCCAAATGGCCTTACCCTACAGTAAGCTTCATATTCTCTTCATGTGCCAAAACTTGCTTGTGCTCAATTTTCAAAAGTCAAAACATAAATTATGTTACAGTTCATATCACAAAATATCTTAAAGTTTCATATTTACCCATTTCGTTAAAAATAACTTGTAATACGACCATCATACGCTTCTCTAACTCCTTATTAGCAAAGTGCATAAATCTCATAAATTTGAACATCAGTATATTTGATATTATAATTTATAACCACAAAGATTAGTTAAAATGAAAGCTCTTATTTGTTGAATTCTTGATTTGGTCAGGAGGAAGACAAAGCAAGACTGGTACAAGAAACTGGCTTACAACTAAAGCAGATTAACAACTGGTTCATCAACCAAAGAAAAAGGAATTGGCACAGTAATCCTTCGTCCTCAACCTCTGTCAAGAGTAAACGCAAGAGGTGAGCCACTAAATTTACCTCCCCAACATCAACACAAATGAATTACAATGTTTATCAACTAATCTTTGTGGTTAAAAGTAATGCTAGGTGAAAATGCAGAAGCATGTCGTGTTGATCTCACACGGGAATGCTCCAGGTTACCTGTCATACAACTTCAACTCCGGTAAATTTTGTGAAGTGAACACTTTCCCACTGACTTGGTATAAGTAAATGAGGTGTGCCTTGACCTAAATGATTCAGACCGTTATTCTTGAAGGTATTCCGATACTTACAAAAGTTATTAGGATTTGTTTCGTATGTAGAATTTAGTAATTTAAAAGGTTCATTGAGTAGACATGTAATATTTGTTACAACATCTTCTAAAATGGCTTTTCATTAAGGAGTATGGGGGGGGGGGTTAGGATGGATGGCTAAAGTAAGACCACATATTTGGTAATACCATCAGGTTGGCCAACATTTAAAATGGTGTCTTCTATTCATGTTGAACACAAAATTGATGTTGGATGTGTATTTAAGGAAAAAGACCTAGAAAACCATAATTGTTGTGTTCTCCTTGACTTACCCATGGTTGACTTTGACTTATTCCTGGTGGCATATCAATATCCAGGTGTTAGAAAACAGATGGACTAATTCTTCTTATTGCTGCTATTAGTGTTTTAAGTTTTAATTGTTAAATCGTTGGTGTTTTAAGTCTTAATTATTTCCTACTTGCGACAATTGTTGTTTTGTAAGTTGCAAAAGGTTAATTTGTTAACGGTAGGAGAGTATACTGAATTGTTAGTGTTAAATTGCGATATATATAAATTCTGCTGCATGATATTAAAATTACCAATATCCCACCGCGATAAGCTATATCTCAAATATCGGTCCTTGACCGATATCTGATTTTATACCGCATTAACTGCATAGCTCAAAAGTTTAAAGTAACATTCGCTTTTCTTATCTTATGAAATGTTAAATGTTTAATAGAGTAAATTACGTAGATCATCCTTGTGGTTTTCTTGAAGTTATAAGTCCTTTCATTTAAGAATCTATATGGATAGTATCTACTTTTGAGAATTGTAACACCAATGGCCATTTATTTGAATGGCTGTTAAAAGGCTCTATTAATTTCACTTTTCTTTCACTCATTCTCTTCTTGCCACCGGTCATTTCAGCCACACTTTATAGTTCATACCGCAGGTCAATTCACCACTACCCAACCTTATATAATATGCTTATTAACCGCATGACTCTTTTAATGTATTAGTCAGGTAAGCAATGCCTGCGTGATGTTCTTCAAGGGTATGCTGATGTTTTACATAATGTCAAGCCACTGGAAGCACCAACTGCTTTTCAAGATATGAAAGTTGTGGGATTGGCAGATGCTATTGAAGGGAGAGTCAATGTCATCTTACACAACGGACAGGTTTGATATCCGGTTACATGCATATATGTTCACTTGTTAAATATCACGACACACGTTCTTCATAGTTTGGTCTATTAATTTTTTTATTGTTTGTATAGATGCTCAGATGTACGTTTCGTAGATACCCTTCTTCATCATTGGCAAATGATTGCATTGTAGCGATGGCTGACGGACTTGAAGCTAATTTATACAATCACTTTACGGTTCTTCTTTGGGGAAATGGCGACTCATCGTATCTATCTAGGGTGGATTCTCCTGTTGATTCTGAATGAGACTCTTTTTCTGCTATTATATTAGAAATTTTGGCAAAAAAAAAAAAAAAAAGAAAGAAAGAAAACTTCCTCAACCACATTCAGGTGCATCATGGGAGTTTCTCCTCCACAGCAGTTTTCATGAAAAGTATTCTAAATCTCATTTCATGAGTGGATTTTCTTCTAGAATGTCGCTTCAAAGTGATGAATCATGTTCTGCTTCCCAACAGCTGGATACATTCTATTCATCCGAATCTTTGATAGAGATCCTTGATTTACTACATGCAGTTTATGAAAGTCTGAAACTTAATCATCTTCGTAGAAGGTACACTTCATGTTTAGTTCATTTTTGCACAATAGTTTTTATCAGTGTTGGAATTCTAGACATAATATATGCTTTGCTATTGCAGGGATTTAGGCCTTCTTGTTGTTCTATTATGTGAAGTTTCAAAGATTTTAGGTGAAGATGGTTACCTGGATTATTACATACGTGACTTTCCCTTTCTTTGTAGAAAGTATCGTATTCAAAAAACATCAGTATCACAAAAAAATCCTCTCAGATTGTTTAGGTGGTCACATCAATGGTTAAGATCCAACTCTTGATTCTCTTGTTAACTTGACAAGCCTTTTGATTATTTATGATTTTACTGCCTTGTAGTTTACATTTGTTTTATGTATTAATCAAATTGGCACTTTGTTTCATGTATTAATCAATGGTGACGTTTGTGACATTATGTATGATTTTACTGGCTTTTAGTTTACATTTGTTTCAACACATATTAAGATCAATACCAACACATCTTCAACATTTACCTACACATAATATTACTTTTACCTACATATAAAATTACTTTTACCTATACATATATTCATGCCACGCCATCTGCCACGTTGGATGCCATGTCACCTGCCACGTCAGATGCCACATCACTTGCCATGTCAGATACCACGTCACCTGCCACGTCAGATGCCACGTCACCTGCCACGTCAAATGCCTTCTAAACAAATTGTTGTACTTTTAACCACACATATAAATGCCTTTTAGCCACACATATATGTGTAGGTATAGCTTGCTATATACCTACACATAACTTATGTGTGGATAGTGGCCTATATCCACAGTCACGAGGCTACACATCATTACACTTAATTTATGTGTAGGTAAAGACAACTACCAACACACTATATGCTTTTTCCCACACATACTTTGTGTTGGTAAAGCACCAAATTTCTTGCAGTGTGCGTTGGCTCCTACAATTAACCTCATGTTTTTTGTTAAAGTAAGGACCTTGCAAGTACTCCAAATATACGACGACGTGATTGAAGCATTAATGATTTCTCGCCTACTGCCATAAGGATCACTCAGCAGACCACAACAGAGTCTCGAGACCAGAAAACAAAAATAAATTGTAGAAAAAAAAAGAACGACTAGAAAAAATAGATTTTGTAAAATTATATTTATTCAACCCGTACAATATGGTTCTTATAGATATAATTTTTTTATTATTTAATATATAAAAATATATTTATTTAACCCGTACAATAAATGAGGTTTTTAAAGTTATATTGTTTTATTATTTAGTTTATAAAATTTATATATTCCACCCCGTGTAATACACGGGGTTATAACCTAGTCAACATATACATTAAATGTGATTTTCGTGCAATAAAAATAACAGTATTATATTAGAACTCAACTTAACATCTGATTAGAAAGTCCAAACAATTGAGGATAGCCTGATGGTATAGTGGTATATTTAGGGATGTAAATGGACCAAACGAACACGGACAAGGCCTTATCTGTGTTCGTTCATTAAGGAAATAAATGTGTTTACAAACGGTTCGTGAACACTTACCGAACGAGATTTTATCTTCATGTTTGTTCATTAAGGAAATGAGTGTATTCACGAATGGTTCACGAACACAAATAAATTTGGCGAACGTGACGAAAGCTAAAGGTGAATGGCCAAGAGAGTAGCACTGGAATTTGAAGCCCTAATTGTGGAACAATCTTCATCGATGTAAATAATGAGAAAGGGAACGAGAATGATGCATAAACAAGGTGGAAATAGGGTTTCTGGTTTAATTGTTAAGGTAATAAAATAAATAATATAAATAGTATAGATAAAATATATGAAAGTACAAAAATATGTAATTAAGACATAAACAAAAACATAAACGAATACAAATGAACCAATGTTCACGAACACCACGAACACAATTGAACGAAAACCTCTGTCCATGTTCGTTCATTTAATTGATCGAACAAAATTTCTTGTTCATGTTCGTTCGTTTATTAAATTAAGGCAAGACTCTTACCAAAGAGTTTGGATCCCCGCCATCCAATACCGGTGGGTATTGAAGGAGGTCCTACTAAATTTGACCCAGGTCATTGCAGGATCTATACACTGAACAAGGCAAGACTCTTACCAAACCATTCCCTTAACCCCCGACCAGGTAGCCAACATATCTCCATATAGACCGTGGAGATATGAATGGTGAAAATCTTTTATTTTATATAGACAGAAAAATAATGCCAAGACACCACGGACAAATGATAAGGAAGATTCACCTTCAACATAAGAAACTAGTTATTAAAGTCATTAATACATAACCAAATAAAAAGTGCGAAAAGATTAAAAATAAAAAATATTACACTAGACACTTGTCTTCACCAAGTGATGTAAGAGACTTAGGCAAACATGGCCTTTGATTGTCAAGAACTCTTACGATCAATCTTGGATCCCGAGACGACTCACACACTCTATGATGGATGATGGATGATGGTGGTGGATGATGGTGTTGTGATGGTGGTGGTGGGTGGGTGAAGTGTGAGAGAGGTGGTGTGCCAAGGGATGGTTTGCAAATGAGCCAAGCACCCCTATTTATAGCCTGAACAGAAGCTCGGGCACGACCCCGTGTCCATCCTCCTCTTTCTTCATTAATTGCAGTTTGTCTGCATTAGTTGACCACGCCCCCGTGTCCACTGGGCACGACCCCGTGTGTAGAAGCGTATCTGTACTATCAAGATTTCCCTAGATTTTGCGAATCTTAGAGTTGACCATGGCCCCGTATCTGCTGGGAATGCCCCCGTGGTGGGTGATAGAAGCTTCTACAACTTTATCTTTTCTGCAGACACTTGGGCACGCCCCCGTGCTCACTGAGCGCGGGGCATGTTCAGCCTTCTGTCTTCTTGTTTTTGCTTGGGAAGATGTTGTCGGGGGGTCGGGCCTGCCACGTTTATTCCTTTTCTTGTATTTATGTTATATTTAGCTGCCTTTTTGCTTCTTTTGTTCATTTGAGCTCATTTAATCCTGAAAATACAAAAGGAAGACAAAAACACACTTTTTCCAACATTAGTACTAAAAATGGTTAGTTTTATGCCACAATTGATGTAATTTATATGTTGCATTTTGCACACATCAAATACCCCCACACTTGAATCTTTGCTTGTCCTCAAGCAAAACTCTTTATAATGTGGCTTTACACTCCCAAATGGAATGGGTAGAAGAGAAGGTTTTTGGGCTTGTCATAGAGTGTCGGGATTTCCAAGATTCTTTATTAGGTTTTATTTTTATTTATTTACAATCCTATTCCTCATGATTTATTTAAAACATTACATAAGATAAATTACTTATTAGGGCATAACATGCCTTTTTTAAAATTCCATTTATATACAAGTTCACATACCTCACGGGGGATCACTCAACACTCGGCCGAAGATGTATTTTAGTGAATCACTCGAGAGCGGCGTGGAACTTATTCCTACCATAAGCTTGCCAAGCAATCAATCCTCCTCCTTTTTAACTATACACCTTTGTAAATATCAAGAGGACTTTTGGGTAAAGGGTTAGGCTTGGGTTAAAGGTAAGTGGTTGGGTTAGTGGTTAGTAAAAGGGCGAAAGCCGTAAAAAGCGTCGGTTTTCGTAAGACTTTTTATTTTTTTGTAACTTTTTATTTTGATGAAGCATTTCTTCAAACAAAGTTATTTTTGATAAACTTGTTTGTTTATTTCTTTTGGCTTCATCATTTTTTTTATAAGGAAGACTTGAGAAAAACCGAGCTTGTTACTAAAACAAAGGGTTAAAAATAAAAAGGGTTTTGGTGGGTAAAAGGGTGTTTGTTTTGGGTTAAGAAATGAAAAGGTTTAGACTCAAAGGGGTTAACTAAGGGGATTTTGGGTAGGTGGTAAAAAAAAAAGAAAAATAATGGTGTAGAAATAAAAAGGGTTAGTCCTAATGCCTCCATCATTTACTTACTCGGATTTAAGTTGGTAAGGACCGGGAATGTATCGTCGTGGCAAGTTCTAGAGTCGTAAGAACCAAGCGGCTATTCACACAAAAAACGAAAAATGAGCATTTAGTTTAAAGATATGTATTTGTATGCTCAATAAAGGCTCAAAACTCGCTTTTTGTGGGAATGAGTTTTTTATATGATCAAGTATATATAATCAAATTTTAATCTAAACTTGTTTTGTCGTTTCATAATTTTCTTATGTTGGTTCTTTTTATCACGACACTATCGGTTATAAATTTGTAAAAATATAACCTTTTTAGAACTTGAAATTCCCAAATTAAACCTAGACAAGTAAATTTTTTTTATTTTTATTTTTTGAAAAAATTTGGGGTGATTAGCGGTTCGAATAGAGTTTTGTGTAAGGCTTGTAATTAGGACTTGCAAGATTCAAGGTTTTAGCACCCCCCCCCCACACTTAAATTACACATTGTCCTCAATGTGTCCCAAAAATAAGTTTTTAGGTTGATTGAATGTGTAAAAAGGTGTGAAAAAGCAAAAATTAATGTTACTGGGCGTCTGGACACGGCCCCGTGTCGGACGAACACGGCCTCGTGGTCAGATTGCCAGTAACGAGTACTTACAGAAGGTGGATACGGGGGCGTGTCGGCTGGGCACGACCCCGTGTCTGGCAAAAATCTACAGAATTAAACAAACAGCAAGTCTGGGGCAATGGGCACGGGGGCGTGTTCGCTGAACACGACCCCGTGTGGACAAACTGCAAAGGTGAAAAACAGGTTTCTGGCTTCGGTTTTCCTGTCCCGGCTTTAGTAGCACTAATATTTAGTGCTCTAAGCCTCGTATGTACCTGTTTTATCAATAAACACTACACCAAACCATTGCAAGCATCCTAAATTACCATTGTTCAAACATCCATACCACAAAGTTAAAAAGAAAAAATGCAGAAAGTAAAAAGTGTTAGAGGAAAGTAAATTGTTCAACACACGGAACGCATGCCGGAAATTGCTCATGAGAAAAGAGGGTTAACCTGTGAGACCACCAACCAGCTGCTCCTACTCCTCCCGCCTAGTCCATGTCCTCGTCTTCATCATTATCTCCTCCTCCGTGCCCCGTCATGTACTCTCGGATGTTCCCGATGTCATCCTGTATGTCGGATATGTTTCTCTCTATTGCTCCGACTCGGGTGTACGTGCTGCTGGCCATATTGTAGGTGTTCCTGGTGCACATGAGGTTTTCTTGCAACAAATCATGTAAACTTTGGAAGTTAGGAAAACCGCCTCCTTGAGAGGAGGATTGACCCGGATCACCCTGGGGCCGGTAATGGTATTGAGGAGGTGGTTGAAAGTGTGGAGCGTGAAGGATGAGTGCCTCTTGCGGGTTCCATGCATGCCCCTGGACTCTTTGGAAGCTAACCGTCCCGTCTTCGGCTTCATAAATCAGGTTCATGGAGCGGCATATGTTTATGTCCACTTTCCCCGACCATGGGCTCTTTTGGAAAGACCTGGGCATGTTCACGAAATGCTTGAAGAGACGGTATATCCACCCCCCGGAAGAAGATAAGGGTTGGTGGAGTAGCAAGCCGGTTCCAATGCATGTTTCGGAGCAGGAGGTACGGAACATCAAGGTGGGTACGGGTATGAATGCAATGAAGGACCACCAGATCTCTCAACCCTACAACGCCACTGCTATCATGCCTTTGGCTAAGAGAGTAAGTGAGGACCCTATGGATGTAACGGTAAAGTGGGTCCCTTAACTTAGTGCTCTTAGTGCTGCTTGGGTTGTAGTGCCCTTCTCCTATTTGAGCCCAAGCGGCTTGGCGTTCGTTTTCTGATAATTCGCGTAACCCTCCGGTGTTTTCTTCATTACCCGCATCTTCCTCCCCATACAACCCAACTATCGACCCAAACTGTGCCATCGAGATAGAGTACTTAGTCCCCCCACATCGGAATTCTACCCCATCATTATCAAATGCGTCGGATCTTGAATTGAACACGAATGTGCTATAGAATTCCAGATTATACTCGTGGACTGAGCGAAATCGAGTAGTTAGGGCGGCTCTTAGTGGGCCGGTGACTAGGTTGTTAAACCGGTCAAGCTGGTTTACTGCTGCTAAAAGATCCATGCATACTTGTCGTGGGTATTCCTCCGGCCTGGTTCGAAGCACATCGTATCTTGCTTTAGCATCCAACTCATTTGCATTGAACCTTGTGAATTTATTGGACATCTGAAAGAATACACCAAACAATTAGCACGAAACAGTGAAATTTTTGGAGAAAACTGAAAACAGTTGGCTGAACACGGCCCCGTGTTCAGCGGACACGCCCCATGTTGGTCAGAAAAAGGCTGGACACGCCCCCGTGCTCAGCGAGCACGACCCCGTGTCCAGACGTCTGTTTCCCAAAAATCCCATTTTTTGACCCGGTCCCGAAAACTTCAAAATTTTTGGTCCAGTAGGGGTGGTTTTCCCCGAAAATGAAACCCCAAGTGCCGTTTTTCCCAAAATAAACCGTTTACCCCTTCGATTTTATCTTTTTTGGTTTAAAAACAAGGGTTTGGGGTTTTTGTGAGAAATCGGGCAAATCTTTGAACAATACAAGTTGATTTACTTCCTATAACATGAATCTAAACTAATGCTAACAGATTTATGCAAAAATTTGAGGTTTGATCCGGATGAAGTTCAAGAACCCTAGATTTTTCCCCAAATTTTTGATGTTTTAACTACATGCAAATGCTTAATCTAACTACTAATGATGATAGAATCATACCTTGATGTTGTTAGAAGTAGAGGAGACGTCGAAATCTTGCAGAAAAATCGCCTGAACCAGAGAGTTTTCGGGGAAACGAGGCGTGTGGAAATGAAGAAACTGTTTTGAAAATGGGTTTTTTCCCGACAGTTGCGCAGACACGGCCCCGTGGGCGGGCAACTTTTAATATTATTATTATTTTTTTAAGTGCTCGTGT
Organism: Helianthus tuberosus; assembly: GCA_030545235.1. Classification (NCBI taxonomy): domain Eukaryota; kingdom Viridiplantae; phylum Streptophyta; class Magnoliopsida; order Asterales; family Asteraceae; genus Helianthus; species Helianthus tuberosus. Next base: position 194,407,759 of record CM060448.1, on the reverse strand, counting down.
GAGTGCCCTTGTTTCCCAAAAACTCGATTAGAAGACTTACCGATTTAGATGTCAACCCGTTTGTTCGTAACTTACTAGGTATGATGTTGATGCTTTTATTCTTCGACCGTTTGAAGCGAGATTTCTTCCTCCTCATCCTCAATGAATCCTTGATAGAGCTTTAGCTGTTGGCCAATGACTTTGAATGGAATTCCATTCCGAGATTTAATTTCTACTGCACCGTGTGGGAAAATATGGGTGATGGAAAAAGGTTCTGACCACCTAGACTTTAATTTACCAGGAAACAATCGAAGTCGTGAATTAAACAATAGAACCTGATCTCCTACTCGAAATTCATTAGTTTTAATGTGTTTATCATGCAAAGTTTTCATTCTTTCCTTATAAATTTCAGAGTTAGAGTATGCATAATTCCTTAGTTCGTCTAATTCATTTAATTGACAAAATCGGTTTTTACCGGCAAATTCTGAATCTAAGTTTACATTTTTAATTGCCCAGTAGGTTTTATGTGCAATTTCTACTGGCAAATGACAACTTTTTCCATAGATGAGCTTATATGGGGTTGTACCTATTGTCGTTTTATAAGCAGTTCGAAAAGCCCATAAAGCATTATCGAATTTATTGACCCGTTCCTTTTTATTTAACCCTACGGTTTTTTGATGATGTGGCCAACCTTTGGCGACTATACGGCTAGCTAGGTAGTTAGCATAGTCGGCATACCATGGTTCTTCTCTGTATTCCACCATTTCTATGGACTCCATTGGAAATTTTTCGTTGATTTGCTCGTCCCTGGTTGCATCCAAAGCTGGGTCTTCTAAGCGCGAGAGATGATTCGTTGCAGTGTTTTCTGCTCCTCTTTTATCTTTGATTTCAATATCAAATTCTTGGAGGAGTAGAATCCACCGAATCAACATGGTTTAGCATCTTGTTTCTTGAAGAGATATCGAATGACTGCATGATATGTATTGACTATTGTTTTAGAAAGAACAAGATAAGAACGAAATTTATCAAAAGCAAATACAACAGCTAGTAATTCTTTTTCAGTTGTTGTGTAATTTTCTTATGCATCGTTAAGTGTTTTACTAGCATAATAAATTGGGTGAAAATGCTTTTCTTTTCTTTGTCCCAAGACAGCTCCAACTGCAAAGTCACTTGCATCACACATGATTTCGAAAGGTAGTTTCCAATCAGGCGCTATCATGATAGGTGCATTGACTAGCATTTCCTTTAGGGTTAGAAATGCTTGATTGCAATCCTTGTCAAAGATGAAAGGGGCATCTTTTTCAAGTAATTTTGTTAGAGGCCTTGAGATTTTAGAAAAGTCTTTGATAAATCGCCTATAAAATCCGGCATGCCCTAGAAAACTTCTGATTGCTCTAACGGAGGATGGGGGTGGTAATCGAGAAATAGTGTCTATTTTTGCTCGATCAACCTCCATTCCTTCGCTTGAGATTTTGTGACCGAGTACTATTCACTCCGTTACCATGAAATGGCATTTTTCCCAATTAAGGGCGAGGTTAGTTTCCTCACATCGGGATAGCATTCGTTCAAGGTTATCAAGGCATTGGTCGTATGAATCCCCAAAGATAGAAAAGTCGTCCATGAAGACTTTGATTGTCTTTTCTATCATGTCATGGAATATGGCCACCATGCAACGTTGGAAGGTTGCGGGGGTATTACATAGACCAAATGGCATGCGTCGATAAGCAAAAGTTCCATAGGGACATGTGAATGTTGTCTTTTCTTGGTCTTCGGGCGCTATCGGGATTTGAAAGTAACCTGAAAAACCATCCAAGAAACAATAAAATTTATGACCGGATAATCTTTCTAACATTTGATCAATGAAGGGTAAAGGAAAGTGATCTTTCCTTGTTGCTTCATTTAATCGTTTATAATCTATAAATACCCTCCATCCTGTGACGGTTCTCGTTGGTATTAATTCATTCTTTTCGTTAGTTACTACCGTCATACCTCCTTTCTTTGGAACTACTTGAACGGGACTTACCCAAGGACTATCGGAGATAGGATAAATAAGTCCGGCGTCAAGTAATTTGATGACTTCATTTTTAACCACTTCTTGGACATTTGGATTTACTCTTCGTTGTGGTTGTATTACCGATTTGTAGTAATCGTTCATTAAAATTTTGTGCGTGCACATGGAAGGACTTATGCCTTTAATATCTACAAGCTTCCAAGCGATCGCATTTTTGTGTTTTTTCAAGAGTTTAATTAATTTTTCTTTTTCTACACTACTTAATTTTGACGAAATAATTACAGGTGATTTACCATCTTTGTCTAGAAAAGCATATTCCAAACCTTTTGGAAGTTCTTTGAGCTCAAGAGGTGGGTCTTTAGGAGACTCCTTATTTGGTTGCTCATTTTGATCAAGAACTTTAAAAGTTTGTTCTATGGCAACCTCTTCTTCAACAAAGTGGTCAATCTTTTCACTTGTATCGGGTGGTTCATCTTCATCTTCAATTAGGGGGTCATTATTGCCGAAAGGATATTTCATTGAACGCTCAAGATCGATACTCCTTTTAAATGCCCCTAACTAAATAGATAGATTGTTATACTTTCGGTTTTTCAGAGCCTCGTGGGTTTTTACAAAGGGTCGTCCCAACACTAGAGGAGCGTCATCGAGGATGACAAAGTCGGTTGGGATTACCATTTGATTTGTTTGAACCAAGACATCCTCAACTACACCGACTGATTTTATTATTTTCCGATTAGATAGAAAAATGGGTATGTGAAGTGGAGAAAAATCACTAATACTTAATTTTTCGAAAATGTAGTTGGGCATTATGTTAACACAAAGATCTTTATCAATTGTGACATTACTAATAAAGTAGTTTTGAAAAAAACATGGAACCGGTTTAATGTTGATTTCAAATGGGTCTTCCATTATTAGCAAAGTTTGATCATTTGTTAACTTAATACTTACTGTTTCATCAATTTTAGTGTTAGTGTTTAATTCTTTTAAAAACTTAGCATGAGTGGGTACTAAACAATGATTTTCAAAAGAAGGTGACAAGAGATTAATTTGTTCAAATTTAGACTCTTCTTGGATTTTAACGTTGTCGGACTCACCTTTTTTGTTGTCTAACTCATGTATCGGTTTTTCACTTATTTGTTCTTCCATTTTTACACTTTCAACTATCTCTTTTTTATTTAATTCTTCTCTTGCGCGGGACTCCTCTTCCCTTGCGCGAGATTCTTTTATGCAACGTTCGATAGTTTTAAGGTGTTCTAGTATCCTATCGGTTACGTCGGCGATATAGTAAGGATTGGGATCCTCAAAGTTTGAATCCGGATGTTCGATCCTTTGTTCCTTATAATACCCATATGAAGTAGATGGTTCACACCATTGATCTTCATTGTAAGTATATGATGGATAAGGGTCGTAATTTTGTTCTTCATAATACTCATATGGGGTGGGTTGTTCACGCCATGGTTCCTCATAGTAAGCATATGAAGGTGGAGGCACATATCTTGGTTCCTCAAAGTATGAGTATGAAGGATCATACCTTGGTTCATCAAAATATGAGTATGAGGGAGAAGTTCATACCTTTGGCCTTCATAGGATGTGTATGAAGTTGATGGCTCGTACCTGGGCTCCTTATAGTAGGTGTATGAAGTGGATGGTTGAAATAAGTCACAATATTGTACCGAGTGCGGGTCACCACAATTGGTGCAATAGTCTTCCCTATATTCATCCTCCTCATAGGTGTAGTTGTAACCTCCTGAGTATTGATCCATAAGGATCACTCAGCAGACAACAACAGAGTCTCGAGACCAGAAAACAAAAATAAAAAAGGAAACAGAGGCTGGACACGACCCCGTGTTCAGTGGACACGGCCCCGTTTCAGGATCTGTATCTGGGCATTTAATTAAAAGTTACTGGTTTTGTGCAGCACGGGGGCGTGTTCAGTGAGCACGACTCCGTGTTCAGACTCTGTATCTGGGTGTTTTATGAAAAATATGCAGCACGACCCTGTGTTCAGCGAACACGGCCCCGTGTTCAAGTTACTGTAAATGCAAAACTAACTAAAATGCAGAAAAATGTGCGCGTGTTTTGAAAAGGTTTTGAAAAACTGATTAGGCCGTCGATTTTAAGCTTTCTTAAAATCCTTGTGTCCCCGGCAACGGCGCAAAAAATTTGATGCGCGTGTGGTGTTATAGATTTTTATATATATATTTTTAGCCCTTTTTACACGTTAGTCAAGTTTTAAATTTATAAAACACGATATTTTACTAACACCAAACACACATATGGGCAAGTGCACCCATCGTGAGCATAGTATAGTGTTGGTAAGATACCGAGGTCATCCAAGGACACAAGAGCTTTTAATACCGGTTTATCCTCAACGTCTAATCAAATCAAAAGTTTAGAAAAATGTTTTAAACTAGAAAATAAAAACTAAAAATGCTGAAAAATAAAAACGTAAAAACAGATAGACAAGATGAATCACTTGGATCCGACTCGTGTTTAGTGTAACCTTTGATTATTTTCGCACTTTTGCACTTTTTAAGAGATTGTCTTAGTTTTTGTAGTATGCCCATCTTTTGAAGGTGACGTTACCCTCAACCCAGTAGTTTGAGTCAGCAAGGATACAATCCTAAAGGGTTGGATTATTGAAAGATAATTAATTAAGTTATTAATGCATAATGTGGTAGGCCCCTCTTTTGAAGGTGACGTTACCCTCGGCTAAGTAGTCTGAGTCAGCAGGGATACAGTCCTAAGTAGCCGGGTTAAAGTTTTAATAGTAGCTTACATATGAGGGGATCAAAGAGTTTGGACCCCCGCCATCCAATACCGGTGGGTATTGAAGGAGGTCCTACTAAATTTGACCCAGGTCCTTGCAGGATCTATACACTGAACAAGGCAAGACTCTTACCAAACCATTCCCTTAACCCCCGACCAGGTAGCCAACATATCTCCATATAGACTGTTGAGATATGAATGGTGAAAATCTTTTATTTTATGTAGACAGTAAAATAATGCCAAGACACCACGGATAAATGATAAGGAAGATTCACCTTCAACATAAGAAACTAGTTATTAAAGTCATTAATACATAACCAAATAAAAAGTGCAAAAAGATTAAAAATAAAAAGTATTACACTAGACACTTGTCTTCACCAAGTGATGTAAGAGACTTAGGCAAACATGGCCTTTGATTGTCAAGAACTCTTATGATAAATCTTGGATCCCGAGACGACTCACACACTCTATGATGGATGATGGATGATGGTGTTGTGATGGTGGTGGTGGGTGGGTGAAGTGTGAGAGAGGTGGTGTGCCAAGGGATGGTTTGCAAATGAGCCAAGCACCCCTATTTATAGCCTGAACAGAAGCTCGGGCATGGCCCCGTGTCCATTGGAACGGCCCCGTGTCCATCCTCCTTCTCTTTCTTCATTAATTGCAGTTTGTCTACATTAGTTGACCACGCCCCCGTCTCCGCTGGGCACGACCTCGTGTGCAGAAGCGTATCTGTACTATCAAGATTTCCCCAGATTTTGCAAATCTTAGAGTTGACCACGGCCCCGTATCCGCTGGGCACGCCCCGTGGTGGGTGATAGAAGCTTCTACAACTTTGTCATTTCTTCAGACACTTGGGCACGCCCCCGTGCTCACTGAGCATGGGGCGTGTTCAGCCTTCTGTCTTCTTGTTTTTGCTTGGAAAGATGCTGTCGGGGGGTCGGGCATGCCACGTTTATTCCTTTTCTTGTATTTTTGTTAGATTTAGCTGCCTTTTTGCTTCTTTTGTTCATTTGAGCTCATTTAATCCTGAAAATACAAAAGGAAGACAAAAACACACTTTTTCCAACATTAGTACTAAAAAATGGTTAGTTTTATGCCACAATTGATGTAATTTATATGTTGGATTTTGCACACATCTCCTTTACATCTAATGGATGCAGATAATGTCTTCCACAGAAACGTCTTACCAGTCCCTCCGTAGCCATAGACGAAGAACAGACCACCCACATTACTATTAACTGCTTCAATTATCTCATCAAACACTAAACGCTGCTCATCGGTCAGGCTGCTTAAATTATTATCAAATTCAATGGCAGTAGCGCTTACATCATACCCAAGCTCGTCAGCAATTAAACGGTTGTCTGCTGAATATATTGACTCACTGTCGGGTTGAGGCATAGACGGAAACCGACTTAAACTTGAGTTGTTATGTAATAAGTAACGCTCAATTTCCAGCAACGTTAGGTTCCTTATTTGTTCTTTTGGAAGAGACAAACCTATTAAAATTATATAAATAAATTATTAAAATTCTTATAAATAAAAAATGAAATTAATAAACACTGATATATGAGACATAACTGTGAAAATATTAAATAACAATTTATGTACCTTCGATCCTCAAAAGCTTTTGGCGATTGTATAAAATACCATCCGCAAGGTACTCCCAAGTGTTTTCCCAAACATGTTCAGGCCTTGATAATGTATTAGACGCCAACATTGTAGCAAACAGATTACGAAGATAGTATCCTGAACTTGTGTAGTATGCCTCTTTGATAGCTTCTATATACTCCTTGTCGTCGTCTAAAAGGCCTCTGGTGTAGCACGCATCTCTAAATGTTGGGAAGACTTGTCCATTCACAGTACGAATCTCTTCAAAAGACTTAGGACCTATTACCTTATTAAGAAGGATTCTTAAAAAGTAAGCCTCGCCCATAGAAGGATTAACATAATGAATACGACCAATGGTTTTGCCTATTATGCGTTTATCCCATATCCTTTCCTTCTGCTTCCAAACAAATTTAGTTGGGAACTCAACGTAAGTAAGGGTGCGCGCCAACGGATCTTTTTTGTTCTTTTCCATCCACCCCAAAAACATCGTAGAAGAAACAGATGGTTTTTGAAGAACACTATCAAGTTCGTCATCAGGGCCGTATACAACGTTTTGTTTATCTGGTAGATGAAGCGGAAGCCTAATTACCAATGGATAGCGGTAATGAACATCAAATGCAAATATGCGCCATGAAGCTTCGCACGCCGAGAGATATCTGCAATCGTAATACTCTTTGATTTCATCTTTTCCATCTTCACGCTGACCTTTATCGGCATTTTGTACAAAACCAAATTCTGCCCTATCTGGTCCTTTGTTAATGTATTTAAACAAATACTTGTCACACCCCGATATTTCCACGTATTACCGGTGGGCCCGGTGGGGAGTATCGTGACGTAGTTGATATCATCATAGTCAAACAACACAATTTTAAATGCACAACGGAAGCAAAAGATAGATTTATTTCAACCAAATAAAATTGTAATATTAAGTATCACAATAATAGTTGAAACAGATCCACAGGCGGATCAAATAAAAATGAAATTGTTCAACAGACTTTAACATCCAGAGCTTGCGAGACTTGATTATTGATGCCTAGAGTATCCAGCCTATTACGTATAGTACCTGCACTTAGCCTTTTTGGAAAATACGTCAGTTTACACTGGTAAATACAACTTAACTGACTCATTTTGAAAAGAGTTTGAAAATTGATTTGAATGCACTTAGGCAAAAATATCTTTTATAACTTGGGATAATAAAAAAATAATCTTGTATACAGTTTTACTTATTTGTCGTCCATCAGGGCCGGTTTGTAGGGCCGGACAAGATTAAGTGACACGCCACAGGTATAATTCCCACAAGGATTATTTCCTTTAAGTGGATTACCAGTTTTTACATAATGCATCTGTCAGGTGTACGCCTACACCCCGTGCTTAGGTCGTGGCCATTTCTTTGAATGATGCCAAGGATATCCGAGACATGGTCATTTAACCCCCAAAGGCCATACACCAAATAATACAGATCAAAACGAGTTATGTAAATACATCAATCACAATCCGATTTAAATGACTACATACCCGACCAAGCGGTATTATTATAATACCGTATCCCAAGCCCGTATAGGGAAAATAAGTTAAGAGTATTTACCTGAGCAAAGTATAAGTCAAATACAGCAAGTTCACATAGCTTTTGCTGGGCTCCTAATCTATAACGAAGGTTTTTAATAACCTATTAGAATCGGTCTTTAAGTAAGCCTAGACTTAGACCGGTTAGTTTTAAAAGAGGAATATACGGTTCAAACGCATCATAAAGCGAAGACCGGTTTAGAATGTGGCTTTGACCCGACAAGCTTGTATGCTTGTTTAATATGGATAACTTAAACACATTCTGGATTTTGAGACATAAACGATATGGTTTGACCCGTTTCGGCTAATATATGCAAACTAGTTACATAAGCCGATTCGAACGCGAAAAGTGCGTAACGAATAACCAAATGAGTCATATGTAAGTTTCCTAAGTTAATATGCCTTAAATATGTTGTGACATCAGTATGATATCTTCTATTATGCCCCAAATGAATTTAAACTCAAATTATGCCTCGTAGGGGTATTTAGGTCAATTAAAAGGTTATAAAAGAGTTTAAATAATAATCTGAGTTACGGGTCTGATGTAATCAGTAAAAATACTTAACTTACTAAGTTATATTAGTAGGGTATAACCTATATGTGAAGTTTATCATTTAAAACCAAACTATGCACCATAGGGGCATTTTGGTAATTTCACTTAGGCTTAAAAGGTCAAAACTGGAAATCTGAGTTTTAAAACTTTTGCTTACTATAAAAATATAAAAATTTACTGAGATTATCAGTAGGCATCAAACCTTATGTGTTTAAAAATAGTTTTAATACATACTACGCGTTAAAACGCTTAAAAAGGCGATTTGGAGCCATTTCTGGGTTTTCAAAGGAAAGCTGATATTTTTATTATTCCAGAAGGCTCAAAATATTTTATTTATCATATAAAATCAGTAGCAAAAGGTTTGGGGTCAAAAGGATTTGTAAAACTCATTTTATAGCCCAAAAGGGCAAAACCGACAATTACCGGATCAAGCTTAGAACTCTATGTTATGCTTAGCCTAAAAATAAATAAAAATCTCTGAAAATCCCAAAACATTATTTTATATCAGTGGGTAAAAAGTTTGGTATCAAAAATCGGGTTTAGATAGGCTATACGCTAATTACACCGTTTAATTACTAAAAAGCTTTCTAATTACGCTAATGAGCATAACTCTTAATCTAGACCTCAAACTGATATCAAATTTTAGGTACAAGTTTATAAATCAGTAACTAAGGTTTCTACTCTTTTACATTTTCAAAATTCATGTTTTAAGGTCATATGGGCATAATAGTCAACATTTAGGCATTTAACGGAAATATGCATATGAATCGGATAACTATTGAACCAAGTTATATAATCATAGAGGGTTATACTAACATGAAACCTGGTCCAAATATGGCTCTAAGACATTTCTAAAACATGCTTAAACGGGTCAGAACTGGAAGTCAAAGCAAAAGTCAAAATATGCGACTTTCGGTTCCGAACCGGGCCTAAACTGAAAATTGTCGGGTTGAACATGTTTAGACATGTTCTTACATTAATTACCATGTTATATTAATGTTAAAACAGGTTGCATGGGCTACATTGCTAATTATGCATTAATTTGAAATTAAGCTTTCTGTTGACTTTTTAATATCAAGTTTGACCCGACAATTGCCCTAGTTAGAATGGGAATCAGAGGGTGCCCTTTTAAGGGTTTATTGTCCACATAATTACCAACTTATAGGTACTTTTAATTCGATATTTGACTGGACAATCATTGATCAATCTCGAAGTCAAACCTTAATTACGACGGTTTGACTTTAAGCTAATTAACTAAGCTAAACAGAATTAAAGAAGGTTAAGGACACTCACAAGAGTCCTAAGTATGATCTAAAAGCTGATGGAAGTCTGCTAGAAGTCCCAAGAGTTCCAGAGCAAAGCTTGAAAGGCAAATGAAATGGGCAAGTCCAATTGTTGCAACTTCAAGCTCTTTTATAGTGAACTAAATGCCACAAGATCATCACACCTATGTCTACAGATGTTTTATGATGGTCCCATGTGTCCCTATAATGCCAAAACCAGTTGCCAAGTCCCTGATTTCGAAAACCACTCTCTTAAGGCGGTGCAAAAGGCTGAACAGGCAACTGTCCATTTTCTGCTGCCAGCGACGGTCTTACGGACCGTAAGAAGTAACCCTTACGGACCGTAAGCACCTCTTACGGACCGTAAGCTTTTGGCTTTGCGGTCCGTAACCGACCTTCATCTGAAATGCCCAGTTACCAGTCTTACGGATCGTAGGCCCTTGGCCATGCGGTCCGCATCCTCTTTTAAATTTAAAGTCGCCCAGCTCCGCCATCTTACGGACCGTAAGGGTTAGCCTTTGCGGTCCGTAAGCCTTCATCAGAAGACAACAACTTGTTAACTTTGAGGTCTTGACCATGCAACTATACAATTTCGAATCTTTATGCTTTAATCAGTAGGAGGGGACCAGGAACAGACTTCTGCCTGCTCTTGAAAGTGCTGCCATGCACTTACACATACTTGGATTCTTATGGAGAGTCTTGCCATGCACTTGAATAAGGTTTTAATTCTTTTAAACAAGAATTTTAATTATGAACTTTGTTGTAACATTATTTAAAAATTCAAATTCTTTATAAATTGAATTTATTTATCATAGGAATAACCTGTTCTAACCAGATCAGATGTTTATCATAATGATTAAGGTCTTGGGATTTATAATTAGGTTGCTCAGAGGTGTTTATTAACATGTCGACACTTTTTAAATCCTACCATACATCTTCTAATTTGACTCGGGTTCCTGACACGTTTATCTTACATGACACGTGTCTTTATTCTATTGGGTAAAATTTTGCGAGGTGTTACAATACTTAATGGACGCAGCCTGGTTACACCATTCGACGTTAATGTGTGCCTGATAACGTCTCAATAGGGTTTTGCTATACGGAACCACACTTCTGTTATCAAGCTGAATACCAGATTTCTCAACAAAAAATCTAGAATCGGCTCGTCTATAGACCGGATAACCATTCGAATCTAGAGTAGTCTGATCACATAACTTCTTAGGAAATTTCTTCGAACAGTTACCGTCGACCATACACGGACAATTTGGTTTTGCAACACCACAAGGTCCGTGAATCATATAGTCGCTGACAATAGTATATAAACCTGGATCTAAGTTTTTGTCAGGTATCTCGGCAGAAATAAACTTGTCAACATGCTCAACCGAAGGAAGCTTACTTTCGTCATTTAAGAACAGACAGATATGGGCATGCGATAGACCTCGTTTCTGAAACTCTATGGTATAGACAACTGCAATAGGATAATTAATATTAAAATACTTATTTTTAAAGTTATGGTTATGAACGTAGCAGACCACAAAAACTATAATAAAGTAACTGAATAAAATGGATGATTACATGCTGATGCGTTGCCGAATAAAGATTTCTCTCGCAAGTCTTTCATGATTGCGTCAAGCTTAATTTTGAACAATCGGCATAAAATGTCCGGTCTATCCTCGGGATTAATGTTCTTGTCCTTCAGAAATCTTTTAATCTCCGGCCATTTAGGATTACACGTGATCGTAATGAAAAAATCAGGGTATCCAAACCATTTATAAATGGCCATCGCATCATAATAAATCTCCCTCATATAACGTGATCCAACAGTAAACGAAGACGGTAGTAGTACACGTGTTCCAACGTCTGACATATCTGGATTACCATTTTGTCCAAGCTTTCTAAGGTTCTCATATGTCTCAGATCTCAGATTATTTTGTTGCAGACGTATGAATAGTAATCGTTCACTTTCAATCATCGTATATACGTCAACCAAGAACTATTGCAAAAGTCTTCGAGCATTGAGAATCAAAGAGAAATTATTGACTCTATCTTGAACATGGTAAGCAAAATACTCTCTCATTGAACATTTTGACTCTTTCTTCTTCGTTGATGCCCTTCCTTCTCTATGAAGAATATCAATCTGGTAACCATCTTCACCAAAAGGGAAAAGCAATGGATACTGAAGCGCGAGATACGATGGATGAAGCTCGCTAATACGCTGTAGACCATCTTTCTTTGACTTAACAACTATAACTCGATTATCAAGAGCATCCTCAATGTCTCCAATAATAAGCGCAGCAACTTCAGACGACGTCGGTAGGCTGTATGTACGACCATCTTTAGACCTATTTGCCTTAAGCCGTAATTTTAAGTCAACATGAGGATTATCAACAAACCGATCGCGTACACGCCTATAGGTTTTCACCAGCTGATTATTTGAATCTAAAATCAGCTTAAGGTACTCTATAAGTTCAGTGTCAAGCAAATCAGAAGTTGCGGAAGCTGGTTTCTTTGAGTTACTGTAATGCAATTGTAAGACAAATGAGAAAGTATCTGTAAATGTTTATATAACATAAAACCAAAAATAAATCAAAAAATAAATAACGAACTGGTTTCCAGGGATACCTAAATACGGTTTTGTGATTACATACTTCATTATCTGTGCCGTATATGTAAAGCTGCGCAAACTTTGGTTCACCACCTTCTTTAGGAAGAAGACTTCCTAGTGTATGATAATTCTCGCCACTAATTCGGTATACATACGGAGCATTTCCTCTATTGATTTTCGAATCAACTTTACCACCCATTGAAGTGAATGAAAACATAGAATTAAAATGACGAATATTCAGTAAGAAATGCTTGCTCTTGTCGTCTAAACTCTTGAAAAGATTTTGATATTCCTGACACGTCTCTTTAAAATTAGGAAGATGTACTTTTCCATAATCACAACAAAGCATGTAAGTTGTTCTTCCTGGGTAAACCCTTCCTTTTCCGACCTCAACTTTTCACAACTTAGCGTTACATAGGTCACATACAACTACTTGATCACCATGATCAAAATAATCTATTATACAAAATAAAAAATATATCATTCACACCACTGGCAAAATACGTCCATCCATGGTATTGATATAAGAGGATGAACGAATTGGTGTTACGACACGACAATCATTTGTATCGGATACTGAAACGTTGGATGAACGAATGACGTTTTGTGAAGTGGAAGTTTTATTATTTGCATTTCTTCTTTTATTATCCAAATATAGTTTCCTTAATTTTCTGCGTTCAACATAATCTTGATGCTCAACTTGATTAGGATCAACTGAAGAATAAAATGCATATAAAAAAAAATTAACTATTTATAAAAACAAAATTCAATTCATGTCCAAAAAATTGCAAACATTACCATTCGTAATGTTAGATAAAGGACTTCTACCAACACCATCTGCAACAATTTAAGTAAAATTAACATTACGTAACATCGTTACATATTATATCATTTTTTTTATTATATTTGTAAACAAAAATAAAAATAAAATACATACTATTGGAAGGTTGAACAGCAGTAGGAAGTGGAAATGAAGGTAAAGTTTGAGGCTTTGCACGTTTAGGCATATTCTAATATTGTATCATATATAACATAGCAATGCATTAAAATAAGTATTAGAATAACTTAAATGTATAAGTTTAATACAAAAAGATAACACTTACGTGTATGAGAAATGACCAAACGTCAAACTTCAAAAATGCATGAATGTTGTGAGAGAGTGTTTTGATTTAGACTTGTAGAACATTTAGTCTAAAACATTGAGTGTGTATTATGCAATAAGAAGAGAGGTTCTTATAATATTTGAGTTTATTGTAAAAAAAGAAACTTTAAAATAAAAAAAAAATCGGTTATAAGTGTAAAAAAGGAAACAATTTAAATTAAAATTATTTTGAGGTAAATCTATATAAATCTTGCTGATTTTTTTAAATTATAGATTGTCGGTTATAAAACTTAAAAAAGGAAACAAAATCATACCAATTTTAATTTTTGCTAAATTTTAAAAAAAATTGGCGGTTTTCTTAAAAATTTTATATTATAAGTTTTAAATTATTGGGGATTGTTAAAAATATAGATCTAGTAATTATATAATGATTACAGAAATTAAATTAGTTAAATTCAGTAATTAAAATCTTTTTTTGCTATTTAAAGATTAAAAAATTAATAATAGTTTTAAAAATTATACTTTGTAAAAAGACTAATTGTATACATGCAAAAGGTTTTTTGACTTTATACTAAAAGTTGAAAAATTTCTAATTCCAAAAGCATAAACAAATGTTGTAGGAAACATTTTATACATGCAACACAATAAAACAAAGATAAATTAACCAAAAGATAAAGGTTAAAGGAGTAAAATTCATAGGAAATATTCCAAACACAAACAGTTGTTTATTCAAAAATAAAACATTAAAACCAACAAACCATATGTTTCAAAAAAAAAATACCAACCAACCAAAACAAAACAATCCAACCCAATAAAACACGCAAACCAAACCAAAGCAACAAAATTCGGAAAAAAGATAAATTGTTTTTGGTACAAATACTTCAACCATGAACTACTTTTCAATCTTTGGAACCAGCAGAATGGTTTCCTCATCAATTTCGACATTTGAGACACCAGCCTTTTTAACCTTTGTTGATGATAGAGAGGTGGTTTCTTCAACCTCATACACGTCTGCAAGGTTACGCTTCAATTCCGCAGACGAAGTCTTTGAACAATCTTTAGATGTGCAATCGGGTGTGAAGCTATCTCCAATAGAATCCACAGCGTCCTGTATGATTTTTTTTTTTTAAATCAAAAACTAAAAAAAAAATGTTTAGGCCATTTGGTATTTTGTAACATTAAGTTAAAATTCATAACTTTAGAGCAAAAGGATTCTGAGTTGAAAAATCACTAAGTGAAACATCAGCAGCCGGCTCGTCCACACCCTGCAATTCATAAAATAATAAGGCTACACACAACAAAAATGATAAATTTCCTAACATGTCTTTAATTAAAAGGTTTGTATGACTTAACCTGATCAGCTGGAATTCGGCTCTCCAAAGATTCAATGATTGCTGGATCATTCACCAACTTATGAACAGCATAACCATCAGTATGGTTGTCAATATTGAATTGACCAACTTGAATCTTGAAAGCATACTTTTTATCATTCAAAGCTTCAAACTGATAGGGAATGGTTTTCTCTTCCAAAGATGCCTAATATACGTGAATTTAAAATTATTGAAAACAACATGATAATCAGATTTAGACATTACTAATATGTGCCTTATATATCAATTTGAAAAAAGACTGATGTGAAATACGTTACCTGTTCAACTTTTGACTTCTCAAGCAACTGAATAGCAGTCATTCCCAACATTTTTCTGACTTCACGGTCAAACAAAGTCAAAGAGGCAATAGCTGCAGAATCTTGTACTCTGATCGGAATCCTAAAACTAAATGAGCAAAAAGTATTTCACAAAATAAATACAATTTACTTATGTAAAGAAGAATAACATAAGCATAATGATTATAAAATAACAAAAAATATAATTAACTTACATTGGTGTCGCACTGACAACCTCTTTAGGACATTCAGGATATGAGCACACCAAAACCTGTTTAAACTTCGGTTCCTCAGCACCGTCTTTAGCCTCCTCAATGACCAAAGTTGTCTCCACCTTCCGATTGCACTCTTCACATCCAAGGTAGTACTAGTCATCTTTATCATCCACACCCATAACCGTACCAAGAACTATGACCTCACAAGGCTGAAATTAAATGTAGGAAAATAGAGATTGTAAATATAAATTAGTGAAACAATTTTGTTTAATGTATTTATTTAAAATATTAAAAATTAGACACATACCTTTTCCAAGAGCGTAATATCACGGAAATTGGAAAACGGATGCTTGACTAAAAGTCATCCACAACACTTATGCTTCCAGATGAACCAATTGATTTCTGACCATTAGAGGATGTTTTACATATCTTCTCAACAAACCTGTTTACAATAATATAAGCAATAAAAAGTCTAACAACATCAATAAGTAGTTCATATTAATTTATAAACTGTTTACTTTGTTTTGAATGAACGAATCTCCTCTATGTCAGCATTGATAAACAACCTTGTTATATGGAAAGCATTAGATAGCGTTGTCTTCCCTGTGTAAAAAAAAATTAATATCATATATTAAGATATTCAATTTTGTAAATCATATAAAATTTTATTTAAGATTAACAAATATTATAAACAATGAATACCTTTATACTTGTTGAAACTACCCAACTACACAAGCAGAACAACATGGACTTCTTCTTTATGGCTCTGAATGTAACCAAACATCTCATCACAGTACTCGTCCCATAAGGTGCAGTTTAACTTGATACCACTACATAAATAGAAATTAAACACATCAGAGGATATCATATAAGAATAAATATATAATACTAAAGTTGCAATGAAATAAAATTAGCATTTAATAAACAGACTCTTCATCCAGCAATTGCAAGTTCATGTATTTGCTATCTTTTCCCATTTTCGTTTTGGTCACTTCTGGTTTAGACCACTCTTCTACATATCCAATAAAATCTGGAAAAAAATTTGATTAAAACCAAATATAATCAGCACAAAAACAAACATTTTTAAAAGAATCTATATTTATATATTTCGGTAATTTCGGATGTGGTTGTTATATATGATCAAGTACAAACCAACTCGATACTTGACATCGACTTCACCGGCTTTAATGGACTCAAAGGATGCTAACCGAATACCATATACACTTCCATCAAAGTTCTCACACTTTTTAACAGATGTATCAAAGTTCAAGCTAATAGCATGTTCCTTGTCAAAGTGTTTGAAAGTTGACTTAATGACAGAAAGTTGAGATTTATAAATGTAATAAGACTCATTTTCATTAAGCAAAATTTCAAGTTTTTTCATAAACTTGTTCCAAACAGTAGCCTGCATCCTGGTCCCCTAATCAAAAATACAAATTAAAAGTGGTTAATATAAACACCAAAATAAATAATAAGCTACATTTTAAACAGGAAATGACATTCAAACTCTAACCTGCTCATCCATGACCGCCATTTCAATAGCTAGGGTTTCTCCTTCTCTCTTTGGATTCACAAGCATCCAAAGTCTTAACACCTTGACCTTGATGGTAAATAGTTTAGATCTCCAATCAAGATTATTTAACATAGTAACATTGTTTTCATCCATTTCGATGAGATATGACTCGAATATAGATGATAACGGATGAAACTGCTTTGTAATTGAATCAAATCAATGTAGTAAGTAAATATATATACAAATTCGGTAAGTTATTTATGTAAAGTTGAAATATCAGTTTATTAATATAAGAAATTGTTACCGTAATTACACCGATTAGTATTTTTAGAAATGGATTGACATTTCTAAAAAAACTACAAATCACAAAAATATGAGGAGATATTTGATTCAATTACCTAAAAAAAGTAAACAATCATCATTTATTCAAAAAAATCCTATACATACAAAACCTAGCCCAAAACATATGCAATGTTTATTCAAAACAATCCTAAAACTACACTCTACAACAATGCATGCAAACAACACAAAAATGCAATACCACACAAAAAAATAAACACATAAGATACATCAAATTAACAGTTAAAAAAGTAACCTCAAAGTGTATTCTAACAAAAAAGTTATGTTTGTGGACAAAAGAATAACAACATATAACCAGTAACTCGAAATTTTAATAAATTTGTAGTTTACTTTACAATTTTTTAAAAATTCATTAATCGGTGTACATTACGTTGGATCTTTTAGTAATGAAAATTTAAGATTTACTTAAAATGAGGATACAGTTGGTTGGATTTTTATGTAACATGTTGCAGTTAATTTCGATTTTTTTATTAAAGTTAGTTGATTAATTAAATATGGCATGATTTTGATGGTTTTAAAAATCATTGTTTAAAGTCAAAATATTATATGTCAGCAGCGGTTTTTAAAAAACTTCCATATAAAAGTTTGAAAATATGTTTTTAATTTCCAAAATTAAATAAAACAACCTTAAGACTGTTTCATTGTTTGGCAATTTGATAAGTTGATTTAAACAGTTGATTACACCATACAAAATCTACAAGTTTTGTTCAATATATTCAATGGTTTAATTCTACCATAATATAACAAACACACAATTTATATTCATACTCATTTCATTTTGACATACAATATTATTATGATATTGTTAAATATAAAAGTGATAAACTTGTAGCTAACTTCAAATAAACATCAAAAGTTGGCAAAAAACATAATCCAAATCTGGTCACAAGCATGCTTAGTCTATTGCCTTCAGGAACTCATTAACATTGCCACAAAAAAAGTATCACAAACGTCTATCAAGTCCTAACGATCATCGTAATGTCCGCACCAAAAGAATACTACTAATCATTGTCTAACCACAACCTGTTTGTGCAAAATATACTACCAAAACATACCATGTACCTTCACCAGCTCAGTTGTAAAGCAACATACCTTTACTTTTAACATAAATCATCTGAAACGAAGAACCATATACCAACTGTTTGTCTCTAACAAACCCTCTCATACCGGTGACATTGTAGCACTGACAACCTTGCGAGAACTCCACACCAATAGCCACGTCCCAAGTTCGACCAACGCTGTCCGTGATGGTCAAATCCATCTTTCGATCCAAGCCATGAGTTTGTGCCCACTTCTTCTTCAGACGCTACAAATCAGAATATAAATTTTAATAATTAAATTTGTTGAACACTGGTATTCCTATAATTAGTAGAAATATAATCCCCAAACATACATTAATAGTATGAAGAAGTAAATAATAGAAACTTACATAATGATTATAAACAACAAAAGTAACCGGTATTTCGTCATCATAACTCTGTTCAATACCAAGTGCAGCAATCGGATTAGGCACTTTATCATCAGACACTTCAACGAACTCATCAGTTGGTTCTTTTTTGGTAACACAGAGTTCAGATGGGAAAGTTAGAAGGGCAGGCTTACAGCTAAAAACACTCATCTCAAAAGTCCTCAAATCAACCATTTCAAAAACCAACAAATGATCATCCGTTATAGACATCTCCTTCTTGATTCGACTCCAAACTATAGTAATGTAAAGCTCATTGTCAAACACATCCATCCGAACAAACCATTTACGATTTCCAGCCAACCTCACAACAACAGGATATGCAGGACACGCATTCAGCATCTTGTGATGAACAAACAACCTGTTCACATACTACACGTAGTAGAAAACCATATATCAGGATCGATGGTATAGATGCTATACAAAACAATGTATGAGTGCAATGAAAAAATAATTTAAAACAGTATATGTTCAAGTACCATGCAGTTGTCTCGGTCTTTTACATTTCCTGGTTTGTAATAGAAATAGTCACACGGCGCGAGAGAGATATCTTGATAAAAGTAGAACAGCCGGAATGAAGATAAAGCTTCTTCATACTGGAAAACAACCCACGAATTGTCTGGTAACTTCAATGACGTGACCACATCCAACCATCCGTTGTAAAGAAAGTAGGTGCCTGCAAGGTTCATAACTTTGACTTCGAAGATCCTCCCATCGAGGGTCCGGATGACTGCATTCTTCTCTGGATAAGCATACGTCTTAATCCAGTCACCATAACCAGCCGGAAGTTTTAAGAAAGGATTTAGTACAAAACAAATAATTCTGGCCCCACATGCTTATAATATAAACACTCACCAATGATTTTTTGTCGTTCTTCCATACACGGGCAGCGAATCCGTAAACCATCTCGCCTTTCAACGTATAAACATGAAATGACAGCATAAAATTGAGATTAAGTTAGGATCAATAATCCAACGTAATATAACATTTAAAAGATATCAGTTCAAATAAGTGGCATGATATAGACTGCTTAGTATAATCATCAAATCCCTGATTTAACAATGATGTAAAAAAAACATAATGTAGATCTACATTAATCAATATATATTTTGAAGTATCTTAAGTGAAGCATTAACAGTTCATGTAGTTAGATGCATCAATATATACTTTGAACTATCTTAAGTGAATCAATTTTCTCCCTCTCGATCTTACTGATATATTTTCAGGAAGTTGCTGTCAAAAAACAACATCAAATAGGATTTCAAAAACCAACAAAAAAAGGTTTAACTTATTTGCGATTGAAATCATGTAAAAAACCAAAATAGATAATCAATAAACTCAATACGGCTGATGATAATCAACAAATAACAGTAGATGAACACAGTAATTAAAACCCTAATACACAAAACATATATTCAAACAATACACGGATTCTACACTTTTCAAGCACAAAAATACTACAATAACACATCAAACTGCATCGAAAGTGTTTCAAACATGCAAAACGGATACTGATTAACAAACTATTAACTATAGCTAATCTGAGGATCTAAATTCAAAACTCAAGCTATAAAAATGAAAAACCCTAATACACAAAACATATATCCGTCGAACTTCAAACACCGCTATTAGAAACCCTTACAGACAAATGGTAAACCAAAGGAACATCAATTGTTATTCTACCATAATCCAACAATCATAGAATCAAACAAAACGATGGAATAAAAAACATCAAATCAAACAAAAGGAAATCGTGTGTAAAAGAATAACATTCAGACAATCAACAGATAACAAAATAGTTGATGATTCAGTGCATATAGTTGGAAACAATACCGTCGATGATGATTATTGTCTATTCAAGAATGATTATACGTCTTCGCAAACGATCGATTGAAACGGTGATGAACGGAATCGCCGATTAAGGTTGGTCGGGATAGGAATCGTCGTTTAGGGTTTGGAGAAATCGTTTGAAAAGTTTTGGAAGAATAAGAGAGAGATGAGAGAGAAAGCGTATGATAGAAGCCAAAGTGAATCCGAGAATGAGAGCAATGCCACATGTCCTCCAATATGAGATATGCCACATGTATGCTTAGGTGTCAGCTTATTTGGCATCAACCATAGGGTGACATGTGTCCCCCATGGTTTCTTTTATTATAGACATAGATTTTTATCTTAAGATCATTCAAAAGATTGATTTTCATGAATTTCATTATTTGGCAATTCGATAAGTTGATTTAAACAGTTGATTACAACCATACAAAATCTACAAGTTTTGTTCAATATATTCAATGGTTTAATTCTACCATAATCTAACAAACACACAATTTATATTCCTACTCATTTCATTTTGACATACAATATTATCATGATATTGTTAAATATAAAAGTGATAAACTTGTAGCTAACTTCAAATAAACATCAAAAGTTGGCAAAAAACATAATCCAAATCTTGTCACAAGCATGCTCAGTCTACCGCCTTCAGGAACACATTAACATGGCCACAAAAAAAAGTATCACAAACGTCTATCAAGTCCTAACGATCATCGTAATGTCCGCACCAAAAGAATACTACTAATCATTGTGACATTGTCTAACCACAACCTATTTATGCAAAATATACTACCAAAACATACCATGTACCTTCACCAGCTCAGTTGTAAAGCAACATACCTTTACTTTAACACAAATCATCTGAAACGAAGAACCATATACCAACTGTTTGTCTCTAACAAACTCTCTCATACCGGTGACATTGTAGCGCGGACAGCCTTGCGAGAACTCCACACCAATAGCCACGTCCCAAGTTCAACCAGTGCTGTCCTTGATGGTCAAATCCATATTTCGATCCAAGCCATGAGTTTGTGCCCACTTCTTCTTCAGACGCTACAAATCAGAATATAAATTTTAATAATTAAATTTGTTAAACAATGGTATTCCTATAATTAGTAGAAATATAATCCCCAAACATACATTAATAGTATGAAGAAGTAAATAATAGAAACTTACATAATGATTGTCAACAACAAAAGTAACCGGTACTTCGTCATCATGACTCTGTTCAATACCAAGTGCAGTAATCGGATTAGGCACTTCATCATCAGACACTTCAATGAACTCATCAGTTGGTTCTTTTTTGGTAACACAGAGTTCAGATGGGAAAGTTAGAAGGGCAGGCTTACAGCTAAAAACACTCATCTCAAAGTCCTCAAATCAACCATTTCAAAAACCACCAAATGATCATCCGTTATAGACATCTCCTTCTTGATTCGACTCCAACCTGTAGTAATGTAAAGCTCATTGTCAAACACATCCATCCGAACAAACCATTTACGATTTCCAGCCGACCTCACAACAACAGGATATGCAGGACACGTATTCAGCATCTTGTGATGAACAAACAACCTGTTCACATACTACACGTAGTAGAAAACCATATATCAGGATCGATGGTATAGATGCTATACAAAACAATGTATGAATGCAACGATAAAATAATTTAAAACAGTATATGTTCAAGTACCATGCAGTTGTCTCGGTCTTTTACATTTCCCGGTTTGTAATAGAAATAGTCACACGGCACGAGAGAGATATCTTGATAAAAGTAGAACAGCCGGAATGAAGATAAAGCTTCTTCATACTGGAAAACAACCCATGAATTGTCTGGTAACTTCAATGACGTGACCACATCCAACCATCCGTTGTAAAGAAAGTAGTCGCCTGCAAGGTTCATAACTTTGACTTCAAAGATCCTCCCATCGAGGGTCCGGATGACTGCATTCTTCTCTGGATTAAGCATACGTCTTAATCCAGTCACCATAACCAGCCGGAAGTTTATGTAAACGGAAAAAGTAGGTATCTTTAATGGCAATTATAAGATCAGTTTTCAGAAAGGATTTGGTACAAAACAAATAATTCTGGCCCCACATGCTTATAATATAAATACTCACCAACGATTTTTGTCGTTCTTCCATACACGGGCAGCGAATCCGTAAACCATCTCGCCTTTCAACGTATGAACATGAAATGACATCATAAAATTAAGATTAAGTTAGGATCAATAAACCAACGTAATATAACATTTAAAAGATATCAGTTCAAATAAGTGGCATGATATAGACTGCTTAGTATAATCATCAAATCCCTGATTTAACAATGATGTAAAAAAAACATAATGTAGATACATTCATCAATATATATTTTGAAGTATCTTAAGTGAAGCATTAACAGTTCATGTAGTTAGATGCATCAATATATACTTTGAACTATCTTAAGTGAATCAATTTTCTCCCTCTCGATCTTACTAATATATTTTCAGGAAGTTGTTGTCAAAAACAACATCAAATAGGATTTCAAACACCAACAAAAAAAGGTTTAACTTATTCGCGGTTGAAATCATATAAAAAACCAAAATAGATAATCAATAAACTCAATACGGCTGATGATAATCAACAAATAACAGTAGATGAACACAGTAATTAAAACCCTAATACACAAAACATATATTTAAACAATACAAGGATTCTACACTTTTCAAGCACAAAAATACTACAATAACACATCAAACTGCATCGAAAGTGTTTCAAATATACAAAACGGATACTGATTAACAAACTATAAACTATAGCTAATCTGAGGATCTAAATTCAAAACTCAAGCTATAAAACTGAAAAACCCTAATACACAAAACATATATCCGTCGAACTTAAAAAACGGCCATTAGAAACCCTAACAGACAAACGGTAAACCAAAAGATCATCAATCGTTATTCTACCATAATCCAACAATCACAGAATTAAACAAAACGATGGAATCAAAAACATCAAATCAAACAAATGGAAATCGTGTGTAGAAGAATAACATTCGGACAATCAACAGATAACAAAACAGTTGATGATTCAGTGCATATAGTTGGAAACAATACCGTCGATGATGATTATTGTCTATTCAAGAATGATTATACGTCTTCGCAAACGATCGATTGAAACGGTGATGAACGGAATCGCCGATTAAGGTTGGTCGGGATAGGAATCGCCGTTTAGGGTTTGGAGAAATCGTTTGAAAAGTTTTGGAAGAATAAGAGAGAGATGAGAGAGAAAGCGTATGATAGAAGCCAAAGTGAATCCGAGAATGAGAGCAATGCCACATGTCCTCCAATATGAGATATGCCACATGTATGCTTAGGTGTCAGCTTATTTGGCATCAACCATAGGGTGACATGTGTCCCCCATGATTTCTTTTATTATAGATATTGATTACCATTTTTTCTTTCCAATTGGAAAGACATTCTAAACACTTATTTAATTTACTTTGTTTATTGATCAGTTTATAGTATCCACGTATTTTACTTAATTTATGTCCCACAAGGACTTGATTGTAGCGTTTTTCTTTTTCAAATGAGGGCTGATCATGCATTTTGGTGTAAACCTCAGAGACGTAATTGACATTTACTCTTGGTTCTGTTTTTAAACAACACAAAGGTAAACTGCAAACTCCCCTTCCATGCTTGGTACTTGGATGATGGGACAGTTATCGGGGACGCTGTTCAGGTTGCTAAAGCTCTTGACATCATTCGTTCGGAGGGTCCAGCCTTGGGGCTACGACTTAATATTAGAAAAACTGAGTTATTTTAGCCGACATGCAACGGGGTGAAGGTACGGCCAGGGCTTTTCCCCAGTGAGATTGGGAGGCTGGAGAGAGGTGTCAAACTGCTAGGAGGGGCAGTCAGCCGTGATGCCAGTTTCATTAGTGGTCTAGCGGCTAAAAGGGCAACACGAGCTGTTGACATTATGGGACACCTTCCCTTGTTGCGGGATCCTCAAAGCTAACTCCTCTTGCTTAGATCTTGTATGGGGGTTGCAAAGTTGCTATTTGGTTTGCGAACTTGCCAGCCCCCCTTTGTGGATGATGCTATTTTATGTTTTGATAAAGGTCTTCGAGAGGCAATAGAAGACATTGTCGTATGTGGGGGACCTTTTTTTGGTGAAGTCCAGTGGCGGATCGCGACCTTGCCGATGCGGCTTGGTGGGTTAGGCCTTCTTTCGGCCCAGGATGTGGCTGCCTATGCCTTTGTGGCTTTCAGGTCTCAATCCCGGTAGTTGCAGGACCACATCTTACGTAACAGTGGGGTTGCTAACACTGACCCGGATTATGCCAGCGCCTTGGAACGCTTGCATGAATATCTCCCGGACTTTGATCTCGGCGGTTTCTCTAACAAGGACACCGCCCCCAAAACGCCACAAAAAACTTTGGCGAATGCCCTTTATTGTCGAATCGCACAAATTTTGGGAGAAGATTTCCATTTGTCCCCTCGCCAGAAAGCCGTCATTGAATGCCTACAGAGGCCTCACGCTCAGGATTTCTTAACTGTTATTTCTATCGAAGGTCTGGGTCAACGTATGTCAGCGGTGGAGTATCGGTCAATCCTTAAGTACCGTCTGATGATCCCCATGTTCTCGAATGATCAAACCTGCCCAGTCTACCGTAAAGCATGTCTGGATAAATACGGGGAGCATGCGTTACACTGTAGAGAGTTGCCGAGGTTTAAGTATCGCCATGACTTTGTTCGAGACGCATTAATGGATATTCTCAGACGAGCAGGGATCTCGGCAAAGAAAGAGGCACCAGTTAATTTTTCTTACGGACCCAGCGGAAGGGAGGTCCACCCTACGCCCGGCTGACGTGCTAGTTTTTGGTTGGGAGGGCGGGAAACATGCTTGTGTTGATCTCACAGGTGTATCCCCCTTAGCCGGGTTCCGGGAAAATGGGTTTGTGGAGGGGCAAGCGGTACTAAAAGCAGAGTCAAAGAAGGTGGAAAAGCACGCGAAAGCTTGTGAGGATAATCAGCATGCCTTTGTCCCTCTGGTGTTTGACACGTTCGGCTCCTTGGAGCCGGAGGCGGTTCGATTCTTGGCTAGAGTTCAGCGTGTGGTCCGCAGTAACTTTTCGACCCCTCAGGGGCGAGGCTTTGTTTTTAGTAGATTAGGGTTTTCTATTCAGAATGGGATGGCGGCGCAGTTTGTTGCCCGTCTACCTGCTATCCTTATGTAATTTGCCCCATGATTAATTTAAAATCAAGGATCTAGAAAGGTGAATTCAAAAAAAAAATTATTTGTTCAAAAAAATAATAATAATAAAAAGTTATATCTTTAAAACCATATGTATTACACGGGTTGAATAAATATAATATTGTTTACCAAATAATAAAAATGTTATATTTTAAAAACCCTCGTGTATTACACGACTTGAATAAATATGATTTTATATACCAAATAAAGAAAATTGTATTTAAAAAAACTAAATGTGATAGATATGATGATTGCGAAGATGATTATTGAAAAGAAGATATAATGGTCAAACATGTTATTCAAGAAGCAAATAAGCAACCACTTGAGTGATAAAATATAAATTAGATTTAAAAAACTCGTAATAAATCTAATTTTATATATAAAGTAATATTGAAAGTTATATATAATTTGTTAAAAATTATGTAATAAAACCGATATAATAATTTTTTTAATAATGAAAATAAAAATAAATAATATATTAATACAAAATTTGGTTTTGGTGATAAATAATTTGGTTATTTAAAAATATCTTAAATTAATAATATTTTGTAGGAAAGTTATTTATAATTAATTAGAAGAAATTAAAATAAATAATAATTATCCATAAGATATTAAACTAAATAATTTAGTATGAGGGTTATCTGTAATTAATTAGAATAAATTAAAATAAAACAATAATTATCCATAAGACATGGCGTAATATGATGACAAGTGTCCCTTAAATGATTTCTTTTATTATATAGTATAGATATAGATATAGATTATTCAAGTATGATACTCTATTCAGTTTATTTTAATATAGATGTTCATCTTAAGAGTTAAGCCCAATTAGAGTTGGGCTTTTAGTAGTATTGTTGGGCTGACATACATACAAGTGTTAAAACACTTCCTCATTGGATCAAACACATTGATCAGATGTAGCCCTACAACATTGGATCAAGTTTAAAAAACAATCTAGAAAAAAATTATTGCACGTCTACAACATTGAACTAGGTGTGGTTCGGTCCGATCTGGTTACGAGGTTTTCTTGGTTCGACCGATTTCTAATAGGTAAATGGGCTAATTCAAGTTTTAAAAAAAAATCATTAATGGGTCCGTCACGCAAGAAAAGGTAAACTAGAAGCCTAGCTACAACATAAACTTTCAAATTACCCTAAAATCGCATTAGTTCGGATAAACTCACAACCAACAATAGTACCCAGTCTACTAGTCGAACCAACGTTGGTCTAGAGTGAACATAGTTCGTCCAGTCCGTATGACATTCTACCATCTGAATCAGCCTTAATGTACTAGGTACACTATATTACTATAATCCTTCTAAGGTTATTTTACATAATAACTTCATATTCCGAGGACACAACCTGACCCGGAAAAAAACTCAGTTTTTAACGAAACTCATCGGATTCATCATTTTTTGTTTTATAAAAACCAGTGATATGTTTTGATTCTGTTCATCTCTGCACAATTGTAAAAGTTTTTGATTAAGGTAATATGCAGAGGCTGCATGAACGCATGTGCGGTTATGAACCAAACGCCACCTTAATTCATGATATTTAAAGCTAGAGAAATCGAAATAACCTGGTTATGGTAATGTGTTGTTTCGTATGTGTGGTTTGTGTGTGTAGTGTTCCGTAGTACAATGTTTAAGATGATGTTATAATTAGTGGCGGATTCAGGATATTTTTTCAATGGGTTCAAATTTTTTCGATAGTAAGACTTTTCACAACTAAATATTGTAATTTTGGGTCTAGTCAATTAGGGTCGGAGCCGGTATCTCATGGAACCGAAGTTATCGTTTTATTAATTCATAAAAAAAATCTTACAATTCTTTTTGCGGCGTTGATTTAGCTTTATAGTGCACTTAAAATAAAATAAATTATATAATGCCGGTGTAACTAATAGTTGCTACCATATTCTAATAAAATCTAAAAGATTGTATGGAAATGCATACCTCAAAGATTGTAGTTTTTAAAAGACTTAATTTTGCTATTCAAAAGTGGGTAGCGGCGCAGCTTGTTGCCCGTTTACCAACTATCTCGATGTAAATTCATAGCACGATTTCTTTTAAAAATATTATAAAAAAATCATAATAATAAAGTTATTGGTTCAATATTTTTCAGTAGTTTCATTGATGCATACCAACTTTAGAAGTTCCCCCCAAAAGTTTGTTAATTGTTATTTTTCCCAATTTTTTTTTTTGTTAAATGTTAATTTACTAAAAAAATCTTTTCACAAGCCTACATAAATTACTCGTGGACTTTGGGTATCGCATGCTCATCAATTATTTCTTTTTATTATCCAATGACAAATGATGTATTTCTAGAATTATGTATGCTCAAATTATTATTGTTATTTGAATTCTGAAGTCATATTTTATGCAATCGTGTTTCTGTTTTAGTTATTTGGTGAGAAATGTAAGATTAAATATATATTATGTTGTATTTAATCTGGTAGCCATAATAATCATTTACATTATATAACAACCTATTAAATAATTAGTTGGTAATTGTTGATGGGCCAAATTACCCTTATTAACTAATTAGGGTTTCCTCTTGGGTACATATATAAGGAGACTAATGTAGAGGTTTCAAGGTTAGACAACTTGATTAAAACACATAACATCAAATCCCCTCTTCTCCTAACTGATTCCCCTTAATCGGTTTCTTCATCACCATCATTAGATTGCACCTTAAGGAGCAACTCGACCAATCTGACGAACATGACGTCTACTTCATTCTCTAGTGTGATTACTGGCTAATCAGGTACACACGTCTTATTTTATTGTTCATGATTGAATTTATTTAATTAGGGTTTATGTTTTTACCCATGTTCTTATTATATAATCAACATGTGGTATCAGAGCAATGTTGATTACACAATTCAATCAAGGAACTCAATGTTTTAGGATTTAAAACATTAAGATTGATTTTCTTTTTCTGTTTTGCGATTTTTTTATGATCTTCAAATTTATTTGAAAATTAAAATCAATCAAAATTATACCAGTAACGATGGTGGTCGAATTGCTTGTGAAATTAGTGGTTCACGTTCTCAGTTTCACCACATATTAATTCTTATCATTCCATTATACTTTATTTTACTTTTGCTTTGAAATCATAATTCCTACAGTGAATTGTTTATGAGATTTCACCTCATGAAATCATTATTTAAAGTTAAATGGATATTGGTTTTCATTAATTGAAAGCTTCATAGTAAATTAATTAATTGTCATCACATGTTCTAAGAAACTCGAAAAATTCCTTAAGGTTTGGAATGTAATCTGGATTAGTGGGTGTTTTTCCTGTTTTGATCTGAATTTTATCCCTTAAAATTTTCGAAAACTGTTAAAAGGCAACCAGTTATAATTTTCGAAATCTTTGATAAGTTTAGATCAACAATAAAACAGGAAACACTATCCCACAATCCCTAAAATTTCGAGTTTTCAGTTATTTTCATAACAACAACTGTTAACAGGAGTTTCGAGATCACTCTTTTAACGACCCGAGACCAAGATCTCGACTCGAGACCACAAGGTCTCGACTCGAAACCATAAGGGTTCTCAAATCTTTACAACTCGAGACAACGGTTTCGACTCGAGACCATAAGGTTTCGACTAATGGTTTTAAATCTTCACAACTCGAGACCATGGTTGCGACTCGAGACCTCATTATGGAGTCGAGATCTCATAAAATTCAGTACTCGAGACCATGTTTCCGAGTTGAGACCACAAGATGAGTCGAGACATGACTCGAGACCTCATAACTGAGTCGAGATCTCATAATTGACTCGAGATCTCACTCGAGACCTCATAACTGAATCGATATCTCATAACTGAGTCGAGATCTCACTCGAGACCTAAGACTAACTCGAAATCTCAAACCTCATTACTTTAGGCTGTTTAATGTGAACTAAAATTTAGCTTGGGGCTCCACCCCGAACCCCGTGCGGGGGCACGCTGTTCCCTGCAACCCCCAGCGAACTCACCGCGGAGTTCGATCCGCGCTAACAGGTGGTTTGCTATTAAATGATTGGTTTTGTAAATACTTAATTAATCAAATAATTTTGCAAAAACCAAAATAGCTTAACTTGAATGAGCTTCTGATGTATCATTTCTGGCCGCTTATTTGATGCATCTATTTATTGTTCAAGTATTATAAAAGCTATGTTGAGTATGCATTACAAACATGAATGTCTTATTTCTGGCCAAAGCTGATTTAATTCATTTATGTCTAGTATACTTGACAAGTGCATAACTAAAGTGATTGTCTCATTTCTGGCCAAAGCTAAATTGTCACAATCACTTTGCACACATGCTTAAATGATTACACTTCTGGCCAAAGCTGATTTGTCTTTGTTTAAGTAGAATTTTAACGAAGTCTATTATTTTGATGTTAGTAATAGACATATCACAACTTCTTCATATAATGATCCTCACATTAATGATCCTTCATTAATCTTATGATCATTTTGTCTGCCTTAATTTTTTAAGTACCCATAACTTTACTCACTATAACTTTCTTCTATAAATCAATATCTCATCCACTCTAATTCTTAAACCTAAAATGTTTTGCTTTATTTAAAATTTCTATAAGAATTAGCTCTTAAATTAAATCCTTGATTATCTCTTAAGACACGATAATCCTATTGCTCTCTTCTGATATAAGTACTACAGAAGAAAACTAGAGCATGATGAATCGGATAAATCGAACATGATGTCTCTTATGATAATCAAAAACTCTCTAACATAATGCTATCACTAAAAGTTATTCCAGATTAAGTCTTTCCTAAGACTAATCTATTATCTATGGAATGATAACAAGAATTCCTAAGATGCATGCCTTCATTTAAAATTCTAAACTATAAAGTTAAGTGGTATATGTGAATACATTATAATGTACAATACTATGACTCATAAAGTTAAGGGCTTATACATGGAAATAAGTACATTTTTTCAGTACATTACATACTAAGATTTTCACTTGTACAATTTGATGCCTTATAAATCAACTATAACACTCAAAAGTACCAAAGTATAATGAGTGTGTTGATAAGCAACATATGTACAAAGAAATAAATGTTTGAAGCTGGAAAATAAGTTGTTACTCACCTTACAACCACTTAAACTTTAAAAGAGGATTGTACTAAGGTCCATAGACAAATTACAAGTGCTGATTCCACCTCTAAGGTTCTTCAAGGGAAAATCTCACTGCATAATTGTGCCATTAGACTAGGCATAAACAACGAGACTATCCATTATCAAAGGAACAGTTGGATAAGTTAATTAGGTAGTCACTTACTAATGATATTTAAGTCTGCTAATTTTTAATATTCCTATTAACACATGATTAGTTGACTCTAGTTCCATATGTTTCCTTACCAGAATTCAACAAATAACTAACTTGAGAGTTAGTGCCAAAATTAGATGTTAACGCTATAAGAACCATAACAAGCAGTCTTCTAACAAAGCTATTCGATACCTTACAAATTCTGAATATTAATCAGAATATAATATCATAATTAAGCTATGTTATGAAGGTTGTGAGGTTTGCATGGTCAACATAAAGTCACACTTACCTTAAACTCTCATATTATTTGTTCTCAATATCTGGATAGAAACATTACTAAGATAAAACTAGATGATACCTTACATTTTCACAACTTTTGTTATCATGCAAATGAGAATTTGACAAAAGGAAAATGAGACCTATAAATTTCATCCATTATAACCGAAATTCATGAGAAATCATGACATGATTAATAAGGATGATTATTCAACTGATCTCATTCTAAGTGATTTTAAATCATGATGTTAAAAGCCATAAAATATTACTTGGCTTAAGGAATGAGTATGGGTCCATCATAAGTTATTCATTGACATTCGTGAAACTTATTCCAAAATAGAATATTCAGACATAATTTATTTATCATTTAAAAGACTATCAACTTGTATCTAAATTTTGTCGCATATGGCCCACGGTCTTAGAAGAAATCTATTCATATATATACTTAATAAGGTTTCTATTAGATATGTCCCTGAGTTTTCTTATGATATATGGACATTAAGGGAATCAAATAAAGTCTAACGTATATATGATAGGTTCCCACGTCACGTACCTCATTGAAACTTCTCTTGTAGCATTTCTAGAGATATTAGAGATCAGTGGGAGCATTAAGTGTCTTAATAATAACTTGCAATATTTGCAAGAGGTGGGGGAGTGAAAACTTTATATTACTTCAATTTACACCTCTTGTACAAGACACCGCTCCATCACGACACTGTTCCATCAAAACTTGTCTCCTTAAAATCTAATGCTACTCTTACAAAAGTTTCATTGTTGCTTAATTGTGGGCACACTTAGATTTCTTACCTAAACTAACATAATCCTCAACAAGAGAAATCACAACGACTAACGTTATTAACTTGTTTCTCTATTAGAATTTGTTGGTTGTTAAATATTGACCCTAAGCATGCTGAGTTCCTAAAGATTTCTAAGGTCAGTGGGAGCAGTCAAAGTCCTTATCATGACTTGCAAGGAATACAAGAGGCGGGGGGAAGAGTGTCATTAAATTTCACTCCGAATTTAACTCCGATTACACCTCCTGTACACCATACTGCAGCAACTCTTACAAACTCAGAATCTTGAAAATGATAGCAACCTAACTAAGAGCTAATCCATAAAACTGAAACTTTTAAAACCCAATAATCAACTCAGGAGGTCATCTAGGTTTAAAAGCCTACTAATTTTGATGATTACATAACCTCCCTAACTGAAGTTGAAATGGATTTTGGAAATATTTAATGATCCTATCTCTTCAAATTAAGCCATTAACGTCAATCAATCCTCTGAATGGAATAAAACTGTTTTCTAGTAAAACTGATTTTATGTGTTCGATAACGTTTGGGATTTGATTGAATACCTAAGAGTGTTCATAACTAAACCAAATCCTGATATAAGTGTTAAGACACGAAGAAGCATGATGGATTGTCAAAGGTTATACTCAGGAAGAGATGAATTATCAAAAGAGTCTTTCTTACCTATCTTACAAAAGATTTCTCTAAGGATCATCACTGTTCTAGTAGCTTATAATAGTTTTGAGCTGCATTAGATAAACATTAAAAACAATTTTCCCTAACAAATGGCTGGCATATTTACATGTTCATAAAACAACCTAAAAGTTTCAAACTGAAGGTTAAAGAACAGTTTGTCTATAAGCCAATAAAATCCATGTATGGGTTAATGCAAACATCATAATGTGATGAAATCTTAACGTAATTATTTTCATCAACAACCAAGTGGATTAATGTACCTACCTCAAAATGAGTGGGAGCAACTAAATTAAACTTGTCTACATAGATGATATTCTTTTAACAAGTATATGTTACATAAGTCAAAGCATTGTTAACACAAACTTTGATATAATAGATCTCAGAGATATCTCTTACGTGATAGATATCATAACATACCGAGATAGACCCAATGGGACATTAGTTTCGTTCCATAAGTTTAACCTTAAATGGGTCCTTACATATGTAACAAAAATACTGCTCTCCTTTAGAGGATAATAGGATAAATGAGATTATTTCCTTACGCTTCATTAATTGGAATCCTTATGAAAGTTCAAGTCTATACTCGTTTAGATATTACTCACATTGCAACACACTAGATATGTCTAGATTAATGTGAAGCATCTAATGGAGTATTACAATATCTTTAAAAGAAACGATAGGCTACAATTTAAAGAAGAAGTGAGAATTAAAACCGGTTTATTACTTTAACTTTGTAATGTTCAAAGATGATAAAATGATATTTCGGGTATATCTTTATGTCAGTAGACAAAACCTATCTCATGGAGGAGTCATAATAAACTGATAATAACAACCTAAGTTATAACGACATAATATAGTTACTAAATGTTGTTGGAAATTTATCAGTGGACTCATAAGTTTATTAACTCCATATAATTAGTATTTTGAAGACTTAGTGTGATAAAGTCAGTTACCATGACTCCTTGAACAGTAACAGTTCAAGAGGTGCTGCATTAAGTTTCGATACGCAATTAATTATTCGTTTATGAATGAATTGAGGAAACTAAGTTTTGTATCGAATACATTCATGATATGCTTAAGGATCCTATAACTGAAGGGCTATTACCCATAAGTCTTCTTAAGAGAGCTCATAGACGGGTATTAATTAATGGTCGTGCGCAACTGCATATCGTACTATGAATGATTAACTATTAGTTAATTTTCCTCATCAGTTTGTTTTTGTATGTCTCTAAGAATATGTCAAGTGATGCGTGTGTGGTGTGTATATGGATTTAAGTATATTTTTAAGCCCTTTTTACACGTTAGTCAAGTTTTAAATTTATAAAACACGATATTTTACTAACACCAAACACACATATGGGCAAGTGCACCCATCGTGAGCGTAGTATAGTGTTGGCAAGATACCGAGGTCGTCCAAGGACACAAGAGCTTTTATTACCGGTTTATCCTCAACGTCTAATCAAATCAAAAGTTTAGAAAAATGTTTTAAACTAGAAAAATAAAAACTAACTAAAATGCTGAAAATAAAATAAAAGTAAAAACAGATAGACAAGAAGAATCACTTGGCTCCGACTCGTGTTTAGTGTAACCTTTGATTATTTCCGCACTTTTGCACTTTTTAAGAGATTATCTTAGTTATTGTAGTAGGCCCCTCTTTTGAAGGTGTCGTTACCCTCAACCCAGTAGTTTGAGTCAGCAAGGATACAATCCTAAAGGGTCAGATTATTGAAAGATAATTAATTAAGTTATTAATGCATATTATGATAGGCCCCTTTTTTGAAGGTGATGTTACCATCGGCTAAGTAGTCTGAGTCAGCAGGGATACAGTCCTAAGTAGCCGGGTTAAAGTATTAATAGTTGCTTACATATGAGGGGATCAAAGAGTTTGGACCCCCGCCATCCAATACCGGTGGGTATTGAAGGAGGTCCTACTAAATTTGACCCAGGTCCTTGCAGGATCTATACACTGAACAAGGCAAGACTCTTACCAACCGTTCCCTTAACCCCCGACCAGGTAGCCAACATACCTCCATATAGACCGTGGAGATATGAATTGTGAAAATCTTTTATTTTATATAGACAGTAAAATAATGCCAAGACACCACGGAAAAACGATAAGGAAGAATCACCTTCAACATAAGAAACTAGTTATTAAAGTCATTAATACATAACCAAGTAAAAAGTGTGAAAAGATTAAAAATAAAAAGTATTACACTAGACACTTGTCTTCACCAAGTGATGTAAGAGACTTAGGCAAACATGGCCTTTGATTGTCAAGAACTCTTACGATCAATCTTGGATCTCGAGACGACTCACACACTCTATGATGGACAATGGATGATGGTGGTGGATGATGGTGTTATGGTGGTGGTGGGTGGTGGGTGAAGTGTGAGAGAGGTGGTGTGCCAAGGGATGGTTAGCAAATGAGCCAAGCACCCCTATTTATTGGCTGAACAGTAGCTCGGGCACGGCCCCGTGTCCATCATCCTTCTCTTTCTTCATTAATTGTAGTTTGTCTGCATCAGTTGACCACGCCCCCGTGTCTGCTGGGCACGCCCCCGTGTGCAGAAGCGAATCTATACTATCAAGATTTCCCCAGATTCTGCGAATCTTAGAGTTGACCACGGCCCCGTGTCCCCTGAGCACGACCCCGTGGTGGGCGATAGAAGCTTCTACAGCTTTGTCTTTTCTGCTGGCACTTGGGCACGCCCCCGTGTTCCCTGAGCACGGGGCATGTTCAGCCTTCTGTCTTCTTGTTTTTGCTTGGGAAGATGCTGTCGGGGGGTCGGGCATGTCACGTTTGTTCCTTTTCTTGTATTTATGTTAGATTTAGCTGCCTTTTTGCTTCTTTTGTTCATTTGAGCTCATTTAATCCTGAAAATACAAAAGGAAGACAAAAACACACTTTTTCCAACATTAGTACTAAAAAAGGGTTAGTTTTATACAATTGATGTAATTTATATGTTGTATTTTGCACACATCATCAAGCCAGCATAATGGCATATAGATAAATAAAGTTACAAATCAAACAAAGGGCTTATGCGTATTTTGATCATAACGATTAGGTTTTAAATTAAGGCTATAGTATGACTAAGGGGGGTCCTGAGTCGCATAATGATTCAACGGCTGTATTTCTCTGCTATAGTTCTTGTTTAAGGCTAAAATGAGTGTTAACTCCTGATCAGGCTTATCTAATACTCATAGTAAATGATTACTCGGCTAAGTGGGAGAATGTAAGATTAAATATATACTATGTTGTATTTAATCTGGTAGCCATAATAATCATTTACATTATATAGATCAAAATATATAACAACCTATTAAATAATTAGTTGGTAATTGTTGATGGGCCAAATTACCCTTATTAACTAATTAGGGTTTCCTCTTGGGTGCATATATAAGGAGATTAATGTAGAGGTTTCAAGGTTAGACAACTTGATTAAAACACATAACATCAAATCCCCTCTTCTCCTAACCAATTCCCCTTTATCGGTTTCTTCATCACCACCATTAGATTGCACCCTAAGGAGGAACTCGACCAATCTGACGAACATGACGCCTACTTCATTCTCTAGTGTGATTACTGGCTAATCAGGTACACACGTCTTATTTTATTGTTCATGATTGAATTTATTTAATTAGGGTTTATGTTTTTACCCATGTTCTTATGATATAATTAACAAGAAAAAGCTTTACAAAAAAACCGTGAGCAATGAGAATCAAAAATTATAACCACATGTCTAGAAATGGATGACTTTTCCACTGCAACAACCTTTCATTTTGTACAGGGGTTCACCTCTTAAAATATTTATGAGTTCACTTCAAATTTTTATATATATATTTTCTATTAAAATTTCAAAACTTTTAACGGGTTCGCGTAAACCCGTAATGGTATACGTAGATCTGCCCCTGGTTATAATACTTCAATATGAAAGGCATGTTTGGTGTTAGGATAACTCACATGGGAGGGTTTCTGTTTGATATTACGGGTGTTGCATAACAAGGATTTTTCAATTTAAGTTGATTGAAATTGATTTTATTTCAAACCCGAGGTGTTAAAAATAAGGGCTATTCAAATTGATCGGTGCTCGACACTCGTTCGATGCTCGCTCGAAAAATACTCGGAATTTGCTCGTTCGATTCAGCTCGATTGAAAAAATGCTCGGTTCGGATCGGTTCGTTTTTTTAAAGAAATAATGATTATTGTATTTAGTTTGAATTTACATCGAGATAGTTGGTAAACGGGCAACAAGCTGCGCCGCTACCCCTTTTTGAATAGCAAAACTAAGCCTTTTAAAAACTACGTCCATAGATCTCGGGGTCATAACATTACTATGCATGACCTTTTGAACTCGACTAAGTAGATCCACAGCCTCTGGCGCTAGAAAACCAAAAGTATCAAAAGCAAATGGGATAAACACATGCTGGTTGTCAAGGCACGCTTTCTCATGTTTGGTCACTTTACCCGAAGCAGCCTGACCCACCGTGAAAGCACTCCCCCTAAACCCACAAGCGGGGAAACCCCTGTTAGATCCACGCAGGCATGTTTTCCTCCTACCCATCCAAATACCAGAATGTCGGCTGGTCGAAGAGTAGATCTCCCTTCCAACGGGTCTGTCAAGAAATTAACGGGTGCCTCTTTCTTAGCAGAAATACCAGCGCACCTGAATATGTCAAAAAGGACATCCCTAACCAAATCATGTCGGTATTTGAACCCCGGGAGCTCTCTACAATGAACTGCATGCTCCCCAAAAGAATCCAAACACGCCTTATGACAAACAGGGCATACCTCACCAACTGGGAACAAAGGAATCATGAGGCGATACTTAAGGATAGTACGGTACTCCACCGGCGACATAAGCTGACCTAACCCAGCTATAGGTATAGCAAGAAGAAAATCTTGTGCATGTGGTGCTCAGAGACACTCAAAAACGGCTTTTTGTCTAACGGTCAAGTCAAACTGTACTTCGATTTCGTGGAGAATTTTACTAAAAAGAGCACTCGCCAATGCATGTTGGGCTTTAGGGGGGACGGTGTCCTTATTAGTGAAACCGCTGAAGTCAAATCTTGGAATCGTATCACGAAGACAAGCCAAAGCACAAACATAATCAGAATCCATACCACACATGCCACTGTCTCTTAAGATGTGGTCCTGTAACACCCACAATTGAGCCCTCGAGGCCACAAAAGCATAGGATGAAGCCTCTACAGCCGAATAC
The DNA here is from genome assembly GCA_030545235.1 of Helianthus tuberosus. Classification (NCBI taxonomy): domain Eukaryota; kingdom Viridiplantae; phylum Streptophyta; class Magnoliopsida; order Asterales; family Asteraceae; genus Helianthus; species Helianthus tuberosus. The sequence continues at coordinate 194,369,739 of CM060448.1, read as the reverse complement.
AACCCCAAACCCCCAAACCTAATAGGTAAAGAAGCAAGTCGCCACTGGAGGTCTCCAAAGAAAGGACCTCCACAAACCACCAATTCCTCAATCGCCTCACGCAAACCTTTGTCAAAGAACAACGCTGCATCTTCCATGTGTACAGGTTGGCATGTCCTCAAGCAAAGAAAAGTTTGGCAATGCCCATACAGGATCGAAGTAAGAGTAGTTCACTCTGCGGGTCACCTAATTTGGGCAGAAGACGCATCAAATCTACCGCCTTAGCAGCTCTTTTCTTTGCTAACCCACTAATAAAGCTTGCGTCTCTACTAAAGGCCCCCCCCCCCAAGAAACTTCACCCCCACTAATGGCCTCCCGATGTCCTTGGGAAATAACCCTTCATGAAACTTGCTACCATCACAAGAAGCCCAAAATAGCTCAGTTTTCTTAATATTAAGTTCAAGACCCAATGTTGGACCCATCACCTTAATGATGTCCAACACTTTAGCCACCTCTTCTGAATCTCCAATGACAGTCCCATAATCAAGATACTAAGCATGAAGTAGAAGCTTGCATTTGTCTCTAATCTGATGCACAAGGGGGTGCAAAACAAGAGTGAAAAGAAGTGGTCCCAATGGGTCCCCTTGCTGAACTCCCGTGGTAGACCAAATGTGCCCATCTCCAAGATACAATCTTGCTGGTTGCCCATATAGAAATTCCACCCACAAAGAAATAGAAGGGCACCTCATCCTGACCTCACGAAGTAAGGCTGATCTATTCACCTGGTTAAAAGCATTAGGAAAATCTACAGTAAGCATTGCAAGAGACCCATCAGTGTGACGTTCACTTAGAACCTTGTTGACGCTGTGTAAAATGGCCTCAGCGCCACCCGACACGCCGACCCCAAACTGATAATCATTAAGGTACTTGGCCATTTCTTTACCAACACCCTTCATAGCAATCTTGGAAACCAAACGCCTCCATATAGTACCACTGCAATAGGTCTAATCCCATTGTCGGGTTTTAAAAGCGGTGTAAGGGGAGCAGACACGACAAACTCTGCCAAACACGATGGGCATTTCCCCCTAACCATAAGTTGACTACCGCAGTGATAGCGCATAAGAGATCAGTGGCAATAGCAGACCCCTCTCCACATAAAGCATCCAAAATGTGTTGTGCCCTCAAGCCATCTCTCCCACATGAGGTTCTTTTAGGAAACGATTTAATGCAACAGAGGACACTATCCACCTCTGCTACAAGGGGAGGCTCAGAATATATAGTACCTAGCATAGATGGAGGTTCTCTGTGCGGGTGTTTAGCCTCTAAAGCCTGTATGGTATTATCATTGTACGGAGCAACAACGGATGAACATAACACCTTCACTGCAGCTGTAAAGTGGCCATCAGCAACCTTCCGAAGACATTGCCTAACATTGGTGTTACTAACAGTACTCTCCTCAGGATTATCAACACCTCGTTGACCTAGAGACCCCAAAGCAGGACTATCAAATATATTTTTAACTAACATGAAAATACCATCTTCTTTCCCCCATGTGGCTAAAGAATTCAGAATTGATCTTTGTTGCAATGCCTTCCTATTCCCAGACCTTCTTGCTTGCCTATTTTTTGGTCTGGCCACTTGCAAAGTGCAGCGAGGAAGAAGGAACAACCTAACCCACGCTTCAACGGATCTAGGTTGGGCAACCACTTTGTAGAGAGCGGTTTTCAACGCTTGAGAGAAAGCCAACCGACAGCTATGAGGGATGCTCTTCACGGTGACAATGGGTGCTTTAAAGACACGATCTAGTAGAACAATATCCAACATGAACGACACATGAACATTGGTCACGTGCGCCTTGGGAGAGGGCCTCGAAATCCCTATAATGTAGCTATCTATGTCATTATCACGATTGGTAAAACGGACAAGCCCATCGGGGTGATGGCATGCACGACTCAATGCATGTATACTCAAACACTTTCCACACATCCATTGGCCAAAAAAACTTCAAAGTACCTTCCACGTCCATAAACAACCCATGGTCCGTAGAAATAGCGTCACGCAACACATTTCTACGTTCATCGCTAGAAAGATGTAACCTCTTGAGATGAGAGATCAGCCGAGAAATTCCCTTATTTCCCACTTCACCATCCGGGCAACAATGAAACATACGAAAAGGACATGGCCAGGAGCCATCAAAGGCGTAGAAGGGGTAGTCATTAAGGCGAAAAAAATCACGATCCAAGTTGAGACACAAAATTTTGATGTAAAAACCAAAATTTAAGCATAGGCATTTCATCAAACACTTGGAGTGCATCCATATAAATACGAATTGGTGAGAAGTAAAGAGGTTCGATTTTGACTAGATCCAAAAGGTTACTGAAACAATCAAGATTTATGATATGAGAATGAAAAAAAAATTGGATTTAAATTAAATAGGATATAATAAGAAATTCATATATGATAAAAATAAATGAACAGTGAATTTAGGGTATATTAGAATATGGGGTATGGGGCGGGGGTTGTGGCGTGGGTTGGGTACAAACGCCCAAGTCACCACCCCGGGTGGGCTTGGGTTTCGGCGTGGCCCCTTGGGTGGGGGTTTCAGCCTGGGGGCAGGGGTTGGGTACAAACGCCCAAGTCACCACCCCGGGTGGGCTTGGGTTTCGGCGTGGCTATCAAGATGACATGGCAGGATCTCATTGGCCAAGACAAGTAGCCGTTTGGGCTAGCCATTGGCCAACGACTATGTGTTTAAAAAAAATATTCACTATAAATACTCACACTTCTATTCATTTTTTTACCACAACTACTCTACCTCTTCTATAATCATCTCTATCTTATTTAAAAAAAAAAAAAAAAATCCCATCCAACCACAATACGAAAAATGAATCCTCATAATCGTGGTTTTGACCCAAACAATCCGTGGGCATTCCAAGAAACACCTAGCCCAGCATCCAATCATCTAATTGCTCCCTTTTTAATACACTCCACGATGCCGGATATGGCTGGTTACGCATCGTTTATATCGAATCGTTTGAAGAATGATGGCGGAAGAAAACACCAATGCCTTTCGCGCAACGCGCGTCATTGAAATACACTAGTTGATTAAAAAAAAGATTGTGAGAACGAAATTCAAAGGATGATCGAAATAGATTTTGATCTGAATTGTTGGTTTGAAGAATTAAGGTAAATTGATGGAGCAAAGGTCTGCTCAGTTCGGTTCGGCTCGGTTGGCTCGATTTATTTTTTAATATATATATATATATATATATATATATATATATATATATATATATATATATATATATATATTTGTGTGTGTATCATTTTTAATGAAATGACTAGAGGCCAACATCAACAATGTTTGGTCTAATATCCAAATAGAACTCAATTAAGTAATTAGAATTGAAATCTAATACTAATAATCCATTGTCCAATACTTAAATGTCCATTTGAGTAACTGAGTCAAAATTTCAAATACGAAAATGTGAAGCTTCGATCAATACTCAAGTCTCAACGCGCCATTCGATTCAGAAGTACAAGACCCTAATCAAAACCCCCCGTTGGCCATCGTTATTCGATTTCTCAATCGCCCCTCGCGAAGACGGCAACTCGCCAGGGTTTTGCTTCAATCGGTTCATTCAATTTCAAACTTCCGATAAACCAAGGGTATCTTTCAATCGGTCGACAATTTATCATCCCGCTTAGCTAATCTCGATATAACTAGTTGAGTGTTTTTGTATTCATTGTTATTTGTTAAATTTTTACTTGTGTTCTATTGGACGAAACATCAGGGACGAAAACTGCACTTTATTCTAATAACTAGCACTCCCATCGTCACCCTCCTTGTTTGTTCTACGACGCTCGATACTCGCTCGACGTTCGTTCGAAAAATGCTCGGATCGAAAGACGTTCGCTCGACTTTGGCTCGGTTGAAAAAACGCTCGGTTCGGTTCGGATCGGTTTGTAAACGAACCAAGCACGAGCAAAGGTCAGATCGGTTCGACTCGTGAACAGCGCTTGTTAAAAATAGATATGCTTGGGTTTAAAAGGTTATAAAATAGTTGAAAAGCCTAAAAAAAACATATTTCTAAATAGATATCCCATAGAAATTATGTAACAACTCTCATAAAAACTATTATTTATTTTATTATTTCATCCAATAGGAAACCCTAATTGAGACACCCAAGTGATTCTGTATAAACCCTAAAATTTTCAGAACAATCAGAATCAGGATCAGGGCCCCTAAAACTCAGGGGGGATAAAACCCTAGTTACGATTATCTAAATAACTTGTTGTCAGTATCGAATTTTAAGATTTCGTCAAGTCAGCTAGGCTAGTCAAGGACGTGGCTACCCTATAGTAAATAGGTGTCCCTCGCGTCATGCGACGCCCAAGGTAGGACCCCTCGCGTCACGCGAGGGGGGTCAAAATTTACCTATAAATAGTAGACTTTGGGACTAGAATTTTGGCACTTGAACGACGAACAAATTCGTTATACACACTGAGTTACGTTCTGTTTACTATTAAAACACACACGAATCACAAATCGCTGCCGCAATACAGGGTAATAACTCGATCGCTGCTACGATTCAATGTCCGATCGATTAAACTATCCAATGGATGTTTAAGTGCTGCGCACATTAGGGTTTATGCTTTGTCATTCGTTGTTAATTCAATGGATATTTAAGTATCGCACTTTGTTATTCGTTGTGAGGGTTTTAATCTCGTGAGTTATCGTAAAAGCTGTATTAGTTACTAACCTAGTTTGTGTGCATTGTTATTTAAACTAGGTTATCAAGGCTAATCAGTAGGCTAAGCTCTGTTCATATTAAATCTGCAATGTGAGTCATTCTCTTTTTATCAACTGTTTTACAATACCTCAAATCATTTTCAAATGTTATAATTACAGGGATTAAGTCGTGATAATCTTAATCAATGGCTAGTGGGGTATTGTGCACATTACTAATTTCTCACAGGGTTAGGCTAATAAGCCCTAACAGAGGTTAGGCAGATAAGCCCTAACAGTGATATATCATCACTAATTGAGTGACAGGACTCAATAGTGGTATGACCATCGTCACCAGGAGGTGACACGGTGCCATATAACAATAAGATAGAAACCATCGTAATCGCTCTTATGCTGTAATTAATAACTATCTGTCGTTTTCTGTAAAATGAATGATTCACCAGTATTTCCCGCTGACAAAACCTTTTTCAAACATGTTTCAGGTGATCTGTTGTGATCCAGGAAAAGTGTCGTGAAGCACTATCAGCTTAAGAAAGTGGCTCAGTATAAAATAAAGAAACATATTTTGTAAAATAAAGATTTCTCCGTGAAATCATATGAATGTAAATTACCGGGGTTTTATCCCGAGTTGTGAAATAAAATAAATCAGGAAATTGCAGTTTTAAAAAGATCCTAAAGAAAACTTCCGCTGTTAAATTAATACCACTGGATTTTCTGTCCCACGGCTCCTGAAACGGGTAAAACCGGGTCGGGGCCGTGACAGAAAAAGGTGGTATCAGAGCCACTGAATTAAGCCAATTAAGTATTTAGAAATACTTAATTTCACTAATTGCTATTATGTGATTATGTGTTTTATTAACTGACTATTTGTTAGTTACAGTATGGGTAAGCAAAAGCTTTCAAATATCTATCTTAAATTAGATAGGTCATCCAACGAGAAGGGAAGTTCATCCCAAACCAAACCCTCAAATCACTTTGCAATTCCTGAATAAGGGATATTTGTGCGAAAGGCACAATATGAGGAACCACTTTCTCCTAATAAAAGAAGTCTGATTATTAGGAAAAGTCAAGAGAAAATAAAGAAAATCCGAGAAAAGAAAGTTAACCAGGAAACCCAGGAATTAACCAGTAAATCACATTGGGAAGACAAGTTAGATGAAAAATTGGCAGATCTTTATATGTTAGCTACAGTAGCAGTAAACGCAAATCTTTAAATAACTTGTTTCAGTTTTAGTAACCATATCACCTACAAGCTAGAAACCGTATCCAGTAAATAAATAAGGTTACAAGAAAACCCTCATATGTTTTAAATTGTCAGTTATTCTTTGTATTAAATAAGCCACCTAGTATGCAATAATATTTAAAGGTTATTTATGAAAATTTTGACTTAGTAATTTTGTATTTTGCATATGCGCTAAACAGCATGAATGACTTGTCTGAAGCCCTTCAAAACCTAAATCTCTATCCAGTAAAAATAGAGGTTTCCAGAGATTTCAATAGGTATATACCAGACATAGAAGAACCTATAGAATTCAACGCTTCACCTCTCGAGAAACCCAAGCCTAAGAAAATAGAAATTGGGGAAAGCTCTAGGCAAATTGAGGGGTTACTATCTCAGGAAGAGCTAGATTTTATATTGGCAAGCTATGATACTATTAAGCCTGTTAATGAAAATGTTTTTATTCATCCTATTGAAACCCAACTTCCAATGAACTTAGACCCAGCAATCCCAGAACCTATAATCCACACCCAGCCTTTAGGAATGAACGAATGGTGGACTAATGATTGGCAGTTCCAAAACCTTCTCAACAATCCCTATACGTTTTTCCCTCAGTTCGATCCAGAACCTTTACCAAATCCACCGATGAATAATGAAAATATGGCTGAACTCCGCCATTTTGGCGAAGAACTAATGGATGCTGGGAATAGGATCCGAGAAATAGGAGGACAAATTTCATGGAAATATGATGAAAGGGAACATCGTTATTAAAGATGCAAGTTGACGAGGGAGAAGTAGATGGTGAATCTGTGTTTGTATAATAACAATAATAGTAAATAAAAATCAGTATGTGTAAAATAAATAATAAAACGGTTGTAAGATAAAAATGTATATGGAAGCATAATATAATCTATAAATGAAAATTTAGAAATTTTGATTGTATATTTGTTTATTTGATTATGTGTGATTAATTGTTGTATTGGATTGTTTCTTATTCTATACTAATTATTTATCTATAAATTAATTATCAGATGGAAAATGCTAATAATGAACCAGTAAATGAGGTTAATCAATCTGAACAACAACCAGGGGACCAATATATGACTAGGCAAGATATAGAAAATATCGTTGCTCAAGGGATAGCCAATGCTATTCCAGCAATAGTTGCTGCTGTCCAGAAACCTGCTGCACCGCAACAAATCGTTCCTAGCAAACGTATTTCTGAAGATAACTTCAGTAATAGTGTAAACAGAGGCAATGATCATGTTAATCATGATGATGAACCACGACAAGCTCCGCTCCCTAAGAAAATGAAAGCTGCAACGCCTGGTTGCACTTATAAGGAATTTCTTGCTTGCAAACCCGCTGAATTTGCAGGCAATGAAGGAGCGACTGCAGCACTGCGTTGGTTAGAGAAAACCGAGGCAGTGATTACAATAAGCAAATGTGACAAAGACGACAAGGTCATGTATGCGTCAAATCTTTTTAAAGAAGGGGCGCTAGAATGGTGGAATACAGTGTTACAAGCAAAAGGAAGAAGGATGGTGTATGCCATGAACTGGGAAGAATTTAAGAGTCTTGTAGAAAGAAAATTCTGTCCCGAGTATGAAAAAGATCAAATGACAAACAAATTCTTAAATCATAGAATGATGGGTGTAGATTGTCGCGGTTATACTTCGACATTCTTTGAATATGCTAAAGTGGTACCAACGCTGGCTTCGCCAGAACCGGTACTTATTTCCCGATATGTTTGGGGACTGATTAGCGAAATCCGTAACATCGTTAAGGCTGCGAGACCGCGCACTATTGACGATGCTGTGGAATTAGCTAACACCCTAACTGACGAACTGGTGCGCACAAGAGAAGAAGATCGGAAAAAGGAAGTAGTCCAAAAGATTACCCAAGGATTTCGTATGGGTAACCGTAATAATGTCAAGCGAAGGGGGACCGGACAATCTTCCACTGGTCCATTTTGCAATTTCTGCAAAAGGAAGCATTTTGGAAAAATGCAAATTATATTACAATTTCTGTCGAATTCCAGGGCATCAAGAAGAAAATTGCCGAAGGAAGAAATCCACAGTTTGTTATAATTGTGGAGAAGCTGGACATTTCAGATCAGACTGCCCTAACTTAGTTAAACCAGCTGACAACAAAGCCAAAACTGCAGATGGAGCTACAAAGAAGAATGTTCGTGCATTCCAATTAACTACTCAGGAGGCAGAACTTATTCCAGATGTGATAGCTGGTACGTTCTTAGTTCACAATGTTTACGCAAAAGTATTATTTGACTCTGGTGCAAACCAAAGTTTTATAAATACTTCATTCTGCCAAGCTCTTAACTTACCTTTAACCAACCTTAGGCAGATTTTTACAGTCGAAACGGCAGATGGGAATTCAGTAAAAATAGATAAGGTTTTGCAAAAAGAAAATATATAACTCTCAGGTCATAAATTTCATGCAAACCTATTGCCAATGAATTTAGTTGGATTCGATGTTGTGTTAGGAATGGATTGGTTAGTAGCCAACCATGCTCGAATCCTTTGTGATAAGAATTCCGTAGAGATTCAAGCATCTAATGGAGAAGTAATCACGATTACAGGAGATAAACCACGTAAACCCATGAAGTTCATATCAGTAATGAAAGTTGCTAGTTATGAACGAAAACAAGGAATAGTGTATATGATTTCAGTAATCATTAGTACTAAGAATAAAGAACTTAAGGAAATTCCTGTAGTCTCAGAATACCTAGATGTATTCCCAGAAGAGTTACCAGGATTACCACCAGATAGGGAAGTGGAATTTAGGATTCATCTAATTCCTGGAACTACACCAATAGCCAAGGCACCTTATCGGTTAGCTCCTACCGAAATGTTAGAACTGAAAAAGCAATTAGATGAACTACTAAGTAAAGGATTCATACAACCTAGCTCATCCCCTTGGGGAGCACCAGTGTTGTTTGTGAAAAAGAAGGATGGTTCAATGAGAATGTGTATTGATTATAGAGAACTAAATAAGATTACAATTAAGAATCGATACCCATTACCTAGGATTGATGATCTTTTTGATCAAATTCAATGAGCTAGATACTTTTCTAAGATCGACTTACGTTCCGGATGCCATCAATTAAAGGTACAAGAAGAAGACATACCTAAAACTGCTTTCAGAACTAGGTATGGTCATTACGAGTTTACAGTCATGCCCTTTGGATTAACGAATGCACCTGCAGCATTCATGAACATGATGAATAGAATCTGTAAACCATATTTGGATAAATTTGTGATTGTTTTTATAGACGATATACTTATTTATTCCAAAAGTCAGACAGAATATTGTGAGCACTTGCATGCACTCTTAACTTTGTTAAGAAAAGAAAAACTTTATGCCAAATTCTCGAAGTGTGAATTTTGGTTGAAAGAAGTGCAATTCTTATGACACATGGTGAATCACGAAGGTATTCATGTAGATCCTGCTAAGATAGAGGCAATTACCAATTGGAAGGTTCCACAGTCCGCAATGGAAATTAGAAGTTTTATAGGCTTAGCTGGATATTATAGACGGTTTATTAAGGATTTTTCCAAGATAGCTGTACCATTAACTAAGCTAACCTGTAAAGCAGTTAAGTTTGAATGGGGACCTAAGCAAGAAGAAGCTTTAAGGATTTTAAAGCAAAAGTTAATGAATGCTCCAATCCTAGCTTTGCCAGAAGGAACTGAAGATTTTGAAGTTTACTGTGATGCTTCAAAACTAGGATTAGGATGTGTGCTAATGCAACGCAAGAAGGTAATTGCGTATGCTTCAAGGCAATTGAAAAAGCACGAAGAAAACTATACAACTCATGACTTAGAATTAGGAGCCATAATTTTTGCCCTTAAGATTTGGAGACATTATTTATACGGAAGTAAATTTACTGTCTATACGGATCACAAAAGTTTAAGATATATATTTGGGCAAAAAGAGTTAAATATGAGGCAAATGAGATGGATGGAAATCCTAAGTGATTACGACTGTGATATTCAGTATCACGAAGGAAAGGCAAATGTAATTGCAGATGCCTTAAGTCGTAAGTACCATGAGAAACAACGTCGGGTTTGTGCTCTTCGATTAAATCTACAATTAGATTTAATGGAACAATTAAAGCATTTCCAAGAAACAGCAATCAAGGATGATGCTGAAGGAATGAAGGGACGGATAAAAGAACTAGAACAAGGAGCTGATGGAATTTGCAGATTCCACAAAAGAAGAATTTGGGTACCTAAGTAGGGAGAATTAAGAAATAAGATTTTAGAAGAAGCCCATAAATCTAGGTATACTATGCACCCTGGAAACAATAAGATGTACGAAGATTTAAGAAATAATTTTTGGTGGATAGGAATGAAAAAGGATATAGCTCGATATGTTTCTAAGTGTCTTACTTGTTCACAAGTTAAAGCAGAACATCAGAAACCTTCAGGTCTACTACAACAATTAGAAATGCTTGTATGGAAATGGGAACTCATAACAATGGATTTTGTTACTAAGTTACCCAAAACCAGAAAAGGTAATGATGCGATTTGGGTAATTGTGGATCGATTAACCAAATCAGATCACTTTCTACCTATGAAAGAAACCTTTAGCATGGAAAGGTTGGCAAAGTTGTATGTAGATGAAGTCGTATCTTTACATGGAGTTCCACTCTCCATTGTATCAGATAGGGATAGTCGTTTCACTTCCCATTTTTGGACAAGTTTCCAAGAAGCAATGGGAACTCGACTAAATCTAAGCACTGCATATCATCCTCAGACAGACGGACAAAGTGAAAGGACAATCCAAACTCTGGAAGACATGCTCAGAGCATGTGTGATAGATTTTGGTGGAAACTGGGATGATCATTTACCTTTAATTGAATTCTCCTATAACAATAGTTATTATTCAAGCATTGAAACTGCTCCATTCGAAGCACTATATGGAAGAAAGTGCAGAACTCCAGTTTGTTGGGCAGAAATAGGAGAAAGCCAATTGTCAGGTCCTGAAATAGTACAAGAAACGACCGACAAGATCACACAAATCAAGGAAAGATTAAAGACTGCTCGAGATCGTCAAAAGAGTTATGCAGACAATAGACGGAAGCCGTTGGAATTCCAAGTGGGAGACAAAATACTATTGAAAGTTTCTCCTTGGAAAGGAGTAGTTCGATTCGGTAAGAAAGGAAAGTTAAGTCCAAGATACGTAGGACCATTCCCAGTGATCCAACGTATAGGACCAGTTGCTTATCGTTTAAAACTACCAGAAGAGTTAGCTGGGGTACATGATGTATTTCATGTATCCAATCTCAAGAAATGTCTATCAGACGAATCTTTGGTAGTACCTCTTCAAGACATAGAGGTAAACGACAAGTTAAAATTTGTTGAGAAACCACTTCAGATAGAAGATCGAAAGGTGAAATTTCTCAAGCACAAACGACTAGTGCTAGTTAAAGTCAAGTGGGATTCAAAGAGAGGAGCTGAATACACTTGGGAGCTGGAATCAGAAATGAAGCGAAAGTATCCTCAATTATTCCAGTAAATCTCGAGGACGAGATTTTTATTAAGGTGGGGAGGATGTAACAACTTTCATAAAAACTATTATTTATTTTATTATTTCATCCAATAGGAAACCCTAATTGAGACACCCAAGTGATTCTGTATAAACCCTAAAATTTTCAGAACAATCAGAATCAGGATCAGGGCCCTAAAACTCAGGGGGGGTAAAACCCTAGTTACGATTATCAAAATAACTTGTTGTCAGTATCGAATTTTAAGATTTCGTCAAGTCAGCTAGGCTAGTCAAGGACGTGGCTACCCTATAGTAAATAGGTGTCCCTCGCGTCACGCGACGCCCAGGGTAGGACCCCTCGCGTCACGCGAGGGGGGTCAAAATTTACCTATAAATTGTAGACTTTGGGACTGGAATTTTGGCACTTGAACGACGAACAAATTCGTTATACACACTGAGTTACGTTATGTTTACTATTAAAACACACACGAATCACAAATCGCTGCCGCAATACAGGGTAATAACTCGATCGCTGCTACGATTCAATGTCCGATCGATTAAACTATCCAATGGATGTTTAAGTGCTGCCCACATTAGGGTTTATGCTTTGTCATTCGTTGTTAATTCAATGGATGTTTAAGTATCGCACTTTGTCATTCGTTGTGAGGGTTTTAATCTCGTGAGTTATTGTAAAAGCTGTATTAGTTACTAACCTAGTTTGTGTGCATTGTTATTTAAACTAGGTTATCAAGGCTAATCCGTAGGCTAAGCTCTGTTCATATTAAATCTGCAATGTGAGTCATTCTCTTTTTATCAACTGTTTTACAATACCTCAAATCATTTTCAAATGTTATAATTACAGGGATTAAGTCGTGATAATCTTAATCAATGGCTAGTGGGGTATTGTGCACATTACTAATTTCTCACGGGGTTAGGCTAATAAGCCCTAACAGAGGTTAGGCAGATAAGCCCTAACAGTGATATATCATCACTAATTGAGTGACAGGACTCAATAGTGGTATGACCATCGTCACCAGGAGGTGACACGGTGCCATATAACAATAAGATAGAAACCATCGTAATTGCTCTTATGCTGTAATTAATAACTATCTGTCGTTTTCTGTAAAATGAATGATTCACCAGTATTTCCCGCAGACAAAACCTTTTTCAAACATGTTTCAGGTGATCTGTTGTGATCCAGGAAAAGTGCCGTGAAGCACTATCAGCTTAAGAAAGTGGCTCAGTATAAAATAAAGAAACATGTTTTGTAAAATAAAGATTTCTCCGTGAAATCATATGAATGTAAATTACCGGGGTTTTATCCCGAGTTGTGAAATAAAATAAATCGGGAAATTGCAGTTTTAAAAAGATCCTGAAGAAAACTTCCGCTGTTAAATTAATACCACGGGATTTTCTGTCCCGCGGCTCCTGAAACGGGTAAAACCGGGTCGGGGGCCGTGACAAATTAGTTATCAAATTTTTTAATCTATGAAGTTTATAGACTAAAAGTTTAGTGAGGGCGCGCGAATGTAGGCCCCCGCTGCCACAAATTATGACGTAGACTCGACCATAAAGTGCAATGGAGGTACAAATCTAGGCCATAGACTTTCTTGATCGCCCATTGACCTGTCTAGGTAAGTGAGTATTCCATTGGCCCTTTTTTGTTTTTATACAACACAACTCCCCCTTTGCTTTCTCTCCCCACCAATGTGGGATAGTCTCTAAAGCTGGTTTAAATAGCAGAAGCCGAGGAAGTGAGAATTAGAATTTTGAATTTGAATCATAGTTATTAAAGGCTCGAGGCGCACCCAGGGCGATTTGTTGGGCCCGGGGCCTTATTTGCGTCTGGACGCTCGCTTTAATAACCATGATTTGAATAATGCTAGAAATTGAGTTTCCAGAATAGTCTGACCCAAACTAAAACATATTTGATCTAGTTGATAGACATATGAACACTGAAGACACCCTTGAAAAAGGTTACCGGTCCACCACTGTACGTCGTCGTCTGCACCAGCTACATTGAAATACAAAACTACAAAATATTTTCACAAAGATCATTCAACTATTCAAGTTATAAAAACATAATTAAATAGCTGGATCAAAATACAATTAATTATTTTTCTTACTAATTTTGTACCATGTTTATGTTTCAAGGTTTGTTACATGTCATGTTTCTCAGTATATAATGTAGTACATTATATCATATAATCAACATATACATTAAATGTGATTTTAGTGCAATAAAAATAACAATATTATATTAGAACTCAACTTAACATCTGATTAGAACATCCAAACAAGTGAGGATAGCCTGGTGGTAAAGTGGTATATTTAGGGATGTAAACGAACCAAACGAACACGGACAAGGCCTTGTTCGTGTTCGTTCGTTAAGGAAATAAATGTGTTTACAAACGGTTCATGAACACTTAACGAACGAGATTTTATCTTCATGTTTGTTTATAGTATAGATGAGTGTGTTCACGAATGGTTCACGAACACAAATAAATTTGGCGAACGTGACGAAAGCTAAAGCTAAAGGTGGATGGCCTAGAGAGTAGCACTGGAATTTGAAGCCCTAATTGTGGAACGATCTTCGTCGATGTAAATAATGAGAAAGGGAATGGGAATGGTGCATAAACAAGGTGGAAATAGGGTTTCTGGTTTAATTGTTAAGGTAATACAATAAATAAAAAATAAATAATATAAAAAGTATAGATAAAATATATGAAACTACAAAAATATTTAATTAAGACACAAACAAACAAAAACATAAGCGAATGCAAATGAACGAATGTTCACGAACACCACGAACACAATTGAATGAAAACCTCTGTTCATGTTCGTTCATTTAACTGAACGAACGAAATTTCTTGTTCATGTTCGTTCGTTACAAACTTCCCTCCGAACGGTTCACGAATTGTTCGTTGAACGTTCGATTCAGTTACAGCCCTAGTTATATTTCTCTATCAAGTGGTTGAGGGGTTTAAATCCTGCAAATGACAGGTTTAGTGATTTTAATCGTTAAAAAAATTCTGATTAGAATGTCAAGAAGGGGCACACTTTAATGTTTTGTAGAATGCGTCTCAAGGGTATATTAGACATTAACTAATATGGTGTTTTCTAAAAAAAACAAGCTCAAGGGTATATTAGAACTAGTATGGTGCCCGCGCGATGCGACGGGGGAGACACTTTGCATTGTGGCACTTGTTTCTGGTAGTTTTCTAATTCATATAATATTTATGGTAGCATTATTGTGCTAGATAAAACAGGCCGGGCCATGTTAGACCGACTTAAAATAGATTGATCCAGATTAGACCGGCATAAAACGGGCCGGGTCAGGTTAAAATGACCTGTCCAGCACAATTTATTTATAGTGTTATAAAGAACATATTTAGTGTTTGAATCTAGATTATAAAAACTATATGTTCGATTAATATTTTGAAACTCTCTTATTGTGTGTCTATTTCAATGTAATATTTTTTTTTCGAAAACCGCTGCAAATGTTAATAACAGATATTACTGACCAAATGGTATTTAAGAACATAAAACCACTACCAAATCTCATAGTCTTGGATGTCAGCCACTACCTCAAGATCACAAGCAAAGGATCGTAGCATTCGGTAACGGCTGCGAGTCTTTACTTCAGTTGAAAAGAAACATGCCTCCACTTGATGCTGGCTTGCTACCTGTTGTTGATTCGTAAGCCACCACCATTGCTCACACCATGCCACATGAACTTGTTATTTCAGATGTAAATAATCACCACATGGAACTGATAAGAAGGGCCATTTGCAAGTCGAGGAACAATCTACTTTGAATCATGATATCTGTAACAAAAAAACAACATGTTTTGCAATGAAAATTTTGGTATAGGTCTAAAGTGCAATGAAAAAGGTCAAACATAAACTAAATGTTATCTCATGATCAGTACAATAGTTGACAAAGCAGAGCTCAGTTAAAATACCATTAGAAACAGACATGACCTGGTTGTATTACTACACATTTGTTGAAAAAAAATATATGTAAAGTAACTCAAAACAAAATTTTGAAGCATGTATGACTTACAAACTTATAGTTTAGCATTTGATGATAGAATGACGTGACCGCAAATCATACATGACCATATGAAAAACATTGTTTGGGATAGGAGATGTATTCCAATGGAAATAAATTACCATAAAAACTCTAAAGTAAATTACTAAAATTTGATGGTGTTAACAAAAAAAGAACCGGTATTTCCATTTGCATCTGTTTTAGCTTTAGGTCCATCCTTGAAAACACATATGATCTGTCAAAATCTTGTTTATCGTGTACCAGTTCCATAAAAGAAAAATAACACAACAAACACACACCGGTAGGGATGAGCTCGGTACCAACCGATACCGAAAATCCCAAAAAACGGTTACTCATATCGGTACCGAAAATACCCGGTTCTGCACAGTTTGGTACGGGGTACACATTGGTATTTGGAGGTAAAAACCGGTACCGAAAACGCTAAATGTCAGTACTGAATCGGTACCGAAAATGGTACCGGTTCGGGAAATTCGGTACCAATTCCAAACCAGTACTCGGTGCCATTTGCTCATCCCTACGCACCTGTATCAGCACCACTAAAAGTTAAATAATACCACATATGGGTCTACATTTACTATGTAAGAGGACAACATGATAAGAAAATGATGTGGTTATACCTCATATGGTGCCACACTACAAATAATTGAAGTTTTGGCATTGCCACCAAGTGCAGGTTAAAGAATATGAGTGAGCGTGCTATCACAATAAGGAGTGTCCCCTGCAAGTAAAATGTAATCAGCTTGCTCACTATTTCAACTATATTATTAGTTAATTCACATTACCAAATACATTATTGCAGGCAACTTAAAGATAAAAGGTTACAACAATAACCTTAATGTTATCTAAAAGCCACATATTTTCATGTTTTCAGCTTGCTCACAGCTGCCTAAGACCTAAGCCACCAATATCTCACATTATACCCGTCATCCTACATGACATGCAAAACATAATTACAAAGTACAAACATTAATATTTTAAGGGGGTTCGTATTTTTCATGTTTTCCGATACATCTCACTAACAACATCATAAGCATCCAGAGGTTGTGATTCGTGTTTCTCAATGCTGCCATTCAACTAAACTTCATGTACCACCACTACACCCCGTTCCATGTCCAATTACAAGTTTGAATATTTACATAATTGTTGGATCATTTAAGAGTTCAAAATAAGGAAAGAGACACTCACAATGCTTCGGTCGAAGCGTCGGTTTCTTTCGGAAGGAGACACGACTAAATAGGCCACCCCTGATGCCAAAATAATAATGTAAATTTTTAAGACAATCTAACCATTTAGAGATATATATGTTATATCAACAGGAATGTGCAAACAAGTATTATCTTTTCACTGCATTTAGTGCTCGAACTACCCTCCTTATTGTGTGCAACCCATTTCCTATTTCATCTTCTTTCAGTTGACGCTAATTGGAACAGAGACCAAGGCCTACCATCCTTCAAAATACATATAAAATCATCACATTAAAAAACATAGAGATGTAGATACATGAACTCACCATCAACGTCATCTTCTTCATCGTCGGTTCTGGAGCGTCACAGCCACGTAGCTTCCTCATGCTTCCAAATCGTTGAACCCTAGCAACAACGAAGGAGTATGGTGGCTGCTGATGTTGATGTTGAGAGGTAGAGGAATTTTACTAATTGCGGTGGCTGTTGATGTTGAGATACTGGTAGAGAAATTTAACAGAGAGAAAGAATGATGAAAAGGGAGGGGATGAAATGTGAGTTGCGATTTAATAGGCTTAACTTGGGATTTAACAAACTATTCACAATCTCCGTGATATGGCGAATAAAGAGATTTGTTAGGTTTAGAATTTGAAAAAATGGAGCGGATCCTTTTTATTTGAATAAATAGTTAAAATTTGAATTTCTTTTAATAAGTTATTCTTTTAATGTATGAACTATTATTCTTATATAAGATTTACTTATTTTCATTACTTTACGGAGACGACGTAGATGTAGATAGATTATAATGTGTTGGTTAGTACGTCTATATCACATCTGTTACATGCCGTTCAAAACAAAAAAACTTGTACATAGTCAGTTTGTTAATGCACGGTAGCTAGGTAATGGTCAAAGCGGGCTTGGGTAAAAAACAAATGTTGGCTTTAATCAATTGTACATTTACGCATTGGCTATTTGTACTTTATGAATGCACGGCGAAACTAAAAAAGACAACTATCGAAACGTTTAAAAAAATGTGCCGATCGTCATGGTACCTTCCGATTTTTTTAAAACATTACAGGTTGTAAGATATCGCAGGAATACGTTAAAGAATTAAAGAGAGGGGGGAAGTGTAACTAATTACCCATAATTATGTTAAATGTCAAGGATTTAAATGTAATAGATTGAGGGACTAAAAAATAATTATGGTTTAAAAGACCACTTTACCCTCATTTTAAGGGTTTATTTATAAATAAGGGGGGAAGAACTTCTTAACTTTTTGGAATCCTTCCCTCCTGCATTATAATATAGTATAGATGTTGGAGCACGGGTGTTCAACTTCAATAACAACATAACGCTGGGTGAAATCCTCCCGCCTCCTCCCTCACGCCAGCCACAACGCCGCCTCCAGGTGGTGTTTCGGCGTAGTTGTGACTTCCACGCCTCCACTCTGTATGGTCTAAATCACTTCTTCATACACTTCACTGAAATGTTGTGCACAACTACTAAACACATAACATAGTTCCAGTTTTTTTCCAATTGTAATTTAGTTACATGCTATTAAATACCCGGGGTTTTTATTATAAGAACGTGGGGTATGGTGGGGCGGAGGTTTGGGGCATGGGTTGACACGTGGACTTTGAGCCCCCCCGCTGGTGAGTGACGTGTTGGGTCGGTATGGCGGGGCGTGGCTAGCCCGTGTAGGTTGGCCAGTTTTATTAAAATTAAAAAAAAGCCTAAAATTAAAAAAATACACACAAAATTAAAAAAAAGCCTAAAATTATTATTAAAATTTCCTAAAAATTACAAAATTCTAGAAAAAAAAGGATTACAAAATTAAAAAAAAGCCTAAAGCGTTAGGTAGATTTCGAAAAGGGCGAGCCTGTCAAACGGCTTCCGCTCCTTGCCTCGGAACTCGATGTTGGCCACCGCCACCCGGTCTTCGTGACTTATATCACCCGCCCGGGATGCTGTCGTAGTAGGATTTAAAACAATCGAGCTTCGGTCGTAGCTCGCGCCACTTGTGTTGGCACGCGTTTAAATTGTGCCGGTCGTTCCCCACGTTGTGCTGGTAGCTAGCGAAAGCTTCCGGCTAGTAACGGGCCTCACCGGGTTGGCGGCCCTTCATCGCGTCCACGACGCTGGTGACAAATGCTAGCTCTTCCTCGTGCGTCCAAGAGGCCATCGATCAAGTGTGTGTGGGTAGCGGGTTCGGGTAGGTGGAGTGAAGGGTTGAGGTAGCGATGTGGACAGGCGGTGGGGTTGGGGGTTTTATAGCGACTTGGGTAAACTGTTTGGCTTGGCCAAACGGTTATATTTTAAATTTTAAACATAACCCGCTATGACCTAGCCAACCAGCCAATGAGAGCCGGCCACGGAGGACCGCTAGGCATGTCCAACGCCCGGGCTGAAAGCCACGCCCAAGAGGCCACGCCGAAACCCAAGCCCACTCTGGGTGGTGACTTGGGCGTTTGTACCCAACCCACACCCCAACCCCCGCCCCATACCCCATAGTCTAAGGCGGTGTGTCACATCATCATTTTTGCCTGCTATACAATGTTTATATACACGTGTTTAATAACAAGAAGGTTGATAAACTCGGATTCTTATTTAGTGTTCAACGAAAAGTCGAATAAGTATTTTATAGGTTATCCCACATCGGTTGGGAGAAAAGAAAAAGGAAGAATGGTGGTGCATAAAAATTGAGCCAGGCAATTGGGCTAATCACTTACCTGGACGGGGTCGATGAGCGATCAAGAAGGTTCATGGCCTAGGTTGGTGACCTCCATTGCACTTTGAAGGGGTGCCCGCCTAAGGTCGGCCCAAGTGGTCGTGCCTACGTCATAATTTGTGCCAGTGGAGGCCTGCGTTCGCGCGGCCTCTGCCCAATGTATAGTTCAATAAAGTTTTATACAGGCGATAAACCGAATGCTATGGTTCTGTTATATTCGTTTAAACTGAGTGTGTGTGAGAGTTAGGGATTTCATTAACTATTCGATTCACATTTTGATGGTTAAATAGTTGGTTCACAATTCAGTGTTGACGGTTCCTGAATGGGTGGTTCAATTGTGGGTTCACAATTCGATCTAAAACTTTAAAACCAGCCGGTCTGACCAAAATCTATACAACCCGAACTGTTTGGCTTGTTGTTCATCAAAATCGTATCTGGTGGTTCGGACCAACATTATTATCAAAATCAGTCCAGCCTGTGAATACTGCTATTTGTATTCATGCCAATAGTCATCTTCTGGTTTTTTGGGTGGCATTGTCAAAATAACCTAAGGTGTCACTTGGGTTTCGGCTGTATAAATTACGCGTAAAAAAACCTTAGGTGTCACGTGAACCCTAGCCCTAAGGCCCCAGGTATGTCCTTGAGCTAGTGCATAGCAGAGGTGCCAATGCCAATTTAACCGTTACTTGTAACTGATCGTTTTTGGTTATGTCTTATCTGAGGCGTCTCACAATGAAAACAAAGCGGATTCTGAGCTAAAACGCAATGAACCAACTGCGTAGAATAAACTAACAAGTTTTCAAAATATATAATATATTTCTTTGTACACTTATCTTACAACAGAAAAGGATCTTGTTTTATACACATATAATAACAAAAAGATCAAAGTTTATGATTGAGAAAACAGTTTGCTTATGTTTAAAAAGCTGAGAGCGATCAAGAAGGTTCATGGCCTAGGTTGGTGACCTCCATTGCACTTCGGAGGGGTGCCCGCCTAAGGTCGGCCCAAGTGGTCGAGCCTACGTCATAATTTGTGGCAGCGGTGGCCTGCGTTCGCGCGGCCACCACCAAACCTTTAGTCTAAAATTTGGTGTATGTTTTATGTTGATAGGTGACAAGGGCTTTGCTTAAAGTATGAACAAGTTTTGTTTTTTTATTTGATTATGTAACAACTTTTTATAATGTACTTATAATTGTAAGTGTACAGCATTAACATACAAGTATTTTCTTAACGTTATCTGGGTCAGGATACTTGTTGCGAAGACATGTACGAAAACAAGTCCGGGGACACACTCATGCCACTACTCTCGACAGTGGACACCATAAAACCGCTCGGTATCTCAACCTCTGCTTCGGTTGCAACCATTGACGGTTCGCTGAATCGCCTTCCATAGAACCTCAAAAAGTTTAAAGACTCCAACCTTGGCGTACCCACCGGCAACGTTCCTTCTAGCATTGCAACCACGTTTGCCATTGTGGGTCGCAATGATGGTTCCTCCTGGACACAACATAGAGCCAACTTGACTAGCTTCTCGGCTTCATCTTTCGTCACCCGGCCCGCTAACCTCGGTTCCACGAGGTCCAAGTATCTACCTTGTTCATGCATCTCTAGTGCTTGCAACGGGAAATAGAGTGGACGTGCACGATGGCGGTTTTGGGATCCGGATGAACCCGAAGACTGGCCTTGGGCGCCAGTAGTTGGGTTCTCCGAGCCATGGGTTGGTGCGTGCGCACAATTCTTTCGACCTTGAATCAATTCCAATAATACCATACCGTAGCTATAAACATCGGTTTTATCCGAGATAGCCTCGTTCGTGAGCCACTCGGGAGCTAGGTACCCGCGGGTTCCTCTCATGGTTGTAAATAAACCGGATTGCTCGGGACTCAGTAGCTTCGACAACCCAAAATCCGAAATCTTTACTTGCATATCATCGCTTAAAAGGATGTTCTCGGGCTTAACGTCACAATGTATGATCTTGTGCTCGCACCCGCTGTGCAAGTACGCAAGACCACGAGCCGTTCCAACCGCAATCTCAAACCGCTCATGCCATTCTAGCGGTGGGCCGGGCCCGAAAAGGGTTCGGTCTAACGAACCCCGGTTCATGTACTCATACACCAAGAACCGATCTCGCCGGTGAGTACAAAATCCCTTAAGTTTAACAAGATTTACATGATGAATGTTTCCGATGATCGCGATTTCCGTACCGAATTCCTTCTTTCCTTGAGACCCTAACGCGGTGATCTTCTTCACCGCCACCACCGTCTTGTCACGAAGGACGCCTTTATAAACCGTCCCGAACCCACCCGACCCAACCGGGGTACTAAAGTTAACCGTCGCCTCGACAAGATCTTCATACCCAAACCGAACAGGCAACCCCGCGATAACAAACATTTCGAGATCATCCAAACACGAATTATCAACTAGTTTCTTCGAATCCGATTTCATCCGCTTATATCTCGTCCTCCTCATCCAAACCGCCAAAATCGAAATCAGTAACACACCCGAAACCGGAAGTAACACCATAATCATAACCGGAAAGTCCGAATCGGATGTACTATTTCGATCACTCGAATCAATTGCTTTGATGAACCCCATACTATCATTTTCCTCATTGCTTGAAATGAATGATCCCAAATGGTTTTCAATCAAATAACATGATCCAGATTTATTCCCATAAAACAAACCCAAACATGAACAGTTGGCTGAACAAATATCTTGACACGTCACCAATCCGACGCCGTTTTGAACCGGATTTATAAAATCAATTAAAAAATACTTTACACCATCAACCGGAACATAAACATAATTTTCCGGTTGCTGGTGACTTAGAGACCCTGTTCCGTCACAAGATTTCGGCAACGACAACGAATGATCCGGCAACGAACAACCGGAGTTTGAACTCCGATCAGTACGGAACCCCTCCGGACAAGAACACCCGCCGCCAGAGGCACAAACTCCGGCCATACCGCACCGGAATGGACTCCGGCAACCATCCGCCGGCGTCGTGAATTCCGTCACCCAATTATTATTCGTGTACCGCATAATAACAAGTGTACCGTCGGTTAGAATTTTTAACATCCGGTAATCGGAGCCGGAAACTGCTGACGTCAGCAGAATTTTAATTACTATTTCGGATCCCGGGTCATGGACCAGGTTACAACCCGACCCGTTTAGTGTTAAATATGAAACGGGTCGGTCAGAATTTTTAAAAGATTTTGGATCCATTGAGAATTTGTAATACGTTAACCCCTGCCAGGTTAGCACCCCGTCTGCAGGGGTTAACGTAAACATATATTCTCCAGCGGAAAAATCTGCTAGAGAACTTCTAGCGGTCAACGATTTCCAAACAGGAAACCGTTGACCAGACACAATTGTGTCAGTCGGAAAATCAAACGACTGCCACAATGTGTTGTTAAGTTGGTCAACGAGGATTAAGTTTCCGGAGTCTAGGAGTTGTAAAGCCGCAACCGTTGACTTTATTACGGGCGTTGACCAAATGGGTTTGCCGGAATCATTGTTGATTGTTATTCCGGTGGTGGAAAAGTGAACTTGACCGGAGCTTGAAATTGGGTTGTTCCGGTTGGCGGTCCAGATGACGGTGTGGGAGGCGGTGTGGTAAATAACAAGGTAGAATGACGGCGATGTGGGTTGCGGGTTGGCGATTGCGGCGGTGTAGTTGCGGTTACGTGATCGGAGAAAGTCGCCGGAGTTTTCGATGAATTGGTAGTGGGAGGCTGTGAAGTTGGGGGTGATGGTGCCGGAGTAAATGTTGGTGGAGGTAGTGATGGTGAGGTGGAGGAGGAGTAGTACGACGGTGGTGCTGGTGGTGGCGGCGGTGGCCGCCATCCATGCAGAAATAGAAATGGTTGATTTTAAAAATGTGAGTGGGTTGCATTATCCACATTATTGTGACAGTTTTAAGGCTTAAGGGTGGAATGTAAAGGGTTGACTTATGATAAACCGTGATGTGTAATTTGCATCTTTTTTTCTTTTTAAATATTTTTTGTTGATAAAAGAATTCGGTTCGATATTAGAAGAAATGTTAATATAAAAATGTCGGCCATCGTGTCGGGTAACGTTGTTTTCACAAGTCCCATCATTAACGATCAACGACCTTGAATGCACCCCAAAGTAGTGAATACTGATCGGTGGCGGAGCTTGAATGAAAATTCGGTGAGGTCAAACTTTCAAAATCTAAATCGGTGGGTGCCAGACTTTTAAAAAGCTAATGTTTTACTCTAAAAAAATTTCCGGAAATTCTCACTGAAAGTAACACTACGAGCGAAAAATTGGTGTCCATGCTACACTGACTACTCAACGACTTAGTGTGACCCGGGCTAATACTTCAAGAAGATGTAGTGATAGATGTGTTTATTTTGTGTATTGAATGTCCAAACAATTAGTTATACATGTTCTTTATATAGTCTCTAGCGATTTTTAAGAGCATTTGTTTCTTATATTGTATTAATCTCCTCCTCAAGCCTTGTGTACGGAGATCCATATACTGGCGAGATCTTTGCCATTAATGCCGTTGTAATCTTCTCACAAATTGAGGTCTTCTTGCACACGTGAACTTAGCCAAGGACTTTTTCGTTACAATGACCTAGTGCGGTTTTGTTTCTAACATCGTTATAATATCATGGAGACCGGTCTTGGTCATATTTCTCCTCCATGCTTTTCCTCAAAGCCAACCTTCTTGAGGTACCTGGTCTTTATGCTATCCCGCTCCAGGTGTATTTAGACGAGTTGAAATGTATGTTTATTAGTTCAAGACATCAGCCTGACACGTGATCTATGTTAACTTATTTATGTAAACAAGTCAAATAGGTGGACATATTTTTTTAAAAGAGTTAAAGTTACCTACGTGTCAAACAAGTTGCCGAGGTGTAATTAATTGGATAAGTGATAAATCGGTTGACATGTTACATAAAAATGTTTTATTATTTGTCAGCTTGACACAGTGCTTTCTTATGTAGAGAAACACTTTAAAACGTAACTATTTATGGTTTTATTCTTGTAATGTTTCGGGCTAGAAAATGAGGACCAAAATGTAGATGTATATTAAAATGAGTGGCGTTTTGTATATTTATATTTCATGGGGGTTTGATGGAAACATTTTTTTTTATAATAAGATGTTAGTCACCATCACAACAAGAGGACAAGAGAGTATCTTAGTTACATTCTTGTTTTGTTTATATTTTAAAGGACGACTGTAACATTGCAACAATATATGTATGTTTCAAATTCTACCGTTAAATATATTAAGTTTAAACAATGAAATGAATTTAGATCGCGAAGAACCCTAAAAGACGAAAACGCTATGTTGGATCAACACGAGAGCAAACGGGATTACATACTTTTAAAATTAGTTTTGTTAAATAAATGTCTCTATTGTTTTAACTATGATACATAACAGAATGCTTATAATCTACTCTATTTAAAAATATCTTGTATTATTATGTATATGTTATTTTAGACATAGGAATATATTCTATTCGGGTTGAGTTATAATACAAAAGATTTAAAAATAAGAAGGGTAAGAAGGCACCAGAGAGTGACAAGTGTCCTATGAGTAACTAAATGGAAAGGGTAATTTTGTCTACAAGATGAAAGGGAATATGCACATGCAAGTCACATGCTATTTCTCCCCTAACTTTTAAACGTCCGTAACTTTTTTATACATCATTTGTTTTAAAAAAAAATTATACCATAGAATCGAGCGTTTTTTTATCTTTAATATGAGTACCATATTGTTATATTTTTCAAAAAAAATTCAAAAACCCAGTTGCATATTACACAATGGACATGATGTAAAACACAATGTAAATTAGATTAAAAACACAATCAATGACAACATATAAAGACACAATGGACAACATACTAAAACACAATGAACATAACGTATAACACAATGGCGATAACATATAACACAATAAGAATCAGACTAAATAAAAACACAATTGATGACAACAGATAAAAGACACAATTAATGACAGCAGATAAAAGACACAATGGAGAGCAGATGAAGACACAATGAAAAAACAAACTAAAAACACAATACATAACAAACTAAAACACAATGAACAAGATAATAAAAAAATTGAACAAATTATTAAAACACAATGGACAACATATTAAAACACAATGAATAACATATTAAACACAATGACCTGAACTAATAACACAATTTATAGAAAACCCAGATATAACAAAATCTTCATTGTATCATATATTGTGTTATAGGTTTTTATAAAAACGTAATGGATAGAACTCAAATTAACATTGTGTTATAGGTTTTGATAATAACACAATGTATAGAAACTCTACTGACCAAAACCCAGTTAAAAGACACAATGACCTGAACCTTTAACACAATGCTAAAAAACCCAGTAAAAATGAAATTTTTTATTTTATTTTTATATGATAATATGGTACTCATATTAAAGATAAAAAAACGCTCGTTATTATGGTGAAATTTTTTTTGATAAAAAATGTCGTATGAAAAAGTTATGGACGTTTTAAATCGATGGAGGAATTGGCATGTGCCTTGCATGTGGAGAGAGAAAATCCATAAATATAGATTCCCTTTATGCCCTTCTATTATCTTCTTTTCCCTACAACCAATCTCAACCCTCAAAATCTAAGATCAATGGATTAGAATCCTTCTTACACTTCTTATTTATTTTATCCTTTGTATTTGATCCTAACCCTATTCTATATTATCTTAAAAGTAAACCATTGACTTCATTGATGTTGAACCTTGACATCATGAACTTATTAATTAATTATGGCCTGTTTTATTTCCACATCCCCTATAATCTTATTTTCACATCCCTATATCTATACGGGCCGTATAAAATGATACGGGCCGTATAGAATGTTTATGCACAGAATTTTATGCGGTGGAATTTTTTTTTGTTTTTATATGTATACGGGACGTATACTTATATACTGGCCGTATACATATTTGCATAATTTTGTTTCGAAGGTTTGCCAAGGGTTTTTAGTTTTGAAATATGTATACGGGCCGTATAATGTTATACGGCCCGTATAGCCCGTATAGAAAAGTTAACTTTTTTGTTGCAACCAGGAAACCGTTTAATAAATTTTTGTATTTAAAATAGTGTTGTATATATCGGATTATGTTACGAGTTTGTAGTTAAACGTATTTATTATGTTTAATAAGTTTCCTCTTTGTAAAACGATAAATATGTATAGAAAAGTTAATTTTTTGTTGCAATCGGGAAACCGTTTAATAAGTGTTATAAATTTTAAAATAGTATTGTATATATCGGATTATGTTACGAGTTTGTAGTTAAACGTATTTATTATGTTTAATAAGTTTTCTATTTGTAAAACGATAAATATGTATAGAAAAGTTAATTTTTGTTGCAATCGGGAAACCATTTAATAAGTTTTATAAATTTTAAAATAGTATTGTATATATCGGATTATGTTACGAGTTTCTAGTTAAACGTATTTATAATGTTTAGTAAGTTTCCACTATGTAAAACGATAAATATGTGATATGATTATGATAAACTATGACAACAATTATTAAACAAACAACATAACATCTAAACAAAAGATTAATATTTATAATGTTTTACATCTAAAAAAAAGATAAACTTTTACAAAGTTTCAAACGTAAAATAACAAAAAAAAATAATAATACAATAAGCAGCTACGGCGGTGGTGATGGTGGTGGGGCAGCGCCAGCTCGTGGAGGTAGGGGCGCGGCAGAATGCATAACCACAATCGCCTCGACCATCCACTGTACATCATCTCTCACTGCAGCTAAATCCCATCTGACTGCAGCTAAATCCCCTCTGACTGCAGCTACAACCGACTCGACCTGAACGAGTCTCTCCTCCACCCCCGGTGGAGGCATCACACGCTGTCTCACGCTGCGTCGAACGTACGGGCGATCACCCCGTAACTCCTCCTCAACTACCTGTGATCGATCGGCAGCATGAGCGACCCCCTCTCCGTCGCCTCCCTCTCCCACGCCCTCGCCCTCGTCTCCCTCGTCTCCCTCCTCATCACCACCCTCTCCACGGGGTCCCTCACCCACACCATAAGCCCAAACCAGCTGCCCTCCCTCGACCTCGCGAGCCAAAGCCATCGATAGGGCTGTGTCCCTCCCAACCCCGTCAAGCTGGCGTGTCTGCGTCATATCCCTTGCCACCTGCGGGGTCAGGAGGCGCAAGTAACCCTTCGCCAGACGGATGACGAAGGCCCCACAGCTGATGTGGGAAGAGGTACGCTTAAAAGCGTACTCGGCGAGATATGCGGCCAACTTGTACGCCAAGTTGGCCCTCCCGCCGGTAAGTAAGTCGTGCAAGAAGAATAGGTCACTTTGGGTGACCCATTCCCTGCTATCATGACGACCGGCGATCGTCACGGCGATACACCGATGTAGGTATCGGTGTAACGGGTCGTACATATCAGTCGCCCGTGCCTTCGGGGATCGCTGTCTCGGTTTCGCGAACTCCCCGAACCCAATAGTCTTCCAATACGGCCACAACACGTCAGTGGACGTGCTGACTGGCGCATCAAAAAATGCGCGTGACCTTGAGTCATCCGTTGAGTACAGACCCAAGGCAACAGCGAACTGAGGAAGTGTCATCCTCTGAGGCGTGCCGCAAATAGTAAAAGTTACGGCGTCTGTCGTCAAAAAATGCTGAAAACCCCCACCCCGGGTGTCCGTAAATGTAAAGGTAGATAAAAACTCTAAAGTAATCTCCCTGTGGGCCCGCTCTGCGGCGGCATCAAATAAGCGGTCCCACGGGGAGTTAGCTGGCATGAGCTCCCAGACCCGACCAATCGCTCCAATATCTGTCAAAAACTGAAAATCTATGGTCCGAGGCGCATCCAGCACCATCTCCCGTAATTTGCCCAAAATCCTATAGGCAACCGTACCTCGGGGGATATCTCTAACAAACTGCCCCGTCTCAGTAAAATCGGGCACAATCTCCTCCTCCTGTCCACGTCCACGTCCCCGTACGCGTCCACGTCCACGGTCCCGACCCTGACCTCGACCTCTACGGGCCGCAGCAGCTGCTGATGACTCAGCCATATCGTCTGTAACAAATAACAATTACAACTTAGCAATCACTATACGATTATCGTTAACGTATTATACGAATACTGTTCTTGTATACGAACGTACTGTACATATGATATACGCTCGTACAATGTTTGAAGATTCAACAAGGATACGACCGTATACATTATATACGAGCGTATAATGTTTGAATATTCAAACGTTATACGATCGTATATAAATATACGAGCGTATATTGTTTGAATATTCAAACATTATACGAGCGTATATAATGTATACGATCGTATAACCTTTGAATATTCAAGTGTATACGATCGTATAAATTGTATACGATCGTATATTTTTTGAATATTCAAACACTATACGATCGTATACAATTTATACGACCGTATAGACATAATAATCATTTACAATTTCCTGTTTCAATTTTTTTTTTCAAATTGAATTATACAATCGTAATCGTTACGCCTATCTACGCTTTACTATACAAGACCATAATCTAACATGTTACGTAATTTAAAATTTCACTATACGAAAACGTACCGTATAGGAAGAACGTGAAAAAAAACGCCAAAAACGCCGAAGAACGCTGTCCAAGAACGATCCGAGAGAATTTTTGGTTGAAAGTTGAGGCTGTATGGTGGAAATGAGGTCGTATAAAACTTATACGACCTTTTTTTTGTATACGGGCCGTATAAAAGTATACGACCCGTATACAGTGATTTAATTTATTTTAATTCTGTCGTATACTTAATATACGATCACAGTATACGAGGCGTATATTTTTATACGGCCCGTATACAATTCAGTTTTTTTCATTTTTTTTCAATTACTATATGCGGAACTGACGAAAATACGGTCGTTATGCGTTAACGTTGATTCGTTTAAACATTTTTTCAAATTCAATTTCAACAAGTTGCCAAAACATTTATATAACGTGTATGTTTATCGTTGCAAATTGTCAAAACATGCAAATTGATTCGTTTAAACATTTTTTCAAGTTCAATCTCAAAAAGTTGCCAAAACATTTATATAACGTGTATGTTGATCATTACAAATTGTCAAAACATGCAAATAACATTTTATATTCATAGGCCACCTAAATCTATGTAATCCCTGGTCCTATATTCATCAACGATCGTATTATATTGGTCAATACGTTCCTTGTAATAGTGATACCAACTTTCTGCTGGCGTATTCCGTGTCGGTTGTCGCCAGTATCCTGATGGGGTTGGCATTGGATATTCCCCTTCTAATCTGATGTGAATAAAATGGTTCCTGTGTACATGTACAAGCGCGACTGTTCGATGCGGAATACTTTCTTCGGCTGTTCTGAACATGGGAAAAAATGAAGCACAACCAAGGTCACTTAATAATTACCACTGATACTCTTTAAGCGATAAGCCGACCGCTATAGATCGAAACCCACATTTACCATCACCCTGCACATTTTGTATGTGACTGAGGTGTGGATAGAAGCACGGTGGAATGAACTTTTTGAAGTGCGTGAACATATTAACTTGTCCGACAGGCAGCAAAGGTAAGTGTGGTGGCTCTTCCTTTGATTTTGCGACCTTCTTTTTCGTTTTCGAATTCTTAGCCCCTTTCGCAATCTCGCCGAAGAACATAGGTGTTTCAGTACAATAACTTTGTGACTCGACAAACGAGCTGTGCCTGGTAGGTTCGATATTTGACTCTTGTGTGCCAAACTCATCTTGTGTGCGAAACCCATCTTTTGAATCACTATACTGGTCCTGCGTTGTTAAAAAGCTGTGTCTTGAAGGCTCCATAAACGAATCATACTTCCTTTGTTGCTGAGCTTTCAAAGTTGGACGACCCCGTGTGTTTTTTTGCACAACTGGTTGTTTAAGCTTTGTCTTATTGAGTTGTACCAACTCCTTCATCTTTTGAATAAAGTTTTTCCTGAGTTCTCTCGGCTGAGCACTTAAATGTTGTTTGAGAAGCGCAAATTCGCCGTCTAAGTCGAAAGAGTCCACCTTGCTCGGTTCCACTATGGAGTCCAAATTTAACTTTCTCCAAAAAGGGTCTATCACCTCCAACGGGATCATTTGACCTAAGGAACATATCAACAAACAACATAAAACGTCAATAAGATTTTGCGTGATGAAAGGGTATGATTATAAAATGTGGTTGGTCGAATAATGTATTACCATTCGTTATATACGCATCCAACCGACACGCGCACGGCAACCCACTGCTTGTATACAAATGACACGCGCATGTACGGTTATATAACTTTAATTTTTCTATTTCATTTACTTCGTCTGATATCACCTCTAGGCAGGCATGTGAAACCTTCTTTAGTAGGAGATTAAATATTGGTTTGTTATGATGACCCAATGTTCGGCTCCTGCTTGTTTCAATGCTGCCTTTGATTTCTGTCACCTGGTTTCTTATGAGCTTATCGATAAGTGGTACCACTTTCTCCAGGGTGTAATTAGAGTCGCCTAGGTATTGCTTCAAAAGGGCATGTTGACCCTCTGCCCTGTTCGTTGTACGTTGACCGAAGTTCAAATGTTGGTCGCTCCAGAACGAAACAAACCGGTCTCTATATGGTTGTAACCAGATTAAATCCAAATAGTTCATAATCTCTGTAATCAAAGTCAAGTGCAGTTAAGACAAGTCAAATAAATACGATTATTAAACAAAAATTATATAAAACTTACCGTCGGTTTTTTTTCGTGGCAAGTTTGATCGTATTCGCTCGTACCAGTAGTTGTAGTCATGATCGGTCGTTGATTGAATTAGCTCGCCCCACTTGAAAAGAAACCTCGTCCATTTATCCTCTGTTTTAAAGCTTTTCCTGCAATGTTTGAATATGTTTTGCTGTATGTGCCACCTACACAATGAATGTCTAGCCCTGGGAAACACGGTTGCACATGCGTTCATTAGGGCGCGATCTCTATCCGTTACTACTACACGGGGTTCCATAACACTGTCTAATGAGTGTTTCAACCTCTGTAGAACCCATGTGAAGTTTTCCTGTTTCTCGTGGCTTACGAACGCATGAGCAATGCAAAACGACATCAACGTTGATGTAACACCGATAATCTGGACTAGAGGCATTTTGTACCGATTCGTCTTGTAGGTGGCGTCTATAAGCAACACATGCGGGAAAGCGCGCCACAACATGTTCGACTCCGGGTGGATGAAGAAAACATCCTCGACCCGTTCGCCGTTTTGAGATGTTCTATGGTAAAAAACAAACCCAACCTTCTTCAACCGGTCAAAAAGTATCTGCATTGGAGTCTCGCCGACTTGTTCCATTCGACCCAATTTGGCTCGAGCGTTGTATATGGTGTTTCTTGTTGAGACATTATGGGGGTTCTGTTCTTTAATGGCAGCAAGAATGTCTCGTGGTTTGATGTTCTGATGCGTCATTTGCTCCACCGTCCTCTCTTCCGATGGAGTCAGCCTCATTAGGGACGGATGACCCTCTGGATACAGAAATGGTTCGTGGTTATGTTTACCTTCCTCAACCCTTAGATCCCAGTAACCTAACCTCTTTCTGTATGTCCCGACTAGTTGGAACTTGCAACCGGTTTTCCTAGTCCCGCTGCGTCTGACCGTCGCTGTTGATTTGTAATTGCCGGCACAATCGCACGTAAGCCAAATTTTTACCGGCTGACAACTATGGGGTTTATCGTAGATGGTGCGTTTGGTGACGAGGGCGTAGCCATTTACGCGTCCGACGTCTCTACACCAGTCTATCAATTCATCCATGCTAGCGAATTTCTAACGGAAACACTTATATGTGTCAATTAATGATTAACTCAAATGATTAACCCAGGTTTAGTTTTAGTATAAACGGGTTCGGGTCAGTTTCAGCTTGAACCTGCGAACCCGTTTGGATTAACGGGTCGGGTTCGGGTCAACATTGGTCGGGATGGCGGGTTGACCCGTTACACATTTATACTATATTATATATTTTTTACAATATATATAAATTAACGGGTTGGTTTTTTTTTTTTTTTTTTTTTTTTTTTTTTTACACCAAACTTGTGGTGTAAAAAACTACGCCCTCGGCCTTTTTTTTAATTTTTTTTTTTTACGAATGTGTTGTAAAAAAAAAATTTGGACAACCGCGGTCCCCTATATATATATATGTATATATATATTTGTGTTTTTTAAGTAAATTTTAACTTTAATATATTAATTTTAGAAAAAAAATAAAAAAATTCGCCTTTAATGGGTCGTGTTCGGGTCAACCCATGAAACTTCGGGTCGTGTTCGGGTTCTTATATATGATACGATTTTCGAGTTCGGGTCGGGTTCGGGTTTGTGTAAAAACAACATCAAACGTAAAAACACTAAAATAGTTAACATACAACAAATAAACGTGTAATTAAATGTTATACCTCCTTGTTTTGAAACTCAGTACGTTCCTCTTCAGCATTTGGACCCTCGGGCGGTCCACAACTTATGGGAGAAGAATGAGAACTATCAGTCGGCGGTCGAACACTAACAGGAGGGGCTTCAAAATTAACCGGGTGTTGCGATGGATAATAACCAGCATAATTAGGCTGAATGTCATCCAAACCCCAACTATCCTGACCTGAACCAGACGCAAAAATGGGATCGAACGGAGCATTCAGATCAAACATGCCCGCTTTGTTATCTTCATTCCCCTGATTCGCCTCGTTACCAAACACATTAAAAATGTCACCCCAACCCGACATTATAACGTAAATAATTTGAATACAGAGAAAAATAGAATAAACGAATAGAAGTTGAATGAAAATGAATGAAATTAGTGTCGTTTATATAGAGAATTTTACGGAATATTACATCGTTTCAAATGATTAACACGCGAATCGAGGAATCTAACGTCTAATCACATAACTCGCACGAGATTCGAGGAATATAACATCGAATCAGAGAATCTTACGTCTAATCACACGTGAATCGAGTAATAATACGTCGCGTCAAATAGTAATAAAATAATAAAAAACGAAAATCATTGTATACGGGTCGTATACATATATACGAGCCGTATATCATCGTCGTATAATATATATACGACCACAGTATCATCTTATTCTCACATGGTTGATACGGGCCGTATAAGGTTATACGGCCCGTATAGAATAAAGTGAATCGACAAAGGCTGCTGGCACAGCCTTTGTCAGTTCACTTTATTCTATACGGGCCGTATAACCTTATACGGCCCGTATCAACCATGTGAGAATAAGATGATACCATGTGGATTTAATTGGACCCTTAATTATTTAATGTCTATTATATCGTAAGCAAGCCCCCCTTAAGCGTGAAAATGTTAGGGTCATATTGCCACGTTGTAAGAACAAGTTTTTGGAGTTATGAAAAGCCACTTAGTGGGCCCAATAGTTTGGTGGGAGTATAGCAGTTGTCAAATTTCAACTTGGCCCTTGTTAGGATATAATCGGATATAAATCAGTTTCGGTTCCGGGTTCGGTTTTTGGTCCTAAAATGTATACCCTACGGGTAGGGTCGGTTCAGATTCGGTTCCGTTTTTCTTTTTGTGCACCTCTAGATGTGACCAAACAAGCTTAATGTAAAACCAAAACCTATGTATTAACTAGGCCTGTCATTTTTACTCGAATTTGAAACCAGCTGATGAATTAAATTATATATGTTGGTGCAATAATTGATGAATGAATGAATTATAATTTATATGTTAATGAATTTATACATGTTGCATTATTTTGATTTTATATATGTATTGATACATGTTTAGATTACCTACTGCCATCCCATTTCTTTATTTTTTTGAATGAATTATACATGTATTAAATTTATACATGTTGCATGATTAAGATTACCAACTCTCATCCTTTTTTTTTTGTATAAGAGAACTTTTAGATAAAGTTATCCTTTATTGAAGTAATTACCTACTGATTGTATATATATACCTACTGATTTAGTGATGCTACAGCTTAACTCGAAAACCGATTAAACCAGCCCGAATTAACCCAAGCCCGACCAACCTGAGCTATAATTGAGTCGGGTAACATTTTCCCAGCCAAACACTGGAACAACCTGACCTGAAAAACCCGAAACCCAAAAAACAAAACCCCGCCCTCATAACGATCATAAAAATAAACAAAAAAAACGCAAAATATCAGTTCATTTGATTTTTCTCAAGTTTGGGAATTCGTGGACACCGAGATACTACAAATATATAAATTATAATCCATTGATATAACTAAAGATCGAAATCAGATGAGCTTCTTTTTCTCAAAGAAAGATTTCAAGTGCCAAATCTGCATCCCCGCGACTGATAAGCATACAAAAAGCGAAAGAATACTCAACCACGCCATTCTTGAATTTGTGACTTTGTTAAGCTCTTGCATCTCTTTTTCCCTGCAGTAAGCAAATAAAAAATATGTATTAATGCAGTTTTTTTGAAGACGTGTCAACCTGTTACAGGTATAAATTCAACTCGACAAAAATACGCTTGATGAGGTGATGTCACAGTTAGGGCTAGGGATGTAACTGAGCCGAGCCTTACCAAGTCAGGGTAGGCTCGGGCTCGACTCATTTAGAAACCGAGCCAACTCGTTTAACTTAACGAACTGAAATGCCGGGATTAGACTCGGCTTATCGAGTTTATAATAACATAAATCTTTAACTATTTTTTTGTTTTGTTTTCAAGTTTTTTACTCATATTGATATATACAAATGAGCGAGTCATGAGCCGAGCCGACCTTGGCTCGTTTATAAACGAGCCGATTCTGAGCAAGTCGCAAGCTTTTTAAACAACCCTTTTTACGGGTCAGAAAGATTGTAAAGAAAAAATATGGACTTTTTAAAACATTGGTCTGTTGCATACTTCCAGAACACATACAATTTTTTCAGGCAGGGACATTTTTGTCATTACCATCTGTGAACTGTGGTACGCTTTCAGGTGGAAATACAAATGAATGAACCCGAATCAATACGTAGGCGGCTTATGTGTTTATAAAACGAAATAAAAAACGTAACTTTTCAGACATATAGCATATTGTTTATAAAAAAAATAAAAAATATAAAGTTTGGTTTAATATCCATCCGGTTCAATTAATTTGGTTATTTATACACATATAACCATGACCGAACCACAAAAGTCGCTTATCAAAAATATCATAACCGAGCCACCGGTTTCTCAATTCGGTTATTCAAATTTTCCGCTCAACCCTAAAAGATTAGTACTATAAGCAAAATACCAACGTTTTTTTTTAAAAGGGTAAGCTACAATTTAATTCTACATAAGTTTCAACTTTTAAAGTACAAATATTAGAGATGGACTATATTGCCCCTGTAAGAGAACTACAAATATTTTGGTGAATCAATCACTAACCTTTCTCGGAGATAAAACATTTCGTCGTGAATCAAAGTGATGGTATCCGCAAGTTTCTTCAGCTCATATTCCATTGCCTGCAAAATAAGCAACGTTGCCAAAACCGAAACGCGTTAATTGGGGTTATCTTTCTATCATTGACAAATTTTATAAAAACATAGCTCAAAAGGGAACGAGTTTAATATCATCCAAGGTGTGTTTTACGCGTAAAACATCCAAAATAATTTTATTCAAGAATTTAGATTGATGTTAAAATAATCTATGTATTAAACTGACACCCTTATAAAAAGATTAAAATTTTACACAAAAAGTGTTTCGGGTCACGCTGACATAGTGACATGTCACGCAAATTATCGGCTATTGGTCTCCAAGTAAAATATTGGTGTCAAATATCGGTCAGAATATCAGTACCGATATTATCGGCGATATTGACCGACATTCCCGATACCAGTACCTTTTTTCTTAGTTCTACCCTTCGTCTTTCTTCTTATTGCGACTATTAGTGTTTTAAATCAATTATTAATTGTTAGTGTTTTGCAAGTTGCAAAAGGTTAATTTGTTAATGGTAGGAGATGATACTGATTTGTTAGTGTTAAATTGCTATATATATAAATTCTGCATGATATTAAAACTACCGATATCCTACCGCGATAACCTATATCTCAAATATCGGTCCTTGACAGATATCCGATTTTTTACCGCATTAACTGCATAGTTACCAACTAAGATCATTTGCATAACAGGAAGGAAAAAATAACACAAACACAAATGTATAACATTATATACGATTATAAAAAAATATACATAAAAAGGCTTACATCTACTGAATCTTTCTTGGCAACAGTGGACCAA
Source organism: Helianthus tuberosus (assembly GCA_030545235.1). Classification (NCBI taxonomy): domain Eukaryota; kingdom Viridiplantae; phylum Streptophyta; class Magnoliopsida; order Asterales; family Asteraceae; genus Helianthus; species Helianthus tuberosus. Next base: position 194,333,038 of record CM060448.1, on the reverse strand, counting down.
TCTTTAGCCGCAACACCAGACCGCCAATCGAATTCAATAGGGATTTTAAGCTGTGGTTGATGATCAACGGCATAAAAGCATGCCATATAATCTCCGGCTTCAACAGCTTGAAAGGAAAATTGACCCAACTGCACGTTTTCAGAGGAGTGATAGCTATTCCCAAAAGCCGAAGTTACCTGCATTGCATAAAAACAGCAACCAATGCAACAGTTTAATTCAACCGTATGCCATAAGGCAAAAATCAAGGCTAAAAGGATCATATATATTTACCAGAAGTCCAAAACTGAATTTTATAAAAGTCAAACAAAGAATACACACATTTCAAAATTAAGTTTACCTAGACCTATATTAAACAACAGCTTTAAACAAGCCGCTCGGATTGTTTTATGTTTTATTATAATTTTTTTTTGAACAATTCCTGGATTTTCAAGGATAAATGCACTGTAACCTATTCAGCTCGCAAAAAGCTCAAGCCGGGTCATTTGCTTTTAGAATTTTGTATATTTTACACGTATTAATAGACACGCACGCGCGCACACACACACACACACACATATATATATATACAAGCAAATATAAATAAAACTTTTAACATAGACATAAAGCATAAGCTATAAAATGCAATTCTTATGAGGGTGGTTCCCGTACATAATGTCCGTAACCTAAGAATCGTAGAAAACCGGCTCAAACGTACTCCGATTGAACTCCTTCCAGCGGCTTTGGAACTGGCTTGTCGAACCCTACCCAGTATATATGATCCCGCCTCTAAAAATTATAACTGATGCATATTATAATTTGGCAAATTGGATTTAAATAATCCAATCTGGCTGTTTTTGGCCAATAATAATCCCAACTGGGTTTATTCCCGCCAGTGGTCAAACCTTTTTCATTTTGTTTGTGTAATGGTCCGCTATTAAAAATAACTTAACTGAGTTAAGTTTTTTTTCCAAGTTACAAACCGATGTTTTAGGGCTTTTGATCAGAACAAGGATACAAGTCAATTGATGTACCTCGAAACGGTGCTCCAAACGGCTTAATTGCTGTTAATTGGAAGTTTAAACACCCGAATTGAAGCACCGTTTTCGTCGATTGGAGCACTGTTTCAAGGTAAATTTTATCAATCGACTCGTATCCTCATTCTGATCAAAAGCCCTAAAACATCAGTTTGTAATTCGGAAAAAAAACTTAACTCCGTTATGTTTTTCTAACAGCGGGCCATTATAAAAACAAAATGAAAAAGGTTGGACCACTTGCGGGAATAAACTTAGTTGGGATTATTATTGGCCAAAAACAACAAGATTGGATTATTTAGATCCAATTTGCCTTATAATTTGGGTTATAATTTATACATACTAAATTTCGGCTTTAATTTAAACAAGCCAAACAAGCAAGCCAACGAGGGCTGGCTTACCTTGGCTCAGGCTCGGCTCGGCTCGTTTACAAACAAGCCAATTTTGAGTGAGCTTTTCATGATTTTTTCAAGGCTCAAGCTTTTTGGATAGCCTTTAATTATAGTATTAAACACAAGTTTTATAAAATAAGGGTAAAGTTATTCTACAAAGTCTCCTAAAAATAAGAAATGTACAAAGACACAATGGATCACAAAATATAACACAATGCTGAAAAACATAACACAATGTCAAGGAAAAAAGACACAATGAGTCGCAAAAAGACACAATGACGCAGATATGGAAAAGACACAATGATAAATAAAAAAGACACAACGATCTAAACAAAACTTCTAAAATCTACAAGCTAAACATCCAAAAGCGAAAACCTAAAATCTCATTTCGTAGAGTAGAGTTCGATGAGATGATTCCAATGCCGCTTGAATGAGGTCAATCGGAGTCTGTTTGATACCTTTCTTACGACTTCTTATTTTTAGGAGACTTTGTATTTGATTCTAACCCTATAATAAATAAAAAAAACCAGAATGGCAAATTAAAAAACCTACACTTCAGTTTAAAAGAACCCTAATGTTTAAGACTACAATCTAATTAACAAAAGATCAAAATTCAAAAGTACTAGCTAACAAAAGATAAATAAACATATAAAAGTAGTTATTGAATTGACCTTGAGAGTGATTCTGTGAGATTCAGGTAACGGTTGTCCTTCATTGGGATTAACGATGGAATAATGACCAACTGTCATCGAATTGCTCTTTATATCTTCTGCTATACACTTCGTGTTACCCGATTCGAGCTCGAACCGTAGTGATTGACCGGTTGATAACAAAAGCCCCATCATTGTTACCATACATATCACAAATCTTTGAAGCTTCATTGTTAACGGAGGTTGTTGAGTGATGTTGAAAGTTTTTGAAGAGTTGAAATGTCAAGTGGATGGGGGATTAGTCAATTGGGTTTCAAATTTTTTATGGGGTTTGTGTTTGTTTGTTCGATCTTCACGGGTGAAGAAGATGAAGGGGATGAAAGTGTGGAACTTAAAAGAATTGCATGTATGTGTACTTGTAATTTTTTTATCGAGTAAATTAGAAGTTTTCTCCTTTATGTTTTTACCAAATTACATACGGTGTCATTTGTTTTTAAAATTGACGAGTTTTGTTCTTAATGTTTGAAAATCATACACGTTATGTCCTTTAGCCCTAACTCAGTCAGATTTTTTTGTTAAATATGGTCATGTGTCTTGCACATGGGGATATTCTTGTCATTTTAGCTCTCTAGGGACTATTGAATAAATACTTTGATATTTAAGGGGCTAATTGTTAATTGTCTAAGAAATAAAGAGTAAATTATAAATATTAAAAATCTTCTCTCTCTCCCACTCTCTCTCTCTCACACATTTTCCTCTCTTACCTCTCTCTCTTCACCCACTACCACCATCTCCACCCCTACCACTGCCCTTCAGTCGTCGCCACACACCGCTGTTGCACCCACACACCACCATAGCCCCACCGTTCACTCTCTCAGACTTTACCCACCACCTCCCACCACCCCCAAAACTTTCACCGACACCACCCAAGCCAACCTCGCCATCACCCTGATACGATACCCGACCTGGGTCAGAATGGGTCGGGTCAGACTCAAAGGCAGCAGAGTGAAAATTTAGGGATAATGGCGCCAAAAGTTAAAAGCATTTAGGAGGGAAAATTTAATGGGGAAATTAAGAAAGGAAATAGTGGGAGTGTGGGGCTGAAAAGAAGGAAGTAACTGCTGGAGTCTACGTTTTTATTCTATGTTCCTGTTTCATTTTGTTTTTTGGTCTTGTGTTGTTTTTACCTAAATTAGCAGACTCTTGTTTGTAATCGGAGATTAGCCTATCTCGAATCCGGCCATCTATCTTGTTTATCACAAATCTAAGCTTTCGGTTTCCGGTATCTATCATTGGTTCCATTGCCGGGAAGTCGAATGGCGCTTACAACCCGGAATCCGGTTATCTCTGCTCAGTTATCAGCCATTGCGGCACGATTAGACGCCATCTTAGCAGCCATGAAGGATGATATTGCAGCAATCAAGATTCAGATGATCGCAGATGGCAGTTACTGTGAAAAAGAAGATGAGGACCGGAAGAACACGGTGGCGGAGGACGGTATAATGGCCAACAATTCTGTGTCTGAAGTTGTACACATTCCTGAGAGCTATGTTGTTGAAGTAACTGATGAGAAACAATCAAGAAAAAATCAAGGAAAAAGTGACGAGTAAAAAGACCTGCACAAGGAAAAGTTGGTGTAGATCAGATCTACTAATAACGACATTGTATCCGAGACAGTTTTGGGTGTTCAATCGGTTGTGAAAGCATTTCCCATGGACAAGGGGACCGAAGATAAGGATGAGATCATAGCGTTTGATGTTTGTATTTTTAATCACCAGGCCAAACGTCAAATCATGTTCGAACAGTCACATGGCAAGACACATAAACTGCAATGGGTACCAGCAGAACCTTCAAAATCTGCCATGCAACACTTCACAGTAGCTCTGGCACCTCCACTTGTCTCAATATCAATATTAAAAAGGAGTCACCTTGATACACCACCTCAGCCAATGGAGTCACAACATCGAGTTTTCGATACGGGTCCGCATGGGTCACCACGAGCTGTTTTAACTCGACTTGAGGATAAGTCGGTTCTCCGGGTAGGTAGTATTGATACGATACTCGACCCGGGTCAGAATGGGTCGGGTCAGACTTAATGGCAGCAGAGTGAAAATTTAGGGATAATGGTGCCAAAAGTTAAAAGCATTCAGGAGGGAAAATTTAATGGGGAAATTAAGAAAGGAAATAGTGGGTGTGTGGGGCTGAAAAGAAGGAAGTAACTGCTGGAGTCTACGTTTTTATTCTATGTTCCTGTTTCATTTTGTTTTTTGGTCTTGTGTTGTGTTTACCTAAATTAGCAAACTCTTGTTTGTAATCGGAGATTATCCTATCTCGAATCATGCCATCTATCTTGTTTATCACAAATCTAAGCTTTCGGTTTCCGGTATCCATCACACTCCCACCTACTTACCATAACCAAATCCACAACACCACCACCAATTCCACCACCGCAAGCCCACTGCACCCACCATCACCACCGCACCCAAGTTCAAATCAAACAATCAAGCCATCATAACAACAATTAAATGCTTTTGATTTGGCTTCTGTGGATTCAATTCTGAGAATCACGGGGATGGGGTTTGGTGGGCGATTAGCGTTCAGAAATGGTAGAATAAGGATCATGAGGATGGGGTTTAGTGGGTTTTTCGGCTCCGGTGGTGGTTTCTGGGTCGCCGGTGAGTTCTGCTACGGTGATCCGGGAAGAGTCCGGCCCGTTTTTGTTGTATCATGAGAGATCGGAGCCGGGTTTAAAGATGGGGTATGTAAAGCATCATCAACAACAATCTACTGGTTTTGATTTGGCTTCTATGGTTTCAATTCTAAGGTATATCATTATCAATTTATCATATCATGTATTCTGTTTGGTGTGTAAACCAGATGGGTTTAGAGATTATAGAGAGAGGAAATTTAAGAGAGAGATGTTTGCAGCTTCTTTATAAATGTAAATCGTTTTTATATTTTACACAACAATCCCTTGCTATAATTTGTTTTACACAATAGTCCCTGATGAGGTAAAATGACAAGAATACCCTCATGTACAAAGCACATGACCATATTTAACAAAAAAATCTGACTGAGTTAGGGCTAAAGGACATAACGTGAATGATTTTGAAACGTTAAGGACAAAAATCATCAAATTTAAAGGCAAAGGACACCGCCTGCAATTTGATACAAACATAAAGGATAAAACTTGTAATTTACTCTTTTTTATTTAATCATCGACCAATCCTCCAAATAGGCTACATGCGAAATTCATTATATCGGGACACACTCGTCTCTAACCGAGAAAAACTCTCACCTGGGGTCGAAGCCCGTGAACACTCGCCCGAAGGCATGACAGTGCGGTGAGGTAAAACTCGCTTAATTCAAGAATCGAACTAGTAAGGATGACAAAAATACCCGAGCCCGAAAGGGGTACCCGAAATCCGACACAAATAGGACCGGTATACCCGATACCTGATGGGTATTGGGCCGGGTATTGTCACACCCCAACCGATGGCGGTTGTCCAAGAGAAATCCATAACAACTAAATTACCGGATAGTTAATATTATGTCCCATACCATAACCCATCAAGTAAACTAATTATTACAGACATAGATATCTCAAAGACAAATAACATGTTCCGACAACTCAGATTTAAATTGTTTTTGTTTGTTTCTAGACTCCAGCCTAACTCGATTCCATAAAATAGCAAGCAAGCATCCTAAGCACCTGCCACATACGTTAAAATAAAAGTCAATACACATAGTGTAAAGGTGAGCATACAAGTTTAATAGTATAATAGATTTCGAAAGCGATTACGCATAACCAGCATGTACAACGTATAATGCGAAGTATGTAAGTTATCGACAAAGATACTATCAATACCAATGAGTGCGATTTGACTGCGAGTAGCGAGTGCGCAACACATGTTCACCACTGCGAACACGTGAAGTAATATCCTTAACAACCCTTAAGTGAACAGGTGCTGAGTCCGAACTATAGTACTATCGTTGCTAAGGCAGGTAGACAGCAATCAATGTGTAAACATAACAAACAGGCATTCATCGAGTCACGTATAACATGCAATAGCGGTTAGCGTTAAATGTGTTTGCGTTGTGTGTTGGTGTGATTTGAATATAAGTAACGTATGTAACACCCAAAAGTGCGTAAAGCAAAACGGGATCGAGTATACTCACAGATAGTGTTTAACAAGTAAACACTCTCTTGGATTGAAGGGAGCGCTGAGAGATTAGCCTGAACAGTTAACGATAGCATAAGCGAAGAACGACGCGTAAAACGGTGCAGGTAATTAAGCGTCGAGTGGTCATCCGATCGGATGGCAATCCAAACGGATTGCCATTCGTTCGGATGTCAATCCGCTCAGATGGTCATCCTTTCGGATGGCCATTCGGTCGGATTGACACTCGTTTGGGATGGATGTGTTTGTGTATGATGGCTTTGAAGTTTTCATTGTAGCATTTTGAAAACAGAGAAGTATCTCTACCCTTCAGGTCGATCGATCGAACGGCAGTTCGATCGGATGGCGATCCGTCCGGCGAGGTATTTCTCAGAGAACAAGTTCACAGCAGGATTGTCACTCAATCGGGTGGCAATCCGTTAGAACTGATGATCCTTGAAAATTGATAAAAGTTCGAGTGTTGAAGGCTAGGTTGCAGTCCGATCGGATTGCGGTTCGATCGGATGGCAATCCGATCGGACGACAATCCGTCCCGTGATCTGATCGTTTTGCAACTTGAAATTTGTTAAGTTTTGAAAGTTTTGCGGTTTGATTGAGACGGTGTGACCTCGTATTAAATAACGGAACTCCCACCAAGACCAAAATTACCCGATCGAATAGGAATCACCCTAGTCCGATCAGTTAACAGTTCATGACGGTTTGTTCATGTTTAACCCGAAATCAGCTCTCTCTTAGATAGAAATCAGATCTTAAACCGACACATCACTAAGAATGAGTAGAAGATCGGAACGAGCTCCGACTCTATCGATTTTGAGTTCATTGAGTGTAAAAGAGTTGAAAGAAAGTTATAAAAGTATCTTTCAATCCTTTTAACTTTGAAAATGTTTAGATCTATGCGAAAACATTGTTTAATCTTGTGGAAATCCTTCAGATCTGTGTTGTTCTTGGTGGAATGAAGCCAAATCTTGAAGTTCATAAGAACTCCATGATGACATCACCCTAGAACACCTCAAACCCACTGATTTCACGGTTAAAAGTTAAGATTCAAAGGTGAAAAAGATGAAGAAGTGTGTGTAGATCATAGAAGTACAAGATTTGGGTTGAAACCTTACACGAATCGCGAGAAATCGAGAGATAGAAGGTCTGGAACGCTGCTGGTCGAATGAGGGAGCTGTCACATCACAAACGATGTGACAGGGGGTATTTATAGGTTGCTAAAAGAGGAAAGAGTGCGAGTGTCGGATAGGATGGCACTGATCGGATGACCTCTGATCGGATGGCTATCCGATCGGATGGCCATTCGATCGAGTGGCTCTGACGAGTTGCGTTTCAACGTTTCATTTCGCGTGTGGATTGTTGCGATGCATTTAAGAGAGTATGCGATGCAATAGTATTTAAACATCCATTACAAATAACTTAACCAACCCTCGTTATATCTAACATACAATCATCAATAATTAACTTGCGTTTAGCGTTTGTGATTTAAGTTGCGAAGCGATCGAGTTGCGATTGCGTTTGCGAATAATCACCACAAACCATAAAGTAAACAAGCACAAGTAACACATAAATAGCACACACACGTATGTAGGATCGTTGTTTGACCCGACTGAGTCGATCAGAAGAGTTATATATCCGGTTCAAAGGCGGAATCAGTGAACTGGACTTGATAACAACTTTTTAATCTTTAATCTGTCAATTATATTGATAATAACAGCAATTACAACCTGAACAGACTTTAGCAGCACTTCGTTACAGTTCTGGAAGTCGCGTACCGAATGAATGAACGTGTGCACTATATATAGTGAAGCAGGTTTCGCTTATATGGACAATGTCCATATGAGCGAAACTACATGCTGTGGTTTCGCTTATATGGCATGTCCGTATGAGCGAAACTACTTCATTAAGTCCTAAACATCGTTTCTCGAACCTCGTGCACTGGATATCCTATTCTAATACATGATACAAGACGAAGTCAATAGACGTAATGCACTAACAGACTCCCCCTCGGATATTGACGAAGTCTTCAGTGACTAATCTTCAATATGACACATCTTCAGTCTTGATCATTCTGCCTTTTCTTTCAAATTGTAACAATGTAAGCATCCAACAATCTTTCTCTTCTCCTATCAGCTTCAGGCTCCCCCTTTCATCAAACTTCCGTGCTTTGGGATCGATGCCTAGCTTTCCATCTACAAGCTCTTCTTTGCTTCAAGCTTGTCTTCAGACTCCCCCTTAGACTCTGCTCTCGGGATCGTAGTCTGGACTATCTGCAATCACTCAAACATTCATAAATACAATGTTTTCATATTATCAATCAACTTCTCTAATCCACTCCCCCTATTAACAAACTTTATAGATTTGGCAGCATTAAAGAATCCAATTCCCTCACAGTTAATCATCCAAGTTCAAGTTAATGACCTTGAAGATATCACAAACTGTTTTTGAAATTTTTTATTTTAATTCAAGTTTCAAATTAATGAACTTGTTTTATTTTCAGAAACACAATCATCTTACTTAGATTTTGAAACTCAGCATTTCAGATATCGGTTGTCGAAAATAAAGCAGAAATCAAAAACTTTTTGTATTTTCTGAAAATATAAAGCAGTAAAGAAATATGTACAAACATATTTACAGACAACATTTTTGTTTGAGTATGCGTCAGAGGATCATATCAGTTTTTGACAAGTCACAAGTACCGTTGAGCTTAGTTAAACATTAAGAATTAAACAATTCACTTAGATTGTCGATATACTGATCCACTTTAAATTTTCATACAAATTTCAACTGATTCAGGATACGGATTAGATGTATTAAGAACTTAAACTCATTCATGTGTCCCACCTCTTGAATATACTCTCGTATCCAGATCCCAATATTCAGTCTTACAGGTGAGTATACCTAGATGATATCTGTAAGGGGTTAGACGCGAGGGCCGTGAGAGCTCAGGTCGATACTCCCGTATACGCAGAGAGATGACGGCTTCGACTTTTGGTGTGTCCCCTTTAGAGGATCTTTTCTTCAACAGCAATGATTATCAATTTTATTGTTTCATCAATTTGCTGAGGGCGATGCTATGTTTCAAGCATTTGCGAAAAGTATTATGCGGGGACTAGGTCAGAATTTTCTTTCAGCAGAAGTCCCAGAATAATACCCCAGATATCACTGAGTATAAAGACCTAGTATCTCAGAAAGAGGGACCTTTCAAACGAGATTTCAGGGGTTACCTATATATCCAAGTAGTGTTCCCCACGAAATAAGCAAGTTTGAATTTAGGTTTATATCCCGAAAAAGTTTACTAAATGTATAAAAACCTATCGACACATCCACGGTGAGATCGTTTAACACATTTAAACTTTCCATTTCTTTAGCGTACTGTAACTGACTACTGATGTACTATCATTTCCTCTTTTTAACGCAAAAACTCAAATTTTTTAAATTTTATCATGTTTTTGGCTTTTTTAAATTTTCAAATGTTTTTGGATTTTCTAACAATAATTCTCCCCCTAAAATGCAAAACCATTTAAAGAAAAATTTGACAACCAACACTGATAGCTTTGTCTCGCCATCCATTTTCTGCTAAAAATGCTCTAATTTGCAAAAAATAAAAATAAAAAACCAGAATGGCAAATTAAAAAACCTACACTTCAGTTTAAAAGAACCCTAATGTTTAAGACTACAATCTAATTAACAAAAGATCAAAATTCAAAAGTACTAGCTAACAAAAGATAAATAAACATATAAAAGTAGTTATTGAATTGACCTTGAGAGTGATTCTGTGAGATTCAGGTAACGGTTGTCCTTCATTGGGATTAACGATGGAATAATGACCAACTGTCATCGAATTGCTCTTTATATCTTCTGCTATACACTTCGTGTTACCCGATTCGAGCTCGAACCGTAGTGATTGACCGGTTGATAACAAAAGCCCCATCATTGTTACCATACATATCACAAATCTTTGAAGCTTCATTGTTAACGGAGGTTGTTGAGTGATGTTGAAAGTTTTTGAAGAGTTGAAATGTCAAGTGGATGGGGGATTAGTCAATTGGGTTTCAAATTTTTTATGGGGTTTGTGTTTGTTTGTTCGATCTTCACGGGTGAAGAAGATGAAGGGGATGAAAGTGTGGAACTTAAAAGAATTTATATTTTTTATTTAATCCTCGACGAATCCTCCAAACAGGCTACATGCGAAATTCAGTATATCGGGATACAATCGTTTCTAACCGAGAAAAACTCACCTGGGGCCGAAGCCCGTGAACACTCGTCTGAAGGCACGACAGTGCGGTGAGGTAAAACTCGCTTAGTTCAAGAATCGAACTAGTGGGGATGACAAAAATACCCAAGCCCGATGGGTATACCCGAAATCCGACACAAATGAGACCGGTATACCCGATACCCGATGGGTGTGCGGTGAGGTAAAACTCGCTTAGTTCAAGAATCGAACTAGTGGGGATGACAAAAATACCCAAGCCCGATGGGTATACCCGAAATCCGACACAAATGAGACCGGTATACCCGATACCCGATGGGTAGCCGGGTATGGGATTCGTTTTAAAAATTTTCGCGGGTATGGGTCGGGTGATACCCGACCCGATTATCCGAAACCACATACTTGTTTACCTGAACTATATACCCGAATTTTTAATTTATATTTTTATTTTTCCACTAACCTTTGTCTATTAGTAATATACTTATAATGTGTTTGGTCATTTAACTTAAACACTAATCGTTTGTATGGAATCTTATGATAGGTAGCATCCAAGTTTAAGCATCGAACGAAGATCAAGCCACAAAAAGAACCGAACAGTCACGAATGGTCAATAACTTCCGCTTCTGAAACTACGTGAAACCCTGACAAGGGTTTATGTACAAAAAAGGGGCAAGTTTTTCTTGGAAATTTAAAAATGACGTCCAGTTATGTGTAATAAAACTTTTACGTTACATTAGCTAGTTCTTCTTTTATGAAGTATGAATTTGAATTATTCATGGGATAATTTATATCTATAGTAACGGGTTTTATAAACGGGCATTTCGTTTTCTTTAATTTGACTATGATATTGTTATAGTTTTTTTTACCTAAAAAAACTAACACGTGATGTGATTACGAGTGTCTGTATTTCCGACGTACCGTGCGAACAACTCTCTAGCGTGGATAAAGGTTCCTGTAAAAAGAGACCAAAAGCGTGAGAATGGTAAGAAAAAATTTAGACCATTAGATCTTTAATCTAATGGTTGAGATTAATAGTGACCAAATTGTAAAATTTGCTTTATTTTTTGGACTGAATTGAAAATTATAGGGGTAATAAAGTCTTTATATCCATTCAAAATAGGAAACTGTAAATCAAAATCCTTACAATTTCGATCTCTCTCTCTACATCGCACGATCAGATGATCTCTCTCTCTACAATTTCGATCTCTCTCTCGACATCGCAGCAGCACCAGTTCATCATCTCCGGCGGTACAACGGTTAGCGCAAGGTCGTTCCGGCAGTGGTTTGGGTGTTCGAAGGTGCAGGGGTTCCGGCAAGGTGGTTTCTGGTGGTTTGGTACGAGCGACTAAAAGATATCCAGCAAGGTGGTGTTGGGTGGTTGGCCACCTCTACACGACAGCGGCGGCGGAGCGGCAGTGGTGGTGCCGGAAGTGGAGAAGATGATACAGAGATGTAATGATTATTGAATGGTGTTATATATGTGCTGAATGGTGTTATATACTTTATTGTATGGTGTTATATACTTTATTGAATGGTGTTATATATGTCCTGAATGGTGTTATATACTTGCTGAATGGTGTTTATAGAGATCTTTTAAAAAAATCCAGTTTCTATAATTAAGGTGGCGGTTATGGGAAGTTTTTTAATTAATTAAATTAATGATAAAATTACTTGTTTACCCTTTTGAATTAATTTAGATTTAGAACACATATCATCTCCACAATATTTCTCACACTTTTAACCTTTTTACAATAACCTTACCCCTCTAGTGTGTGTTAAAAGAAAACATTTATACGTTAAACTAAATACGATTTATTTAACATATGATGTTTCCTAATATACATAAAAGAAACGCAAAACTTAAGTTTTTTTTTTTTGAACAATTGAAAAGATGACTCAAGGCCTCATCTCCCACGTGGCACAAAATGAATCTTTAGGCTTTTTTCTTGCAAGCAGTAGTCTACCAAGTAAGACCATGCGTTGTGGTATAACACCTCCTTTACCACGTCATCGTCAAACCAATACACCTGTATTAACCATGAGACACCATCGTGGGCACTTTCGTCAAGCTAATGGCGGGCGTGAAAGAAAAAAATGGTGATGCTCATTAATCAAACACACATTTTTTTTAATTTTTAGTTAAACCACTGCGCACTTGTAAATGAGTGTTTTAGATAAAGCCCTCATGCCTACGTAGTAATGAAAAAAAGTTACTAAAAGAGGGGGGGGGGGGGGGGGGGATGTCTTCACCTATGATGTGCAAATCATTGCAAAGAGTCATAACATTCTTTTAGGGGTTATTTTCACACTATGTATACATGTCATATAACATTATAGAATATGAAAATAAGATTTAAGGTGTGGCTTTATTAACCGTCTTCTTTTATCCCTACTTTTGTGACTAAATTTTTGATATTTTGATTAAGTAATATACAAATATATATATATATATGAATATATAGGGGTAGGTTAACATACAAAAGGGCTTATCATACTTCACGTACGCTACGCTTCCAACCGTCCGATCTGGGTAAAAATAACGCATGGAGCCCTAATAACGCATGGGGAGCAGTTTTTTTGTGATAATCACGCATGAGAGGTGATAATCACGCATGGGTAGTTAATCACGCACGTTATAAATGGCAAAAAAAATAATCACGCATGTTGTGTGTATTGTCGCGTACGATAATGTATGATAAGCAGTTTTGTACATTATACTTTCTCTATATATATATGAAACAAAAGGAAAAAATGGGCTCCTCAAAATTTCAAACCCTGTTTGACCACGTCTCTTGGTACATTCTTGTAAACATGCCACTAACCTTGCATATTTGAGCTACATCTCATTTCGCATACGTCATACAATACTAGCCCATCACCTTTTCCCACAAAGAAGCAGCTGGGCGTATATAAGCCCAAACTTGGTCCTTGAAACCCAACACATCTTTCTCATCTTCTTGTTGCATTTTCTAAACCTTCTTCGAACAACGTCTACTTTGCTACATGAGGTAACCTTTTGATCTCTAAACATTTCGATTGTATTATTAAGATGAAAATCAAAATAAAAATCATTTCATGAAAAAAGGGCCCCGATATTATCGTTATTATCATTCAATTTGGGCATTCAGAATGTTTGAGTCGCCCTGCTTATGTCATAAAATAGTATCTTCATATTTTTTTCCTCAAAACATACAAAATTATATATGAACAACAAATACATAATTTCAAGAGTTAAATGTCATTTTAGTTCCTGTTGTTTGGGCTATTTTGGCAGTTTAGTCCAAAGTTTTCATGTTTCGCTTGTGGGTCCAAAAATGTTTCACCGTTGTCATTTTAGTCCACTGGGTTAACTTCGGTCCATTTTTTCTGTTAACGAGAAGGGCAATTCGGTCATTTTATACGGCCGAATTGACATTTTAGTTAACAGAATTACATATAATATGACCGAATTGTCATTCTCGTTAATAGAAAAAATGAATGAAGTTAACCCAGTGGACTAAAATAGCAACGGTAAAACCTTTTTGGACTCACAGACGAAAAATGAAACCTTTGGACTAAACTGCCAAAATGACCCAAATCACATGGATTAAATGAGATTTGACTCTAATTTCTACTTAAAAGGTTTGGAAATATGTAGGTTAAAGACACCAAGATCGTGAAACCATTTTGAATTGAAATACCTAATTCTCATACAAAGATTGTTAACAAAAGTATAGTTGATTCACTAGTAACCAATATTACAACAACTTATATATTTCCTTAACTTATTTTCACATATAAGAAGTTACCCTTTGTTACATGACCTTAGAACTTGAACAAACTCATATACTTTCAACTTAATAGGATGGAAACAAGTATCTTGATTTTCGCATGTTCGGTCTTCGCATGGATCTTCCTTCACCGATGGAGCCAACGAACCAACAAAGGCCCGAAAACTTGGCCACTTGTTGGAGCCGCTATCGAGCAACTAATGAACTATAACCGCATGCACGATTGGCTAGTTAATTACCTATCCGAGTCAAGAACCGTTGTGGTTCCAATGCCCTTCACCACCTACACCTACATAGCCGATCCGGCTAATGTAGAACATGTTCTTAAAACCAACTTTGCAAACTACCCAAAGGTATATAACTTCTATGCATAAACTACTTCAACTTGTTGTATTTTCTTTTAAGGTTTTCGGTTCTTTATTCTTACGGGTAGAGGTAAGGCTGTCTACAAGGTAAGGCTGTCTACATCTCACCCTCTTCAGACCCTACCTTAGCTTTGCTATTGGTGGGATATACTGAGTATGATGATGATGATGATGTTTTCGGTTCTTTATACGCGTAAAGTTTTAAAGTTTCTTTCGGGTTTTTGAAGGGGGAAGTGTATCATTCATATATGGAGGTGTTGCTTGGGGATGGTATTTTCAATTCAGATGGTGAAAATTGGAGGAAACAAAGAAAAACATCAAGTTTTGAGTTTGCTTCTAAGAACTTAAGGGACTTTAGCACTGTGGTTTTTAGAGAGTATAGCCTCAAACTCTCTTCTATTCTAAGTCAAGCAGCCTTTGACCATCAACAACTAGACATTCAGGTAACACTACAAATCAAAGAACCTTCAACGACGGACGTATCCTTCGGTGCAGTTGGGGTGTGAATTTCTAACATGGCTTGAAAACACGACATGAGCCTAAACGAAATTCGTGGGTGTGGGTTTAGTCTAAACGAGTTCGGGTTGAACCTGTGAACCCGTTTAGCTAAACGGGTCGGGTCGGTTCGGGTCAACCGGGTCGGGTTGGCTGGTTGGCCTGTTTAACCAATTTATATCATATTATAGTTTTACAATATCTTTTATGTAATAAATTAAGTTGGTCATGCATTTTATGTCATAATTATAACTTAAAAAAAGAAATTGACATAAGATTTTATAATTTAAATGTAATTGCATTATATACATATGTGTTTTTCTAGTATTTTTTTAGTTTTAATATATTAATTTCCATCATAAAAATTTAAAAATAAAAAAAAATCAGGTTGAACAGGTCAACACGGGTCAACCCGTGAATATTCGGGTCGTGTTTGGGTTATATGTATGACAAGATTTTCGAGTTCGGATCGTGTTCGAGTTCGTTTAAAATTTTCAGGTACGGGTCGGGTTGAACCCGCTAACCCACGAACACGACCCGTTTAGCACCCCTACTTTGATGGTCCTTCGGTAAAGGACGTATCACATAAATCTATATTCTTTATGTGTGTATTCTTTTATTATGTGCTAAAAGTTGTGTTTGTTTTCTCTAGGAATTATTGATGAGGATGACTTTGGACTCCATATGTAAGGTAGGATTTGGAGTAGAGATAGGCACATTAAGTCCTAACTTACCCGACAATCGGTTCGCCAAAGCATTCGACGCTGCAAACATTATAGTCACTCTTCGGTTCATCGATCCTCTATGGAAAGTTAAAAAGTTTCTAGGTGTCGGTTCCGAAGCTGTTCTTGACCAAAGCATCAAGATCGTCGACGATTTTACGTATTCGGTCATCCATAGAAGAAAGAAAGAGATAGAAGAAACTCAAGAGATTCCTAATAATGGCAAGGTAAATGCAAGTAATTTACTAATGGTTTTGTTATTGGCAAAAGTTTTGTTAATAACGAAGTTATATTCAAAATAAATTATTTATTTAGTATCATTTTACGTTATGATGATAAACTGAAACAATTCTGACGGTTTGGTTTTCTAAACAACATGCTTCGTTTTTTTTTTGTTTTACGTTATCATTTACTACGTTTCGCTGCAACGCGTGACGTCTACAAATCTAGTAACTGATTCCATTTAATCTTTATTTCCCGCATTCATTAGATAAAGCATGATATATTATCAAGATTCATCGAGTTAGGAAAAGACCCCGAAAACAACATCAACGACAAGAGTCTAAGAGACGTCGTATTGAACTTTGTGATCGCTGGAAGAGACACGACAGCAACGACTCTTTCTTGGGCCATTTATATGATCATGACTCATGATCATGTTGCGGAGAAACTGTACGAAGAACTCAAATCTTTTGAGAAAGATCGAGCCGAAGAAGAGAATGTATGTTTAAAACCTTGTGAAACACAAGATCCTGAATCTTTTGACCAAAGAACAAAGCAGTTTGCTGAACTTATGAGCTATGATACGTTGGGAAAGTTGTATTATTTGCATGCTGTCATCACAGAAACACTTCGGTTGTATCCTGCTGTACCTCAAGTAAGTCATTATTCTTGTTAAGCGGGTTGCGTTCGAGGGTTGGTAGGTTGAGCAGCACAAACTCGAAACTCGTGTTAGACATGTGCAGGCCAGCTCAACCATTTTGGTGGCCTAAAGCAAATTAAAAACTCGAGACCTTTTTCCAAAAAAAAAATACTTTTTGAGAAAAACCCTCCTTTGCCCGGGCTTGGGACCGATAAAATAAGCTAAAATGTTTATTGTTGGCGAAGTTAAGTTAAACATGAACCTACTAAAGACTTAATCCTTTTGTTTTATTTTTATAAGGACCCGAAAGGAATCTTGAACGATGATATTTTGCCCGATGGAACGAAAGTAAAAGCGGGTGGTATGGTAACATATGTTCCTTATTCAATGGGTCGAATGGAGTACAATTGGGGCCCTGATGCAAACGAGTTTAAACCCGAAAGATGGCTTAAAGACGGGTTATTCCAAAACGCATCTCCATTCAAGTTCACTGCATTTCAAGTAAGTAACAACAACCATTTACTTATGATCGCGTTGATTGATACATGTTATATTTTATTTCTAAAATGGATGTTGTTTGGGGCGGGGAGTGAAATCGTGATGGGCTTCATAGATCAGGGAGTAAAATGGCTATTTTTAAAAGATTAGGGCAAAACCATTAGAACGACCAAACTACAGGGAGCAAAATAGAAGTTTACTCTAAACTTTATATTGTTTAGTGTGACGTGGTTATTTTATGACCGTTTTATATAACAGGCGGGCCCACGAATATGCCTCGGCAAAGACTCAGCATACCTGCAAATGAAAATGGCGCTCGCTATTTTGTGTAGATTTTTCAAGTTTGAATTGGTAGAAGGGCATGCGGTGGAGTACAGAATGATGACAATTTTATCGATGAAAAACGGATTAAAGATTAAAGTTTCAACACGTTCATAAGAACTCTTATAATCCTGTTTTCTAAAGTATACATTTTTAGCATGTTCTTAATGACATTTTGATTATATACTAAGGTGGTAATTTGGTGTTTTGGTTCCTCTGGACTTTGGTCTTCAGTTTCACCATCTACTATTGATGCAACACATACATGAAATTAAAAATAGTGGTTGAAGGGTTTTTTTTTATGTGTTTAAACAAGATCTAAATTATTAATATTAGTAGTAGAAAGAACTCAACCTACCCCTATATTGTTTTGACAACTACAAGAAGTAACAAGTAATTATATTGTATCTTTTAAAGGAAATTGGATTCTAATTATTTTAATTTTGACCTATTGCTAGGGATTAATCCTAACTTGGGAAATGTTTACCGACAGTTTCAACTTTTAACATATTTTCCTTCAGCTATTCCATATAACTGAAAGGTAACCCAGTTAATTTTTGCTAACGCGTGAATTGCTACATAAGCAGTTTACATCATCAAAATTTTGTCATATAAGCAGTCTATGTAATCCAAATTTTGACATTTTTGTCACGTAAGCAGTTTACATCAACAAAAACTAACAGTTAGTATGGGATCGCAATATGCTCAAAATTGGGACTCATCTGTAAACGTCACCTGAGTTGGGATTAATCCCGGCCAATAAATCAAAATTGAAATTATTAAGATTTGATTTTCCTTTTTTATGTGTATTTTATGCAAGTTTATTAGCCTTTTCATGTATTTTGATATTTTTCGACTTTAATATATCATAAAGTTGAGAAACATATTTCACGTAAAAGAAGAAAATATATAGTGTTTCTTAATGGTATTTGATCTTGTCATGTATTCATGTGAAAGGAGAAAGAAGTAACATGATATGACATTACGATAAATAGAAACCGAAAGTGTGTTTTTAGGGAATACAAAGTTACATATAGTGATTTATTACCAACCATATATGCAAAACATCTCAGGAATATTGACCATAAAGATAATCTAATCAACCAAAATAAGTGCTAACAAAATATATTGCAATTTGCACTTATTCGGTCTAAAGTTTATTATATTTTTGGAGTTGATTTATGGTGTTGAATATTGACGGATTAAGCCTTAGACTATATGGATTGGGAGGGCATGAAGAGGGAGCATTAAGCGTCATGTGACAGTCACGTCAGCAAGGGGAAATGGTTAAAAAAAAACACGATATGGGAAGGGCGTGAAAGTTGCATTTTTATATGCAAATACAGAAAAATAAACAAAAACCAATTAAAGCCAACTCAAAATCCATCAACCAATAAAAAGTTACCATCTCACCACAAGAATTGCCCCCACGTGAGTGGAGAATCATCCGCCCTCACCACCACGCCACCCCACAGGGTGGTGTTCCCGACGTAGAGGTGTTGCCATCCACCACAACGTCCACTACTCCGTGTAGTCTTAGGTAAAAAGTCATTTTTCTATCAATGGCTCAAAATATTTTAAATAGCTCACTATTTTTCGGACTCAGGAATCTCTACAAATAACTCCTATGTATAGACTTAAAGTTTTGTTTTACAAATAAACTTATTTATCAAGTTAAATACTTATAAAAAAAAAACCTTTTTAAAGGTATTGAGTCAAACAATAATACCTATATTTCAAAACAAAGTTCTTAAACATCCAAAAACTCACACACAAATGCTTATTTTGTCATTCTTTTGTTTGTACAATACTAATAATATGAGTAATAACATCTAAATTGTCAACATGTGAAAACATTATATAATTTAATCTTTAAAGGCATAAATTAACTGAATATGGTTTGTTACTAAAATAGGAAACGAAACTTACCATAAGATGATACTCCGTATGTGTCAACAGTCTTCCTTAAACTCACCATAGTTCTAGCATGTGAGTACCGGATAGATATCGTAGCCAAGTAAAACTTGCCGATAAATTAAAGTTACATTTACGTTTAATTGGATGAAAACAGTGGCGGAACTAGCACAAAAAGTTAGGGGTATCCTATTTTCTTTTAGGATCAAAGGTATCCTCTATATAACGGAAACGAAGTTGAGGGGTATTTTTACACTACGGAAATGGAGTTAAGGGGTATTTTTACACTGCGGACACGGGGTTGAGGGGTAGCCCGTGCTACCCCTACTAACACTCTAAGTCCGCCCCTGGATGAAAACATGACTAAAGTCAGTCGAAGTACCCTTAAAATGGTTATATAACGTTTGTTTATAAACTAATATTTAGCGGATGCGTTATTGGACACAAACGAAAGTTATCACCTTTTGAGTGTGGCGTTTTGGGTTTTAAGAAAAAAAAAAAACGAATCCAAAAATAGATTAATGAGTACACCGGCAAATCATTCTTGGCTGCACTATGCATACCTTGTCTTCACATGCAAGAACATGGATCATCATCATCATCATCATCATACTCAGTATATCCCACCAATAGCAAAGCTAAGGTAGGGTCTGAGGAGGGTGAGATGTAGACAGCCTTACCTCTACCCCGTAGGAATAGAGAGGCTGCTTCCAATGAGACCCCCGGCTCGATTGTGGTTTTGCATCAAGCCTTGGACATAAGGCACATAACACTCAGCAATTGAGACAAACGCCGATTAGTGCATGCACCCCTTTGTCTTTTGGCTATCAACGCCACCACATGATGCATGATTAACCGTCCCCCTCTTTTAACGTTATTTTCACGAAATTAGTAAAATAACGTTAAAATTAGTGCACTTTCACTTTTGCCCCCCGAGCGCCCACGCATATATACATTATATGAGCATACCGCAAGCGGGGCGTACATGCAAGAACATGGATGAATGTATCAAATTGCATGAATGGAAGCAAGAAAAGATTCAAATGCGCGTATTTCTTTCTAATTTTGAAATGATGATGAATTGGTATTGAGTATTCTTTCCGGTTTTGGAAAAAATGAAAGAAAAAGAGTCAATATGAGACTTGATTTCAAATTGTGAAAATGAACTTTTTCTTTGGACAATTTTGGGCTAGGAAGGATTTGTGGCATTAGAGAGAAGTGTGTGTCTATATATATACTACATATATATGTATGTATATGTGTGTATATATGTGTGTGTGTGTGTGGGGTGGGGGGGGGGGGGGGATGTTGCATGTATGAAAGATGGTGATGGTGGTGGCCATGACATGTGAAGGGTTTTTGCAAGTTGAGGGAGGTCCAATTTGTGGTCTTTCTCATCCACTTTATGGGATAGTTTCAACCTTTTATCTTGATCTTATCACATTCTTGCAATCTCAAATAGTTTTATTGGATAACATGATTTTGTGGGTGTTTGTTTATGAATTTTTGAATAAAGCGCTTTATAGGAATCAATGTTTCACTGATTGTTCGATTAAGAATTATTAGGCTACATGGTATGGTATGGTATGGTGACTATTTGGAGGATGATCCGTCACCTAGGCGTCACATCATAGTTCTCTTGAGGATGGTCCATCTCAAAAAACAATGGAAATGGGAGGATGATCCTACATTCCTACCCCACCATTTTAGCTGGTTTTTTTTAATCTTTCGCTTTTTTTAACATTTAACAAATAAAATAGGAAAATACTTTCATTAATATTAAAAAACAATACATAAACTAAAAAAAACATAAACTTAAAAAAAATCCTACTAAATTAAAAAAAAAAAAACATAAACTTATAAAAATCATCCACTTTGATGCTTCTTCATGATGTCATTTTGCAATTTTATCAAAGTCGAGCGTTTCGGTTCGGGATAACTATCAACATCCATCGTTAATATTTCCCACTCCTTGAGCCGAACCTTATCATTGGACAATCGTAACTTTTCTCCCGCCACACGTGACTTTTCTTCGATCGCCCGCTCCTTCGACCTCGCCTTTTGGGCCGTGACCTCGGTGTATGCTTTAAATTGCGTCATAAACTCCTCCACCTTCGAATCGACCTTTTGCTTTTATTTCTTTGACGCCGCCTCCTTCTTTGATTTGTCCCGGCCCGGGGGACGTTCCGCTTCCTTTACCGCGTACTCTTCTTCATCGAACTCGGCGTCATCGTTTAAATTTATGTTACATCTCGTGTGACACCCCAGGAAAAACCAGTAAACGATACAACTTAACTAGCTTCCTCAGTAACCACGTGCTAAATTTCGGGACGAAATTTATTTCTTTCAAGTTGGGGATAATGTGACAACTCGAGTTTCCAAGATTCCATCTTCGCATTAATTGCACGTTAATTGTTAATGTTGTTTGTTTACACGACTTGTTTGTTTCACAACACTTACATTTGTAAAACGTTAAATCGTATTGCGATTGATATTTTATAATTGGGGTGCATTATATTTGAGTGTATGATAATAGTGTAATTTGTGTTAATTGGGGTTGTATAGTTTAATATGGATCATTGGCCCAACACCCCTGCTCATATGAAAACACCACCCCTCCTGTGAAATCACCTACTCACGAAAACACCTTGTGTGTTTTCGTCCACTTTGTGACCAACGAAATCAGAATGGGCTTTAGACCCAGTAGTGAATTATATATATATATATATATATATATATATATTTTTACAACCTTTACGGAGAGTTTTTCAATCGGCAAACCCTAGAGTTCTCCTCCTGTGTGTGACGGCAGCCTTGAACATATACATCAATCGGTTTTGTTGTCTCTTCGTTTTAGGTTAGTAATCGGCTATTGTTGTTTGTTTGATCGAAATCATCATAGATTGTTTGTTTAACATTCTGTATTAACTGCTATCATGAGATATGTATGAGCATATGATTGAACATCGATTGATTAACAAATGGGTTAAAATCTCTGTTATTAACTGGTCTTCGTTAATCTCTGTGGTTAAGTGAATCGATTATAAGCTATTGAAAATGGTAGGTTCGTAATGTGGGTATGAAATTAAGAAAAACTGTTCTTGTTGAAAGTCTGTTGTGATGATGTTGATTCTTCTGATTGAGCGATTGTTGGTTGAAATCGTAGAAACTGTAATGTTGTTTAGGGTTGCTGTTGAATGTATTTGATGATGATGATGCCTGACGAAAACACTCCACCCCAACGAAAACACCTTGGGGATTTTTGGCCCAAGTGTTTTCGGCCCAAAAAGGTGATTTCGGCCCAAAAAAGGATTTCGCCAAAGCCTTAACTGTCACATGTGATTTCGTTATGTTATTCAGTAACATTATTGGTTTATTTGCTTAGTTAGTTATTAACTTGGTTAAGTTATTTATCTTGTTAACTTTGTTAACTTTATTAAGCCCATAACATTATTAGTTATTTACTCCGTTAAGTTAAGTTGATTAATTTGGTTAATCAATTAATTTTATTAACTCTATTTACTCAGTTATGATATGCAACTCTGTTAAGAGTGTAACCCTTACTAACTGTGTAACCCTGTTAGTTCAGTAAACCCAGTCAGTTTGTTAGTTCTGTTGGATGCTAATTCTGTTAAGTATTACTGGATAGTCATATTAGAATAAACTACAAAAGACCTATATGTGTAACATGGATTGTTTGAACATGATTAACTGTTGCGTGATACATGATGTTAACTGCCTAGCACAAGGTGATGTTAGATTTGCATGCGAGTCATTACGAATGAAACTGATTTTTATATATATACGTGCGTACTATAGGTCGTGACTGATTTCTTATGAACACATAATTTAGCATACCGAGCAAACCAAGGTGAGTTCACACTCTTACCGAGGCATGGGATTCCCGGGGTAGGGAATGGGTTTTGAATAATGGGATTGAACAATTACTTGTACTTACACTGCTGCTAGACTTTCTACCATCGTCCTCAGGATAAGCAGGACACTTACGTAAAACCTACGTAAACTTGTACTTACCACTGTCCTCAGGTTACGAAGGGCACTTACGTAAAACCTACGTAAACTCATACATACTACTGTCTTCGGGTTAAGAAGGACACTTACGTAAAACCTACGTAAACCCCCGCGTACCACTGTCCTCGGGTTGAGAAGGGCACTTACGTAAAGCCTACGTAAACCTCGTACGCAAATCCTGTTCTCGGGTCAAGAAGAACACTTATGGTACAACTAGTCTAGTAAATACAAACATGGGAAGCCCCCACTAATAGTACATACAACGTGGGAAGCCCCCACCAATTGAACCTACACAACGGCTTAGTTAATAACGCTTAGTTATGCAACGAACTTACTTATTGTGAACTCGCTCAACTAGTTGTTGACTTTCTGTTACATGCCTTGCAGGACCATAGGTACTCTTGGAGCTTGCACGGGATGCGCGGTCGTTGTGGGCACGGATTGTGGATGTTTTGATGAAAACTTTATGACTCTTTAAACTAAACACTTGTGTTGGATTTTCATAACTATGTTTCCGCTACCTATGCTATGTTTTTGATTGAACACCAATTGTATTGTGTGGATTGCATTTACTTTTACTTATTACTTATTTGTTCAATATGATTGGTGGCTTGATCCTGGTCAGTCACGCCTCCAAGCGGTGACACTCCGCGGGTGGATTTTGGGGGTGTGACATCTCGCGTCCGATCCGTCGGCGCTATAACTACCGGATTCCGATGTCCTTTTCCGGCTTTGCCATCTCCACCTCGTTCAGAACCGGCGCCCACTTTTGGGCCAATTGCATAACTTCCCACGCCAGAACGTGTGCGAACGTGGAGCCATGGTTCGTCTTGTAAACATCCAACGCCATTTTGAACACATCCTCGTCGTTCATCCCGTTACGACGCCCACTTGAATAAATTTTATTATATTCTTCCGAAAACTTGTTGATGAACCCGCTCATTTTTCGCCACTAAGAAGACACCGAATCGACATCTCGATACGGCCCTTGTTCCATTAGCTCAAGAAACTTTGCCAAAACCGCCTTCCAAAACCCCTCACCCGTTTGATTGTTACCTACATTGGACAAAAATATATGTTACAAAAAATTAAAAAAATAATACTACGAAGTATATACTTAAAAAAAATACAAGTTATTTTTACGTCCTTTAATCGGGTGTGTGGACGTGCCTATGTAAGCCTTCGCTAAGGCTTGTTCCTCGAGTTGCGTCGATGGTTTCGGCTTTGGTTGGACGGTTGGCTTTGCTCACCCGCAACTTGCTTGCCTTTTCTTCGTTTACCTTTTTGCGGTTGGGTCTCGGGAACAACTTCGACAACATCCTCGTCGGGTTAGGTTCGAATGGGTTGCGTCGGGTTCGGTTCGGGTTGAACGGGTTGCACGGGTTAGATATTAAAAGCATTCCACATCATCAATTGTTGTATGGCTTGACTTTGTTGCGTGTGCGCAAAAAAACATTCAGTGAGTTTTGAAAAGCGACAAAAGCGTTTGAGGAAAATTGACCGAATTGGTTCGGTTCCATCGTCGGATAGTATCCCGGCACCGAAAATACATTCGGGTTGTTCGGTGGGTTCGGGTTGAAGGGATCCATAGTAGAATAGTATTGAAGAATGTTTATAAAAAATGAGAGAGAGATGAGTTGTAGTGGATGAAAAGTGTGAAAAATGGTGTAAAAAATGGGGAATATATATAATTTTGGTTTGGATTTTGGTAAAAAAGAGAGGAAATAGCCGTTTGAAAGTTTTTTTTTAAATTGGAAATAATTTTTTTTATTCTAACGGGCAACAAGCATCGAAACCCCACAACTTTTGTCCTTTTCTGCATCGTCTCAAACGGCTAGGGGGCAACGATCAGGACGAGGACCGGGGGGGGGGGGGGTGTTTGGGACGGCGACGATCCTGGACGGAGGGGGACGACCCCCCATACCGTCTAGCCTTAGACTTATTTGTTTTATCAACAAGTTTATTATTTTACTTGCTTCCTTAAGGGCTCTTAACGGCACATTTTGGTGATTAAGTAGTGTATTATACTATTACGCAATCAAAAGATTGGGGGGTTAAATCATACATGATGTATTTATCTAATAAATATGGGAAAATGTTTATACACCAGCAGAATCACCCGATCATATCCATCTCCACTAAGTAATAATGTTTATACACCAATTCAGGAGGAAACCCAACAAATATAGGAAAAAAAAACCCATTGTGGGAATCGAACCTAACCTTATCCCACCCCCAAAATGTCAGTAGGCTATAACACACCACCACCTACTAAAGTTGTCACAAACAACCATCTTCGAATCCATCACCACCACTGACCCTCACTACTATTATGCATCACGACAGTCAATCGCCACTACATTGTCGTCCTCCACTATCACTGTCCCTAAAGAAAATAGTGTTACTCTCCACTTTAGTCAAAAGGTAGAGGGTTCAAATCTTAAAAGGTACATATTAGTCTGCAGTAAAAAAAAAAACCTAATAGTCGATTTGTATTAAACCAATTCGATTTTAACATCTTAAAAACTTTTTAGCATTTATCATAAGTTCATAACTAAATAGGCTTATTACATTACATTTACATACAAATTACATTAAACTTTCACATACCAAATATGGAAACGACACATTTGATCATAGTGATGATTGCGTATATTTTATTTAGTTTTTATAATTGATTGTTTTTGGCGTTCAGCCGTTCGGTAGCCGACCAAGAAGATAGTGGGCCGCAAAGTTGCTGTAAAATGAGCCCATATTGGGCCCACATGATTTTACCAATCAATTATGCTATATTTGCTATCTGTGGGTGGGGCCCAATTGAATGATACGGTGGCCAACTGGCCATAAAGACATAAAGTATTGTTTTTACGGGTGCCATTGAGACGGGGCGTTTATTGAGGCACATGAACCTGAACATGATACGTATATACACAGATTGATACGATCACATTTCGTTTGTATGAATTTTAGTTTTACTTATTGAAACTCTAAATTAACATTTCACAATAACGATACAAATGTGGTGCATAAGACAATTATGTATAAACTATAAAGCATAATGTTATTTTCTCTTTTAACCCTTAAAATTTGGTATAAAATGCTCAACTAATATAAGTTACGGCACAAAAACATATTTTACTAAAAATAAATTTATAATAAAAAGGATAAACGATAAACCCGTTAGGCTACGGTTTATAAAACAACACTAGAGACTTCAACAAAATAAACAATCATGTTCAACCATAATCCGTAATTTTCAAATATTCAAGCCTAGTATTAAATGTTAATTACTTGTAACTAATCATTTAAACAAACAAAGCTATAAATAAAACAACAAAATCATTTAACTGCAAGTCTAGAACAACAAAAAAAAATATAAAAAAAAAACATAAAAAGATCAAACCCTTATACATCGATATTTTCTCATAATCATCACATAATACAACAAAAAAAAATTCAATAAAGAAACCATACTAGTTCTTCGGAATTCTGGCGTAATATGGGTCGGTCCTGCCGGAATTTTAGTTTTTCCGGCAAAAAATGTCGTCCGGTCGTGAGCAGTGACGTTAAGTCGCTGGGAGTTTTTTTGGGGCAGGATTTGGAGTTGGAATGGTTGGATGAGTTTGGGTTATTTTATTTAGTTCAAATTTCTTTGGGTTGGATTTGGGCTAGGTTTGGGCTTGGGTTAATAAAAATAGATTGGGTTAAGTAATTAAGTGGTTAAAGAATAATTATATAAATTGTGTTATATACTTATATATTAAATAATAATCAGTGTTTATTTTTTATAAATTCATAATATTTTTTTAAGTGGGGCGGTTGAAAATTTTCAAGGGGTGCAAGTGAAAATTACCAAGGGGTGCGGTCGGAAAATAACACTAAAAATGTTTTTTTTTCAAGGGGTGCGTCCGTCCGCCCGCCCACCCACGGCTTGGGGTGGGTACGCCCATGTAAGCAAGGTTAATATAAAGGGAGACTTGGGGTCTTTGGAAGTGAATTGGGAAGACTCCATGCCGCTCAAGGTTAAATCCTTACATGCTTCTATGTAGTTTTGTGTTAAATCCTTAAAAATTTTGCTTCAGCAAGTTCAGCCCTTAAAAAAGCCCAAAATCATATACTGGCCCATCAAAAAAATAAATGAAATAAATTTCCAACTGTCCAAATAAGTCCAATGTTCTTCAGCCTACTACATTAAGAAAAGTGTTTACCATGCACTTAACTTCATCTTTAAAATCTTCATAGGCCTATATGTTTGTTGGGCCATGGCTCCCTTGTATGTTTGTTGGACCTGATCGGTACAAACCCAGCTCCCTTAATGACGTATTCGTTTGTGTTCAAGAGTTCGTTAGTGTTTTTAGTGTTAATATTTTAATTAAATACTTCAAAACTCCGACAAATAAAATATTTAATAAGTGTTATTGTATTAAATATTTTGTTCTTGAATGCTTGTTTGTGTTTATTTGTTTCCATTTATGTTCATGAACATTAGTTTGTGTTCATCAACGTTTGTTTTCACCTGTTGTCTAAAGTTAACAAACAAACACGAACACGTACATTTTCTTAACAAACGAACACAAACATAAAATCTCATTCAGTAAGTGTTCATGAACAGTTTGTGAACACATATTTCTTAACAAACGAACACGAACAAGATCTTGCTCGTGTTCGTTTGCAGCCCTAAATATAGGTAGTTTAACAATGTTGTTATCTTGTAATTTGATTAAAATAGTTGTCAATTTGTCATCAATAAAGTACTTCAATGGCAGTAAAAAAAAAGTTATTGCAACCCTAAGCTTAAAAGTTTTATTTACGTCACTAATTTTCATGGCCAACTCAATTATTTATAAGACAAGGCGATTTGCTACCAAATTGGTAAACCAATTCGAAAAGTATATTTGTTATATATAGTATTATAGTCTAATACGTTCATAGTTTAAAAAGATTCGAATACAATGGCAAAGAAGTGAAAACTTTGCTTGGTTAATCTGACCAAACATGTTTAGACTCGTACTTAATTTTGGTTCGACACAAATATATTGATAATATAAAGGGATATTGGATTTAAATAACCCAAACTTTCACCAATTGGCCAATAACACTCTCAACTTTCGATTTATACACCAGCATTCCAAACTTTCAACTTATTTGCCGATAACACTCCCTAACTAACTAAACCCTAACACGGTAGTTTTTGCTGATGTGGCATTTTTGTTGACGTGGCATATGATGTGTCAGCTGATGTGACATTTTTGATGACGTGGCAGCTGAGGTGGCACTGGCATGGCATTTTTTGATGACGTGTTAGCTGATGTGGCAGCTGACATGACATTTTTTATGACGTGGCAGCTAACATTAGCTAACTGGGCTATTGTTCATTTAGTTAGAGAGTGTTATGGGCCAATAAGTTAAAAGTGCTGGTGTACAAATAAAAAATTGGAAGTATTATGAGCCAATTGGTGAAATTTGAGGTTAATTAAATCCAATATCCCTAATATAAATGAAAACATGTATAATGTTTTTCACTAAAAGAACAGTTAGAAAAAGAAAAAAAAAAGAATTATTGGTCATTTAATACCCATCTAACCAATGTGACCAGATAAAACACAACTTATACACACACAAACATCAATGAGAAAGACAGAAATTTAAAGTTAAATTTATAAAAAAAATATAAGGGTGGAGGGTATGGTTCAATCACTCTAGTGTGTTTGAGTCATTCTCTACCCAATAATAGCATGTCATGTCAACTCCCCATTCTACTCCCCATTTTACACTCAATCACTAGGTATGGTTCAATCACTCTAGGGTGTTTAAGTTATATATTTTTTAACGGTCAAATTTCATTCAATCACCACTCAATCAAATCGGTGACTATACACCGAATACCCTAGCCGAATCACCACTCACTGAACACCTTCAATCAAATCGGTGACTATACACCGAACACCTTCATCACCACTCACCGAACACCTTCATCACCACGGTGTGGTTTACCGATCGGTGACCCCCTTCCCCGAATGAGTCTCCGCAACCATACCGTTTACCCTAAGTGTTATTTTTTTCTTTTGAATGGCATGCGTAAAAGTTTGAAATTGGCATAAATAGTATATTATTGAATCCAAAGTGGGAATATTTGTTTCATAGAAAACATCACCAAAATAGCAATCATTTAGTTTTTTTTTTTTTTCAGAAAATAGCAACAAAAAACACAAACAACACAATCTATTTACAAATCTGTTTGAATTTGACACTTGACCGAAAACAAAACATTATTATTTTCCTTAGAACAGTAGACCCACTTAAGTTGCACTTATTTTGTCCCGAATTAATTTTTTTGTTCATGCATTTAGTGACATTGTGTGTATCATTCGTATAGGTTTGTTTACTTTTATATTTTTTTACAGAAATAACTTTCTTAAAATGATTGAAAATTTGTATTGATGTTTTTGTTTTCCTTCGTTGTACAATTACAGCCTTTACGTTTGGTTAAAGGTTTTGAGATTTCCTAATATGCTCCTTTTGGCCGGTTAAAAAAACGTATTATCAGTTAGTGGCGGAGCTTGACCAAAAGTTTCGAGAGGACGTAAAGTCATGGGACCCAAAATTTCTTTTCATATCGTTATGTTTCGGGTCGGGCCGGCTATTCGATTCGGGTCCGGTCAAATAATGATAGTTCCAAATAAAACAAAAAAACTTTCATTCATTCAAAGGACCCGTTCTTACATATAAAAAAACTAGATATTGTTTAACAAACAAAAGACCAATATATATATATATAATGGTACGAGATAAATGAAACCTGGACGAAGAATTACAACTCAGCCCGACGTCCTTTAAGATCTAAAGTGGTAACAAACTTTACTTTGATTTATATATTTTATAAATATTTAGGCAAAATAATTGGAGTGGCGATCCTATATAATTTTAAAATTTTTGGACAAAAAATCAAAAATTATACGCTTTTAACCGAAACATTGGAAGGGGCGGGTGCACCCCTGGGCACCTACTAACCTACGCCCCTTTTATCAGTTGAACACACCCTTTGCCTCGTTTTTTTTTAAATTATACATGAGTTAGATTTGTATTACCAAAAATCCATCGTATGAATACATAATTATACTTCTAAAAGTAAAAACTGTAGAACCAAAACAAATACTAAATAAGGTTACTTCTGATTTAGTGTTGTTGTGTTTAAGGTTACATATTTAAATGTGGGTTTGATTAGGTGTTTTTATGGATTATATTATTGAGTTAAGATTTAGGGTTTTAAGTTGTGTTATGTATGTCTTTGTTTCTTTACATAATTACATATTTGGTATATGTTTGTGTTTATGATTTTTCATCATGGTGATTATCACTAATAGGTGATATATGATGATGAATAGGAGTGAACAAAGCAAGGGCGAATATAGAGTGTAACAAGGGGTAACAACAGTTGCCATTGGCGAAGCTCCCCCCCCCCCCCCCCAAATTTTCCGAAACTGGGGGGGGGGGGGGGCGGAAACGTATATACCTAAAAAATTTCTATACGAAAGTACTATTCATAACACTACGCATCGAAAAGTTCGGGGGGTCGGGTGCCCCCTCGGGCTATGCCTAAGTTGCGCCCCTGACAGTTGCCCTTTAGCGTTCCGGCTGTAGTATAAATTTAAAAAAAATTTGACATTTTTTCGATTTCGTTACCTCTTTAGATTTTTTTTAAACGTTGCCCCTATAATGATTTTCTAGATCCGCCACTGAACGGATGAAAGACCAAACTGAACTAATATTAGAACTAGGTCGACCTGAGACTAGGATTTGTAGAAAACATATCTTTAGGAACAGTCCGCTAGTCATAGGTTTGTGTCGGTCTGGTCTTGGTTTTGATTAGTTGATTGAGCCTTCAAACTCTTCTAAACCGATTCATCATACCGATTCAGAATTTACTTTTCATGGATATGGGTTATTGTAAGTCGGGTTCTATAAACTAAGAAAAAGGATGACATTGACATGAATCATTGTCGTAAGATAGTTGGCAAACAATTTTCACTAATTTCATATGGCATGTGAATGCACATCAAAAATCATAAAGAATGGGATTATAAATCAAACAAAATTGTTCACGGGTATCTTTATGTTAAAAGAAATCATATGAATTTCTTTTCAACTTTTTGGAAATATCTAAAAACAAAATGATTAAGAATAAAAACATTCAAATAAGTTTACATAACTATAGATAAAAATTATCATTGAGGTTATGAATATGATAGGTAAAATCAACTTTAGTAAAGTCCTCAAGATTAGTCAAATTATTGTTCACACCGATTTATTTACTTAATTTATGAGTCAAGGTTAGACGCATAGGTAAAGAATTTTGATCCACCCACTGAAGATTGTCAACTTACATGAAGTGTTAAACACACATTAAAATTCAAACATACAATAATTAACTAAAACTAGGGCTGTAAACGAACCAAACGTTCGGCGAACAGTTCGTGAACCGTTCGGCGGGAAGTTCAGTGTATTATATATTCTGTTCATGAACGATTGTTTGTGTTCGTTTGTTTTCATTTGTGTTCATGAACACTAGTTTGTGCTCATTTGTGTTCGTCAACATCCGTTGCCTAAAATTAACAAACAAACAAACACAAACGAACACGAACATAGTTATCGATAACTATGAACATGAACAAGTTCATTTCCTTAACAAACGAACACAAACATAAAATCTCGTTCGATAAGTGTTCGTGAACGGTTCACGAACACATATATTTTTTAACAAACGAACACGAACAAGATCTTGTTCGTGTTCGTTCGGTTCGTTTACAGCCCTAACTAAAACCCATGAACAATATAAAAAAACACTCATGAATATACATGTAACACACATTAAAAAACATAATTGGGGAAAAAACCCAACAAAAACAAACCATCATTAACAAATAACAATTAGATATATATGCTTCTCTAGTTTTTTTTTTTTTTTTTTTTGAGTAAATTACGTTTTTTGCCCTGTGGTTATATCACTTTTACTATATTAGCCCAAAATAAGAATTTTTAACATATATGCCCCCATAGTCTCTATAACTAACCATTTTGGCCCCCATGATCTCTAGACTTAGCGGCCAAAATGGTTAGTTATAGAGACCATGGGGGCAGATATGTTAAAAAATCTCATTTTGTGCTAATATAGTAAAATGATATAATCACAGGGGCCAAAAACGTAATTTACTCTTTTTTTTCATTAATTTATAGCTCAAATTCATTCGTTTGCACTTCAATAGGTAATTTTCTTTGACCCATATGGTTGTTTCGAATTCCAAATGGGAAGTACGAGCTCCCATGTTTAAGATTAAAAAAAATCTGTTGGCAAGTTGCAAGTGAAAGGAATAACATTTCCTTATTCCACCATATATCATTGTATTTCTACTTACGCATTTTTCATGTTACCAAATAGGGGAAGATTGTTGAGTTTTGACTTTTGATCAAAAGTGTCAAGATTTGGAAAGATGAAAATGGTTATAAGGCTATAGGGTGTGAGTGGCATGGTTGGGTCATCAATCGTCACGTAGCATCATTAATGGATTGCTACACCACCCATTTGTCTCATCCACCATGATTCACATGGATTAAACCATGGCAACCATGGTCCACCTTTCCTTATTTAATACTTCCTTTCCTTTTTCATAAAAATAAATTAAAATAAGATAATAGTTATTTAAGTCATGACCACGCCTTTAGAGTAGTGGTTTTGGATGATGGATTAGAAGTAGGTGATATGGCGCTGATGTGGAGGGTCATGGTGATCATGAGGGTTATGATCACACCCTATAGCATAAATTGTTGAAGAAATACAATCAATTCACTATAACAAGTGACTAATATTAAGACCGTGAAGAAGTAAAGACTCGAAGACTGGGACCAAATTGCAATTTATGGAAAGCATTTAGTAAAATATTTGTATTTTCCAATTATTGTTAGGGTTTTGGGTCTTGTACTATAGATAGACCTACACCAAATGGAGGTGTGTGTGTTTGTACTATCTTCATGGGTATATGATGTAAGAACTCAATGAATACAAAATCCATGGAGGTTCAATGAATTTGCGAAGATGAATTGTTTTCACTCTTGTTTATCTTCTTAGATTAATGATTGTTCTTCATTGTTTATCAGAAAACACTCATCTCCTACACCCAAAAGTGTATGTAAATTGATTCCACACAAAACGGGTAAATCTTAGAACCATCATAAACACGGCCACGCACTCAACTTTAAAAAAGAGATAATGGACGCAAGCTATTGAAGAAAAAATCAAGTTAAATAAAAACGAAATGAGTAAAAAAGATGTATTATTTGAAGCGTAAGGGTGAAATTAGAAATAAAAAAAATACTTAATCAGAACGCTTATGTAAGAATATGTTCGGTCCGACCGGCCGATCTGGTTCTAAAAACACTATCTAGAATGTATTACTTACTCTTAAAACTCAACCGCAATATGTAAGCTAATTAATGATATTAGAAATCGTCCTAGAGGTGATTATGTGACTCAATAATTAATGATGGTAGTTGTATTTATTTTCAAACCTAACAACTAAACACGTTCTTTTTCAAACAAACAAAATTTATGACTTTTCTTTATCAAATAACTCATGATAAGATTTAATTAGTAGAGACAAAAATAGTTGTATTATATAAAAAGTATGTCAAAAGTTAGGATAATATTTAAAATTTCGGAACAAATTAGAACATGATTAATTTATAAAGTTTTGGTTATTAGACGGTGAGAATGCCCATAGTTTATTTATTTTCCTTTGGTCGTTTATCACCATCAACAATAGTCATGTAGGAAAATAACGACTCGTAACTCGTTTAGCCTGGCTATTCAGGACATCTATTGGCAAAAGGTCATCTATGCCTGTGTTTGCAGACAACATTGGTGACCTGGCCTGTCACCAATTCTAAAGAAACCTACCAACCAAAGACACACGATGGTAAAACCTAGCTCACGCATAACATTTTCTCACGAACGAAACTCCAACAACCAACCTTCCATTTTTTTTTTCTTATCAAGTTTCTTTGAAAAATAACTCAGAACTCGTTTGTAATCAACTAATTTACCCTTTTGAAACTCTTTACTTGAGTTGATTGGCTGGACGGTATTTAATTGAGTAGAAAAAAAATTATTATGTTCCAAATATTAAAAAAGAGGATAATATAAAATATTAAATTAAAACATGATAAATATTTAAAAATTTGGTACAAAACGTCAGAGATTCCAAACTATTTTCTTATCTATTTTTTCCTTTGGTTGGCTATAACTATCGTCAACCATCATGTAGCGCTTGGAAAACTAATTTGTGAATCTTTAACTAGTTTATAATTATTCTTTTAAAACTCTTAGGGCTATCTGACAACTTCTGAATGTGTAAGCGCTAAACTAACAAGAGGTTTGAACTAGTAAGGCTATGGGGTGTAAGGCTTTATGGGGCGCCACCCCCTTGCCACACAAGCATGCATAGCGCCGAGCACCACACCCCCGCCGCCATTGAAGGGGCGCCATTGAAGGCCCGCTACCACCATGGCGAGCTGCAACGAGGGTTCAGGTGGGGCCACATAGTTTTTGACCAATCAAAGATTTTTTTTTTTTAATTTTGTTTAATAGGGGCTCCATCCACACCCTCCAAATTAAAGGGGTGCTCCATGGCTGACGGGGATCCTACGTGGCACCTATAAAGCCCCATGGGGCTCCATCCACACCCCATAGCCTAAGACCATGTGTAGTGATAACAACTTATAATGCCCCCACCATGGGGCATTATTCGACACGTGGCGTCCTAGTCAGCGATGGGGCATTATAGCAAAAGTGGCGTAGTGGGGCATTATGCCAATAACCCCCATTCAATCAATAAATAATTATTATTTTTATAGAGAAAAGGATTTAAAAAAAAAATCAAATGGATAATGCAAGACCCCACCATGTCAGGCCACATGGAGTGGACCTTCTTCTCCCATTGGCCAATGCAAGAATCACGCCAAAAGCAAATGGATATTGCAGCGTTTTCCTCATCACGCCAAAAGCAAATTTCTGAATTTTTTTTTTTAAAATAACGCCTAGTGTAATGGTGCTTTGGGCGTTTTCGGGCGTTTTTTTTTAATTTAAAAAAAAAATGCCCCACTACACATGGTATAAGAACGAGTATAATGTTTAATCATTTAGAGACAAATGTCTGATATAATGCTTAACCATTCAGTAGCAAATGTCTGAACCATTCAGACATCTGCTCGCGAAACAAACAATCTGAACCGTTAAATGTTGAACCAGTAAGAGGTCTGAATCATTAGAAACTCATTAAAAGCTGAAACAAATAGCCTCTAACTCGAGGTGACTAACACGAGCTTGTTATCTTGTATAAATTTCAAGCTAAAGATAATTCACTTGAATTACATTGTCATCTTTGATTTTCCTTTTATATTGTTAATCTAGCATTATCTTAGACTTTCATATTTTGAGTTTTTCGTTAATTAACTTGGTTTTAAATTTGTAAGCCCACAGATCATCAAAACTAGAAAAAAAAAACACTAAACCACAAGCTGACTCGATTTAAATATGAGTTCAACTTTCAGTTTGTTTGAAGATTATGAGCCAAGTCAGCTCGGTTCGAATTGTTATAACCTCACATATGAGTTAGTATTGTTTAGCTCACCTTGCTTGTATAGAATTAAATTTGTATAATTCATCTATCAAAGTGAATACATTTACAGTAAAAAGGATAATGTTTTATAGAATTGCAAGGTTTCTTTTGGTCTCTTTCAAAAATATTATGTCAACTTCTACACCCTTCATTATTAGAATTAAAAATTGGCCTTGATTCCTTATTCAATGGAGAAAGAAGGTGTTTGCTTTAGAAGACTCCATTCTTCATTGCATTCCAAATCATAATTACAAGAAGATTGAAACTTTTTAAAAGCTTCTCCCCACTAATTCTAATGGTAGATATAAACTTTAAACGCCCATCGCTTTATAGCCTAATGGCATCTTGGTGGTGGGATAAGGCTTTGGGACCAATAGGTCCTGGGTTCGATTCCCACATGGGGGGTTTTCCCATGTTTATTGGGTATCCTCCTAAATTGGTGTGGCATTATGCCTAGTGGAGATGGATATGATCGGGTGGTTCCTCTGGTGGCACAATGATACTCTAGTGGTCCGTCAATGATCGAAATTTGCCGTTAAAAAAAAAGATCATCATCATCATCATCATCATACTCAGTAAATCCCACCAATAGCAAAGCTAAGGTAGGGTCTGAGGAGGGTAAGATGTAGACAGCCTTACCTCTACCCCGTAGGATAGAGAGGCTGCTTCCAGTGAGACCCCCGGCTCGATTGTAGTTTTGCATCAAACAACTCTCTTATCTATAACCAATGCATTTTTATTTAATCTACAATTTTACTTAAAGATGATTAATTTATATGAACATTAATATCTTAAAGATGGGTTCTTCTTAGTTCTTCTAAGCCTAACTTTAGTTAAAGTTACGAACAACATAAATATAATATTAGACCCATTATACTATCAATATTTACTTTTTTTATTATTTTTCATGTAAGCTCGTATATTTGTTTGTAGTTAAGTGAAAACATCTAGTAAAGTCACTCCTGTGAAACTCGTATATTTGCTACGCTAAAGTGTTGAGTTAATTTCATATCCACAACTAATGTGTGCAAAACTCATTAGTGATATTTAAAGTCTACGATTGGATTCAAAAAAGCATAGGCTTCGGGCAATTTGGCGAAGAAAAGGCTACTCGGATAAAGGGCAGAATTAAGAGAGATCAAACTAAAGATATTAAGCATAACAGACATTTTTTTTCGTCGAGATAATTGCATTTTAATTGAGTTATTGATACAAGGAAAAATAAAGAAAGTAAGGTAGACAAAAAAATCCATCTTTTTCTACTCAATAAAAAATCATCCAATTCTCAAAGGAGAATAGAAAAAATCATACTTTCATACAATATCTTAATTGAATTACATCTTGTACTTTATGCTGTTATGCTTGTTTTATATTTAATATTAAACAAGACAAAAATATTATTTGTAGAAATTGATATGATCTATAATTCTATATATGGACTATATTATTTATAGAAATTTACATAATATAAATTTACAAGTTGAGGCATTAGGTGTTGTACCTTATGTTTTGGGATTTTTTTCAAAAAAAAAAGTTGATGTTTCACTTTAAACCCAAAACTACTTGATTTTAAAAAAAATGCATTATGTTAAATATAGATAAACCAAATCTCCATTAACGTGTTCCACATCTCCTAATTGAAGTTAATCTCAAGTATCTAAATACTAAAACCTATAGAGTAAATTGCCAAAATTGTTCTTGAGGTTTGGGTGTGTTTATCAGTTTTATCCAAAATAACTTTTTGTACTATATTGGCCCTTCACTTTTGTGATTTTTTGACATTTTCATCCAAACGTCTAACTTTTTTGTCAAAATCGTGCCTGAGATTTGGGATTTTTTGCCATTTTTATCCAAATATTTGACAGAAAATATAAAGCAAATTAGACATTTGGATGAAATGGCAAAAAATCCCAAAAGTGAAGGGCAATATTGTACAAAAAAGTTGTTTTGGATGAAACTAGCAAACACGCACAAACCTCTGAGACGATTTTGTTAATTTACTCAAACCTATATGAGATCTATATTTTACCTTTAGAAAATGTAAACTCATATATAAAAGCTAGAAGAGTCACATTTGTAGTGAAAAGTCTTTACATATCAAAACACAATCTAGCCACAAAGATCACATTCAACACTAACTTTTGTCCAAACTAAACTCCCGCTAATGATGGCCATTACACACATCACCGCTTTTCGGCTCTATTCTATATAACAAAAATTATTGAAGATATTGATAAGAGATCTTATAAATTTAAAATTACTAAAAAAGACAATGGTGTGATGCTAAGAAATAATTGTTCTGTCTTATTTTTTATTTAAAATTACTAAAAAAGACAATGGTGTGATGCTAAGAAATAATTGTTCTGTCTTATTTTTTTATAATTGCTTTTGATTATTGTTCGTGTATAACACTATAATTGGATCATGACTAAAGATAACACTAAAAGATAAAGCCTTAGATGAAATGGTAGGTGCAAAGTGGTGGTTTGTGATGGTTGTAGGGGGTGTTCGTAGCCTTCTTGGTGATTGTTCACAATAATTAATATCAAGAACACCATAAATTAACAAGTTTCATAATAACAATAGTAATTAATATTTTGATCAAACAAAACATAAATATAACTTTATTAAAAGTTTAAGAAACAAAAAAAGTATATATAAGAAGTGTAGCAAGAAGATTGTGAAGGGAAGCAGTGGAGTTAGTGAGTTGCGAAAGAGGTAATTACTACCTCTTGATATTAGTGAGACGAATATATGTGTTTATGAATTGTTCATGAACACTTACCGAACAAGATTTTACGTTCAGGTTTGTTTGTTAAGGAAATGACTAAGTTCGTGTTCGCTTGTTAATTTAGGAAAAATAAACAAACGGACGTTCATGAACACCAACTAATGTTTAGGAACACAAAGGTAAATGAATGAATGCGGCCTATGTTTGTGTTCATTCATTTAACTAAACGAACGAAATTTTTGTTCATGTTTGTTCATGTTTGTTCATTTATAACGAACTTCATGTTAAACAATGGGGGTTCCAACGAGGCCATCCCCCTTGACGGGGGTCTAGGGGCAGCGCCTCTTCAAGCAGGACTTAAGGGGCAAAACTCCCTTGCTGGGGTCAAGTTGGGAAAAATTATTGTGACTAAATTGCTTCATTAAAAATTTATTAGATTTTTTATCTATTTGGAAATTGACTTGAAAGTTTTAGTGGAAAAATTGACATCTTTTTGGAGGTAATTTTGTTTTTCAAAATAAGACTGCTAGGATGCGATTTCTGGCACCAACCCTGAACTCGAATCACATTCCATTTGTTCATTAATCATTATACTGGTCCACGAAAATCATAAGATCCATACTTGTTCTTGATGAATTCTAATTCTAACACTAGTACAAAATCAATTGATTTTGGGCGGTGTAAACAACATTTTGGGGGGTTTTAGAAACGCCCGGAAACGTATCGCTAGAAAAAGGTAAAATGTATTTTGGGCTCTCCCTGAAACCGCCCAAAGTCAATATAATGTATTCTGGGCGCTCCCTGAAACCGCTCAAAATAAGTATCGCCCAAACTAAGCCAAAATAATTTTATTATACAGCTAAATAATATTAATAATCCAGCATTACCTCAAGCACAATTCAAAATAATTAATCTGAAAAAAATAAATCAAAAATGAAGAATCCCAAATATAACTTAAAATATATAAATGCAGCCAAACACCAACATGAGTCTCATACTCAGTTTACAGAAAACGCAGCCAAACAACATGAGTCTCATACTCAGTTTACAAAAAATGCAGCCAAACACCAACACATAAACATGTTTGATGAGTCTCATACTTGGTTTACAAAAATTGTTCAAACTTCAATACCTAAGGTAGTCTCTAGTTCTTGCTTTTATCATTAAACACAGCCGCAAAAAACCGACACATGATGTTTTCAACCAGCTTGTCGATTTCCACTCCAGTTATCTCTGTTGTGTCGTTCCACATCTAAAAAGACAAATAAAAAAATAAGTTAGATACATATATATATATATATATATATATATAGAGAGAGAGAGAGAGAGAGAGTAACAAAGTCGATATATATTAAACCTAAATCTGCTAACATCCAAACCCGCGTAACTGGAAGAATATAAAAGGATTTAAATTCACATTGTAATATCGATTCACATTGTAAAACCAAATCTCACACTATTATTTCTCCTTTAAGCTAACATAAATCTATTAAACATGTAATTTAAATTCCGTCATTTAGTGAAGATCACGGTTTTGAATCACAAGTGCATGTCTATTTTGCATAACAAAAACAAAATACCACATACAAAGAATCCCCCTTTAAATACCATTTCTTTTCCTTTTTCAGGCTCTTGCGTCTGAATTAGAATGCCAAAAAAATATTTTCCATTTAAAAAGTGCTCATACATAAGAACAGCCAAACAACTATACCATAACCAGTTAAGCACAATGAAATCTAAGCACAATGAAATCTGATGATGTTGTTTCTTCTCTAAGTCAAATAATACAATTATAAACCTAATTAACACGAACAACACGCTTAAGTCAAAGAACGTAAAAAAATAGAAAACTTACATTGTTTGGAAAACCGAACTGCCTTGAAATAACAAACTCGAACATGTTTCTAACTACTAAGAATCCACACTCCCATGATCCTTCTTGCTGCTTACACTACATTAAATTAAAAGAAAAATCAATTAATAAAATAAAACTTAATTTTATAAAATGAATTATGAATAACATACTTTAACCATCTTCCAAGTAAAACGGCCTCCAAATGAAGTTTCTATTGCATTTGTTAGAGAATAATGACTTTTATTCTTCTTGCCCCTCAAATAAGTCGAATCCAAAATCCAACCTTTACGTTCCGAAGGGGAAACGATAAACAATACCCAATGACGACTTCAAAGAAGAAAGATATGGTCATTGTAAAAAATCAGTAATAAAATAGGAAAATTAATTATTATACATTAAAATAAAATTATATATTACCTATATAAGAATGGAGCAAGAAAATATTTCTTTCCCTCATGAAGTTTGTAAACCTCGACCAAGTGTTCTTTAACACTAGGCAAATTTTCCTCACACTTTTTCCTGGTAATTCGTTGAGTATTGAAGTAGGCGACTTGAGTAGCATTTTTTAGACGATGGCCGAACAAAAACCTAATATCAATAAAGCAAATATTATTAAGTTGCGAGATAAAAATATTATTAAGTTGCAAGATAATAATAATAATAGTAACTTACATTTGACACCAATGTATAAAGCTGGCATCAAGCAACCCGTTCGCTAGAAATTGCAACATACCCTCATATTCAACGTACTCAACTCGACGACTGAACTCGGTTTCTGGGTACATCCCATGAGGCCAATTAATCTCAATGCTCATATCTCCGTCTTAGTGTTTTGTTAATTGTGTAGCCAATGAAATCATACTTTGAGGGTGCAAATTCTCGATATTCCACAAGGCGGTTTTTATGTCTTGTTCAAGCTTTGACAATGTAGGAGCTTGAGGTTGTTCAACAAGAACCTCATGCTGGGAAAACTACATTATTTGAAAAACAAATTTTCAGAAAAAAACCAATACATATATACGTATGATATATCAGTTTTTGAATACCATCTTATCCAATTCCTCTTCTGATCCGTCAACATCATGTTGAGTGGAAACATCATGTGCGCCAAATAGAAACTACATTAGTTAAAAAAACAAATTATTACTACATTGATTCTTTTATATATATATATATATATACACACACATAGATACATATTGAAAGAGAAAGAGAGAGATTTATAAACAGATTATTAGTGCATGATTACCTAATCACCAAAACTTTCAATCATAGTCGCATCAATTTGATAACATTCATGACTTTGGTCTTGTTCAATAGGAACCTCCAACTATAAGAGCCATTAAAATTGTTATATTATAAACCAAAATTATTATAAATTATCTACTACCCGGACCCAAGAAACCCGACCCAACACCAAACAAGGATCCTAACCTCAGGCCGATAACATGTGTTGTCCTGAGCTGGTTGCGTCAATGCTGGATTCTGAGAAGTTGTTTCAGTGCTTGAAAGCTACAATTTAGAAACATATTAGAAAAGTCTTACTAAGACTAGAAACAAACTATTATATAATTTGTATACAACAATACCTTTACCAAAGAAAGTGGCCACTAATAAACCAACCAATAGCATCACCTATATATTTAAGTGCATCATAGCGTGAAAGTTCACGAAGAGACGTTTTCTTGTACAACTGATAGATTTCAACTACTTGGATTTTCATGTAGCCCTCGACCATAGGTCCCGTATGTATAGTCCTACTCGGACTAGGATGAAGATACGCCGTCCCAACTATTTGTTCTCTTTTAGAAGGGGATGGGTGTAACAATTCACATAATGTTGGCTCCTGCAATTACATTTTTAAAAGAAATATTATATATAAACCATTTTGTATATTACAACATCATACAAATATAATCACCTCAATTAATGGATATTGAATATGACATCCACCAGATGTATCATTCTCGCCACAACTATTAGGGCTAGAGTCCAACCCACTGTAGCTTCTTGTTTGATTGGTAGGCATGTTATCTTGATGTTGTTGTCTACCGCCTTGAAACAAGCCTTCCCGAACCTGTGTACGTCCTGTAATCAATATAAACACCTAAGTATGAAATGGGAATAATATTCCAATCAAGTGACTAAAACATATATTCAAACATGTTGAGAACAAATTACAGACATAAAAAAACAAGTTGTGTTTTTATATTTACTGCTATAGACATAAAGTTCAGATGCTCTTAACCATAATATAATGTTAAAAATAATATCTAAATGTATATGACGTCCAATTAGCCAGATTATAAAGTCAAATATGAACATTTAGCTATTATATAATACAATCATTATATCACAAATAAAATTACCTATAATATTAGAAACCGTACGCGATCGGCCTCCGTGCTCAGGTCCTAGTAACCTGGTTAGTGGATCCTTCTTGTTAGAAAAATAACTACCATCATCAATCATTTTTCTTTCGAAAACAACCTACAAAACATATATACAATTATTAGAACATTTGACAATAATATATATTATTAAACAAATAAACATTACTTACTAGTTTAATTGACTCTGCTCGCGTGCTTGCACATAGTGAATACAATTTAGTTTTCCGATTTTGTTTTGCTCTACTAACAATATACCTTTTGGAGCGATAGTCTTGAACATTTTTAAGGAAAGAATACACAGGTACAAGTTGCAACCATATTTTCTCAAGGCGAGGACTCAAAGCTGCAAACCCGGTGCGTCCTAAGCGAGTTGGGTTTTTGTTTGCCTTCGCATTTGCTCTTGCTTTTCGGCTTTTTTTCTTCACATTAATAAACAAATTGTTATTATGTTATAGTTACATATATATAACACTAGTTATTAATCATAATATGATATGTAACTCACATATACCTCAAATTCCTTCCCACTCCTTTGGGTGACGAATTCTTTCCAATGCTCTGAATCGAGATTCTTATACGTATCAAAAGGAGTTAAGCCTTTCCTTACGAATTCTGTTGTAAGGTAACTCCGCCAATTTGTATGACGTTTTTTTAGCATTTTTAGTATGAATTTTTTAGGAGCTTCGCTACCAATATGCCATTGTCTCTGCATATTTATAAAACAAAAGATTAACAATTATAATTCAAATATCTAACAAAATATAAATTTATATACCTTGATATCTAGCCAAAGTTCTTTCCATTTTTCCTTTCCAAATTTACCAGACGGGATGTGATACGAAAATTCAGCTTTCAATTTCACTCCTAACCATGAAGTGAAGTCATTGGCATTTCTGCCAATTGGTTGCATTAGCTGATTGAGTTCAATTGTGAACTCACAATCCTTCTTGGAAAATGTGCCTGCCCCACGTTTCCCACCCTTCCCACGATTTGACATCTTTGATAAATTACACAACAAAAAAGAAATTAACAAACTCATTAGTATTTTAACAACCTAAGGGATAAAGAAATTATAAATTGTTTTGTTAATGAAAATGTTAATATGTAAAACAAATGAGTGAGACACATCTACTTGTAAATAGAACTTGTTTTGTTGTACATATAGCAATGCCACGTGTACGCGATATTAGCGCCTCGTGCCTTTGCCTTTAGAACCTAAAGGCATCGGTCTCATACTTTTTTGACAAATAGACTTACAAAACAGTACGCAAATAGTAATCTATAAACAGATGTATCATAGAATGTATAAGGCAGAAAGAATGAAGTGTTCAAGTTCAAAGGGAGATGTATCAAACATATCCAGAAAAGGGCGGATACAAACTATCATATATCAAAGATGGCAGCCTACCTTAAATGCCCAAAAAATATATAACATATCAAATATGCAACTTACAGAAGGGTTCAGTTGGTCACATGTGAATTTATTATAATATGTCATATTTAACACCTCATCTATCTATCTGGAGAGTTAAAGTCCAACGAAATATATTATTAATCACAGTGGATA
Source organism: Helianthus tuberosus (assembly GCA_030545235.1). Lineage (NCBI taxonomy): Eukaryota > Viridiplantae > Streptophyta > Magnoliopsida > Asterales > Asteraceae > Helianthus > Helianthus tuberosus. The sequence goes on along the minus strand of CM060448.1, from coordinate 194,288,399 downwards.
AGGAGAACCCAAATACACAATCGACAAATTCATATTAACATACATGGAATCAAGGGACCACAAGATACTCTTAAACCCCACAAAATCCAACATAAAGACACCACACGTGGAATCACATTCAACAAAATCTAACATGTATTCAACTTTAACTATTTCTCAAAGAATATGAACATAAACATGTATATTCAAAAATAGTGAATTTTAACTAAAAGCTTGCAAAAAAAATTGAAGATTTAAGCAAAAAAAAACTAGGGTTCTTACTAAAAAAAGGGGAAGACGTACACTGTAGAAACTGCGCGATGGAGATGAATGACCAGAAAGATGGAGGTTTCGTCGATGGAGGTTTATTTCAAGGGTTTGATGGAGGTTTCCAAGGGGTGGGGCGGGCTGGGTTTTATGATTACGCGGGCTGGGTTTTGCTAAAATTTCGATTTTGGCGGGTACTAATTGTTGGATCTGAGTTTGGTTTTGATTGTATTTTACGTTTGAAATTAAGATGGAAATGAATGAGTTGTGCAGCGGAATTAAGATGGAAACAAACTTTGCATACAATCAAACGAGAGTATTGCTTTGATCAAACATGTTTCACAATGAACCGAAAGATTGAATTTATTTCAATTATGATTACAATTGCAATGATTGAATACAAACTCCCCCTTAGCCAGAGCTAAGTGTTTGTTCGTGCAAAGAAGACGGTATTGCAAAGAGCTAATAGAACAGTACAGAGCACTGTTCTATTTATAGGCACTAGCAAATCACTGAGCATCTTAAGCTGACGTCACCATGAAAGTGACATCTAACCTCCTAACAAACTCTAACCTCTGATCAATACAAACACTGCTATGCTAACTACTGCTATTACATTACATTACATTACATTACATTACATAAAGACAGAATAAACAACTGCTGCATCCCTCCACTGCTGTGAACCGAGCAGTACTTGTCCGGATCAGCAGTGCTTGACTCAAGGCAGTAGAATGAACAGCAGAGCTTTAGTCTTCTTATCAGGCCTTTACTTCAGCAGCAGTTTGAAGATCAGCAGTTTATACAGTCAGTAGATTTGAGGTCAGCAGATGTTGAAAACCACTTTCAAGGGGAGAGACTTGTATGTAACATCTGCTTATTCTGGATCCACTGCGCTGATCCAGTTTTGGCTTTAATTATCTGTTCCTCTGGTAGGGTTCAATCCCAACAATCTCCCCCTGGAACAGATAATGCCAAAACTCTTCATTATTGTGGAACTTTATTGCCTCATCAACAGTTCCCTTATCTGACCTTTAAGTTGTAACTCAAAGTCTAGGGCATCTGTATCATCATCATCCCTGCCAAGTGGAAGATCAAGGAGATCCTGCATATCTTCAAGACTCAGGCTAAGAGCTTATTCCCTTGTTATTTTCTTCACTTCTCCACCAGACCTGAACATAGTCAATACATGGGTCTGTTTATCAGTTTCCCACTTTAGTACTTTTGAGCCTGGTGGGTTTCTTGGGAGATTTTTATTTGTTGAGGAGTTTGGAGATGCTGGCCTATTCATGATTGGCTGAGCAGTACTTGCAGGTTGTTCCAATTCAGGATCTTCTTTCATCATTAATCTAATGCCCTCTTTTACAATGGCATTTCCAGCATTTAGATCTTGAACTGTTTCAGCATCTGACTGGTTTTGACTCCTTTTGTAGATGGCAGCACCAGTTGGAGCAGTAGTTCTTTTGACTTGCAGCTTTGGTGGTCTTTTTGAGACCTCTGCTTTAGAGTAGTCAGGCCTTTTTGGAACTGTTGGATCTTTCTTTCTAAGTCCCTCTAACTTTCTGTAGGTAGCCCTGACCCTATCTTCTCCCCACTTTGTCACATAATTCTTTGACCCATAATCAGCTGCTATCAGCTCTTCTTTCATTCTCTTTAACTCTAAAACCTTATCAGCTTCAATTTGTTTGAATTTTTCAGGAGGAGTTTGCTTGACCTTATTTTTGATCATTTCTTGAATCCTGGCTGCCTCTTTTTCAAGCTCAGTAATGGTCCAGTTTTTATACATATGTTTCTCCCCCTTGTATTTCTTGTAGGTCATGATGTTCTCAATGTAGTCTTTTCTCAAGGACTCATCTGCCCTTTCTGAGAGTTGCTGACATACATTTTTGGCAAATTTCTCCATAGCACTGACCTATGTGAGTAGAAACTGATAGTTTTGCTGAAATTCTCTATCAGATTTCCCTTGTCTGTTTTTAATTGCGATATCCTCTGCTTGCTTGGCCTTGAGTTTCAAATATTCTTCAATATTGTTAGGCCTGGGATATCCTTCAACTGATGGCAAACTCCTTTTAGCTGGGTCGTCTTCATAGTAGAAGGATTTGATTTCTTCCCTAACTGCAATGAGTTCCAGAGGAAATGAGACACCAGCAGGAGGTAGTGGCTTTAGAGTTTGAGCTGAAGAGAGAGGTATGGGTTTTGGAATTGTGACAAGTGACAAAGATTTTGAAGATGTTGGTGGTGGAGATGTGTCATCATCTTTGAGGATTAGCCTTCTCCTTTTTGTTTGAGGAGGGACTGATGATGCTTTGGGTGAAACAGTGGTGGTAGATTGGGTGGCAGTGGTTTGTGATTGACTAACAGCAGTTGAAACAACTGGTGCTTCAACCATTGTTGTCATTACAGCAGATGTTGTAACATCTGTTGTCTTCTGCTTTTTGTCAACAGGTGAAGTTGTTTTTGGTGGTGATGATGGTAAAGCAGTGGATGTGGTGTGTGTTAATGTGGTGTGTGTTGAAGTGAGAACAGATGTTGAAACCACTGAAGTACCAGCAGTAGTTGATACAACAGGAGTTACAACAGCTGTTTTGGATGGCGGTTTTGGAGCAGACTTTGAACGTCTGGTTGAGATGGATTTGGGTTGCCTTACATTTCTAGTAGGCTTCTTCTTTTCATCAACAGGATTTTCATCTTCCTTTGACCCAGAAGTACCCTGATCTGGATAATCCACCCTAGCTTTCTTCTTGGCCTCTCTATCCTTTTTGACACTTGCAACTGCTTCTGCCAGTGCATTTGTGGTCTCATCAATTTTCTTGCTACCATCTGGCAAAGGAATATTTTTGGTCATGTTTTCTCTATCTGGTTCAATGTAAAGACCATCATCTATTCCCTTTTTCTTCCACTCCTGAATTTTCTCCCCCTTTTTGGCATTATCTGGAGGAAGTTGATCAATAAAAAGGACAGTTGGAGGAGCTGTGCCAGTGGTATGCAGGATCTGGGCTTTTAGAGCTTTGAGATCAGCCTGAGTGTTCTTGAACCTAGACTCCAATGTATTTCTCAGCTTTAGTACATGTTTTTCATGTTGCTGATCGGCCATCTGTGCTTGTTGATGGAGAAAAGGTTTAAATAGATTCCAGAGTTCATTTGTAGCAGGTGCTTGTGGTGGAGCAGGTGCTTGAGGTGGAACAGCAGTGGATTGCACCTTTTGTACTTGTAACAACTGTTGCAGCATATCTTTGAGTTCTGCAACAGAGTTATCAAGTTTTTCAACACGATCCGTTAATTTCTGGTACCTTAAACCATCACCCAATTTAATGGGATCATCTGATTTCCCACTAGCAGTGGTTTTATCAGTGGTTGAGGTAGGGAGTTTACTCCAAACATTAACCACTGATGCCCCTTTTTCTTGGTACTGGGGTCTTCTCCCTTCAACACTTGACAGTCTTTTGATGTTGCCAGAGGTCAAGAAAAGTCCACTGGTAGATGTCAGAGGTGCCATGGAAGGAATTGCCTCCAAGGAAGTCTTATGAATGTAACCACTGTCCAACTGCAAACCAATGGGTTCAACAGTTGTAGTGGCTGCTTCACTTGGATTACCACCAAGAGTTACGTGTAACTCAAGGGGTGTAACTTCCTCAGGTTGTGTTGGTGGGTTAGCAAAGATTGATACAACAGACCCAGTCATTTGTTGAGGCATGTTCTCATTAATGGGTGATTGAGAAGGACTGGTTTGTGCCTAGCTCAAATCAATTGCATCCAACAAAAATTTTGTTTGTGGGGGAATTGTGGATGTGAGGTTGGGTGTAGAAAGAGAATTTTCCCCGGGCATTGGGCTGTGGATGATGGAAACGAGTGTTTCCAGAGCATCATAATGTGGAGGCCCTATTTGTACAACCTGATCTTTTTGTGAAGAAGCAGGAGGAGTTTCGGTTATGGGTTGAGATATTTGTACGAGCTGTTGTGAGGAAGAAGCAGCAGTGGTTTCTTGTGACTTTTGTTTTGTCACAGGCTGTTGCTCTGGTATCTCATCCTCCAGAGTTGCCTTTTTAATGGGTTTGGGGGGTTTTTGACTTTTCTTTTTGTGTGGCTTTTTGTGGATTGTAGGTGTGGGTTTCAAAACAGTTGTTCTGCTGCTTTGATCACCTTGAGCAGTGGGCTCAGCAGCAGATACCAGAGGAGCAGTGGTAGCTGCTAAATTTTGCTCAGGCACCTCTGCTTGTGTTTTGCAAGGTGTTAACATTCTTGTAAAAGTTTCAGCAGTTAACCTGTTCAGTTGAAAATAGTCACCTTGGTGTATTGCAGCAATATCATCCTTACTGAATTTCTTTTCAAAATAATAACTTAAAAACCTTGGAAACAGTAAGAATGATTTTGTTTCAACATTATTAACCAAATCATTAAAGATTTCCCGAGAATAGTTAAAATTTTCTGCTTGAAGAATAGCATATCCCAGATTTTGAATCTTTAATGGTATTTCATTAAAAGAAGTGGTTTTGTTTGAAACACACAAGAGGAGGGTATGGAATAAAAACCTCGTTGCAAAAGGAAAGAAACCTTTTTGTTAGGTAGCTTTCTTCATCATTGTGTCTGCATACCCTCTCTCAATGAAGTCAATTTTTAACTCGTTTTTAGGGAAATAAGTGTTACCTTGCTGATCCTCGAGTTTAAAGACTTCTGATATAGATTGTGGTGTGATTTGAACAGCTTTACCCTTTAAAGAGGAGTTAATGGCTACCACATTTTCACCTTGTTTGTCAAGGGTTGCGTTTTTCCAAAACTCTCATTGGGTTGCTAAGTAAATTGGTGCATCGGCTGTTAACAAAGTTTTGTACTTTGATTTTGCCATTTTGTCAATGATTGAGTCGAAAGCATCTGTGGTGTCGGGTTTTGTGAGAAGACCCAGAAGATTGTGGGATGGTTTGTGTGGAATTTCGGTGGGATTGTGTAACACCCTTATTATTATTTAAAGGTTTTCGTATAATTTACGAAAACAAACGAGTAATTATGATTTCAAATACATTGAAAATACGGGTTCATTAAACTTTATTTACAGAATTAAAAACTATACAACATATTATGGGTGAGTTTGTCATTTTACATAACAACGATACAAAGTGCAGAAGCTTATTTCTTAATCGTGTTCGGTTCTTCGTTGTGCTTGATCGTCCTCCGGTGCTAAAATTATACCTGAAACTCATAAAACATGAGTTGGATTAGTCATACGTAACTTAAAACGTATTTAAACGAGTCCGGGAAGCGAAACTGATTAAAATAAAAAAAATTCGCCAAAACAGGGTTTTTCGCACCACGCGAAGGAACCCAGTTGCTCCCTCGCGCCACGCGAGGGAGACCGTTTTCCAGCAGGTCTGCAGCTCAGTTCAGCTATGCCAGTTTTTACGGAAACGGCCATAACTTCTTCGTTTTTGATCCGTTTTACCCGATTCTTTTTCCTACGCGTCCGTAATTTAATCCTCCATCTTATGGAGTTAAAACCCAACATCCAACAAAATAAATTTTTAGACTTTTAAGCCTTCGACTCATCACCTTTTTACCGAATTTTAACCCGTTTATGCATTTTATCAAACAAACATGATTGTTTGATCCCGATTTCACATGAACCTTATAATTTCAATGTTGTCTATCATATTAGGTTCAATTCACAAGTTTATGTATAATCTTAAACTCGTTTATACTTAAATGATTATTTTGACCCGTTAAGGGTATTTAAGCACTTTTCCGCATACATCATACTCGTCTATTTCTAGCATCTTATTTCCTCAATATTTATCAAATAATCTTCCACCACAACTATATGTGTGGTGAATTTAATGTAATGTTCTATGTAATCCGAGTTTAATTTCCTCGGATTGTTATTCTACGGTAAGACCCATATAGAGTCGTTTAACCAAAGTCCTACATCTTTCTCCTTCTTGTACCTATTGTAAGCATTTAATCAAGCATAAAACTCATTTCCAAACTACCGTTAAAGGCCATTTGTTCAATTTAGCTGACAAGGGCGTAATGGTACATTTTACCTTTCATTTATGATGAAGGACCTTCACTACTTATTTGCCCAAATTTGTACGTTAGCTATAATCATATTTATACGTACCTGGCTCGGGACAACAAATAGACCCGGTTTTGTACCTTGCTTTGATTGTCACTCAATCTATGGCGACGCATTTATCCGATTCACCAATTGATCCTGTTAAAATAAGACTTGACCACCGCATTAGTCGGTATTGTCAAATGGTGTTATCACCACCATTTGACCCATTTGGACTATATACCCAACGTTATCTATTTAAATCAAAAACATGGTTTTTGATGTCCAATTCATACATCCATCCCATCCCGGATTATATTACCAAATCCTTTATCTCTTAAACTCTTTTCTTACTAATTCAACCCATTTCGGCTTACGCCATGGGCACACTTTTAACCTTAATTACATTAGTCGACTCTTGACCAATTTCCATTTTCACCATTTTTCCTCATCATTAGATTACACCACAAAGTAATCTTAACAAAAATCCACATTTCAATATTATCGTTATGGTGATTATTTCGTATAGAATAAACGAGTAATCTACATAAGTGCGAAAATTACACTTACCTCTCATCCGGTTTACGCCTTTCTTCACGCGCTTGATTCGTTTAACCGCTTCTTTCTCAAGCCTCCACCTAGCTCGTTAAGCGTCAAACTATTGCCAACATTTACAAGGTGGTTAGACTAGTCATTTAAAAATCACGACCATTCCACCTTACTTATTCTCTATGTCGAAGCTACTATTCGACTTCAAGATTAGTTAACTTAGTTTATTAAAGCTAACTACTTTCAATCACATGATTTACAACATTAAGTTCAAATCAACCTGATGATTATAACTCTTCTTGTTTCATATTTCATTTAACTAGCCATATTATTCAAATACGCGTTTCGTTCTAAATTTCAATATTTAGCTTTCTCTTAGGCGTTTTATCAAACACCTAGTGAGCATACTTTTATAAAATTAACAATCAAACTCCATGATTACATATCTTGCCAATTTCAACATCTTTTTACTAAATAATCGTCTAACTCATGGTTAAATGTCAAGATTAACTTCATAGAGTTCAAATAACACTAGTTTGATAATCATGATTCTAGTGTTCATCATGTTTCTACAAAACCCATTAAACACCTAGATAGTGATCATGAGTTTTACTAACATGCACTCAAATCCCTTAGTTTATTAGCTAGGGTTTATTTCAAATCGTGCATACATCCTATTTTCACCCAAATAACCATCATTCAAGATCAATTTTCGAACTTCTAGGGTTCATCAAGAATCTGAGATGGAACAAAATACTGAAATTCGACATACCTTATGATCCCATAAGCTTGGTGATTGTTTTTATGTGTTCATGCATACGATTTGGCTCTGATTCACCCTTCAATTTGGTGAATTTCTTGAAGTTTAGGGTTGAGTTTTGAGAGCTCCTTGTGGCTCTGATGAAATCGCAGACACCACATACGTATGTGTGGTTTGTGTTTTTTTTTATTAAACTTCATTACATTTGCCCATGTTTAGTCCCTCAAGTTTAGAGATTCATAAATGAAACTATAACTCATAGTTTATTATCTAATTACCCATTACTAACTAGGTTAATTTTTACCTAGTTAACTTAGTGGGTTCCGGGAGTTAAAAACCCGTTTTATTTTAAGTCCCGTTGACTCGGGCTCTTATAAACTAGATTCCTTAATTCTTTGATTCGCTCGTATTTAATTATTAGGATTTCTTAATTAAATCCAATTATTTACCGGGTTATTTTTACTGCTAACGGTACTTTACCCGTCTTTTAGCATTAACAGAGTTTGATTACCAAACCCGTTTTCGGGGTGTTACAGATTGGCCTTTTGAGAAGCCGCTTTCGACGATGATTTGGAGGTGGGTTTTGCAGATGGCTTCGATTTTATCATTTTGAGGATGAGGATCGAAAAAATTTGTGAAGAAATGAGGTGGAAAAACTACTTTGAGAAGAGAATTTTTGAGAATTCAATTCGACAGTAAAACCCTGTTTTGGTGGTGAGTGGGGGTTTTATAGAGGAAAAAGTGAATGCTGACGTGGCAGCGGTTACAAAAGGTCTGACCACAATGTACTGCCCACGTGACAACCCCTGATGAAATGAAGGACAATACTTTTATGAAAGTTACTGGTGAAGGCAGTGGTTATGGAAGCAGTGGATGATTTTCACTATCAGTGGATAGCATATCAGTGGATAAGACACTGCTTTTGAACAACAGTGTTTATCAAAGAAATGAGGGAACAGGGGATGACTTTCAGCAGTGGACAAACTTTGAAGCAGAGCAGACTTTTGAACAAACAGTGGTTATGGCAGACTTTTAAGGATTTTAATGAAAATTTCATTTTTAGCTATTTTTAAGGATGGATTTTTGATTTTCTGAAAACATTTTAATGCTTTTATTCATAGAAAAACAAGATGTTGCTTGTTATTCCATGTTTAGCATCCCAATTCTAGAGACCAAGCTTTCAAAGGTGGCTGTATCAAGTGCTTTTGTGAGCACATCTGCCAGCTGGTCTTTAGTTGGGACATGATGCAGAGAAATCAAACCTTTTTCATAGCAATCCCTCACAAAGTGATGTCTGATGTCGATGTGTTTGGTGGTTGAATGGGAAACTGGATTTTTGATGATATTTTCTGCTGCCTGACTATCCAACATGAGTGGTGTCTTTAAGGCAGTGATACCAAAATCCAGCAACTGGTTTTGAAGCCACAGGAGTTGGGTTGTACAGCTTGCAGCGGCAATATATTCAGCTTCAGCAGTGGATGTTGAAACAGCTGCTTGCGTTTTGCTTTGCCATGAAACTAAGCAATCACCTAGAAACTGGCACCCTCCTGATGTGGACTTCCTTGTTGTGTTACATCCAGCAAAATCACTGTCTGAAAATCCTGAAAGCTTGATATTCCCATTAGCTGGATACCAGATACCAAGTGTGGGAGCACTTTTTATGTATCTGAATATCCTTTTTACAGCAATAAGGTCGGATTTTCTAGGGGCTGATTGACTTCTTGCACAAACACATGTTGCAAACATGATGTCTGGCCTAGATGCAGTTAGGTACAGCAAAGACCCAATCATGCTTCTATATAGAGTTTGGTCAATCAGCTCATCCTTTTCATCAGACATGACCAGCTTATTTGTTGCCATGGGTGTGCTGCATGGTTTACAATCATTCATATCAAATTTGTTTAAAAGTTCTTTTGCATATTTGCTTTGATGAATGAAAGTACCATTTTGCATTTGCTGAACTTGGAGACCAAGAAAGCATTGCAACTCACCCATTGCACTCATTTCAAACTCAGCTGTCATGAGTTCCCTAAACTCTTCACACATTTTGTATTTTGTTGCATGTGCTTCCAAAAATAATGTCATCCACATAAATTTGGACAATCATTAAATCCTTCCCTCTCCATTTTAGAAACAGTGTTTTATCAATGGTACCTCTTTTGAAACCATTTGAGAGTAGGAAGTTGGAAAGAGTTTCATACCAGGCTCTAGGTGCTTGTTTCAGGCCATACAAGGCTTTGTTTAACCTGTAGAAATGATCTAGATAAAATGGATCCTCAAATCCTAGAGGTTGACAGACATACACCTCTTCTTGAATTGTACCATAGAGGAAAGCACTTTTGATATCCATTTGAAACACCTTCATATTGTGGTTGACAGCAAAGGCCAGGAACAGTCTTATAGCTTCCAATCTTGCTACAGGGGCGAATGTTTCATCATAATCAATCCCCTCTTCCTGTCTGTAACCTTGAACTACAAGCCTGGCTTTATTCTTGACAACAATGCCCCTTTCATCAGTTTTGTTTTTAAAGACCCACTTTGTGCCGATGGGACTGACATCTTTTGGCAGTGGTACAAGTTCCCATACTTGTTGTCTTTTGAACTGTTGGAGCTCTTCTTGCATGGCTTCTACCCAGCTGTTGTCTTTCAGTGCCTCTTGGTACTTGACTGGCTGATGGAGTGATAGAAAACCAGCAAAAAGACAAATGTTTTGGGTTTGGCTTCTTGTGAGCACCCCTTCATTGATGTTGCCAATGATTTGATCAGGTGGATGAGATCTCAAGAAGATTAAATCCCCTTGGTATGGTATGATGGCATTTGTTGATGAAGGCTGCAAATGTGTATCATCTGAGCTAACCACTGCTGGTGACTTTGATGACCCAGCAGTGGCTTCAAAAGGTGGTGGAATTGGTGGTAATGGTGAGGACACATGCTGACTTTTATCCACTGTTTGGGGACTTTTGTCAGCAGTGTTTGTTGATGTGGAAGCAGTGGTTGATGGGCTACTTTGGTCAACAACTGTTGAGGTAGCAGTGGTTGAGCTTTGACAGCTGTTTTGAACAACTGATGCTTTTCCCATTGTGGCAGACTTTTGAGGGATGATGATTTCATACCCATAGTCTGGTGTTGCATCCACTGATGTACCTGCACTGTTAGTCTTGACAGCAGTATTTTCAAAAGTAATTTTCTCAAGGTCAAACAGATCAGCATGATTTGCTGGGATTTTCATTGATAAGAGTTCATTGAACTTCACATTCAAGGTCTCCTCCACTGCCGTGGTCCGTATATTAAATACTTTGTAGGCCTTGGCAGTGGTTGAGTATCCCAGATGATAACCACAATCAACTTTGGCTGCAAATTTTGAGATGGAATCTTTTAAGTCCAAAATGAAACATGGGCAGCCAAAGACTTTGAAATATGAGATCAGTGGTTTGATTTTGTACAGAATTTCATAGGCAGTCTTTTTGTGCCTGGGGTTGATTAAAACTCTGTTTTGGACATAGCAAGCAGTGTTTACTGCCTCTGCCCAAAAAGTCAAAGGCAAACCTGAATCAGCAAGCATAGTTCTAGCAGCTTCAATCAATGTTCTATTCTTTCTCTCCACAACCCCGTTTTGCTCTGGTGTTCTAGGGATGCTGTACTGCCTTGCAATCCCTTTCTTCACACAGAAGGCATCCAACTCCTTATTCTTGAATTCTGTGCCATCGTCACTCCTGAAGACTTTCACTGGAAGGTCAAATTGCTTTTCAACCTGTATCACAAAGTCTTGCAAAATGCCTTCAGTCTCATCTTTTGAGTGTAAAAAGAAAGTCCATGTAAACCTAGAAAAGTCATCAATAATAACCAAACAGTATTTCTTCTTTTTGAGACTCATGACTTGAACTGGGCCAAACAAATCCATGTGCAGCATTTGCAAACACTGGGTTGTTTTGGACTCTTCAATGGACTTAAAAGAGCTTTTATGTTGCTTTCCTTTTAAACAGGAAACACAATGCTCAGAACATGAAAACAATTTTTGTGGTAGGCCTCATACCAAACCATTTTTTGAAATTTCAGTGATTGTCTTAAGATTTGTGTGCCCCAGTCTTCTGTGCCACAGTTCTGTCTCTTTGTTAGAGGTAGCTGAGAACAGACAGACATCAGCTCTGGGACACTCTTTTGACATATCAACAACATAAACATTGCCACTTCTTTGAGCAACAAGTTTTGTTTGACCAGTTTTTATTATTGCTTCAATCTTTTTGACCATTTCTGGTCCAACAATCCTACAACACTCCTTTGTGAAGAATGACCCATACCCCTTGTCACTCATTTGTGAAACACTCAGGAGGTTGAATTTCAGACTGTCTATCAGATTGACATTTTCAAATTTTACATTGCCAGACTGTACTGTACCAGACCCCAGAACTTTCCCTTTACTGTTATTCCCAAAGGATATATCACCCCCTCCATGAATTTTGAAATCTTTGAGTAGGGCTTTACATCCAGTCATGTTCCTGGAGCCTCCACTATCAACATACCAAAGGCTATCTAAGCAGGCAGAAGCTCCCTGCACATGAAGTAAAAGGATTAGTTCATTAGGGTTTCCAAAGCCAATAAGGCTTTGGATGGGGTCTCAACAGTGTCTGGGATGGATGCACATTGATGGACAGTGGTTAGGTCAGGGGTTTGGACAGTTTTAGGACTGTTTCTTGCTAACCACGGTTGGGGGTCTTGACCAATCACCTATTGGTAACCAAAAGGATGCATGTTCACTTTAGGTTTAGAGGGCCTTTTGTAGGTCTCATAAACGTGTGGAATCCTTTGGTAAGACTGTTTCTCCTTACCTCTTCTGTATTGATTGGCAGGGGGTGCATCAGTAACCTGAACATCTCTTTTGACAGATGTTTGGTTAAGCTGTTTTGTGACAGCTGTTTGAACTGGCTCAAACAGTGGTTGGTTCTTGGTGAATTTGACAGATGATGTTGATGGACTCAAGGATGTTTTAGCAGTGTATTCATTCTTTTTTACATCAAAGTTTTTGAGATACACACATGCTTGAGTTTTGTGGTTTGATTTACCACAGACAATGCAACTTTCTACAGAAACAATGACACTTGTTTTGTTCAAATCATATGCTTTCAAATGGAAACAATCTTTTGTTAGATGATTCCTTTTCTCACAAAATTCACAAAACAAGTTATTGATCTTTTCTCTTTTCTTTCTCTTTTCGGATTCCTTTGCAGCAGAGTTTTTAACCTCTGCTGGGATATCCTTGAGAGGATTGACTTTAGCTTTTGGAGCTTTAACACCATCAGTGGTTGTAAAGTCCATAGGCTTGAAATTTTCAAGAATGTCACACTCATCAGACCATGTGGGTTTAAACTGGTATTTCTCAATCTCCTCAAAAGTAGAGGATCCCATTGGTCTGTCAAGTGTGATTTTGTTACCAAGTTTATCAGTGATTTTCACTTCTTGGCCATTCTTGTTTGTGGGAATGTACTCAGTTGTTTCATCAGTGGTTTGAGCAGATTTTTCAAAAGCAATGTTTTCATCATCATGTTTTCTATAACCAACCCCAAATTTCACATTGCTTTTAATCTGTTTTTCAAGCATAACCTCATACCCTTTGCATGATTCCACCCATTTTTCACAGGTAATCTGGGTGGACTCCAACTCCTTTTTGCAAACTTGGTATTTTTCTACCATAGTTTGGAGTTGAGTTTTGGTTATGCTCTGCTCTTCTTTCAGACTGCTGATCTCTTTATCTTTTTCAGCCAATTTGTTTCTAAGTTCTTTTAATAATTTTTCAAATTTGACTTCATCAGACAAGACTTTGTTCCTAAGGTTTTCATTTACCTCTTTGATGTTAGCAAAAGCAATAATGCAATTGTCTGAACACAGTATTTCAAGAACTTGAGGTGATACCTTGGCAGCAGCCATCATTGCACAATCACATTGATGAACCTCTTCATCATCAGCTCTTGCTTCTTTCTCACCTGCTCTTTTCTCTTCCTCTTCTTCTTTGTCCTCTTTGGACCATGGATCTGTCAGTGGTTCAATCAGGGTTCCTGAACTTTCTCCCAGCAGTAGTTCATCAGCCACAGCAGTAACCACTGCTTCAGTCACCTCATCCACTGTTTCAGCACTTAGCTGTTCACATTCAGTTTCAACCCCCTCTGGTATTGACTCTAATGCCATCAAACAAAATTCATCATTAGAAGGCTCATTAAAAGCATAGAGTGCAAAATTTTCATCACCAAGCTCATCAGGCATGCTGCTCCAGTCAACAAAGCCTTGAGTGAAAAAGCTTTACTGATCTGGTTGTACCACTGCTGGAGCAGCTGTTTGAGGTGCAACAGGTTGCACTTGTGCCTGGGGGACAGGGGTTTGAACATACTGAATCTGTGGAACAGTAGTTTGGACATAATGCACAGGCACAGGGGTTGCAGCATAGTGAGCAGTGTTAACATGAGCTGCAGGGGTATATTGGGTATAGTGCACAGTGCTTTGATTTTGAGGTCTAGGATTTGAGCTAGGATTAGTGATTATAGGACCAGTATTTTGACTCTTGCATTCCCTAGCGAAATGACCTAGCCTATTGCACTTGTAACACTTGATTTTCGATTTATCCAACCCAACCCTTAGATTCCCATGTAACCCTGGGAATTTTCTCCCTGTTCTTTTGTAGAATTTGCTTGTTCTTACACTAAGCAAAGCCAACTGATGCAAAATGTCCATATCTTCTAAGTCAGTGGGATCAAAATGTTGTAAATCATTGAGTTCAAAACACAAATTATCTGACATCTGGTTTTCATTAGCAGTAAATGCATAGTTTGCAGAGTGAGGATCGGGGTTGTTAAAATTTGCACCAGCAGTTATATCAATGAAGTGATCATAACCCTGATCCTTACCACTGCTACCAGATTCTTCCTGGCCAAACAGAGTTGTGCTACCGAATGAATAATCATCAGCAACTTTTCCAGACTCTTGCAACTTCTTTTTCTGGTTCAACTCCCTTTCATAGGTCAGGAGTCTACCATGAAGTTGGGTCAGGGTCAGATCTTTGAACTCTGCAGAGTTTCTAGTGACAAAAGCTATGGTATCCCATTTTTCTGGTAGTGATCTAAGGAACCTGCTATTTTGAGTTGAATTTGGAAATGTTACTTTAACAAGCCTTAGTTCACTAATGAGACAACTGAACTGCTCAAATTATTGAGTCAGTGATTCACTCTTGATGTGACAAAATGTTTCATACTGCTGATTCAGAATTTCCCTATTGTTTTCAATGACTTCTTCAGTCCCCCCAAACTGTTTCTTCAGTGCATCCCATAGCTCTTTGACACTGTTACAATGTAACAGTCCAGCATAGATCTCATTTGGTAATGCATATGCTATGATGCTAAATGCTTTGGCATCGAGTTCGAACTTTTGAAAATCAACTTCAGTATAGTTCTCAGTTGGTTAAGGAACGAACTTCTTTGGATCCTCAGCACTTGGCACCGTAGGAACATGGGGACCAAAAACAACAGACCTCCAACATCCAATGTTCTATTGAGCAAGGATATGACCCATCCTTCTCTCCCAGATGTTGTATTCATTACGTTTAAGCATAGGTGGTTTAAAAAGATAGCCAATGTTATTCTTATCATCTTGTGATTGTGACATCATCCTGGTTGTTTTACAGGTACTGATGTAACGCCCGGCTCTTTTGTACTTTCCATTTATAGAAAGTTTTGTTCGTATTTCTATTTTTGGAAACTTTGTATTCTTGTAATCGTTCTTTCTTTGTAATCGTTGTAAAACCGAGACTTGGATCATTAATGAAACTCGTATTTTGTTACAAATATGTTATACACACTCTATGTATGCTCGTATGTTCAATTTTGTGAATCAATTGATGTTTAATCGTTATTCTTGGAAACTATGTGCTAAACTTGTAAATATGTGAAACTTATGCATAAATCATGCTTTGAACGTAAACGATACTTACATACGGTCCTCATACGCATAATTATACTTGGTTTATACTCCTCATACTTAAATTTATCTCAAACTATGTTTTCGTGGCAAATATAGTCCCTAAATGGCCTTAGAAACCCTAAAATAACAACTTTGGGGGCCAAATTGTAATAAAGGAAACTTAAATCCGGAGCAGTAAGTTCAGGCAGCCCGCGTAAAGTCCCCCTGATCCTTACGCGGCCCGCATGGACATCAGATCTGCAGAAAACGCAAACAGCTGCATTTCTACGCGATTTTGCACGAAATCCCAACATCCAACCTCACCCAATCACCTTTAATCCACCTCTAAACACCTCCAATCACCTCCAAACTCTTCCATTATAAATACAACCCTTCTCCAACCCATTTTACACTTTCACAACTCTCTACACCTCACAAATTCACTCTCAAATCTGTTGCAAATCAGACTTTTGGACAGATTCATACTCTTTAACAAAAGTGAGTGTAACTTGCTCATTTCTCAACCAAATCACTTGGTTCTTCTTCCTACTTCTTTGGTTAATCTTGGGGTTTGATTCCTTGGTTTCTCCTTGGAGAAATCAGACCTAGAATTGCCCTAAATATGTCCATAAACTTTCTGTTTTGTTTATACTCTTTTAAAACTTGTTTAAACTTATCAAAACTCACCTCAAACTTATGTACTAATGCTTACAACCTATCCCATGGTTGATTAAGTGTTAGAAACATGATTGAGACATACAAATCAGAGGTTAAACCTCAAAATACTTTCTGTTTTGTTTAGGGTATTTCACCCACACAAGTCATGTTCAAGCTTAGATCTTGATGTAGAGTGATAGTGGAACAACTTGGGTTATTCCAACATAAAATCCTCACATGATTTGATGATTTCTCTTAGCTTAGTTCATTTACATACTTGTATTAATCATAGTTCTTGACCCTCCTTGGTTGTTTTTACATCAAGTGAAGTGGTGAACGTTCAAGGGGTTCCTAAACGGAAGCTTGTCCTTCCTACCCCATACATGACTTCCATGATAACTCGAGGTGCCTAAATGAAGATCCTAATCTTCTACCTCCTACATGAATTATGGGACTAAATAATATGTAACCTAGATATATATATATACTCATTCGAACCTTTAATGTTGAACTTGTGTTTATATGTTAAAGTAGTAGAATATCATCTAAGACTTTAAAACCTTGATATGATTCTAATGGGTGTACTACCCATGAAATACAATATAACCCTAGTGGTTACATAGTGTCATATAAGAGTTATAAGTTAAAGATGATTATTTTAATATTATACTTTATGTTATGTAACACTCCAAATTTATAATCTTCCGTTGAACGCCAAACTCACACACCTATGTTTCCTCGTGTAGAAGGACTAGGTGCTCCAAACTAATCCACCCACAAACTCACTCGCGGGAATTCCAAGTAGGAAAGCTTGCAACCACCGTGAGTATACTCGATCCCTTTTTCCCCTTTACACTTTGGGATGCAACCTGTATAACTATACAAACAACTTTTAAACTCAATTAAACTTACTCTATCAATGATTAAACATGAAACTAATGTGATTTACTTGTTATTCTCGTATGCTATGTGAACGCTTTGGAACGTTATATGCCCATTAACTTTGCTCGCCCACCTTAACAATTATAGCGCTATAGGATTAACGCCCCACACGTTACACTCTTGGGTATTGTTAAGTTAAACATTACCACCCAGCTAAACTTTTGGGATTAGGCTCTTTTATGCGTTGTATTCTCGAGTTTGATCATATGGTACGCCAAAATTGCATACTAGTAATCACATATTATGAATCATGTTGGATTTGAGTTTTTATCCTTGTATGCTATGTAATTAAACTTGTATACTCGCCTTTTCTTTTGCATTGAAACTCTATTTTAATACATGTTGCAGGTTGATTGTTGAAGTATGGATGAATGATGAAACAAGTTTAGGGTGGACTAGATACACACCTTTAATCTATTTATCTTTTGATGTTATGTTGAAATTTGAACAATGTTGTTATTTCTATTTTAAATGTTGTATGACAATTTAGCACTTGCAATGAAATTTGAATTTAATTAAATATTGTCACATAGTGTTATGAAGTCTCTAGCAATCTATACACACTTCGTCTCATCCCGATGTTTCCGCCATCGGTTGGGGTGTGACAGATTGGTATCAGAGCCATAACTATAGGGAATTAGGAAAATTGCCATGCTTTTGCCCTAATCTATAGTTTTAGGAATCTTGCCTCTTATGTGTTGTTTAAAAATTTTGTACTCTACCATGCATGCTTCCTAGCTATACTTCTTGTTGATTAAATTTATATGCCTTTCCTAAGGTTAACATGAATACACTTTTGTTTATTTGTATACTCTTGTAACACAAACGAGACAACTTTACCAAAATAGGCACTAGCAAATCACTGAGCATCTTAAGCTGACGTCACCATGAAAGTGACATCTAACCTCCTAACAAACTCTAACCTCTGATCAATACAAACACTGCTATGCTAACTACTGCTATTACATTACATTACATAAAGACAGAATAAACAACTGTTGCATCCCTCCACTGCTGTGAACCGAGCAGTACTTGTCCGGATCAGCAGTGCTTGACTCAAGGCAGTAGAATGAACAGCAGAGCTTTAGTCTTCTTATCAGGCCTTTACTTCAGCAGCAGTTTGAAGATCAGCAGTTTATACGGTCAGTAGATTTGAGGTCAGCAGATGTTGAAAACCACTTTCAAGGGGAGAGACTTGTATGTAACATCTGCTTATTCTGGATCCACTGCGCTGATCCAGTTTTGGCTTTAATTATCTGTTCCTCTGGTAGGGTTCAATCCCAACACTAATTTTATTAAAATTTCGATTTTAAGAAGAGAATACAAAGATGAACAACAACATTTAAAAGCTCCTTAGATGTGTCTGGAACTTCTTTGAAGAAGAAGAGTAAATATTAAGTGAAGGAAATTAAAAAAGAGGTTATAGTTGGGGTGGTTTTCCATATTCCCAAAGCTATGTGTAGGGTGGCTTCATGTTCCCAAAGCTGTGTAGGATGGCTTGAAAAAAAAGTTAAATGAATTAGTCTATTTCTTTGGATAATACATCGAAACAACAAATGTTATTATTCCGTTAAAAAAAAACAAAGGATGGCTTGAAAATAACTTGGTTATCATACTTTGAGGGAGTTTCAGCCCGGGCGTTGGGCATGCCTAGCGGTCCTTCGTGGCCGGCTCTCATTGGCTGGGTTGGCTGGGCCATAGCGGCTAGGATTAAATTTTAAAAAATAACCGTTTGGCTTGAACTATGAGGTATGGGGCGAGGGTTGGGTCGTGGTTTGGGTACAAATGCCCAAGTCACCATCCCAGGTGAGTTTGGGTTTCGGCGTGGCCCCTTGGGCGGGAGTTTCAGCCCGGGCGTTGGGCATGCCTAGCGGTCCTCCATGGCCGGCTCTCATTGGTTGGGTTGGCTAGGCCATATCGGCTAGGATTAAATTTAAAAAAAAATAACCGTTTGGCCAAGCCAAACGGTTCACCCAAGTCACTATAAAACCCCCCCAGCCCCACCGCTTGTCCACATCGTTACCCTAACCCTTCACTCCACCTAACCGAACCCGCTACCCACACTTGATACCGGCACAACGCGATGAAGGGCCGCCAACCCGGTGAGACCCGTTACTGGCCGGAAGCTTTCGCTAGCTACCGGCACAACGTGGGGAACTGTTCAACCGAACAAAAAGTAGACATAACAACGTTGAACCAGGCATGCGCATTGCGGCTTGTTAAATCGCAAAAATTAGACTAAAACTTAAAATAAAGAAAAAAAACAACTAATTCGATTTAGGACTCGCGCTTTACAACGGGATCGTCAAACAACAAAAATAAAAATATCGATCAAAGAAATGTCACTAAACGAAAAATTCCTAGAAAAATTGACTATTCTATCCCGTATACTTGAGCCACGTCCACTTCCACGTCTTGATTCAAAATCCTACAATTATTTAAAAAATAGAGTTAACGACTACAAATTAAAGTTATCGTAGAAATAATATATACATATCAAACCT